>CM029558.1:2730845-3424356 GCA_017141385.1 Sogatella furcifera | reverse complement strand
TGATGACCTATAAACTGAATTTCATAATTCTTATTATGTTTTTCTGTGTTTCGAAACAGTGTATGTCCAGCGCGATTGTATTAATTTTGATTGTAGTTAATGCAAGTAACTTGCAACCGGAAAGGTGCTGAAACCAGCTTGAATCGATCCCTATCCTTGAATCAGATTTCTATCAAACTCATTAACACGTTTAGACACTCATTTCACATCTACTTTAAATAGAAGATATAAAGCAGGAATTACCAGGCTATAAAAGGAATCTCAACATTTTATAGCTTCCATTGTCTTCAACTTTGCAATGTAATAAAGGTAAAACCCAATTTGAATTATACGGTGTGTTATTACGTTATAAAATCTCATCAACACCAAAGATAATAATCGTAATTAATTATGATCTTATCTTATCTTTCTATTTAGCACAATAATTAGGTACACCATTCTTAAATCGTGTACCATCATTGTCATATCAGGTATTGTTCAGATATTGTCTAGGTATTGTTAAGATATTGTTAAGGTATTGTGAGGTAGGCTTATTGTATTGTGGCACGGCTTCAATGATTGCAAAGCGGTTAAGACAATGATGAATCAAGACAATTGGATTTGGTCGCCATTTTGAAATCTGTGATAAATGATTTGCTACATAGTTTTAGATAAGGAGCTTTCCTAATAGGATTGTCTATATTTGGTTGGATTAGAGTCATTTGGTTTTAAATCGAGAGAATGAATTGATTTGAAGGTTGGACGTTGCATTGTTTTCTCATAATCATAGCTTGATACATTGGATACATTGTATTGTTGCAATACAACGATTGATAAAAATTCATTGTACTTTAACATCATTTGAAATTGAAAACATGATCAATTTTTTAAGAGTTGGTTGATAGTAGTTAACTTAGAATTCTTGAGGAAAGTCAAATTTTTTCAATACTCTCACATAGCTATAAATGTACAGGCTTATTTGTTTTAGTAACTAAGTTATAGAAAGAAACACGATTAAATTCTTAAAGTAATCTATTTCAAAGAAAGGTGAATTTCAACACTTTTGAGGAATATTCGGGAACTAGCATATTCGTGGTATAATAAGAATAATTATGAGTATTCAATTCCAATCAATTAGGAAAATTATTAGTTAGAAGTTTATCTATTAAAAATATTAGAATATTCGGGATGGGTTCAAACTCTTGAGAGTGATCTAATTTGAGGAGCAACCTGAAGACGTTTGAATTTTCGAGCTTCGTTACTGATAAAAATTGGATAGAGAAATAGGCTAAGCCTGGTACTATTACTCTCTCAAATTATGATATTTAATATTGAAGATTATTGTAATGATTGTATTAATGTAAATGATTGATTGTTTGATTGTAGGAAAGGGATTGAAAGTCACGGTAGAATATCATCTAAATTATTTAGAATGTTATCATTTTCTATAAGGATAAGCTTTTCCAATGGAGATGCTGAACGTGTCCAAAATCAGGAACCATAAAAATTGTTATAAAAAGTATTGCTTCGTATTGATATAATAAATATGATTCCAAAGAAAACCACCCGCAAACTACAAACCTACTCAAATCTCAACTACTCAACAAGATTTTCAAAAATAGATAATCTCAATAATCATACTCATTCTATCCCTAACTTGTTTTAGTATTACCTATTCTTTATGATAATATATAACTCAAAAGCAGCAAAAGCTTGAAACTTGAATCGAATAAGTATCTATGTTTGGTTTACGATAGCATTAAGATTTGGGTATAACTTGGAACTAACAAAGCAGCGTACCAACGTGTAGGCCTAATAAGTAAATTAGCCAACCTTTCTCTCAAATTCAACTCAAGGTTCATATATAGTTCATCTAGCCTATACTATATATGACTAGGTATTGAATACGGTACCTTGGTATACTAGCTTGGTATACTATACTTGGAATACTAGGTATATACTACCTTGGTAATGACTAGCATCTCAACAATCATTGTGCATTTTAGTCACAAACACTGTGGACCGCTCTTGGATGCGGGTAACTATTACACAACCATATTGACGATGTGGAGCCTAATCTCAAGGCTTTCCCAACCAATCATAGCATCATATTTTTTTCCAAAATAATTACACTCAACGACATACCTGACCATCCACACTTGAAAACAACAAAACAAAAAACACAATTTGAAAACTTTCAATTTTTCTCACCTGTATGCGTCCGCTTGTGGATTTTTAAATTTTCCGACCTCGCAAACACTTTTCCACAGCCGGGAAATGGACAGGGAAAAGGTTTTTCACCAGTATGTACCCTTATATGATTCACAAGTTTGTATTTGGCCTTGAAAGGTCGTCCATTCCTGGGACATCCCTGCCAGTAACACGAATGCGTGGTACACTCAGGTCCCCCCACATGTTCCACTGTTAAATGTGTCACGATCTCCTGCATAGATGTGAACGCTTTCCCGCAAGTCTTTCTAGGTCCAGGTGTGTCCACCCACATACACGTCATCTCCTGTTTGACGGGTTGCCTCATGTAGCGCAGAAACGCCCCGTGTGGAGGTGCCGACATATTATAGGAAGCCGCCGTCTGATGTAGATGAGGATGATCCTGAGGATAGCTCACTGCCTCGGGACGAGGATGATGATGAGGATGTGGATACAACCCCGGATGGTATCCGCCATGATCCACAGCGGGGTACCCGGTTGCCGGGGTGTGGTACTCATGCTCCCTCCTGATAAAATACCCTGGATGTGGTTCCAAATGATGGTACCCTTGATGGAAATGTTGTCCACCGTCTTGAGGTGTGGTCACAGGTGCCATAGGTTGTCCCGGATGTACCCCTTGGTGTTGATGGTGAGGTACGGGGGGAGGTGGAGGACTCATCTTCAACCCCAGGGATTGTAGAGTGGGGTGATGGTGAGGATGGTGGTGGTGATGGTGGCCACCACTGTCTACAAAGGCGTTCAGCATGATGAGGTCGTCGTCGTACTCTGTCACCAGAAGGTGATGTACATGGTTTTCGTGGTTCTTGTCGTACTCTGTCACCAGGAGACGTTGATCATGGTTTGGAGGTGCTAGTCGTTTGCTGTCACTAGGAGCTCATGTAAATTATTAGATGCTGTCTAATGAAATAGGCACAGTATTTGATTAATTGGATCACTAAATAATTTAACATCAAGAAACATCCAACCTCATCTCAAGAATTTTCCTCTGTCTTTGTACCTCATCACAAATTTGTAATTTCTTTGTGAGATTCAGTTTTAATTCTTAACAAATATAGAGATCATTTTCTTCGATTTGCGACGAATAACTCATGCGGTAATTACGTTTTTTACTCGCAAAACAAGCTATTTGATCGCAATCAGATTTCAGCAAAATAAAAATGTTCTTTAATAACTTGATATTCGAATGAGGTAGTCTAATTTCCGACAAAAAATCTATTTTCTCGTTCAAGAACAAGATCTTTCGGCAACAAAATTTTTACGTCTATCACACTCGGAATGAAAATTGCACACAATTCTCGATCACCGTGGAAGACAGAACCTTGATTCACGTAGTAATACCCAGAATCCCTGCACTTTTTTGACAAAATTCCAGTTCAACACAAATGTACCGGTACCCACAAAAATTCTTTGGCGTGTCAATAGAAGCGTATTACGGAAAATAAACGTAGAAAAATATTCTTCGTCGATCACAGAGTAAATTATCGATCTTAGGAAGCGTACGTACAAAACTATATTATCTTAAAGAAAACACCGAACTCAATAATTCCCGAAACTCAATATTCTCGTAGCACACGAACCGTATCGATATTATTCTCGAACCGGGACGCGTAGGCTTACTTCTCAGTTCGAGATCACAAACACGACTGAGTTGGGAATTTCTCCAACGTTCGGTGAGAGGACGCCCCGCCGATCGGAAGGCCACGCCTCCTGGTGCTCTTCGCCAATCGGAAGCGAGCCAGAAGGCTCCACCCATTTTCTGGGAAGGGAGAGGACGGGTTCCCCTCCCCACGATGAAAGCTGGCTTCGCGAGGCGGACGACTTTATTCGAAGCTGAGCTGTTGAAGGGAATGTTGAGAGCGAGAGATTCTCCTGGTAAATTACGAGAAAGAGTTGAATTATTATTAGGAAATAGTGTAAAAATAATTTGTGCTGAATAAGAAGTAGTTCAATCACTATATGAAAGCGATATTTATTTTGAATAAATATAAAGCGAGTTATTTTGAAAGCGATAAAAGTCAACATCTCTCCAATATTTCTGCTTTATTCCATAAGAGATAAGACAAGCAATGCAAATGAATAGAAATGGTCTTCAAATTTCAATGTTCATAATCCGATTCCAATAAACTTCTAAACTGTAATCATACAAGAATAGAAACCAAGCAAAGAGTAGATAAATAAAGTACAGTAGGATCATTTGATGTATACTATCCCCTGAAATAAAAGCTATAGACTTCCCTGCAGTACAATGCGTGTACATTCCAATATTATGCTGAGCAAATCATAATGACGATACAACCGTGCACAATATATTATTATTACTATGATTGAAAATCGATGAAGGAGTAGGCTAGGCAAACTGCAATGCAGCATTCAAGCCTATTATCTACCCACGGTACAGGTAAAGTGTCCCTATCTTTAACTGTACAGCACTTTACTAGGCTAGTGGCCTTTATTAGGCTACTGTTAATGATAATAATTATTATTATTATTAAGGTTATTTAGATTATTTTAAAGTAGGTTATTATAGACAGATGAAACTATAATTATTACTTGAATGATAAGTGGAAGTAAGTAGATATTGGGCTCTATTTTGTGATGATTTAAAAATCATGCGAACCAGTTTTTCTGACACCGAAGTATGGAGTATGAACGTTTTTGTTCATTTTCTTGAGAAATGCTTGGAAAACGCTAATATTCACTCAGTACAGTGAAAAGATATGTGCACTTCAGCTGTTACGTGGGCACGAGCCGCCAGTGATTACTGTGAAAACATCTATATATTTGGGTATAATTTCTTGAATTTTGAAAATCTGTTGAACACGTTATTTCAATACCCTTTTGCTGAATCTTTTTGTAGATTTTTAACGGTTTGAGTTCATAAACCGTTTATCAGCCTCATTGAAATTTGAGTTGACGCAAGACAACGTCTAACATTGAGTGAGAAAATATCTAGGCCTATATCGAACCTGATATCTTTATTCAACAGGAGACAGAAAGATATTCAATCAAATCAGAAGTGATTTTGAAATCAATCACTTTTTTAAGTTTTTTCAAACCTGTGTATGGAATTTGAACGTTTTTAGTTCAATCGTTTCGAAGAAATCCGCAGCAAAACTCAATACGGTACAGTATCTCGCATAGGTTTATCATTAACCATAATAATCTGAAATACATTAGTAGCTGGATATATGAGGTTCCCGATTTATGAGGGGAGGGGGAGAATAGTTGAAGAAGGAAAAGAGTAATGACAAAGATAAACGGATTGTATGAGAGAGAAAAGATATGACTACCATCCTCCATTCACTAGAATCTAGGCTCCACCACACGCTGGGTCCTATCGAAATTAGCATCTACAGAATTCAAATTATTCCAATTCAATGTTTCAAACAGTATAATAGCTTCTTGAACGTCTTACATATGAGATGTTAATTACAAATGTATATTGTATATGCCCACTATAAATGGGATGTTAATTACAACTTTATATAGCCACTTATGATTGCTATTATCTTAAAAAGGTTGGATGACAAAGTCAAAATTGGAATCGATTTAACGGTTCATTTGATAGGGGACTATTCGATAGACGACTATTTGCAGACATTTTGATAAAAACTGTGATAAGATAAATTATAACGGTGATCGACAATTACTTTTCCTATTTTGAGCCTTATAAGAGAACAATATGTACTTGTAAGTACCGCAACTACAGTGAAATATAATATTAGGTATTATTATTGAAACCGTAATGAGCTACCCCATCCTCATCATCAATTTTTGCTGACTATCTGAACCTATTATACAGGTTTATTTGAAATTTCATTTGGGTAAAATTTTATTAGGTTTAGGTGAAATTTTATTCTTCTATTATTCATATTCAATTCAAATTATTCATCTATCATATAACTACTGAAATAATAATTCAGAGTGATCCCGTGAGTCAATTATCCAAAATAAGAGTGCCAAATGATAACATCGGCTATCTGATAACTCAATTTAGAAAATGTAAATTTTATAACTAACGCCAGCGATAAGTTAGGCGATTTCGTTTCCTTCATTAATAGAATTCATTTTCAGTTGTTGGTGAATTACATCACGTATAACAGAGACACAAAACCACCCTACGTTTTAACGTCAAATATGAAGAACGATTTTGAATGTTATCTATAATATTTTGACATGATTTTATCATCATTTTACAACGCTTGTTAACTTGTTGCTCATTCTGTGGTAGTTTTGTTATAGCTGAAGTTTATAAATTGTAACTGATGATGTTGGAAGTTTAGTACCTATAGTAAATAGTTAGTTGTAGTGAAGTATTATTGACTTCATTGATACTGAAATACCCTACTCTACTATCTTTTAATTAACTGTCTATTAATTGACTTTATTAATACTACATTATTCTACTCTACTATCTATTACTCAACTGACTATTCTCACAAAGTGTGTGAACAAAGGTGAAGAATGATATTTCAAGATTTCTCACAAAATAAGAATAAAATTTACAATGAGAATAAACACTGAAATGAAGATTATGCTGTGTGTGAATCAGTAGAGAGGCGAAGTTTCTAAAACGAAAATAACAAGATGGATAAATATGGGAAGGCAGATTGTAATGTAGCAAGAGAATGGTAGTCTAAGCAAACAAGACATTCTGGCAAGATGGGAAAATGACTCCAGCTCGATCAATATTACTCCAAAAATGAAAAATTTGGTTTCAAATTGTAGAAAACAGAATGTTTCCTACGATTTGCGATCAAATTTTCAATTTTTGAATGAATATTGACTGAGCTGGATTTATTTTCCCATCTTGTCAGAATGTCTTATTTGCTTGGACAGACTATAAGAGGAAATGAGTTGAATGTAAACGATGTTGTTCCACAGCCAACGAGAAACAAGTAGAAGCAATATTGGAAAAAGAGAAGACGGAGGCAGAAGGAGAAGAAGAAGAGGGAAATGGAGAAGAATATAAAGTTGAGAACGAAGAGGGAGGAGGGAGAAGGAGGAGGAAGGAGGTGGTAGGAGAGGCAGAAGCAGAAAAGATGATATAGGGGCCAGGGCGGAGTTGAGACACTTAAAAATTATGAAAATATGACATGGGGCCATTTTGCCCCGTGAATTGTGGGCACAGCGTCTGGCCAGCCATCAATTATTACGAAGCTGGAAAAAAAGGAAGAGAGGATGAGGAGGAGAGAGGAGGAGGAGGAGGAGGAGGAAGAAGAAGGAAAATAAAATGAGATTGTTGGTTTGTGGCGCGCGTTGTATGGAAGGAAGACTATTGAGATGGTTGATGCTTATCATCTCCGATAGAATGGGGAGTGGAAACAAATGTTGGTGATAAAGTGAATGGCAAAGGAGAGGAGGAGAGGAGGGAGGAGGAGGAGGAGGAGGAGGAGGTGGAGGAGGAGGAGGAAGGGAAGTGGAAAAAGAGAGGATTAAATGAAAGTGCGTGAGTATAAACAGTAGATTCATAAAAAGTACGATTCTACATTGTAGATGATATGAATGGAAAAAGAGAAAAAGAGGAACAGGAGTATGTTGCGAGAGTGGAAGGAGGAGGAGGAGGGAGAAGATGAGGAAGAGGAGGAGGATAGAGGAGAATGGAGATCATGTGAAGAGGTCTTGTTCAGGAAGAATAGATAAGAAAAATTAACGAAGGGAAAACTGAATACTTTGTTGGAGTGAATGGAACAAATTCTATACTATTGTATAATATTACAGAAAAATCAAATCAAAGTACATCAACTACAACATATGAACTGTGTGAAAAATATTCAAATACTTGACAAAAAATCATGTACATAATATATCATCTTTGTTTGTTACTTTTCTCTCGATCTCTCATTGAAGTTGTACAGTTCTCATAAATTTTAGACGATCAGTTTTGGACTTCAAACTTGTTGTACTCTTGGATGTAGAGTTACAGAATACAATAAATAGATAAATTGGTATCCTTGAAAACTGTATCTGAAAAAATATAAATCATTTATTTTTGTTCTCTTATGAAAACTTTAACCTATGTACAAAACATACTGGAGTTATCTAAATCATCTCAGACTTGACTTAAATGTTATTGAAAAGTTTTAGTCTGTCCAAGTAAAGCAAAGAAGATATTCTGGCAAGATGAGAAATGACTCCTTAGTGAATATTGGTTCAAAAATTATGAATCTAGTCTCAAATTGTAGGAAACATTCTCATCTTCATTCTGAGATCATTTTATAGAATTTCATCAATTTTCAACCAATATTGGCTGAGCTGGAGTAACTTTTCCATCTTGTCATGTAGTGAATTACCAATAATGTATTTGTTGCGTCTTTTTGCTTCTAGCACTAGCATTTCAGGTTCAGGTTCTGATTTCTGTCAAGGATACTAGAATATGTGTTCTAGTATCAGTGATCTCTATGATTTTGACAAGGATAACACAGGCCTTTTTTTCAATGAATTATTCAAATCCGATTGTCTCTTCTTATACATCTCATTCAATCATTCTATTGAATATAACATATTCAAAAAAAATTGAATCATGTACACACAGTTTTAAAATAATTTCCCATAGTCTCGAAGGTAATTTCCTAACAAATCCCAAGTAACTTCTCATCTCCCAAATAACAAACTCTTCCAAGCTATTCGCCCATTAACTCTGAATACAAACGACCTGCATTTGAGAGTTGAAATAATGTCAGAATTATATTTTAGCGACATGCACAGTAAACAGTAATCAGAAGACAACGATGGCATTATAGGCTAATACCGTATTAAGCCAGGTAGGACAGCAGGGGTTCCTCAAGAATTTAAGCTGTTAGCTGAGAACAGCTGACAAGCTTACATGCTTCGCTACAAGCTCTGGTATAGTCTTATCGAGCATGGAAGACATTCTGGCAAGATGGGAAAATGTCTACAGCTCAGACAATATTATTTCAAAAATTGAAAATTTGTTTTCAAATTGTAGGAAACAGTTTGATCTACAATTCGAGACAAAATTCTGAATTTTTGAACCAATATTGACCGGGCTGGAGTAATTTTCCCATCCTGCCAGAATGTCTTCTTCCCTTGGACAGACTGTATCATTTCGGTTATATTTTATTGGCGGGATGGTCCATTCTTTACAATATTCTGTTAATAAGAGAGCTGCTTGGTAATTATTATTGTTGTACATTTGGGGAGCTATTTTCTGGTTTTGTTCTGTTATCTGTTGCTTGTGAGGTTCTCTTTTCATTCTTGTGTTTTTCTTCATCATCTTTCTATTTTTCTTCCTCCTCTTCTTCTTCTTCTTCTTCTTTTCTTCTCTTCTTCTTCTTCTTCTTATTTCTGTACTTCCTATTCTCTCATGAACTGAAAAGGTCAACAAGCAATATAAGAAACATTTCATTCAGAATATTTCAAATGCTATATAAGCTTGATTGCATTTTGTAGAGTCTAGAGTTGGAAGTTGAAGTTACTTGACGTTTTAAATGAGATGGAAAAATCAAGTAGAATAAAAGAAGAACAACATCATAAATAATGAAGAAGAATTAGGAAACAGTCCTAGAGTTTGCTAATATTATTGCACTTCGGCTCGTGCTCACGAAACAAGTGAAGTGCCAATATCTTTACTGTACAGTACTTCACCTGTTTCGGGGCACGAGCCACCACTGTATTACTGAAGAACTACAACTCATGTCTCCGTTTGTGGAAAATGAGATTATCTGGCGAATTGGAACAACACTTGGGTCTCCCCACTATAATAATAAAAAAGACATACGCTAAATAAATAATAAATGTATTCTTTCTCAGCATTTCCTGTGTTTCTACACTCAAAATTCTGATAAACTTCTTCCAATTAGAATAATAAATAAGAATGAATAGCCTATCAATAAACAATAATAAATCAATAAATACCAAACATTTGAATGCATATAACAAAACTATGATTAACATGAACCAAATAAAATAGAATATCAATTTTTTCAAAAGAACTTATCAATCCGGTGATTGAAGACTTAGAAGAATGAGAGTAGGTGTTCTTAGACTACTCACAACTGCAAAGATTGTATAACAGTGGTGGCTCGTGCCCATGAAACAGGTGAAGTGCTGTGCCAGAAAATATACGGGCACTTCACCTGTTTCGTGGGTACGACCCAAGGTTCTCATTTATCTATATATGAACCTTGGGTACGACCCGCCAGTCCTGTATAATCATTCGAATTATAATCAACTGCAAATATAGTCTGTTCAAGCAAAGAAGACTACCCTCTGGCTAGATGGGAAAATGACTCTAGTTTAGTAAATATTTGTTCAAGAATTCTCAATGTGGTCTTAATAGTTTATCAAAATTCTTTCCTACAATATGAGATCGAATTGGTAAGTTTTGAACCAATATTGACTAAGCTTGAGTCATTCTCCCATCTTGACAGAGGGTCTTCTTTGCTTGAGCAGACTATAACAGTAGCAAAAGAACAAAGAGTTTAATTCACTTTTGCGTCAAATTTATCAGCCCTATTCTATCTTATCCTACTCAGGAAGTACCTGTCTCATTGCTCAACTCTATGCAAATCGTCTGATATTCACATTTTTCAACAGCCACTGTAAACTCAAGATTTTTATCTTGCAACTAAATTAGCATCAATTATTTGTTCATTTCTGACAGATTATTTGCATAGAAATGGCTGACTTAAGCTACTGTTTCATTAAGACATGGAATTGGAACTACTAATCCTTATTGCTAATATTAAATGTTAGTTGCTAATGCTAGTAAATTTTGAACTAATAATACTTTTTCATTGATATCATTACACGAATCATATTAACAATATTACCTATTATAACCAGACCAGAAAAACTAGGCAGAACCTGTAGTATTTCTTTCCTTTTTGATGAATAATTTATTTCCAAATATTGAAACAAACATGCTTCTCAGGTGTATGAATTGGGATATCCTTATTTCGAATGTATCAATTGAAAACTAGATGCTGTTCTTGTAAAGTTGAAATGTTTCTTGAAATATTGGAAAACCTATGAAACAAGACAGAGTAAGTTCGTAAGTTATTTTGTTGGACTACCATCTATTTGTTACTTTGTTTTCTATTTGCTAGGCTTTATTGTTTTCTATTTGCTATATTGTTTTCTATTCGCTTCAATTATTTTGTTCGCACTATGCCCCCGAATAGGCTACACGAGTCACGAGTCACGAGTCAAGTCGACTTGATTGATAAGATGCGTCGCCTGCTGGAAATTCCTTACAATTTAGTTGTAAATGTCGATCAACAAGATTTGCCACGTTTGGACCATTATTAAATTAAATTCAAGAATATACTTTATTGAGTTTAAGTTACTAACTCGAGTATCTGAGCCTTCATGGTCTACACAAAATACAACCAGACCGAACCAATACCATCAAATTTTTCAAATTCTTCCAAAATTTATTCAGTTTGTTTTTCTCTTGTTTTTAACCCTTCCACAATCCAATCTCATGAAACCAGTGTCCCCCAAGAACAGAAAATGAAATATTGGACACATTCCAAGATGCCTCGCACAAAATTATGAATGAATAACTAGCCAATAAAAGCTCAGACTATCTCACTGTTTGTTATTTTTTTCATTTTTCAGCTGTAAGGATGGAATGGAGAAGAAAAAGCGAGAGAGAGATAGAGAGAGTGTGTTTATAGTACGAGTGTGAGAGGGAGAGAGAAAGAGCGAGTAAGAGAGAAAGTGAAAGATTGAGGGTGGTTTTGAATTTTTTACTGATTATACTTTGTCGCATCAGGGGTGTTCTTGTGTCTGATTTCAACCCTCTGGACACTGGCTATATCTTTTTTAAAGAAAATTAGAATCAAAGCGGATGAAAAACGTGGAAGAGGAGAGGAAACAGGAGAAGAAAGAGAGAAAGAAGAAAAATTTAAAAAGAAGACTGTGAAATGAGTAGGGAATGAGGTGAGTTGGAGGTCGAAGGAAAAATGGAGAGAAATGGAAAAGAATAAAAAGAAAAATAGAAGGAAAAAAGAAAGAAGGTGATTAACATGAAGGAATGGAGAAGATTAATGGGAAAAGTAGGATGGAAAAATAGAAGCAGAAAGGAGAGACAAAGAAAGAAAGAGACAAAGAAAGAAATGAAAAAACTATTGGGAGAAGAATTATTGAATGTGAAAAGTAGTATAAGTAGACACGGAATGGGGGAAAGGATTACGAGGAATGAAAGGTGAATGGGGTGAAAGAGGAAGTTTAGAAATAACAAAAAAAGAATATGGAAAGGGATGAAGTGAAGGATAGATGATAATAGAACTACGAGAAAAGAAGCCTGGAAAAGCTGAAGAATTAGGAGGATTTGGAGATGGAAGGAAAATGAAAAAAGAATAACAGGGATCAAAAAGATGAGAAGGAAGATAATAGTAAGGGAGAGTGAGGAAGAAAAGAAGAAAACAAGGAGAAGCAGAAAAATAAAGATAAAGAAAAGAAGATAAGCTAAAGAAAATCAGAGTTGAAGTGATAAATGAAATAATGAAGAGAGAATCAACTGATAAAAGTGTAAAGAAGAAGTATAAAAAATCGTAAAGAAGTTTGAAAAGAAAAAGAAGATGTAGTGTAGAAGAAAGAAGACAGAGAGGAGGAGGAAGAAGAACAAGAAAAAAAGAAGAAAGTCCCAACCCTTCTGGTGGACATCAATTACATGTAGAAATTCTAACGTGGCCATAATTCACCCCAAGATGAAGATCCTTATCTGTTGACTCGTGTCATTATCATTTTTTCATATTCGAATTTTTTCCAACCCTCATAAAATGAAACTGAAACTAAATTATTACATCGTGAAATGAATGCATCGTTGATGGAGTAGGCTAAGTTTTAGATTTGTTATGCATGGTTTTAGTATGACAATGGACTTGAATTTGTTGATAAATAGGAGGATAATTTCTTGGTTTGACATATTGTATCTCCAATAGAATTAAAAGATGGGGATATCTAAGAGTTTCCATCAATAATTCGTTTTTATAATGAAAATTTTTAAATGTGTGAAGTAATGTATAGGTAACAAGGTTTCAAGATGACACTTCATTTGCAACTTTTAAAACATGAAGATATGACAATAAGTTGATTTATGATAAATAGTTGTTTCCAAAATGGTACCATTTTTAAGTGAAACGCTTTGGAAAAGCCCTATTTTTCCAGATTACATATTTGAAAGTGTGGTTATGTGATTTCCAGAACACATATTGAATATTGTGATTATGAAACAATGAATATAATAGTATTAAATAAAATATAATCTGAGATTAGCATTCAAATTTAGTTGAATTACATTTATAATAATATGTTAAGTGGTTGTGAAGGTGATATTGTGGTAGTTATCCATATTAGATGAAAAGACAAGGTAACCCCTGTGTATATCTATGGTTTTGACAATATCTTGTCTTTCAATTGGAAATTGAATTCGAAGTAATGAGGTTTGCAGTGAAATAACAAATTTACTTTTCGAGTAGTATTCTTGCTGATGATTCACCAATGACCATGAAAAATAACAGAAAATAAATAAAAGAAATATAAGAAGCAGGAATTCTTATAAACATCAAGTTAACAAATTAATAAAACCCAGTCCACCAAAAAACTAATGGTAGAGTATTATAATAATTTATTTAGAATTCATCCAATAAACAAAGACAACACAAGCTTTTTCCCCTCTTGAACAAATAATCATAAATACAACCCTTTGTAGTATTAATGAGCCCTTAGGGGTGAGTATCCCTTTATCTTGGTCTACCAAATGGCAGTGTCGTTCATCAAGGACTAAAAGTTTCTTAGATAATTATTCATATTATAACCACCTATTTGGTATGCCAAGAACAAATTCTGAGCAATATCTAACAGAGTTCTAAACAGGTTGGTATTCGAAACAGTAGGGGACTGTTTGAATAATATATTAGAGTAAGAAAGTATTTGGAGCTGGGGAAGAATGTGGTGGTTTGTAATGATGAGTTTGTAGAAATTTGATATTTCATTTATTTGAATTCAATATTTAGTAAACATAACTGATAATCTTCAGCTAATTCAAATGTTTGAGGCTGTATGGTGTACTGAGTAAGTTTGTAAACATAATTTCATGTTGTTATGTGTGATCACAAAACTAATCCTTGAAAGAAGATATTGACGATACTATAGTTTTGGAAGAAATTTCTTCAAAGATGAATAATTAAAATTGAATGAAAATATTGGATCCAAATAAAAATATTAAATATCTAATATGAAAATCGAATATGAAAATCGAATCGAATTCTTAGAAGTCGATGTATTGAGATCAGTTTTAATTTATTGAATTTACTTCCTCTTTTCTATTGCATTCACTCAAAATAAAATTAATTAAGGATTAATTAATTAATTAATCATTAATTGAATAAAATTAATAGAAGGATTTTGAACCTGCCCAATAAAAATAATATTTCTTGTGTAACAAGAATCTATCGTTACAAATTCTTTTACAAGTGAAATTGGAATATTGGAGTGCGCCATAAAATACTAGCAATGAAGCACCCTCTACAAGTGTTAC
This sequence comes from Sogatella furcifera, assembly GCA_017141385.1. Classification (NCBI taxonomy): domain Eukaryota; kingdom Metazoa; phylum Arthropoda; class Insecta; order Hemiptera; family Delphacidae; genus Sogatella; species Sogatella furcifera. The sequence goes on along the minus strand of CM029558.1, from coordinate 3,409,637 downwards.
TCGAATATTAGAATGATGAATAAACACAATTTATTTACAAGTACGGAGACAACTAATAATAATGGTAGACAATTTATAATAGTGAGCTACATGGGAAAGCGTGGGCGATGTTGTTATTAGATTGAAGTAGAGACGAGAATGAGGTGGAGGATGAGGTAGAAAGAGAGAAGGAGAGAGGAAAAGGAGGAGAAAGAAATGAGGGATGTTGTGGATAAAATACTTCAACCCCTATCTTTTCAATAATTACATTGGGGGCCCCCGTAGGGGCCTAGGGATGCACTTGTGAGGTAATAGCATGGTGGATAGCGTGAAGTGGAGGAATAGGAGAAGGAGAAGGAGAAGGAGTAGGATAGGAGGATGAAGGGAGGAGGAGGAGGAGGAGAAGGAGGAGGAGGAGGAAGGAGAAAGAAAGAAGAAGGAGGAAGAAAAGAGGAAGGAGAAGAAAAAGGAGAATAAGAAGAAAAAGGAAAGAAGAAGAAAAAAAGAAGAAGAAGAAAAGAAGAAGAAGAAGAGGAAGAAGAAGAAGAAGAGAATAAGAAGAAGAAGAAGAAGAAGAAGAAGAAGAAGAAGAAGAAGAAGAAGAAAAGAAAAAGAAGAAGAAAAAGAGGAAGAAGAACAAGAAGAAGAAGAAGAAAAAGAAGAAGAAGAAGATGAACAAGAACAAGAACATGAACAAGATAATAGAAGCATATATTATGGAAGAGGAAGAGTTAAGATGGAATGAAGGGTACGGAGTGAGAAAATGTGGGTAAGAAGAAAAATGGAATGAATTTGAAGTTGAAAGAGAATGAGAAAACACCGAGACAATCATTTTGAAGATGAACATGAAGGAATAAAAACGTATCAAGTAGAGGGAATAAGGAAGAGAAAGATAAAGGAGTTGGTGAAGATGAGGTGAAGTATAAATAATTTGTTACAGCTATTGAATTATATTTTCAATCGAGGTGTATTCTAAACTTATCAATTATAGCATATTAGATAGATGATACATAGGTAAATAAAGAATTTATTGCATTTAACTTCGAATAAATAATTGATGCCACGTGTTTTATGAACCATAGAAGTATTAATTTACAGTCAAAAAAATAATACCATTTACAATAAAAACTAAAATTGCAAAGCATGAAGCCGTATGAGTTATTAGCGTATAGCCATATTTGGTGGGGAGTCTCTAAAAAGATGTTTCACCGGCAAAATAACCTCAATAATTATATTATCCTCGATAGGAAATTGTGGTATGAACTACCAACTCCCTCTTTCACAAGTTCAAACTATTCAATCCATGGGAAAGTCGTGAAAAATTTGCTACAGAATAGGCACTATATCCAACATATTCATAGCATTGCAACTTTGAAGGCACAACCAAATGTTACTATTCAACTCATGAGAATGTTCAAAAAGTTTGTATGACATACAAAGCCGTGCTCATTTCCGTGCGATAAACAAAGCATTGGATACGAAACTGGACAGTCCCCGATAGAAATGCTTGACCTGGAGGAATGTTTGTAATGTTTTTGTTTATTTTTTTCATTTATCTGTAAGAATGTGTAAGGTCAGTGCTATTGTTATGGCAAGGACATCTTTTAATTTTGACGGACTGGAACGTTACAGAACAAAATGAGCCCTGTCCCTTTCTTTCAATGATTTCAAAAAGATCTTGTTCGAAATACATCCGCAAAAAGACATGTCAGTTCCATTCTTATGACATGTACGGGAATTCCAAGATAATTTTGGGAATTCTTCTGGTATTGTTTGTGGGTATATGAGAGACAGACGGCTTCATGGCTCCCACGACATTTAATAATCTTGCTGAAATCTTAGAAAAGCTTTTGAAAATAATGTATCTGCAAAGATACATTGTATTTCAAGTGGGAGAGGGGCTCTTGTGCCTCAACTTCGCCCACATCACTTATGTAATGTACTGAGTGGAAGAATAAATACATTTATCTATCAAAGAAATGTGCCATTATTATGACATGTTTGGGAATTTCCAGACTAAAAATCTCATTGTATTGTTACTAGGCAAGTGAGAAACTTAGTTGACTACCTAGTTTTTCAAGTGGAAATATGTTATGGAATAAGAATATGAAGAGAAAATAGAAGATAAAGAAGGAGAACAGAAGGAGGTGGTAGAGGTGAAGGAAAGAAATATGAGGATGGAAAAGAAGAGAAATAAGGAGAAGATAGAGAAAAGAAGAAGATGAAGAAGAAGGAATATCCTAATTTTCTCACTCGCACGCCAAAGGTTATATCAATCACAGATTTTTATAAATTGGGAATTTGGATATTGATTTCAAAAGTCAAGCTTGGAACACATTTTTAAGAATTGAAAGTGTTGGTAAAACATAATGGCGTTGGATTTGAAAAATTTTATGAATGCACTGTGTGTTTTATAAGGTTGAGTTTCACCTTGTGTAGGTTTTATTAACTTCTTTCGATTGTTAAACAAAGACGAAAAAGAAGTGGAAGAGGAGGGGGAAGAAGAAGAAGAAGAAGAAAAAGACAGCGGGGCAGAAAAAATAGAAGAAGAACAAGAAAGAGGAAGATAAATTTTAACAGGGTAGTTTCAAGTTTTCAGAAACACAGCAGGATAACTACCAACTAATATTAGTACAACAGCTGAAGATAGTGAAAAATAGCCCTCACCTCTCTGGCCAATCAGAGTGCAGCTTCATTGTGCGTGTTATACCTCACTTTGTCTATTTTCTCCCACCACTCTATACATTATTTTGGAATAGGGTGGATTGGTATTGTACTCTAGAAGGGTTGAAAAAGTTTTAGAGTCTAGGAATTGTGCGTGGGTAGGCTAGCAAGTTCGAAATTTCAAAATTAATATTTGTTATTCAGTCTCAAAATTTTGCGTTTTACTCCTTGTTATTCATTAATTTCCATTAGGATTCTCATTCATGGAATTTCAGAGACTCTGTAGAATTGGAATATAGTGAAGCATTTTACTCTCAACCTTACAATATGAGTAAATTTGATAGTCAGCCTTAGAATCAATGTCAAAATGGGTCCTCCTTTTTACATGCTATAAAGAAATTTCAAATTGAGTATTAAGTAAGTGAGCCTCGAAATTGTAATTTGATACATAGTGCGATTAATGAAATTAAATCTTGAATTTGAAAAATTAAATTTTAGTTGTTAATGATGTTTTAAAATCAAAAAATTTTGTTATAAAATGACTATTTCAAAAGAACTATAACCCACATGGGTTTTCCATTTGTGAAAAATGAGGTTACAGTATTGCGAATTGGAACAACCCTTTGGGTTTTCCCACTAATGAAAGCATACGCTAAATAAATAAATAAATTAATGGAATTAAAGACTTCTCAATGTGCTAAAAGAATGCTAACTATTATATAGTATCATTGTATGCTATTGGAACATCTTCTATGTTAAATATATCAAATTGAAAGGCAATAATTGATCTGCAAATACAGAATTTTCAACACTAAAATAGTGTTGTCAACACTAGATCAATCTTACCTGCACTGGCGGCTCCTGCCCACGAAACAGGTGAGGTGCTGTACAGTAAAAGATACGGGCACTTCACCTGTTTCGTGGGTACGAGCCGCCAGTGCTTACCTGTGCTAAAGCGTTGTGTTTGTGTACATTTCGAGAACTTATAATAAAATAAACATCCGAGAAAATAGAAAAATCAAATTGAAACATCGAAGTTATAGTAAATTATAGCTGACGTCAAAAAGACGGTTTCGTCTGCACCTTTTGCGCTCCAACAGCTGATGTTGTCATATTAGAGTTGTCATTGAGCTACGCCAAGAAGATGTTTTTGGAGTCAAAAGAGACTCCAGCTCTTTACCTACATCACGTACGATACTACGTAATACTTGGAACTTGAAATTATAAAATAAAATAGAACCTTGAACAATCTTATAATGAAGATCTTGTTCTACTGAAATACAACTTGATTGAAAAAACTAGTCCACATAAATTATAGTAAGAAACAAGAGGCTATAAAATGTGTGAAAGATACAAGCTTTCCAAGTAAAGAAGACATTCTAGCAAGATAGAAAAGTGTCTCCAGCTTGGTCAATATTGGTTCAAAAATTATCAATTTGTTCTCAAATTGCAGATGAGAATGTTTCCTACAATTTGAGACCAAATTCATAATCTTTAAACCAACATTGACCGAGCTGGAGTAATTTCTTCATCTTGCCAGAATGCCTTCTTTGCTTGGACAGACTATAAGTGAAAGGGCTCAGGGCTATTGGTATGGGGCGTAATATGTGTTGAAAAATAGACCCTAATTAGTTTTGGGTGGGCGTTACTGGTTTTCAAAAATTCAAGCTCGGGGCAATTTTGTAGGGCGAACCCTAACCTTTCATCAGGGCCCTCCTTCCACTACCTAAGTGCTCCTGTTTCTCAAAGGGCCTAGGTAGCCCGCATGTCAAATTACGCCTAAACTTATATTTCTTCATCGGTTTAACTGATTTCTTTCTCAGCTTCCAAATTGTTCATCGGTTTAACTGATTTCTTTCTTAGCTTCCAAATTCTTCATCGGTTTAACTGATTTATTTCTCAGTTTCTGAATTCTTCATCGTTTTAACTAACCTCTTTCACTGATTTCTTTCTCAGCTTCCAAATTCTTCATCGGTTTCACTGATTTCTTTCTCAGTTTCTGAATTCTTCATCGGTTTAACTGATTTCTTTCACAGTTTCTGAATTCTTCATCGTTTTAACTAATCTCTTTCTCAATTTCTTGTAGTTTCATCGGGTTTGACTGATTTTTTTCCACTTTCTGAATTCTTCATAGTTTAATATTGATTTCTATCTTGTTATTTCATTGATTCAAATTTTTTACATTTCTGATTCTTACTATTTTGTATAGCTGATGAGTTAGGCGCTTATACCCAATAGTTAGGTGGTTTCGTCTGCTACTTATGCGCTCCAACAGCTGTTTTAGTCAGAGTGTTGTTCTTCAACTATGCTTAGAGGATGCTTTTGAAATCAATCAATTCAATGGATGCTATTATAGCTTCTTTTAATATTCCAAAGAGGGCGTTGATGCTATACTTCAGCTATTAGGCTGAGGCCGCACTGCCGGTGGGTAGAGCCTGGAGGATGGAGGGTAGTTGGTAAATATATAGAACATAAACACTATCCATAGTAATATATCGTATAATAGAGCATGGAGGGTGGAGGGTAGATGGTTCAAGCTACCAACCACCCTCTACCCTCTACCCATCGGCAGTGCGGCCTCAGCCTTATAGTAAGTTACTCACATCACATATAGGAGACAGGTGAAGTTACCTGATATCTATAACGTTTTGGTGATCAATACGAAAACTTCGAATATCTATATAAAAGCGAAATGGCACTGACTGACTGATTCATTCATTCATCACCAGAACTAAAAATCCACTGAACCGAATGCGTTCAAATTTGGCAGGCATGTTCAGTTGGACGACGCTCGCTAAGAATGGATTTTGAAAACTTTTCATTAATACGCCAAATATTTAAGTTTTTCTATAGTTTTTCGGCGTTTTCTGAATTTTTCGAGAACCAATCGGTAGAAAATGTTGATATTTGTTAGGCAGGTTCGGATAAGGTCTAGAAATGTTGTGTTAAAATATATTTGAATTCCGTTCAAGATCACTCCAGTAATCAGTTTTTTAAATTGTAGATGTATTGCGGGTTGCATATCTTCCGTCTTGATACGACCAATCCTTACTGTAAATTCAATGGTTCAGCGAGATTGGCTTGGCGGCTTGGCTGGCTTGGCGTTAGATATAATTATAATGATCTTTGCCGAATTGATGGAAAGAACACTGATCAATAAAAAACAGCTATTTTCATGCAATTACATGGCAAGGGTAAGGATCTTCATGGAGTTTGTTATAAAAAAATCTGTTTTATGTTTTTTGAAAGAGGCAAATCTTGTTCAAATCTCAGGCTCATTTTCTAATTTTATCAATAATTGAATTTTTAACACAGAATAAAGGTGGTGGAGATATAAGATAGTAAAGAGCAGAGGAAAAAAGAGAAGTAGGAGAAGAAGAAAAAGAAGCAGAAGAAGGACAAAAATAGAGAAGAAGAATAGAGGTAAGAATTCATCTGATTCGCTCCATAGAATCATATTGCTCCAGTTATAGTAAGGACTATTGTCGGTTCAAGCAAAGAAGACATTCTGGCAAGATGGGGAATTGACTCCAGCTCGGTCAACACTGATCCAACAATTTATCATTTGATTTCAATTTGTAGATCAGAATGCTTTCTACAATTTGTGGTAAAATTGATGGTTTTTGAAACAATATTGTTTAGTTGGAGTCATTTCTTCCATCTTGCCAGAATATCTTCTTTGCTTGGACAGACTTCACAACAGTAGTAGAATCAGAGCCGTGCCATATCTTGGACATTATTTAGTGATGGCATCTTCGGCATTAGACCGTTCAAAAATAATTTTCAAAACACTTTGTGACTGGTTTTGCCACGCTTAGCGGGTGGCCCCACTCTGAAAAACTGTTTCATTTCATTTCTCACAAACCCGTTTCCCATGAATCGCTATTGATGATTTCAATTTCAACCTGAATCATCACTCAAGTAAATGAAAAATATGTGATTGTTGACTGATTTCGGGTTTTCACAACTTTGCCACATAAGCTAATGAAGTTGTTTGCATTCAAACCTTTACATTAATTTATTTATCCACCTCACCTTAATTTATTTCTACATCACTTTTTGTGCAGTTGTGGAGGTGATATTGTGGTAGTTATCCATATTTAATGAAAAGACTAGATATTGTGTTATTGTCGAACAACGGATTTACCGGTCGTTGGGGGTTACTTTGGAATTATTTCCTCTGCATAAACTCATTCATGATAATATATTGATGAATTGAAAAACCACAATCAATGTATGAAGCAAGCCATGAAACACCCCTCTTAAATTTAATTCTATTGTTGGCTGACAACCACCGTATACTCTGTCGACAGTCATTCAATCACAAGCCAGTTTCCGATAGAAACTTCTCACTAATATTTTTAAAGAATTGTTGTAGATTTTCAAACATTTTTCTGGCATGAGGTCGGTATTAGATCACGGATAAATAATTTGAGTCCTATTCCATCATATTCATAGTATAAAAGAATAGAATTAATGAGTATAAGTTGAGAGTGCTATTGGAATCTAGTACTGGCCTAAGTTACACAAAGTAAAACTGAGTCTGAATTCTATAAATAAGTTCTTCAAATACTTACTTGATAGAATCTTACCAGCCTGAATACGTGAATGAATAGGCTATTATATTAGCACAAGATCGTCAATAGTTAATCAGCATAATTTTTTGTGTATGGTATCCATCTTTTTTGCTTGCAGCCATTTTCTAAGACAGAACTCACGAAACACTGTCGACCAATAAGAAAAGAGCAGGCGGGGCATGAAGGCGTGTCCAATGGAAGTCGAAGCAAGTCACCCTATTGCTACTGCCATCTGCTGGCTGAATTCAAAACTATTTCGAATATAATTCAAGAAAGTTGGGTGGAGTAGTAAAAATGGCTGAAATCCTCAATTTGCTTGTTATTGAGTTTCCGATTCTTTGTTAAAACATCTTTATTTTTAGTGAAATGGAATATTTATGATGATACCCAATATTTTTCTGCGAAAAATTTATTATTCCCCTCCTTATGTGCTTTAAAGCAAGCTAATAAAATAAGTTAATCAATAGTTGAAATAGTTCAATATTTTAATGATGAAGTACGGTATAATGTGACAGTTTTGCTCAATGTAGCTATTTTTTATCAATTCCTGTAGGTTTTGCTTATCACGTATCCAATACATAAAAATACAAAACAATACGTTGGGATACGCCTAAAATATAAGCAAGTCCCTATAATCCTTTTTGCCACACCACTTGCAACATTGCCATTGCGATTGTTTTGAGAAAACTGTGAATATGCAAGGCAGCTTGAATCACGTTTGGCTTTGAATATATTATAATATGTTGGATTGCATTTGCCTGGTAATAGGAGGGGGGCGCCTGCCAAAATCTTGCACAGGGCGCCAAAAAAACACGCGAGGTCCCTGAACGATTAATGATAAACTATTAGTTTCCTTCAATATAAGCTGATAAGGTACTATTATTCTTTTTCATTGAACTATTATTCTATCAAACTCAATTATTTCACCTACAAAGATAATAATCAGCCGATAACACTCGTATACTTGCCTATTCAGAAACATAAAACACGATATAATTTATCATTAAACAATCGCATTAGTCCGAAAGCATCTTGCAACACGATAAATAATCAAGTTAACGTATTGCACAAACACGTTAAATTAACGTGAAGCCGGGTGATTTACAGTTAATAACGTATGAGAAGTTTCACAATATCGTCCAGTATCCCGTAGAGTTTTGAATAATCACCTCAGGCGTGCCATACACGACACATAAACATAGGACGGTAGTTAATGTAAGTTACTGTGTGTACAAGCGAAGAAGACATTCTGGCAAGTTGGAAATGACTACAGCTCTGTCAATATTGGTTTGAGAATTATAAATCTGGTCTCAAACTGTAGAAAACATTCTGCTCTACAATTTGAGATTAAATTGGTGATTTTTGAACCAATATTGACCGAGCTGGAGTCATTTTCCTACCTTGCCAGAATGTCTTGTTTGCTTGAACATACTACACACATGATTATTATAGTTATTATTTAGTGTGAGGCATGCATTCATTAAGACACATGACGCGTATGAAGTGTAATTAAGCATGTAAGGTGGGTAGTACAGGTTACGCCAAAAATGAAGTCGCTTGACAAATGACTTTTATTAATAATCAGCTCTGTCAGGACGATCTTACACTGTCTTCTAGAGCAGATAAATATAGCTGGGGGCTCTCGTTTCAATTAACACTCAAAGACAGCTATCAGACTGTCCTGACAGAGCTGACAATTGATAACAGTCATCCGCCAACCGTCTTTATTTTTGGTGCCAGCTGTAGAAGGTGTGTTGTGTGTTATAGTCTGTCCAAGCAAAGAAGACACTCTGGTAAGATGGGAAAATGACTCTAGCTCGATCAATATTGGCTCAAAAATCATAATTATGGTCTCAAATTGTAGAACAGTATGTTTTCTACAATTTGAAACAAAATATTCAACTTTTGAACCATTATTGACTGAGCTGGAGTGATTTTCCCATCTTGCCAGAATGTCTTCTTCGCTTGGACAGACTATATTCCAGTTTTTGTTTTTAATAGCGCCCGCCAAGATTAGAAAAGAGAAATGGCGGGAGCGCAAGGGGTCTGATGGGTAATGAAGAGTGCACTGTGGGTAATGAAGAAGTGTGTGGTTGGGGGGGGGTAGTTGCGTGTAGCGCCATCTAGGCAGGGAACCGAGTAATTAGGCGAGGTGAGTTAGACGATACCGCAACGATAATTATTACTTTCTCTCTCATTTAACAGGATTAAAACTTGTTCTCCATTGTTGTTGGTGTTTTGTTGTTTCTCTCTTCATCATCTTACAGATACAATCTTCCTTGCATCTATCTATACTTCCTTCAAGTATAGTAAACTAGTTCTTATAGATTTTGTAGACTAGCATTGAGCTATCGACGAGTAGGTTTGTTATCGTGGTATTCGTATTAAATATTAATTTGTTTGTTCTTCTGAGGTTGAAGTCCACATGAGCTTATATGCTATGATGGAAGTTGACTCATAATGATGCTCATAGGATCATAATGATGAGAGATTACGACTACTTTTAGGTAGTCGGGACCGACGGCTTATCTTCTCCTCCAAAAGACGAGGCCGTATTTATGTGATTCTGCTGTGATCAAAGAATTAAGTCTGGGATGAGACTCAAATAATAATTCTACATCTCATTGTTGTTCCTTCTGCATCTCATTTTTGTTCCTTCTTCATCTCATTGTTGTTCTTTCTTCATCTCATTGCTGTTTCTTCTGCATTTCATTTTTGTTTCATCCCTACCATCTCATTGTTGTTCCTTCTTTATCCCATTTTTGTTCCTTCCTCATCTCATTTTTGTTCCTTTTTAATCTCATTGTGGCTGTTCGTATTTTATCTTATTGTTGTTCCTTCTCTATCTCATTGTTCTTCCTCCTTAATCTCTTTGTTTTTCTTTCTTCATCTCATCATTGTTCATCCTTTATCTCTTTGTTGTTCTTTTATAATCTCATTGTTGTTCCTTCTTAAACTCATTATTGTTTCTCCTTCAACTCGTATTCTTGTAAGTATAGCGTACAACGTCTTTGTATAATCAAGTTTTGTCTGCAAGTGTTAATTGAGATTTATTGTTTTGAAATTTTGTAGCAATCCTCGGTTGCTAAGAGAGTTGCGGGATTAAGAACCGCGAACATTCTTAATGAATGGGAGTGAGGGTGGTTTGAGGTCGAGGTAGTTGAACAAAAAAGGACGGAAGAAAAGGAAGATAGGACAAATAGAAATGAGAAAGGATAAAGAATGGAAATGGATGAAAGAACTATGAACCATATTCCATGCATGAGCCGTAATCTGTGTGAATAAAGTGTTAATAAATCTTCTGTAGCATAGTAATAATACAATTTGAAATGGAGCATATTGCTTCGGGTGCTTTCAAACTAGATGAAACGAAACAGCAAAAAACGTTTTATTTCGACTGGAACAGTACAAAACGCACACAGCAAAAATGCATTGAATACATTCATTCTTATAGATAGTTTATTTTACGCACACAGAAGAAATACACTGCTACTTAAGAATACGAGAATAAGTGCAATTCTCATACGAATTTACCTCTTTGTGGAGAAATATTTCAAGATATTGACTACTATCTAATGTGCATTGGTCTTTAATATTTCAATGCCAAAACTGTCGCTCCAGCTTAGAGTAAATGTTTTGTTCGGTTCTATTCTATCTTGTTTGAAAGCGAACTAGTTCTTCACTGTTAACTCAACATAGGCTATAATATATCATTGATTTATTTCAGTTATTCAAAGGTAGAAACGTGTAATTCCAACCATTGGTTTCCGTAGAGTTAAAAATCGAAATTCAAATCAACCGCGAACCGCGCCGGGATCCGGTCTAGTTAACCGAGCTGTACTTCCGGTTCCGCTCTTCAATTTTCAACCAATAGCGTGACAGATTCAGGAGTGAGCTGCTTTCCTATTGGTCGAAACCGTTAACCGTTTCTAAGTGCTCCGTGGATATTGCTATGTTACATTGTTATTGTCATCCATTGTGCTGTTTCTGATCGAGCAAAGAAGACATTCTGGCATGATGAGAAAATGACTGGAGCTCGGTCAATATGGGTTGAAAGATTATCAAGTTGGTTTAAAACTGTAGGGAACATTCTGATCTATGATTTGAGACCAAATTTATAATTTTTGAATTTATCTTGATCGAGCTGAAGTAATTCTCTCATCTTGCCAGAATGTCATCTTTGCTTGGACAGACTACAGTATTACTCAGCTTTTCGATTTTTCCATAGGCTACTCAGTTCACTTGGACCAAGTGATCACTTCATCCAAGTGATTGGACCAAGTTTAATATTTTAGGTGTTTTCATTTCTTGAGACCTGCTTCGATTGTAAATTAGAGTTGTCACTTATAGCTTATCTATTAGCTATTAAGCTTATATGCCTAGTTGATTTTCGAGACAATAGATGCTTTACTTCAGCTGTTAGTAAGTTATACCAAATTTTTTAGGACAATCTGTTGCTAATTAATTCTCTTGTGAAATCCAACTCAAAATGTTGAAGTACGTAATTACAAACAGTTGTAAGAAGAATTAAAACTCCTAGAAGATTGAATTTGCTGAAAAAATATAGAAAATGTCTACTAAAAATGATTATTGTAATGCGTAATATGATTTTTCTGAGGCTGAAACCCACATGGATTCTTAGGCTTGTTTACATCACCTGGGTGATGTGGAAAATGAGGACCACTTTTCAGGAAGTCGGAACACACGGCTTATCGTCTCCTTCGAAGGACGATGGGGGTGGTCATATCTATGTGATTGTGATGTGGTCAAACAATGTTGCCTCGGTCAGGAATTGAACTTGGATACTCTTGGTTATAACTTACTCCAACACCTAACACTCTAACGCCCAAATGTGAATCATGTGAGAGTAATAGTAGGAAAATTATGTATACATCAAGTAATAGTAGAAAAATTATGTATACATCAAGTAATAGTAAAAAATTATGTATGCATCAAGTAATAGTAGAAAAATTATGTATACATCAAATAATAGTGAATAAATTATGTATACATCAAGTAATAGTAGATAAATTATGTATACATCATATAATAGTAGAAAAATTATGTATACATCAAGTAATAGTAGGAAAATTATGTATACATCAGTAATAGTGGAAAAATTATGTATACATCAAGTAATAGTAAATAAATTATGTATACACCAAGTAATAGACACAAGTAATAGTAGAAAAATTATGTATACATCAAGTAATAGTAAAAAATTATGTATACATCAAGTAATAGTAGATAAATGATGTATACATCAAGTAATAGTAAATAAATTATGTATACACCAAGTAATAGTAGATAAATTATGTATACATCAAAAATTATGTATACACCAAGTAATAGTAGATAAATTATGTATACATCATATAATAGTAGAAAAATTATGTATACATCAAGTAATAGTAGGAAAATTATGTATACATCAAGTAATAGTGGAAAAATTATGTATACATCAAGTAATAGTAAATAAATTATGTATACACCAAGTAATAGTAGATAAATGATGTATACATCAAATAATAGTAAATAAATTATGTATACACCAAGTAATAGTAGATAAATTATGTATACATCAAATAATAGTAAATAAATTATGTATACACCAAGTAATAGTAGATAAATTATGTATACATCAAATAATAGTAGAAAAATTATGTATACATCAAGTAATAGTAGGAAAATTATGTATACATCAAGTAATAGTGGAAAAATTATGTATACATCAAGTAATAGTAAAAAAATTATGTATGCATCAAGTAATAGTAGAAAAATTATGTATGCATCAAGTAATAGTAAAGAATCATGTATACATCAAGTAATAGAAAAAATTATGTAATTGAAAAATCCCAAAAAAGAGAAACTAAGAGTGTAAATGATATTCAGTTAGTCTCAACGAAAACTCAACCTATAGTGGAATAATAAGTAGAAATAGTGAGATACTTATGAAAATAGAGCAGGAAGGTATGAGAAAAGAAACAATATGTCTGCTAAACGAGTGGGAGGTCCCCCAATCAGTCATGCCTGATTACCAGAGATGTTCTAACACCTAGAAATCGTAAAAACAACATCACTGGAAATAAATCTGAGGGGATGTCATGACCCTGGACAGAAGCTCATCAGTTAGGGGTGGTTTATAATATTTTGTCCAAGCAAAGAAGACATTTTGGCTAGTTGGGAAAATTACTCCAGTTCTATCAATATTATTACAATAATTATAAAATTTGGTCTTGAATTATGGATAAGAATGTTTCCCTCAATTTGAGACCAAATTTACAATTTTTGAACGAATTTTAACCGAGCTGGAGTCATTTTCCCATCTTGTTGAAGTGTCTTCTTTGCTTGACAGACTATAGCAAGGGTGGGGGTTTCTGTTTTGAAGGGAAGTGTGAGATTTTCGAAATAGTGGGGTGTTACCCAACCGGAAGTTGTTTTTGAGTGTCCGGTCGTGGACGGTTGGAAACGTGGTGGGTCATTTCTCCTACTCATCTTTTCATTTTTGTGAGCGAAGACCAATGTTGTGTAAAGTAGACCTATGTTGAGAGAGGAGGCCTATGTTGAGAGAGAGAACCTATGTTGTGAGGAAACCTATTTTTGTGAGAGGAGACTTATTTTGACGTGTGCAATTGTTGACAACAAAATTGTCGAATGAATCAGCTGATTCGGACTCACTTCTTGTTTTCTACAGAGACTGTTTACTGTATATTCACAGAGTAGCCATTGGCGTGAAAACTTTCATACTACAGTATGCTGAGATTAAAAATTTTCCTGCCAGCCGACATTATTCTACCAAACTTTCAAATTCTATTGAGATTTAATAGCAATATTTGAAACTTTTGCCGACTTTTCAAGCTTTCACGAAGGAGAGACGTTGAAAATATTAGTATTTTTACTTAAGTATAACTTTGCAATATTACTGCCGGCCTGGTTGGCGCAGTGGGCGAGGGCGTCACGACCTTCAGTCCGCTAGCACTGCCAGTTCTTGGTTCGAATCCCAGTGGCATGGCTGTTTTTCACATCAATAATCACCTTCGCACTCAATATCCATTACCCACGCACAAGCTAAAATGCTCAAGTGGGCATCAACAGCAATAAAAAAATATTTAAATATATTTTAATTTAATATTTGAATATTTTTAATATATTTTTATATTAATATTTAGACGCTACAGCTTCTGATGGAAATGTGGCGGATCCGACCAATCGAAAGTTTTAAAGTCAATGGCCAAACTATGATTAGTCTCTATTATTATAATATATATATATTATTATTTCATATTTTTCCGCAAATCCTTCCTGAAAGGCACAGGGCTACGCTTGGAAAAAGTTTATTGCAAAACCTGGAAATATTATAATACGCCAAACTCGTTGTTATATGAATGAAAAGAAGATACCTTCTGGGTTTTCTCATATCGCTACTGATCTCGTCAAACGAAAAGATAGAGGATAGGAGAGATAGTAATGGAAAGATAAAAGAGAGGAAAAATCCTAGCAAAAGGAGCAACAGACATAAAGGAGAAGAAGATAGAGAATACGAGGAATGAAAAAGAGATAAGATGAGAGAGAAAGAATCTTGGCAGAAGCACAAACATACAAGAAGAAGGAGAAGATAGATATTACGAGAAATAGGAATGAGAAGAGGAGAGAAAGAGAGGAAGAATCTTGGCAGAAGACTTGGGGAATCCAGTGGGTTCCAGAGGAATGTACAAATTAAGAAAATTGGGAGGAGCCAAAACAGCTTCTTCCACTAATCTCTGCCACCTCGGGTTCCTCCTTCAGCATGGTTTGTTGTTTTAATCCCAGAGAAGCTGTTGAGAGATGCTTTCGAGGTGTTGTTTGTAACTTTGAGAAGGAAAACGAAGCGTAATGGAAGGAAGGGGAGGAGGATGAGGAGGAGGAGAGAAGGAGAAAAGGAGGTGCTGGAAAAAGAGCAGGAAAAAGAGAAGAAAAAATATTGAACTTCAAAAAAAATTTATTTCCACATATGTGACTATTCTACTCGATAATAATATAATTAGTCTTGTAAAAATGGTCGCTTTATTCTGTGAGTTATAAAAGTCATACACTTTGAAGATGTTTCCTTTATCTTAGGGCTACTTTATTTCCGTTTTTTTTTTAAATGTTAATCTCAGTACCCTTTTTCAATTATTTTCACTCATTCATAACATGTTTCGACTAATAACAGCCATTTTAAAATGAAAATGTTTATTAATAGTCGAAACATGTTATGGAATAATAAAAATGATTGAAAAAGGGTACTGAGATTAACATTTGTAATAAAAAACTTTTAAGATGATACTTTTTGATTATAAGCAATTTTGTCCATAATTCTTAATTTGTTATCAATGAGGTTTGTTTTGACTTGGAGCTGTAAACCTCTCATTGTTGTTAGTTTGTATTAATAATTGTAAACTATTTATTCACATATTAATCTAGTCAAATCACATCGAATCTTCATTTATTTTATTTATTTAACACAATATAATTTACTAGAGAGTACTAGAGGAAGAGTGATAAGGGAAGATGAAGAAGAAGAAGAAGAAGAAGAAGAAGAAGAAGAAGAAGAAGAAGAAGACTGAATCTTCTAAGACATCTCCGTAATTATAATACTGTACACGCCTTCCCATCTTTGTTTATCTGCCTGCTCATTGGTGCTCAAAAACAGAAGTCATTTACTGTATGGTAGGTAGCCCAAGCAAAGAAGACATTCTATCTAGATGAGAAAATGACACCAGCTCGGTCAATAATGATTCAAAAATCATAAATTTGGTCTCAAATTGTTAATCGGAATGTTTTCTACAACTTGAGTTCAAATTTATAATTGTTGAACCAATATTGACCGAGCTGGAGTTATTCTCCCTCTTGTCAGAATGTCTTCTTTGTTTGGACAGACTAGAGGTAGCCATCTTCACGTGAAGAGGCTTGGCTCATAGAATGTCTGCGGGTTTAACTTGTGTTGAATACATTATTGCAGGAGAAGGTCAACAAGCACTGGAAGAGAGTACAAGATTTTACACTGAGATATGTTCCTAAATCATTTAATTTGGTGCTTCCTAATGTTCTTAATTCAAAATTTGTCTGGTACGGTATTTCTCCTCGACTTTAAATTCTTGTGAAAGTGCATCAAAAAAGATAGAACCTAGTTTCGAACTTATTATTCATCAAAATTTGGTATAAAGACGTTTTGGACGTTAGTCTGTGTTTTTTAGCCAATAAGTTTATTATTTTCTGTAAATGAATGAATAAATAAATACACTAATGCTCTGTATAAACAGAAATTTTTTGATACACTGTAATCATACTTGGTAGGCCCTAATGATACAGAGTTTGAAACTTCTATGACTTGAGAATAATTTTTCTAGGTGTGATAGCTTATTAAATCAGTGTAAATTCGTTTTCAATTGAATTCTAATTTGAATTTGAAGTTGATGTAATTGAATCAAGTGATGTAACCTACTATAGTCCGTCCAACCAAAGAAAAGCATCTGGCAAGATGAGAAAATGACTCCAGCTCGGTCAATATTGGTTCAAAAAATATTGATTTGATTGATCAGAATGTTTCCTACAATTGAGAGAAAATCAAAAACTTTTTAACCAATATTGACCGAGCTGGAGTCAATTTCTCATCTTGCCATAGGCTCTTCTTTGCTTGGACGGACTATAACAGCTGATATAACGCATCGATTGTCTCTTGATTTCAAAAACATCATCTAGGTCTAGCTAAATGACAACATCAGCTGTTGGAGCGCACAAGGAGCAGGCGAAACCGCCTTATGTTTTGCCGTCATCTATACGATCTTCTGACATATATTTCCTTATTTCATTTCATATTATTCTTCTTCAATAACATATTATCTATCACTTGTCCTCTGTTAGATGCTAACAAAACTGGAGATTAGTAGAAGATTATTATTTATTCTCAGCTCTGTCAGGATAGCCAGCGAGTTGTCTGCTACATCGTATCGAGTTGAGAGCAAACATAGGTAAATTGTATTGCTCTCGTCCAGACTATCCAAAAAGAGCTTAGCATCAATAACACACACGAACCAACCGTCACTTTTTTCTGTTTTGCTATACCACCTTACTTGTTATATACATTGAGATCAATTCAGCAATTGACACAATACGATTCCACGCTACAGTGAAAAATTACAGTTAGATATTTCAGGCGTAAAAAATTATGGCGGTTGACAACTGACTTTCATCAATGCTCAGCTCTGTCAGGACAGTCTGAAGCAGTCTACCAGAGCAAATTAGTAAAGCTGATGTCGTTCTAGTTTCGAAATGCTCCTGCAGATAGCTCACCGATTGTCCTGACAGAGCTGAGAATCAATAACAGTCATTCGCCAACCGCCTTAGATTTTGGCACCATCTATACTTTTCAGCAATTTTTCCACGGATGGAAAATCAGCCACGCTTCCTCCCATTGTTAAGCGACGTTGTTAGTGAACTCTGTCAGTAACGGTGACCGTTGACAGTAGCTAATCAAAATTCGCCTGTCGATAACTATAAAAAAAAACAGTTTTCGTGGAAAAAGAATTCTTGGAAAGTGGTGTAACATATGGGGGAAAATGAAGCTTATCCATTCAAAATTGATGGATAAATGTCAAAAGCAGGCTGATAAATTTGAAGAGTTGATTGAGCTTGACAAAAAATATTCAGATGAGAGAATTTTCTCAATATCCATGAATAAGGGAATCGTTTCGATGTAGAATTCGTGGTTAACGTGGTTAAGTGGTGGAGTGGACATTACTGTTCAAACTTCGCCACGTCATTAAAAAAAAGTCATACTATTCTATTCTATTCTAGAATAATATTCTTCGAACATTATTTTTGAAAGTTTATGTTTCTTGTTCGATTCTTTTCTACGGATTGACTGGTTTGCTTTTTTGCTTGCTTTATAATCACGAATCGGGAGTCAAATTGTTCAATCCTAATGTTTTTAAATGGTCCCTTATCGTATTAATGTATCTTCGATTTTTAATGACTTTATTGACAAATTATCCTGGACATTATGATTTCAGTAATTCGATTCTTCAATGACTGATGTAATGATTCTTCAATTACAGACATGTTTCGGGACTCATCGTGTTTCGGGACTTATCAATGTGATTGAAATAACATTCTTGTGTAGGCCTATTCTTAATTACATTAAATCATAAAGGGTATTTGATTTTTTATTGTATCTATCAATTATTTTAAATAGCCCTAAGTTTAAAGTTTAAGGAGCTGGATAATATTATACGTAGAAACTGGGAACTTTAACTAATATTCCAATCATCTCAGCTATTACTGCAGAATATACTGTAATGGAGGGTTTCTCGATTTGAAGATCACATATTATAATGAAGACTATTTTAATTACATAAATTGAGAATCCATTTCCATCTCATTATATATCTTCTCTATACTGTATTTTACTATAGTCTATACCTATACTGGGGTAGAGATGACAACAAATTGGTCTGTTGGAAAGACAACTCATGATGAATGATATTCACGCAAACAAAAACCGAAACGAAAAAGGAACGAACGTAGTAGGTTCCAGGTGCATTTTTAATGAAATTACATCTGATCGGTTTCACCAGAAGATGTGACGGATTAATAATTGCTTTTCTCAGATATGACTGTGTCTCTATTTCTCCCTCTCTTTTCTTTTCCTCAAGTGTTGATGGAAAGGGTAACGTTTTACAAGAATGGACATTTATATGTCAAAGCTTCTCCGTTTTATTAATATAATCGAATATGCCAAGCTTACATATTTATTTATTATTTATTTACAGAGTGTTCAGAAGGAATGTGCAATATTTTCCAGAATGATTACATCAAGTTGAGAAAAAATCGATAGGACATACCATAAAAATTAAAAGTGAAATTTTTCGAAAAAATATTTAATTTTCAAATTTTTTAAAGTCTTTATTCAGGGGTTTAAATTATAATCATTTCCTGTGTAAAATTCGCTGAAAAATAAATGAAACAAGTTGGAAATTTGTATCTTGATCGGCTATTGCGATAATAGAGAAAATATTTATGGTAACAAACGTCATTTTTCAACAAGCCAACGTTATAACAACTGGATATGAATTCATAAATGTGTACTTTAAATTACTGGAAGTTGTGGAGAATCAAATTCTGAAGAAAATGTTGAATGGCGGTGATTGAGTAAATCTTACCCAAAATTGTAATCAAAAATTTCAAAATCGCGACTAAAAACTGATTGTTCACTTGAGATTCATTTTGTCTGTTTTTGATTGCAATTCCTGAAATCTGGGTACGATTGACATAGTATAAAAGTCTACTTTGTGCACCAGGAATTAAATTGGATCAATGATATTCTAATAATTTATTCATAGATGCATGTGAGAGAATGAACAGTAAGCAGTAAGATGTGGTCTGGAAAGAAATTTGAAAATGAATGAGTGAGAAAATTATAGGTAGAGAGAGAGAGAGAGAGAGAGAGAGAGAGAGAGAGAGAGAGAATTATTAGAGAAAGAGGAAGATAGAAGAGAAAAAATATTAGAGATGATGGCAGCGGAAGAGGACAGAACATAAATGAGAATATTGGTAGTGAATAAAGGCAAAGCAGCGGGGGACAATACTTCTCTATAATAGGTAACTGTCAGGGGTTTTCGAGCTGGAATTACTTCTCCATAATAATAGTACAGTTGCCCAAACTGTCTACCTCAATATGAATGTCTGTCTTTTTGTCGTTACAGGAATTTCACACCTTCCGGAACCCAGTCAATGAAACTCAGGTAATTAACTATTAAATTATGGGATAATTATATTATTATATCCAATTTAAAAAAATATGTAATTCAATGGTGGGAGTGTAACGTGTTATTCACGGAAATTGATATCCAACTTTTCAATATTTAGCTCTAAATTTGAATGTGTAATTTTCGGCTCGCAACAATATGATTTCAATAGTTTAATGGAATTTGGGAATTATTTTGTGTTTATTGGCTCAATATCAACCTTTTGAAATTGGAAAATAGACCATTAATCTCTTCAAATTGATTCTTGGAGTGGAAAACCTTTGACAGGTACAGAAGTTTAGATTTAATATGAAAATTGGACTATATTTTAATAAAAATTGTGTTAGAAATACTAAAGGCTATGCATTTTTCACTATTTGTTTGTCATCAGATAAATTGATAAAATAAATGAGAAGACAAGATGTTGTTAAACCACTGATTTATTGGAAAATCAAGATACCGGTTTCGGTTGTTACATCATTTACTCCGTAAAGTTTACCAGAAATTGATAATGGTGTAACAACTGAAACCGGTATCTCGATTTTTCTAATAAATCAGTGGTTTGATAACATCTTTTCTCTTTATTTATTATCAATAACTACCACAATATCAACTTCACAACTACTCAGAGAGGAAATTTGATAAAAAATAATAATTTGAGACTTGGACCCTTTAACTTCCATTTTTGATCAAACTCTAGCAGTATGATTATGAAGCCTCAGCAAGCTAATTAATTGCAGAAGGCTGCCTGATCAATATCTCTCAGCTTATTATACGGTATTATTATTATCTATCATTTATATATTTATTATTGTATTTTTGTTGTAAAGTGGGTCTATCTAACACAGTACATGGAACGAATGAAAGCTATATTAATAATTTGAAATAGATTCTCATTTATTAACATAGGCCTACATTAATATTATTAGACCTTATAATTGAGGAAACAATGAAAATGAAGTTATGAAAATAGCCAATGTTTGAAAATTTGTAAATCAATCAAAAATCACTGCACAAGCTAGTTCTACGATTTACATCTCTTCAACATGAAATATGAATGAAATGTATGGATAAATAGATGAAATATATAAATAAATGGATGAAATATAAGTTTGATTATATGAAAGAGTAATAAAGACAGAACAAGTTGAACTGATGTTATAGTTCATTCAGAAAACTTATATGATTGAGCTCATCGCAGAAAATCATAATCATAAAATGAGAAAATCTAGTGGGAATGATGAGAGATTAGAATAAAACTATTTATGCTCTACTCAATATTTTATTCCTTCCAAAACTATGAATGATAAAGCTTATCAGTTCATCAAACAAAATAAAATATTCAAAATATGAGATACATCAAATAAAATATGAAACATTCGTAAAATGAATCTTCGTTATGAATGAAACCAGTATCAACTCGTGAACTATACTATAACAAGCTAACCATTTTTATCAGATAGAATCAGTGAGGAATTTCAAGTTTTTCTACATGTAAAAAAAGGATAGAAATAAAAAGGGGACCTGAGTAGAAGAAGGAATATAACATATAAGGAAGAACATTAAAAAAAGAGGGAGATTAAGAGAAAAAAGGAGGAGGAGGAGAAAGAGGAGGACGTGGAGGAGAAGGGGGAGGAAGAGGAGGAGGAGGAGGAGGAGGAGGAGAAGGAGGAGAAGGAGGAGAAGGAGGAGAAGGGGGAAGAGGAGGAGAAGGTGGAAGAGGAGTAGTAGGAGGTGGTTGTGGAGGAGGAAGTGGAGAAGGAAGAAGAGGAGGAGGAGGAGGACGAGGACAAGGAGGAGGAGGAGGAGGAGGAAGAGGAGAAGGAGGAGGAGGAGAAGGAGGAGGAGGAGGAGGAGGAGGAGCAGAAGGAGGAGGAGAAGGAGAAGTAGGAGAAGAAGAAGAAGAAGAAGAAGAAGAAGAAGAAGAAGAAGAAGGGGGAGCAGGAGGAGAAGTACGAAGAAGAAGGAGAAGGAGAAGATGATGAAGAAGAAGAAGACGACAAATAAGAAGAGGAGGAAAAGTGAATAGAGAAGAAACAAAAATAAAAGATATTATTCTTTGATAAATACACTACCTATCTTTCGTTGGTCGTCCATCTTATTGTAATATATCATAGGCAGGAGTAATAAAGTGTATGCCACTTCAATATACAGTGGACCAGAATCGGAATAGTTTGGACCAAAACTAGAGTCTGTCCAAGCAAAGAAGACATTCTGGCAAGATGGGAAATGACTCCAGCTCATTCAATATTGGTCCAAAAATTATTAATTTGGTATCAAATTGTAGGAAACATTCAGATCTACAATTTGAGACCAAATTTTTAATTTTTAAACCAATATCGACAGACCTGTAGTAGTTTTCCCATCTTGCCAGAATGTCTTCTTTGCTTGGAGAGACTATAAATATGATGTGCTTTATATGTATATAGTTAGTTATGTATTTGAAATATTATGTGGAGACTTCTTCATGTGAATGTGTTTCTTTTTCATGTGTTGTTTTATTTTCCAATGTGGAGGTGTCCCCTGCTGGGGCTACAAATGGTACCCATGAATATGTAGGTGTGTGTCTAGTGTATAATATGTATGTAGTGTTTTTGGTGGTGCATAGCCTATATATATATTATACATATTCAGACATATTTAGTGGTCAATGTTTTGTTTGCTTAGAATCATTCTCTATTCTTTCTATCGCAGACAAATTTTAAAGGCGCTTGTTCCCCATTTCGTTTTCGATATCTTTGATTCTTAATCCACCATGCTCCTAGTTCGTACGCTTTCTTTGTTCTTCTCCTTCATTCCATTTCCTTTTTCCTTCCTTGTTCCTGTTCCTCCCTCCTTCTTTTCTTCTCCACCACTTTCGACTAATTTTCATAAATTTTATTATTTCTACACCATTCGTTCACGGTAGTAGGTACTGTTATCAATGAATTTGTCTTCATTTTTTCTTCTTATTCTCTTTCTTCTTATTCTTCTTCTTCCTCTTCTTCTTCTTCTTCTTCTTCTTCTTCTTATTCTTCTTCTTATTCTCCTCCTCCTCCTTTTTTCTTCTTCTTCTTCCTCCTCCTCCTCCTCCTCCCCCTCCTTCACCTTTTTCTTCTCCCTCCTCTTTCCTTCATTTTTTGAATCGTTCTTCTTCATCTACATTTTTCCTTTTATCCTTGATCTTCCTCAATCCTTACTTATCATCTCTTTTTCTTCATTATCATACTATTAAAACTCCTCCCAGATCATTCTCTCTTCCTTTTTTCTTCTTCATTCCATTCTTCTCCTTCTTCCGCAAATTGTTCGTTTGTCATTCATCATCTGCTTCTCTTTATCATAATTCTTCAATTCTTCTTGGATCACTCTTTCTCTCTTCCTTTTCCTCTTCCTCTTCCTCTTCCTCTTCCTCTTCCTCTTCCTCTTCCTCTTCCTCTTCCTCTTCTCCTTTTCCTCCTTCATACTTGTTTTATAAGTTCCACTACTGTTGGCACTCTTCTCCATTTTTTCTCCCCCTTTTCGAATTCAGATCTTCAGATTTATTTTATAACACAACCATAAATAATTTCATTCGTTCGCTATGATCATAATTCAAACATTCTGACACTACGAATCACCAAACCTTTATATTTTTCATTCGTTGTTTTATTTTATAGAGTTATTCAGATTTCTATTTTTTATAGCTCATCTCATGGCTTTATAATTGATCCCATCTTTAATATCATATTTGTCCAAGTTCAATAAGTTATCTTGAAATGATTCGAATTTTAAGTTTGTTATGTATATTTCAATTATCAACGTCATCAATTGGTAGCTTAATTAGACGGTGATAACATTAGCAAATAGTGTTCCTTTTCAAAATAGATAAGAATTCCTCCGACAAACATATTTCTATATCCAACAATTTATTTAGTATTTTTCTCAAATAGAGTGATTTATTCATAATTTGTTCAAAATTTTAGCGGAGGTACTAGAAAGGATAGCTTTGTGTAGTCCGGTCGGAAGAAGACATTCTGGCAAGGTGGAAAAATGACTCCAGTTCGGTTAATATTGGTTTAAAAATTATAAATTTGGTTTCAAACTGTAGAAAACATTCTGTCCTTCAATTAGTGACCAAACTCATAATCTTCGAACTGATATTGACTGAGTAAATTTCACATCTTGCCCGAATATCTTCTTTGGTCGATCAGACTGATAAATGATACTAAGTTTTATCTTAATCTCAGGGCTACTTTTATCACTGTTTTTATTTTATAAATAATTATCAAAGTGATATGTTTGCATTTTGCATTTTAAAATGACTTTAATTAGTTGAAACATGTGCATTGGAAAAATAATTCAAAGAAGGGTACTTTGATAATTATTTAAAATAAAAAACAGATATTAAGTTTCTATGGAAGGTTTAAAATATTTCAAAGTTCAATATTATCTCTCCAATAGCAGTAATTTGATGAATAATAATTGAAAAACAAATGAATAATGTCTACTTTCTTACAACATAAAATGTCAAATTGGATCAATTCAAAAACTACTTTCAAATTATCAAGATTTAATTCATAATAACTACACATATCTGGGGAAAACTTGAAAAAAAGATGGGGTTCTCAACCTATCAGAAAATGAAGGCGTAGCTTATAGGTTGGCATCGTATATCACCCAGTACCTGCTGCAACCTAGTGGCAGAAATGAGAACTGAGACTGCTGGCCAATCAGGAGAGAGCTGGGCGGCGCTTAGAGGCGTGTCTGTAGGGGAACTTCACCACCCATCACCTGCTGCCATCTACTGTCAGAAATCTGAAATACAACAGTTTTATAGTGCTTACCAATACGGAGACGGGATTTTCCTTATGTTTGCTCTTTCATTATTATCTATTTTTTTAAACTTTCATTGAAGTTCAAGTGAGAGATGACCTGCGAGTCCAACTAGCATTATTGTAATCAAGGACAATGAATGAAGGACAATGAATTCTACATCACAGAATGAATGAATGATGAAAATTCATGACATTTAAATTTGTGTTTCTTCTGAGGTTTCTATGTTTTACTCTCGCGTATTGCTTTCAGACTGTCCTGACAGAGTATTAAACAGTCATTCGCCAATACCAGCTATTTGGTTCATGTTTGATATAATCTGAAAATCCCATTATTTATTTTTTCTCTAAATTACCCATTGATAGAAGCCAACTCAGATACATTCATATTCTAGTTGGATTAGTAATTCTTACCATACTAGCTGAATTCACGAAATAGTTTTAATGGAAACACCTTCTTTCATTATGACTTTGCCTCAACTAGGATAAATTGAATCCAATCTTCGAATTATCTACAATGATTAATTCGAAGATAAAATAAGATGTTGAAAATGTCGATAAACGCTAACACTAAAATAATGTTGAAAATGCTAGTATCAATGGAACTGAAAGATTTCTGCCAGTGGACTAGAGAGTAGACCAGAAGAGCATCTTTAAAAAAATTCCATCCTTTTTCACTGCTTATATCAATTATAAAGAATAAAAACTTTGAAGTGAAGGCAACCTACTCAATAAGTAATTTAGCTTCAATTTTGTAATACAGTAATTCTTTGTGATTGATTCGAAATGATATTTTTCTGTCATGAGCTTCAATTTGTAAATTATACTGATAATGGGCAATTGATAACTATAATGTTTTCAGTAACAACTTACAAGAAAGTACGAATAGAGATTCGAAACAAACATTTCTCGAATTATTAATCTTGAACAAATTCCTTCGAGCATTCAACCAGCTATACGGTACGTTCCAGCCTAAATTATGACAACAGACATTTGTGAATTATTACTCTGTTAATCATAGGCCACAGCTTGGTGAAATGAAAAATCTACCACAGAAATTTTAAATTGCAAATTTTTGTTTTCTGGAATTCCCACAGGCTTACCCCTCGTATTTTTCATAAAGTCTTCCTACGAGTAATTTACATTTTAGAATACGTTCGAACATTTGGCACGGGAATCTAAAAAGAAAGAGAGAGTGTATGTGTGTATGAGAATGAGAGAGGGAGAGAGAGAGAGAGTGTGAGTGAGAGAGTGGGAGAGGAAGAGAGAGTGAGAAAGAATTAGATAGTGTTGACAAGAAGAGCGGAATGAAAAATCACAAAAAAGGTAACAAATAAGAAGAAGGAAGGATGAAGGAAACAGATGAGAGGAGGGAAGAGGAAATGGAGAGGGTAAAAAGAGTATAAAGAGAGAGATAACAGAAAAATGAAATAAAAATGATCAAAAAGATTCTGTAAAACTACAAAATATATTCTGAAGCTGAACCATTCCGGTGATTCACTAATAATTTGTGGCGATATTCTCTGGTTTTCTTTCTTTCATTAGTCTTTATTTTATGCTTTTGAAACTGGTGTGGTTGGAAATTATCATATTTGTCAGTGAAATACAGAAGTGACCTTGAATTTCTCTGGAACACTAGTCAAAAAATATGACATATTCAAAAATAAAACTCCCAGTAAAAAGATTGAGTTGTTTTTTCAATATTATTGAGACCAAGAAATTTTATCACCGATTCTGGTATTACAGATTCTGTAATATTATATTACAGATACAAAGTCAAGATTTTTATTTTGCGGGTACAGATTATGATGTTTTGTAGAGATTATAGGATTTTGTGGATGGTCCAATTTTTCTAGAAGATGATTTCATAATCACCAGTTTTGGTTCGGAACCCACATAAATCTTTAGATTAATCAATCTTTAGTCATCTTCTAATTCCCTTATTGAAAGATAATGAATTGTACCTTATTGTATGTTTTTACGCTACTATGGCTATTGTAATTTCTTGGATAAATGAATAAATAATCCTTCATTACTGGAGATACGCACAAATCTAAGGTCCAAACCCTGAATACTTACGTTGATTTCATTTATTGCCTTGTTGAAAAAAGTAAAGATGGGACTTACAGGTCCTTTCTTATACTCAACCTTATTGGTCAAACGAACGGAAATATTATAAACAGATATATTGAGAAAGTGAATATTATTTCTCATTAAAAAATGATATCTCTATTCGGACATTGAAAATATGTAAAAACGAAATTATCAGGTTAGTTGATAGATAAAGATAAATAAATCAAATACCCTTTAAAAACTTTAAAAGTATTAATTTTACACAGACATGTTTCTAGCTTTAGAATTTCAATTGAAAATGGGCTTAAGTATGGAACAGGGTGTTTGATTCATTTAATTTTATCTATCAATTACTCTAAATAGCCTTATAAGTTTAAAGTTTAATTATCAGATTAGTGTACAAACTACAGGGACTGAAATAAATGTACGAAATACATAAATTCACAAAATGAATGAGTTTAACAACTACATGAATGTACAAACTACAAAGACGAAAAAAATTGGAATGGGAAATTTATTGAGGTTTTTTTGTGTGGGGGAAAAATACCGTTCTCAATGATGGATGAAAAAGAAAATAAATATGAAAAGAAGACTGATGTGAAGTGTCTACCGAAGTTTGACTGATGAAGATCAAAAGAGACCAGAAAAGAAAATAAACATTTTACAGCTAGTTTGTACTTGACAGTTCTGGAGACAGGCATCTTCTTTCTGTATCATTTCAAACTGTTTAGTCTACAATGTATGTTAAGCTTTTTTCAAATCTTTCCTCACTTCTACAATGTAGCTTTTCTATCAGGTGTTGACTCGAATGTATGTAGCTCTTACTAATACTTAATTTTTCTTAGGACTACTGTATTGATCAAAACTTCCAATTAATGATGATCAAAGTACCCTTTTCAAATATTTTTATTTTTAAAAATGGGTACTTTGATCTTCATTAATTTATTGACAGTTTGGTAGCTCTTAGTACTCACTAATGGATCATAAGTATAGGTAAATTATTTTCGAGTGAACCAGAATTGATAAAATTGCGTAATAAACGAGATCATAAGTAATGTAAGCTAGAATTTTGAAACTTCAACTTTGTGTTCAAGTAAACTTTATACTGAGTAAGTGGAGTTTGAAGTTTATTGGAATATCCTCTAACGAGGCTAAAATCTGAAAAATTGTTATTAACAATAAATTATATTGCCATACACAACAGATTTACAATCTCCAATCTTTCTCTAGTTACCATGCAAAAATACTTCAATATCACACAATAATATAACACACTGCAATAATTATGAAGAAAGCACAACTGAATCCATCATAGCTTTTAGAAACGACGAAAATGCGTTTTTCAGTCAACTATTTCGAAAAATAATTCAGAAGAGTTATTTGTTGATCCAACACTGAATCTCACTATATAAAACTGTACAATAATCGTGGTACTTCAACAACTTTTCTCTATTTCCATTCCATTGTCAAAAGTCCAAATACCAATTTTGAGTTCTAAAACAAATTTATTATCAAAAGTTATTCATAGTATCCATGAATATTATTCATAATAACATGAACATTTTGATCAGTACTAATGTAATAATACCGTAAGATCTGGTTAAGTTATACCTAGGATAAAAAATTCATAAATCGAAAAGTTAAAATTTCGCTGGTCCTTGGAAACCTCTATAGCAGTTCGATGTCGACTTATTGTAGATAAATTTGACATTTGAATGCAACAAAGAATATTATGACAGAAGATATAATTAATTACTACGTATTGAGTATAACAAAGATGAATGTATCAGAAGAACTAAGTGATACTAGAGCAGTTTCAAAGAACGAAAGTCTGATAAAAAATAATATTGATGATAATATTCTTTTTGACAGATGTTTCTACCATTAACCTTCCACAATCCTTCCTAATGCCTATTCTATCTATCAAACCATTCATCTCTTGATTGAGTCTAATATTTTAGTTCTCTTTTTCTCTTGTCCTTCTCTAGTCTCTGTTCAATTTCATTGTTTTCCATTAATCGAATTTGTCGAAATTAATCGATTGATAGGAATACAATTGGAAGGCAAGGAGAGAAGGAAGGATGTGAAGAAGGACACAGAGGAATAAGGAATAGGAAGATATATATTAGAAAGAGAAAGGAAGGGATAGGAATATAAGAGTGAATTCTAGTCAAAAGATGAATGAATGAAATGGTATCAAATCTAATTCTATTATTCAGATATTTTCTATCACTCAGATAATAACTGTTCAAATTACTTATTGTTTGAATTTAACGGATGATAACCGACTAGACTTGATGATAAAACAATTTCTTCTAATAAAACAGTTTCTTCAGTAAACTCTACACTGATGATGATGTAAAATAACATTGAAATAATTGTTTGTAGTAAATAAATTTCTTTTGTGAAACTGACAAAATTGATGAAACAATTTATGTAAGTTCAAGGTTCTTTTGTTAGATGAGTTATTGAATCATCAATCTTTAACCTGAATTTATCAATCTAAATCCTAGACTAAGATAATTTAAAACGAAAACAATTACACTACTCCATTAATTTAAGACTTTAAACTCATAGATATATTTAAATGACAAAGTTATGTAATTAATTTGATAACTGTGAACTTATTGTACTGTTTCCACAAGAAACTGTGGATTTTGGACATGAAAATTTTCATTCTTCGAGATGGATATTGAAGAAAACCTCTCCTATTAACACGTTAAGTGATGAATTACAATTAATTTTTCGCTAGTTCTTAATCCTTACAAAAGTTTTATGTAGCAAAATTGTAATAATTTTTTAAATAGGACAATAAATTTGCTTCAATTTAAGTGTGAAACTTACAAATGCTCGAGTCACATCAATCTTCTCAAACTTCAAATTTACCGTACTGTGTAGCCTACCATCTATAATGAATAATGTACAATGAATAGTACAACGAAGAAACTCTTTGACAAATTCGTATTCTGAAAAACTAAGCAAATAACCCCTGAACTCTTTCACAAATTATGGTCTAAAAACTAAGCTAATAGTTCCTGAACCTGTAATTTCATAACCGTTACACCAATCACAATCCAACGGACATAATCATTGTACTCTATTAAAAGAGTCAAACCAGCAAGACATCGAAATCGTTCTCAAAGTCAAAACGCATTCTCAAACTGCAGGAGTCTTGAAATGTCTCAAGATCAACCATGGGGGAACTTTTGAAACAATGAAGTACCCTTAAAAGTTTCCCATAATGATAAAGTCTGTCCAAGCAAAGAAGACATTCTGGCAAGGTAGGAAAATGACTCCAGCTCGGTCAATATTGGTTAAAAAATTAAAAATTTAGTTTCAAATTGTAGAAATCATTCTGCTCTACAATTTGAGACCAAATTTATAATTTTTGAACCAATATTGACCGAGCTGGAGTTATTTTCTCATATTGCCAGAATGTCTTCTTTGCTTGGACAACTATAATAGCACTACAACCCCTATAACACGTGCATTTATTGTACAAAAATCTTTTCAAGCTTCAATCAAATGCTTCAACACTCACTGACAAGTTGCACTCTTTGTGATTCTCTCTTGAAGTTATTCTCTTTTGAAGTCATTCTCCAGTGACCCAATCATTACGCACCTTTCATTGTTCTCCTCTACACCTTATTCGTAGTCTGCTTTCTTTGTTGTCCTTTCAAAAAAGTCTTTACCTTATCGGTGCATTATTTTTTCATCCTTTTATCGATGCATATTTGACTTTACACCCCACGAAGTTGGGAGGCGGATTGACAAGAGAAGGAATGACATAAGAAAGGAGAAGAAAGAAAGAGGGAGAGAGAAAAGAGAGACAATTGGTAGTTCCGTTTTGTAAGACGCCCCAGTGTGTTACTCTGGTCCGACTTCCGGCGTACTATAATTATTAGATGTGAATTACTATGTGTGAGATGGGGAGTTCTTGAGGCTATTATTTTGGACTACTTGATTATAGATTCTTTTTAGTTCAAGTATGTTGTAAGAGGTAGAAGGGTAGGTGTGGAATATTTCAGAAATCTTTACACTAACACAGATTGTTACAAGTGCATACATCCATAGTGTATACAAGTGTATACATTATAATGTAGGTGATGGTGTGTAGTGTAGAATTTGAAGTAATTTTACATTAATTTCTAATTAATGTTGTTACAACAGAGTATTCCAATTGAATGGAGAGCCGGTATCTAGATTTTAAATAGATGTGTGGTTTGACATTATGTTGAATTTTTATCTAGCACACTAGCACAATATAAAAAAAAGGAAACTTGTATTATATTCCATATTTATGCTGTTTATAATTTTTATTATTATTTTTTATATTATTCAATTCTGTATCATGTTTCTGATGTTGCCATAGGTCTCCTCAGACCTGGCAAAGGAGATTATAATCAATCAATCAATCAATATCAACTTCACAACTACTCAACAAGTAGATTCCAAGTAGAATGTATTCAATGATTATAAAGAGTCTTTCCATATTGAAAAACGTATACACTATATGCCATATGGTTTCATGAGTAAGAATAAATGCAAATGGGATTCAGTGACTAAAACTTGAAATTAATCATTTCTTCTCACTATAAGTAACTCAATCTGAGCAGTTTTTGATATAATGATACATATATTGCAATTCATATGCCCGCTTTTTCCAAGCACACTCAAAGTTGAGGGACCCTCAAATTTTGATGAACAGCTGACATTTTCTATGATAAGTAAAGTAAATGTAGTAAACTTGAGTGTCCCTCAAATTTGAGTGTGCTTGGAAAAACCGGGCATATGAATTGCGATAAGAAAGTGAAATCCGTGTGAAACTATCTGTGAAATTCAGGTTTAAAAGCATTCAGAAGTTCTCTGCTGAGTAAAAAGTGTACAAGGAATCACACACTATCCAACAACTTTCTACTATTGCACTGTGTATGAGTAATTAGTTCTTACTAGATTATAACACATTTCTTCATTATTTTACTTTCTGGTTCCTACATAATCAGAAAAATTAGATTATTGTACTTAGTTGTAAATGTAATAATCAATTTCTGTTCCAGGTGCCTGAGCAAAATAGAAGATAACTAGATATAATTCAAAGTCTAAGAGATTCAAGAGTCAATTCACAGAGCTGAACTCTAAAATCCATTAACCAAGATTGAAATTCGAGACAACGCTTCGTTTGGCAATAAACAAGGCTACTGACTTTGAAATTTCATCACGAACTGCTACTCAAGATTCCAAGCAATCGTTCATTATTTCTCGCCTATAATTCATCTTCATCCTTCACAAATAACAATCTTTTCCTAATACCAACTATACCGTAGGCTACTTCAGAACTCTAGAGAAATCTTCCCCCATTCACTCTCCTGAATGTTCTTATAAATCTAACGTATTTCTTATCGTAAACACCACCTCCACTCATATCTGAAGATTCATACAATTAGTATTCAATTTAGCCTTCTAATATTTACAAATAAAATTATGATTTTACTTCATAGTATTCGTTTCTTCAAATCTCTACTCGCACCGCTCAAGACCAGAAACCCACAGAGCCTCTTCTCGTTAAATTATTGTTTAGAGCCCATTTCATTGTACAAATCCATACACCTATTATAACGACTTGCTACTCTTGTAGGGAAAAAGAGAGGAAACAAGTGGAAATGACTGCTTTAGAATGCAAACAATGATAAAAAAGGAACATAGAAAGCAAATCACAAGAATAATGAGTGTTATCTGTTGCTAAGAAAGAAGGACTCTGGTTCCTTTAGGAGAAGGGAAAACGGGAGAGGGAAGAAGAAGAACAAGAAGGAGAAGAAGAAGAGAGAAGATGAAGCAGAAGAATGGATGAGGAGGAAGAAGAGAAGGAGGGGAAGGAGAAAGACCAGGAGGAGGATGAAGAGAGGAATGGAGAGGGAAAATATCAAAAAAGAAGAAGAAGTGGACATTGATGGAGGAGAAAACGTGGACGGAAGAGGATGAAGATAAGCAAGGAAGAAAGAAAGAGGTGAATGAGAAGAGCCGACGGAGGAGGTGGGGAGGAGAAGGAGAAGAAGGAGGAGGAGGAGAAGGAGAAAGAGAAGAAGGAGGAGTAGGGAGGGGAGGAGGAGGAGGAGGAGGAGGGGAGGGAGGAGGGAGGAGGAGGAGGAGGAGGGAGGAGGAGGAGGAGGAGGAGGGAGGAGAAGGAGGAGGAGGAGGAGCAGGAGAAGAAGGAGAACGAGAAGGAGGAGAAGGAGTAGCAGGAGGAGGAGACGAAGGAGGTAAGGAGAGTGAAAGGAAGAATAATAGAAGAAGAAGAAAAAGATCAGAAAAAGAGAAGGAGATAAAGAAGAAGAGGAAGAGATATTTAGAAGAAGAGAGGAACAAGAAGAGAAAACAAGAGCAATAAGGAGGAGGGGAAGAGGAAGATGGTAGAGAGGTGGAGGAGGAAGGGGGAAGGTTTTGGGACGCCACACTGACACAGTGGGCGCCCCAAAGCAATATTTTTCATTATTAAAATGCAATAAATCGGCCTAACTATAACTGGCTGTACTTACGAATATTATCATGACTTCATGCACGCACACTTTCTCGCACGCTATCATCTCTTTCTTCTCTGTCTTCTCTACTCGTTTTGTTCTTACATATCCTCTCCTTACACAATTTCCTGGCCCTAAATTTCTTGTGCTGTTTCAATGTGTAGATTATTTTGTCCATTAACAAAATTATTTAATAGTTTACCTTTGTGATATAGTCTGTCCGCTAAAGAAGACCCTCTGGCAAGATGAGAAATGAATTGCACCGATTCATACCAGCTAAGAATTATTTGGAATTGGTCTCCAACCATAGAAATATCTGACTTCCAATTATAATCAAATCATCTTTTAATCAATTTCATCGAGTTTGGTGTTTTCTCATTCTATTAGATGATACTCGTTGATTAGGATCATTGGGGAATAGTTCAATGAGTAGAAAGACATCAGCAAGATGGTGTAAAGACCCAGCTTCTTGGTCAGTATAAGTTCAAAAGTTGTCAATTTTTAGAACATAATTTCGCTCATAATTTTGAAAACAAAGCAGGAATTATTCTGCTCTATTTCAGACCAATTTGAAACCATATTTATATTTTATGAACTCAAACTTGTAATTTATTCCATAATTTAATTCAAACTTTCTTTAGAAATTGGAGGTGCGTTTCTTCAACACTGACGTTTTGCTGTACAGGAGCCAATCTCAGTGTTTCTTGCCTTGTCCCAGAGTTTAGCCAAACAAGACTGATTGGTCTGAGTGCTAAAGCGCCTAAGTTGTTTACTGGGAATCCTGCTTATTCTTGGTTGTACTGGGAATCGAATGGATCAGTTAACAGCCATTATAATTTGTGTGGACCAACTTCCTAATCCAGTAACTGGAGAAACCAATGTAATTATACCAACTTAACAAATTGATTACCCCGAAGGAAGCCAATCACACCAATTGTTCAAAAGCGGGTGCTACATATGATACTAACTGAAAACCGCAATAAAGATTACGTTTAATAGGTTCGCACATACTGTATAATTCAGGTAAGCACAGAAGACACTAGAAGAGAGAAATGACTTCAGCTCTTAGTCAATATTGATTCAAAAACGATTGACTTGGTTTTAAATTATAGATCAAGATTTTCCTACAATTTAAGGCCAAATTTCAATTTTTGAGTTAAATGTTAACGTGTTTAGTCATTTTCCATCTTGCCAGAATAAGCTTGCCTGTTCAAATTAGATGCGGACATCACAATAGTATGATATTAAGTAGTTTGGTCATTGAAATAGTAGGTTAGTATAACAATTCAATGCAATTAATATTAGCAGGGCCAACGTTGCATAGTTGATAGGCTTTGACAAGGTCCTGTGTCCTTCCCTCAGGTAAGGCTCCCTTACCGCACTGATGGGCATATCTTCAGCATCCTTAAACCGCAGCAAGCACACATCATCATGGTTGAAGGCTCAACCCTGCTTGAGCAGATAGGTTGGTGACTCATTACCCACGTCATCTTGCATTATCGTGATTGCAATTACTCAGGTGTGCTTCGTTCTGCAGCCAGATCTACTATGTATTTATACGTATATTATGAATTACTGACAGAAACCAAGAAACTATAATTAGCTATAATGAGGCAGTTAATGCCCACACTTAGCGCCCGAACAGCTGGGATGTTTTCAATTATTAGAGCTGTTTTCAGCAATACTTAGTCCTTAGATCTTGCTTTCTTAGAAATCAAAAAGGAGGTGGAATACTGGTAGATGCTTTACATAGTTGACCAAGTAGAAAACACGCAAAGATTTGTCTGCTTCTTGAGCGCTCCAACAGCTGATGTTGTCAACTAGAGTTGTTATTTATTGTGCGTTTAGATAGATAAGCTTTGATGTGAGAGATAATAGATGTCATATCAATGTTAGTAGGTTACATGACGTACAAAGAACTGACGATCGTGCTTAGCAAATGATGTTGAAATTGAAATAAAAATATGCAGAAGCAAAGTAAAATATGAGTAAAGAAAACTATTACGGTATAGTTGTAACTATACCGAATAAACTATAAGAACGGTATAGTTGAATTCAAAAAGTGAGTTTGGTTTCGTCTGTCTCTTGTACGTGATTTAACCTATTAACAGTTGATGTAATCATCTATTTTATTCTTTGATTTCAAAAACATTGAGTCTAGACACAGCTAAATGAGGACTCAACTGACAACATCAGCGGTTGGAGCGCCCAAAGAGTAAAAGCCGAAAAAGTTGAACTTTTAAGTGTCACCTAAAGTGAGCAACAAAAGAAGAATTAGAGTTCAAGATTTACAAGATAATGTGAGAGGAAATATGAAGAAACAAAGTAAAAAAACCAAGATTGATGCAGTTGAAAGATCAAGAACATAATGCGAAATGTGAACCATAATAATTATCATTATAGTCTTCCACAAAGAAGACATTCTAGTAAGATGAGATGATATCTAGCTTTATTTAATATTGGTTCAAAAAATTATCAATCTGCAAACAATTTTTTGATCAGAATGATTTCACAATTTGAGATCATAATTTTCAACCAATATTGACTTTGTTGGTCATTTTCCCATCAAGCCAGAATGTCTTCCACTTGGACAGACTATACAACATAGGGGAGTAAATCGGTGGTAGTGTCAAAGGAGTAGATCTAAAAGGCAACTGGTTAACTCCTGTTCTCCGTATTACCGCTTTATTCCGGTATACAGGGACACTGTTCAAGTAGAAGACGCTACTACAATCTAATACCTATTGTAACTAATGTGTGTCTTCGCTTTCTACATAAACTCTACCAGTACACCGCCTTTCTTCACTCCAACCGCCTGTAAAACATATAATGAGATTAATTCTAAATCCCAAAAATCAGAGCAAAATCGAGCCCCTAAACGCTGACAAGTGAAATTCGTGGGAATAAATCTCGTTCAATGGTGACTTTCTGCAAACTATTAGTCATTGTTGTACCTTCTGCATTGTTCCGACAGAGCTATGCATAGAATGCACCAAAAGGTCTAACGAAACATTTATTGTTCTATGCTCGAATTATTGTGAAACAAGACGAATTAGAAGTTTGTAAAGATGGAATGCTGATGATACAACAACGAGATTTTGGAGATGCGAAATACCTAAAAGTTGAACTATTAAGTCTTGAGCTTGCACGCAGAGATTAGGTTTACATGACATTATTTATTTATTTCACAACAATTACAACAAATAAGCTAAAACTAGACAACAATGTCAAAATGTCTTTCCCAAAATTTGATACACAGCTATTCAAAAAGAGGCTATATTTAGAAGATCAAACGCTATCACAATTCACAAATATCCACGGTCAAAAATAAAAAATTAGACATTTAATTAGATTTTATTACGACATTAGGATAGGACATTTCTTGAGATTTGGGTAGACTACACATTGCCGCCATTCAACTTTTCTTTTTTGAATCCGACTTTCAACTTCCATTAATAAAAAATACAAATTTTAAGGATTCCTTATCCAGTTATAAACTCTTATTGTTGAAAAAAATGGCGTTTTCTAGCATAATTTTCCAATTATCTCAATAACCGTTAAAGAGCAAACTTGGAACTGGTTTCATTAATTTCAGCAAATTCTACAGGGAAATTGACTCATTTTAGAACCTCACTAAAGCCTCTAAAATTTGAAATATTAATATTGGCCTTTTTGAAATCTCATTCTCCGCCATTGTTATCTCAGTAACAAAGCGTTTTTGGAGTTGGTCCTATGAAAATTTTTTGTCTACTTGGGAGTAAGGAATCAGCCTGAGAAGTATTGTACATTCCTCCTGAAACACCCTGTATAAAATGAATAGGCGAAGTTTGGACATATGATATAGTTTTGCCAAGAAAGAAGAGCAATTTCTGGTAAGATGGCGGATAAGTGAGAGTGTAACTACGCATGCAGAACTTAGAATTCCAGAGTCAAATCACTTCAATAAGAACCCTACCGTTTTTACACTAATCGTAATCATATTTATTTCAAGAATGAAAATATTTTTTTATTCATCTATTTATTTAATTATTAACAAATGATATGAATAAATCATAACACAAATAAAATATTCTTACGGATTTTAATGGTGGGAGACCCTTACGGGTAGTTCCACCTCGCCAATGTACTTGGCCAGAACTGGGTTAATATTGATATGCATGGCTTTACTGGTGGGGAGACCAGAAGGTAATTCCACCTCACAACATAACCATAAGCCTGCCACAGGAAACATGGTGAAAATTTTGATTATACCAACTTTAATTGTGATTCAAGAAAAGTCTTTTACAATTTAGAAAGCCTGAGAACACCATAACACAGATCAAAACACTAATCCAAGACTGAAAAATTTGTGGGAATTCAAGATAAATTTAGAGCACAAATCTTTAACGTAAGTTACAATTACGTGGTGGCCAGAACTGGTCACCCATCCAAGTGGAGTTCACAGTGTTCGTGACTTAACATCACCTTCACCGAGAGACCAATTGCCAAAGGTACATCATAACATAACAATGAACTAAGACAGAAAAATATGTCTCAAGCCTGTACTACTTTCCTAAATTTGTTTATACTAGAACAATTTTCATTTCACTACTGGCAGTGAATGGCAGCCATGTTAAGCAAAGGCTCTTCTGTTCTTGTCATAACCATATCTATTCTTGGAAAAGGACATCTAATCCTTATAATATCTTAAAGAGAGAAGAAAATTAAGAAGAAACAAAAAGTAGAAGATGAGTGGAAGGACAGAAATAGGTGCTATATGAGTAAAATCAGATACAGGTTGTTACTGCAGAATAGGATAGACTCCTTCAGCTGGAGCTTCTCACTGTAGGTGGGAGGATATACTAATGCAATAATCTTACAAGTAAAAAAGTGCTCCTATCCACTACTTGCTCTTTACTTATTATCATTGCTGTAATACCATCTAGCATTTCCCTCAGCCATTCTCGTTTCCCATTTACTTGTCTTTTCATGTCCACGGTTCATTCTCTCATCAAGAAGATACAGAATTTAGTCAAATTTGATAACATTGATACGATAAATAGATATATGGTTCATTCGATTTTAAACAAGTTCATCAAATTCATTAACATGATGAAGGATAAAAGATAACACGGTTCATTTTATTTTCGAGGAGGTGTTACAAAAAAGTTTTCAAAATTTGGTAACATGATACGATGAAAAAGATAATATTGTTCATTTTATTTTCTGATAGTTATAAAAAGTTTTCAAAATTTGGTAAACATGATACGGATAAATGATAGACCTAGCATGAGACATATGAAGGTTTCAATAATGATAGATGGCTTTTCAATGGGGTAAATCAATTCCATATACATGATATTGCGATAAAAATATAGTCAAACAAACTGAAAGACATTTTTAGCAATAGAAAACTAGAAGGAGACTTATAAACAAAATATGGATACTAATAATATAATAATGATATAAGTTTATTCTCAATCAAAGAAATACATACAAAACTTCTCCATACAAACAGAACAAAATTTTTTAGACTGAGAAATGAACACACATATGAAAAGCTCGAAGAGCTTGACCACATATGACTGCCATATAATGGATAATGTTCTATGATACATTGAAACAATCGCATTATGAAAGCTTCTTGTATAGTCTGGTCGAGCAAAGAAGACATTCTGCCAAGATGAAAAAATGATCCAGCTTAATCAATATCGGTTGAAAAATCAAGAATCCGGTAGACCGGAATGTTTCCTCACAATTTTAGACCAAATTTATCACTTTCAAACTAATAATGACGGAGCTGGAATCATATTCTCATCTTGCTAGAATGTTTCTTTGTGTCGACCAGACTATATCTTCTAGGAAAAGAGAATTGAACGTTACATGCATAACTCAGTTCTAAAAGAATAATCATCACAGACAGATCTATATTAAGCAAATATCCAGACTATGGATAGGTGAACTCAATAACTCCTTTTTCATCATCTTTTTGATCATAGGGTTCACAAATGAAGTGGGACGATTTGAGTAAGCAACAAATTGTTTACAATTTATTTTAATATTTTTTACTACAAATAGAAAGTAGAAATGTTGCCATTTAGTAAGCAATAAGTCAAAAATCTTTCTTTTGAATATAACATCTTCCAAATGTCCTCCATTGGAATCTATGCAATTTTGCAGCCGGGCCTCAAGTTTTCCATGACGCAAATTGAGTGGTATTCTCCAATATGATCTCGAATCCGTTGTTTTAGAGCTGATATTTCGTAGTTGATCACTTCGAAAAGTCTCGTTTTTGGCACTCTCCATAGAAAAAGTCACAGGTTGATAAATCTGGGAGAGCGAGGGGGAGGCCAAGGGATATCCCTGTCTCAAGGAAATTACGCGGCTTGGAAACAAAACATTCACAGCTTTCATGGCAATTCTCGCAGTGTGGCTTGTTGTCCCATATTGTTTGTTCATTCAATAGAAAACGTGCGAATTCTGATGTAAGAAAGTTATGAATCATTTCGATTTACGAAAATGTAACGCACAAAGTTAAAAGTGATATCAAATCTACCCGTTTCTTTCAGGCACGGCTGCAAATGTGCATAGATTCCAATGGAGGACATTTGGAAGATGTTATATTCAGAAGAATGATTTTTGACGTATTGTACACTAAATGGCAACATTTACTTTCTATTTATTATAAAGATAACAAAAATCCAATTTCTAAACAACCTGCTGCTTACTCAAATCGTCCCACTTCATTGGCGAATCCTGTATAATATTATTCCATCATTCACTTTGAATGAAAGCAGCTAGAAAATTGCTATCTCAATATAGCTCTAGAATTGACTGATATTGTGTTTCTAAATCTGTTATCTTCTCATTCCCTCTTTCTTTTTCTTTTCTTCTTCTTCTTCTTCTTCTTCTTCTTCTTCTTCTTCTTCTTCTTCTTCTTCTTCTTCTTCTTCTTCTTCTTCCTCAATTAATATCTCCCTCCTCCTCATTCTTCTCAAGCAACTTGTTCCTTATCAGGATTATCACGATTATCTTCTTTTGCGCTCCTGCCTCCCCTTTCATCTCATTATTTCTTTTATCTTCTTCTCAACTTTTCTTATCCTCATGCTTCTCTCACCAAATCATCCTTCTTGTTCGTTCTCTTCCACTCCTCTCCTTTATATTCCTTTTTTTCCTCTGGAAGTAAGAAGACCCCTCTAGTCTTCTTCTTCCCTATGCTCCCTCCTCTATATCCTCTGATGTTTTCATCTCTTTCTCCTTCTCCTTTATATCAGCATAATCTCTCTATGCATCTCCTTCACTTAACACCTACTCCTCCTCCTTCACCTTCTTTTATCAATCTCCCTCCTTATTTCTTCTCCTTCTTCTTATTTTTCCATTTCTTCTTCTCTCCTCCTTATTTCCCTTCTTCCCCCTCTTTTCCTTCTTCTCCATATCTTCTTTCTCCTTCTCCTTATTCTCCATATCCTCCTTCTTCTCCTACTCCTCTTCAAACTCCTCCTCCCCCTCTTCCTCATCATTATCTTCTTCTTCTTATTCTCTACTTCTTCTTCCGTAAATACTCATCTTCTCTAGCACCTCCTCTTCTTTCGTCTTCCTCCTTTTCATGCTTCTTCTCCTCACCCCCTCCCCTTTTTCTCCTCCTCCTTCTTCTTCTCTTCTCCTTCTTCTCCTTCCTCCTTCTCCTTCTCCCTCCTTCTCCTCCTTCTCCTCCTTCTCCTTCTCCCTCCTTCTCCTCCTTCTCCTCCTTCCTCTCCTCCTTCTCCTCCCTTCTCCCTCCTTCTCCTCCTTCTCCTCCTTCTCCTCCCTTCTCCTCCTTCTCTTCCTTTTCCTCCTTCTTCTTCTTCCTCCTCCTTCTCCTCCTTCTCCTCCTTTCCTCCTTCTCCTCCTTCTCCTCCTTCTCCTCCTTCTCCTCCTTCTCCTCCTTCTCCTCCTTCTCCTCCTTCCTCCTCCTTCTCCTCCTTCTCCTCCTTCTCTTCCTTCTTCTCCTCCTTCTCCTTCTCCTCCTTTTCTCCTTCTCTTCCTTTGTCCTCCTTCTCCTCCTTCTTCTCCTTCTCCTTCACCTCCTTCTCCTCTCTCCACCTCCCCTCCTCCTCCTTCTCCTCCTCCTTCACCTTCTTCTTCTCCTCCTCCTTCTCTGCCTCCTCCTCGTTCTCCTCTCCCTCCTTTTCCTCCTCC
Organism: Sogatella furcifera; assembly: GCA_017141385.1. Lineage (NCBI taxonomy): Eukaryota > Metazoa > Arthropoda > Insecta > Hemiptera > Delphacidae > Sogatella > Sogatella furcifera. The sequence goes on along the minus strand of CM029558.1, from coordinate 3,368,118 downwards.
TCCTCCTCTCCTCCTCTCCTCCTCCTCCTCCTCCTCCTCCAACTCCTCATCATCCCCCTCTCCTCCTCCTCCTCCTTCTCCTACTACACCTCCTACTCCTCCTCCTCCTCCTCCTCCTCCTACTCCTCCTCCAAACGCTCAGAAAATCATTGTGTGAAAACACCAACAACAACATGGCCAGTAAATTATTGCCATCATCATTATAATGATTGCTCGAGGCCTTCAAGAAGACCGAGCGAAGCGATATTGTTATCGTTTATTACACGAGTACAAGAGATCGCCATCAGAGTGCGCTAGTGTGGCGCTAGTTTCAATTTTCTAGGTCGCACCCCTGTGGCTACATTCCAAGGAAAACCGTTTTCCCAGCATTTTCCGCAACAACCTTTCATATTTTCCTCCTTCTTCTCTTTCTTTGTGTTGACTCTGCTTCGTTACAATTTTCCTTCTCCCACCTTGTTCTACATTTTTCTTATCTTCATGATTATCTTATCCTCTTCTTCTGTGTTTTCCTCTCCAACTACGTTTTGTTTTCTATATCATCTTCTTTTTTCGACCCTTTTTATAATTTTTTTCTTCGTCATATTTTTTCGTATTTTGTTTTTTTTTCGGTATATAATTTCTTCATTCATCATTTCCACAATGATGTAGTGGGAAGGTGGGAGGTTATTTGTGAGAATTAGAGTGGAAGTTGAGTCTATGTAAATTTAAGGGATCATAAGTAATAACTCAGAAATGCATCCAAGATTCAATTGGCCACCATTCATGATATTTGAAATTATCCAACTCAAATTAACAAGATTCTGATTCATATGAAATTTTCACACTGGATTCACTATAGCAGAACAATAACAGTTGTTACTGTTAATTTATATATATATATTTTTTAAATTTACAGAAAATAATAAGATTATTGATTAAAAACACAGACTAACGTCTAAAATCTTAACAATAAAAATACTAATAAAAAATCGGTCATATTATGAATGTATAAAAATACTCACTGATTATTTATACACGATTAGAATTAGATTTGAATGAAAAATAGAGTAGAGATCTCATAGATAAATCTGAAAATTCCATTGCATCAAAAATGATTAGTCTTATTTAATTATTTTTGTATTTTTAACAAAGAAGTTAGGACTCACAGGTCCTCTCTCACACTTAACCTTAGTCTTGGGTACAAGATAGAGTAACGAGAGTCGAAATATTTCGAAATTGAATATTTTTAAATATTTAGCCTATGGATTGATTTCAAAAAGATGAATAGCGGCTGAAACTGTCAAGAGTATTGGAAAACATGCATTGTAAAATCAAGATATTTTGTATAGAAATCCCCTACCATACCTACCATCTCTACCTCTACCGATTTTGTCACCATCATAACATCTCAAACTTCAAAAATAAAAATGGAGTCTCAATAATGCCTAGATCAAAGTCTAGTGAAATCACAAAGTCGGCCTACTTCCAAATCACTCTTAAACCCCTTCAACTAGAACACACGCCATTACAGTATGTCCAATCAAAGAAGACATTCTGGCAAGATGCGGAAATGACTTCAGATCAGTCAATATTGGTTCAAAGTTCATTAATTTGGTCTCAAATTTTAGGAAACATTCCGCTCTAGAATTTGAGACCAAATTCATCATTTTTGAACCAATATTGACCGTGCTGGAGTGATTCATTTTGCCAGAATGTCTTCTTTGCTTGGACAGACTATATCACACCAGCTTTCCATAACAACTCATTAGCTTAGGAACGGGTGGGCTCTCCAATTCACAAAACCTACAATTATTCACCCACTATTTTGAAATCCAAACCGAACATTAAAACGCCCCCAACTTCAAACCACCACCCACCGTTTAACGAAAAAACCCACCCAGAAAAACTAGCGACGCTTTATTCAAAATTCAGTCAACAATCACAAAATCAAACTCAAAAATCAAACAGACGATTGAGTAGTTTGAAAGCAAGAGCGACGTGAACACGGACACGTGCTAAATGGTACAGTGTGTTCGAGCAAAGAAGACATCTGGCAAGATGGGAAAATGACCACAGCTCGGTCAATATTGGTTTAAAAATTATCAATTTGGTCTAAAAATGTAGAAAACATTTTTATCTACAATTTGAAACCAAATTAATAATTTTTCAACTAATATTGACCGAGCTGTAGTCATCTTCCCCATCTTGCCAGGATCTCTTTCTTTTGCTTCTCTAACGAATTACAGATTGACTGCTCACTTGAATGTAGGTCCGCCAGCGGTCTGCCCAGGGTGCCCGGGGTGCCCAGGACCCCCGCACAACTACAAAGGACCAGCTGGACCCCCAAGGAGCCCAGGAGCACAGTGCACCCTGGGAGATCGCGTTGTGGCTAGAAACAACTCGCTCTCCAGGACTCAATACTAATCGGGGTGTTTTATTTGTTCGATATTTTTTTTCGCTAGTTATTATCGTGTACTTGGTGCGAAGTCAGGCGCAAAACATCTGTCGATGGCTTGTGACATCGAAATGTTCGTTGGAGATACGTTTTATTCTGATAAGATATGTTGGGAGATTAGTTTTACACGTTATAATTTAATAAAATATGATTGGAGATTAGATTTGAACGTTGTAGTTACAAATACTAGAATACATTATACAGCAGTATTCGTGATTGTACTTTAATGAGTCAATATTCAAGACTGTTTTAGAATGATATTTTAATAAAATGATGAGAGATTAAACGTTTTGTTTGATGGAATAATTGAAAAAAATGTCTTCAAAAAGAACAGATATCGCGGAAAAGTCGTAAATGGTGAAAATTTGGCCTTGTAAAGCAGCTTTTAATATTTTTCACTTTTTGTGTACCGGTAGTTGTAAAGGTGATACATTGTGACAGTATTGTGATGGTTTTCCGTTAATATTATTACCGTAATAATAAATAATTCAATGACAAACATACAATCATACTGGAAGAAATGCAGGTTACTTACTTTACTTTCAAAGTAACTTTCCTGATTTGAATGGATGGAAAGAACGGAAATTCTCAAAGCACAGATTGTAGTTAAAGTTTATTAGATTCACTGTTGAAGCTGACGCGTAAAATTTGGGCAATTTAGTTGTCATTTAGCTATGACTAAATGATGTTTTTAAACCAGAACAGACAATAGCTGTTAGTAGGTTACATCAGCTGGGAAACCGCCCATATTTGGCGACAGCTATTATAATAGCGGTCAATAAATAAACATGAGTAATGTGATCAATGAACTGAAGAGGAGTTTTGTGAATACAGTAATTCAATTATTGATTTTTTAAATTGCAAATGATCTGAACAAATATGTATGATCTTTTCTCTCAATTTTACCAATACAATCAATCGAAAACATTCTATCAAATTTTGTCATTTCAAACTGCAGTTCCCTATCTAATTCTATTTGTTTTTCACTTCTCGTACCTCCCATTTGTACAGGAAAAATCTTGACCCACTGACAATCACACACATGTCATACCATGTGACACGGTTCTGTCACCCATTACAACAAGGTTAAGCGACGCGACAAAGACACCGACATGGAATGAGTACCACACCCCGCGGAGATGCTACCATTGTACTTAGTGCGCGGCGTGAATTCAATTGTAAAATAATCATTTCCGAACTGAATTATTCTAGAAGCTTGACGGTTTCACTCTTCATCGACTGACAAATAATGAAGGGGGTATTCTGTGGGGGTCCTTCAGCACACGTGCTAAAAGCGAAGATGACATTCTGGCAAGATGTGGAAATGACTCCAGCTCGGACAATATTGGTTCAAAAATTACCAATTTGGGTTAAAATTGTAGAGCAAAATGTTTTCAATTTCGGACGAGATTCATATTTGTTGAGCCAATATTGAACGAGCTGGAGTCGTTTCCCCATCTTGCCAGAATGCCTTCTATGCTTGCACAGACTATACAAAGCAAAGATGACTCTTGACGTTGCATTGAAATATTATTTATTGTAGGCTAAACGGCACGAGATGAAGAGGGCTTAGGTGCTCTCAGAGAAGAGAATGGGAGTGAAAAGAATAAAAAGAAGTAAGATAAAGAAGAAAAATTGAAGTTAGAGAGAATAAAAGTAAAAAGATTTGAGAGAACAGGAGGAAGAAGAATAGATTGAAGTAGGATAATAGAAAACTATATAAGGAGGATGGGTGCCTTGTGGTACTAACAGGTAAAAGATGAAAAACTTAAATAATGAATTTTCTAGAAAGTAGAAGTAGAGAGAGAAAAACTGGGGATAAATAGGAGTGTGAAGAACTAAATAAAAGAAAGAAGAAAAGTAGTGCTAATTGAGTAGGATGAAGGAAGAGCTCAATAAGAAGAAGGAGAGGATTAGAATCAACTGAGTAGGATGAAGGTAGAACTGAATAAAAGATAGGTAAAAATAGAATTGAGTATGATGAAGGAAGAACTGGATACGAATATGAGAATATAAGAGTAGAGAGAACTAAGTTTTTATACTACTATAATCGTAATCTTATCTTATCTAAAATCGTTTGATTTTGTAATTTCAAGTGGAATACTCGTATAATAATTGAAACAGTTTTACTTAAATTTTTGGTACTTTTTGACTCGAGTATCGAGCTCATGAATTCGAAATAGATTATTTATAGTTGATTACCTTCGGTGGTTTCTGCATAGTTCAAGCTAAATTGTGAGAATCAGCTTTATTTCAATGGATTATCAGAATTTACCCTTCCGGTAGCTTCCTCCCTTATTTATTTTCATAGCACTATGAGAGCAGTATGTCTCATTGTGAGACACTATGAGACAAACAACTCACAGTGACTTACCCAGCACACGATTGAGTTGATATTGTTTTATTGGATTGAGAAGAAGATGAACTGATGGTAAAGAAACAATGTATTGAAAATTTCTATAATGATTGTTGGTAAACCACAATACATTTGAAAATCATCAAAATTTGAAGTTTGATTCCATCAAATTATTTGTAAATATTTTAAGCCGAAAATCACATCATTAAAATGAACTCCGCTCATTACACCCTCAACAACACATCATTACCATTCACAGTTGGTAGCTTATGATCTTTCCAAGCAAAGAAGACATTCTGGCAAGATGGGAAAATGACTCCAGCTCAGTAAATATTGCTACAAACATTTTCAATCTGATCTCAAATTGTAGGAAACATTCTGATCTACAATTTGAGACCAAACTAATAATTTTTGAACCAATATTAAACGAGCTGGAGTCATTTCCCCATCTTGCCAGAATGTCTTCTTTCCTTGCACAGACTTTTATATCTCATGATGTGCTTTATGAAGCAACCAACTCTAATACAGATTACGGATTAGGGGACAAAACGAAGAGAAAAAGAACAAAAGAGAGAAAAAAGAGACAACATTTGTCGGTAGAATCAAAATGGGGGGCAGAGAAGAAAAACTATAAAGAACAGTTGTTGGGAGAACAGAAGTGGGGAGTAAAGAGGAAATGAGAGAGAGGGAGGAGTGAGAGAAAAGAGGAAGATGAAAAGAGCGGAGAAGTAGATAATAGAGAGCAAAACGGAACAGAAGCCGCCATAAACCTCTTAACTCATGGAGAGGGCACTCTATGTATCTGCTTTGTTGTCTACGCTCGCTTCGCGCCATTTTGTTTTTTGGGCGCCAATTTTCAGCACGCTGAGCGACGCTATTGTAATTGTAACATATCCTGCTGAGACTAAAAACTTTTCATCCATGTGTTGATTCTTTAATGCCGCTTCTCTTCCTGATTCTCTAATACCTCTTCTTTTTGCGCTCATACTGTCATTTTTATCCTATTTCTAATTCTTTCACTCTTTTTTCGCTGTTCTTTTAGTTTTCTTCTTTCTTTACAACTAATCTTGATTCTTGGTATGCCGATTTGTACCATCTAATTCTCTTTCAACTCCTTCCTCTTCGATTAATCTTGGTAGGCATTCGCCCATTAAAAATTCTTATTATTTTTTCCAACCTTCTAATACTTTCACTCGTTCTTCACATTTTTCTTCTCCATTTTTTCTCCTCTCTCAGTTTTTCCTTCCTCTTCTACTAATCTTTATGATAATTGTTGTCCCATTTTCACCATACTATTCTATAACTGACGCCGAAAAATTTTCGATTTCGTCTGTTCCTTGTGCGCTCCAACAGCTGATGTGGTCTGCAAATAGTTTGAGAAACTTTTACGGACCAGCTGACTATTAATGGACAATTGTTCAGAAAATTTCAGTTTTCCGGAGTAGTCTATTTGAGTGAATATAATTATAATGTTCATTGTATGCGGTAGCCTATTTATTTTTTAACGTTTCAACTGGCGGCATGAAACAGGTGAAGTGCTCGTACATATTACTGTACAGCACTTCACCTGTTTCGTGGGCACGAGGCGCCAGTGTTCCATTCAAAAACAATCAATAATCTGGAATATTTTATTTTATCTCAATCGTAAATACTTGTGGTATTTGTGACATTATACCTACTATTGTATAGTTAACTTGATGTTTTTTTACTATTGCATACTACAGGTTTAATTAAAAGTATTGCATACTATTCATTCAGACTGTACAGGATCTAAGTATGCTATAAGGTAGAATATCAAGTCAACAACAGCAGTATAATATATATTTTTTTTGAGGGTGATGCCCACATGGGCTCTTGGGCCTGTGCGTGGGTAATGGGAAGGATGATGATGAGAGATGAATGGACCTACTGCTTTAGGTGGGTTCCGAACCACCGGGAAGCGATTTTGAAGCTCATGAATTGAATTCAGAGGAACCGGTCACCATTACAACAGTGGTGGTAGAGGCACGTCGCTTATCTAATCTCACCGATTAGACGCTCTCTACCACTGGGACAAACCGGGACATACCGGGACCAGCTCTCTAAACTGGGACATTTAGAATTGAAATTGATTCAATCATTCAAAATTGATTGACTTGAATTATTCAATAATTATTATAATAATAATTACAATAACAATTACAATAATAATTCAAGTCAATCAATTTTGAATGATTGAATCAATTTCAATTTTAAATGTCCCAGTATAGAGAGCTGGTCCCGGTATGTCCCGGTTTCTCCCAGTGGTAGAAAGCGTCTAATCGGTGAGATTAGATAAGCGACGTGCCACTACCACCACTGTTGTAACGGTGACCGGTTACTCTGAATTCAATTCATGAGCTTCAAAATCGCTTCCCGGTGGTTCGAAACCCACCTAAAGCAGTAGGTAAAACTAATTTCAGTGTTAGTAAAAGCAGTATTAGTAAAACTAATTTCTTGAATCTAAAACAAGATTCTTGGTTAGTTTACATCTCACTATACAGAATCTGTACAGTATAGTATTGTCTTGGAACGTGTAGCATTTCCATCATCAATTACTCTCTACAATGGAAATGAAAGAACAGTACAAAGCAATGGTAAAAACATGAAGTAACAAACGTTTTCCCAAAATAGAAACAATCAGACCTACAGCCAAGTCAATTCATTCTGACATAAAACCATTTGTTATGTTGAAACACTGGCAAACCCAATCACGTATGGTCTGTCCAAGCGAAGAAGACATTCTGGCAAGATGGGGAAACGACTCCACCTAGGTCAATATTGATTCAAAAATTATAAATCTAAATTCAAATTGTAGGAAAATTCTGATCAACAATTTCAGACAAAATTCATAATTTTTGAATCAACATTGACCGAGCTGGAGTCATTTTCCCTTCTTGCCAGAATGTCTTCTTCGCTTGACAGACCATACACCTACAGTATTGTTCTCTTGACAAAAACCCAAAATATTAGTGGACCACACTGACTTTTCGAAAGGTTACTGGACATCTTCAAAGCTTGAAATAGTGATTGTTTTACAAAAGAAACCTTTCAAGAATTTGGAAAACATTTTGTTGAACGCCTATTTAGGATTTCCCAAAGGAGAGAGGTGATGAATAGATTGTACAAGAAAAGTGGGACTGATCAGAGATAGAGGGATAGAGAGAATTGAAGAGAGAGAAAGAGAGAGAGGAAAAGAGAGAGATTGTGGCAAAGAACAATCTATAGAGAAGTGACAGATAGGTTTCTCAGCTTGGTAACGTTTTTGTCAAGTCTCTATTTATTTTGGGGTATCTTTTACGATTTGTGATTCTTCAAAGTCTTGTTAAGTCTCTATCTATTTGTTTCCATTGTTCTGTTTGGAATTTCCAAGAAATACGTTCGTTTTGAAAGTTTTAACTCAATAAGTAGCTAGAAGTTCACTTGTTGGATGGATTTATTCTAAAGGAAATTTATTGACTTTGAAGACTTCAAACTGAGATAGTTTATATTGGTTGTAACAAATTACAATATTTCGACCAAAAATAAGATTCTGATTAGAATTCTAAAACTGTTAATTTCTATTCAATGAAACAAACACATAATCAAATTATTGAAACAGATAAAAATTTATGGTTTGGGAGATAAAAAACCGGTTTCGCCCTTAGACAAACCATTATTAATTAATCTCCTGAATTTAGTTGAAAGTTTATATAGTCCTTATGAGGTTATGATATCAAATAATTTTCAAAAAAATCATTCCAAGTTTGATTAGAATACAGGAATAATTATACTTTTCTCTGACTAAAACATGGAGTGTTTCAACTATCTCTATTAAATTCAGTCTCTTCTGTAAGTCTCCTACTGATGAAAGTATTCGAACTTCATGATTGAACATAATAATGAGTATAAAACATAATAATTATGAGTTTAAAACATAATAATAATACTTCTGCAATGAATAATAATACGGTACTACACTCCAGTATTAATAAATTGTACCGCAATTTTGAGCTTATAGGCTGAATCTTGTGATGGAGAATTAACTTTGGCGTTCCTATACCTACACCTGAATCTTAGGAAAAGTCTGTTGTTTCTCCCTCTAATAAAATTTCTATAGTTGAATTTCATGCATACAATTTGAATATTATCATTATTAAGTTGAATTATATTGTTAATATTGAATGTTGAATGTATTGTGCTATTACAAATATATGGAACAAATCACTGAACAAGTTTCTGTTGGTGAATTTGAACTTAATAGTCAAAGAGATTAGGCCTATCTTCACATTTTGATAAAGTTGATTTCCATCACTGTATATTATTCAATTTTTAGGATCTCAATGTTTCACTGTTCAATTTTAAAGGATTTCCATATCATATTCAGTCTCAGAACCAGCTGTAGGCCTATTACAAAACGCTACCCATAGCTTTGTCATTTTCTCGGGAGTCTTCACAAGGGTTTCTATGTCTAGCCCTTTTTATATGCACTTCATCAACCTCTGAAGGATCCTTATTTTTTTAAGGAGTTCGAGGACCGATTCTTCATTTTTTCTAAAGTTTTATACTGGAAGGGAAGGGGTGACAATAGTTTGGGCACGGGCCTGACGTACTTAATAGCCCATGGTTGAAATTCTTTCTTGGCATCTACTTGATTCACAACTTATTATAGTTTAGCCAAGCAAAGGAGACATTCTGGCAAGATGGGAAAATGACTCCAGCTCAATTAATATTGATTCAAATATTTTTAATTTGGTCTCAAATTATGAATAACATTCTGATCTATAAATTGAGACCGAATTCATAATTTTTGAACAAATATTAACAGAGCCAGAGTGATTTTACCATCTTGCCAGAATGTCTTCTTCGCTTGGACAAACTAGAAGGGTCCATTCCAACCAGGACCTCATAATCAAGTCTCAGACATATTTGGTTAGATTTTTGTTTGTGTTTTGTGTGGCTTTTTTCACATGGCAACTTTCATTTGTAAGTTTTTTGTTGGCTACGTTAGAATATTCATGTATAATTTTGAGAATCTGTCACCCAAGTTACAGCCTGATTTCCATATTGTATTTTTATGAGTTGTAACTGAGGAGATCGCGTTGTTTTTAATATAGGAGATTTTGTTCAGTCATATTGCTTGGATCTGTTCAAACTTGAACCTACTCATCAATTTCACTTTTCATAACGAACTGCTGGTTAATATTTCACTTCAAAATATATTTCACGACTATATTTTTCAAAATGTACTGACAAAATAATTCAAAAAATGTTTTTTTTGTTTATATTGAAATATATTTTATACAAAATGTTCGATAGTTTATTATAGATTTTAGTGCAAATAGTAAAGATGTTATCGATGGTATATAATTGAGTGCGAAAGACCCAACCAAATATTGTTTAGAGAATGAATTTTCACATATCTTTAGCATTGAAGAAGGCTCAGCAAAGGAAGACAGTGAATGTAACTCAAACAATATGATTTAGCAAAATGGTCCAGCTATATTTTGAGCACAAATTTTCGAACATGAGTATACTTTGACTGTTTGTTTAACCTGAGAATCCTTTCTCATTACAAGCACAAGCCTGAAATTCAAGTGGGCATCACTCTCAGAAGAAAAATTAAACATGAAAATACAATTGCAACTGTATCTTAGCTATCATCATATTATTTTGAGGAGGGTATTATAATTTTAAAAAGCCTTTTCAGGATACCGATACAGTCATACTATCACCTGTACTGTATACATCCAGCAACGTCTTATAGATGTGATCTTTTGAGAATCCACTCCATGTAACAAAACACCCCAATCTCAGGGTTGAAGGTAACAAAATAAATGATGTTAAGCTCAAGATTCTTAAAAACCATTAGCGGTCTAGAATCGAACATCACTGAGATATTTCAAAGGTTCCCGAATTCGAGTAATGGTACAAATTCCTCCCAAGGTATTCCTGTTTTTCTGCATTATCTTCCTAACATCATTAGAAGAATACAATAGTCATCTGATAGACTCTATTCTAGGAAGGTTATACCCCGTATTAACATAATCATCCCCACAATACGGTCACTACATCATTAATTATCCCCGAAACATTATTGTAAGACAGTTATCATTAGTGATGGACTACTTTCAGAGGAAAAAACAAGAAAAAGAAGAAGAAGATAGTTGTAATCTTTTGAGAATCCACTCCATGTAACAAAAACTGTGGAACAAAACGTTTTTTAAGGTTTGAAAAGGTGGACAATACCAATTAATAGTACAAAAGAGCTTTTGTTAGATGTTTTGTAAAGTTTTGGGGAATTCGCATCAATACTAGCATGTAGGATGTATAGTGCAGATGACATCTCAAAAACATCTTCTGGACAACGTTATTAATGAATCAGAAAACGATTCCTCAGTTCGATATCACATTTGATAACTAATGTTTTTTGAAATCACTTTTTCAAGTGACTGGTCGACAGGCAGGTGTGGAGAAATTTTAATAGGAAAAGTATAGTAACAATAGACGGGTTGAGTTCATACGATGCCAATTGGCGAGACAATTGTCTTCTAATACCTACAGATGATGTTGTCAATTTGAGTTTTAATTTAGCCATACCTTGATGATGGTTTTAAAGCATGCTGTACACTGGGACAGTACTGTCGGCCAGTTGAATATCTGTAGCCAATCTCAGCCTTTGTCTTGTCATTGAGTCAAACAACAAAAGCTGTGATTTGCTACAGATATTCAACTGACCGACAGTACTGTCCCGTGTACAGCATGCTTAAGATTAAAAGATTCAATAGATACTTTACACCAGCTGTATGTTTCATAAGACAATTATCTCACTAAACCCTAAAATGAAGAAAATATTTATCTAATATTGATGAATATATTATGTGGTTTGACATTATCTTTTCGTTTCATTTAATACGAATAACTACCACAATATCAACTTCACAACTTCTCAACAAGATTACTCAACTAATTCTCTCTTAATATTCTATTGAGGTATTGTGATACGCTTGTTGAAACCAATAGAATGGCAGACTTTGAAAACGTAATGGCGGAATCTACCAATACTACGATGGAGCTCTGTGATTGGACAAAATTCCACTCCCACTTCCAACACCTGTTGAAGATGGCCAATGGGAGTCGAGTGCTAAAGACAGTACAAGCTCACTATTGTTTACTGTTTTCTCCAATAGATAGCGTTTAAATTCTATTTCACAGTGACTCTATGAAGTATCATTGTAGTGACTGTATAATTTATGAAGTGTTCAAGTTGTCATTTTGTATAGATGCTTCTTGAAAAATAAATAAAAATCAAACACTCTTTTTTTGAAAACTTTAAAATTATAAAACACACATTACATGTTTCGGGATCTAAGCCCATTCTCAATGTGGATAAAAATAGTTATGAAATAAATAAACAAAATTAAAATATAAGTAAAATAAATCATATGATTACAATTGAAAGCATATGTACACATCAAAATCTAGGCTTTCAAAATTTTCTCATGCTTCTTGGTTGTCATTGTTGTGCTACTTTAGTTGTCAATACTGTAATTGGATTTTTAATAGAATTTTATTATCCAGTTTTTTGTAATTCATTTTTAATTTTTTTTAGTTTTTTGAAACTGCTTAGGCATAGTAACCAAATTCTTTTAAAACTATTACTAAATTCTTGTAACTAAATTTATTGGTCATATTATATCTTCTAGTTTCTTATTAAAATTCATGAATTGTTTGATTTCTAGATTGCTCAAGACTTTTTTTAATTTATTTAAATTACTTTTTTATTTTTATCAAGTTTCAAGAAGTCTTGATGTTTTTTATTGGGGAGCAATTTTTGGATGACCCACGTATTCTCCCGTATTGTACGAATAAAAAAATATGAAATAAACGAGCTGAAAGTTTGAAATAATGTTGAAAAATCGTTGAATATGAATAAATGTTTAAGTTATTTTCAACCAACATAATCATTTTTGGTACACTTGATAGAAAGTAACCAAGAAAAATTCATGTGCTGCTCCTTCCCTCTTATTGATAATATTTTCCAAAAGTATGGGTAAATAATTATGCAGAAAAACTACTTTAAGATACGTTTAATAAGGTCCGTTTAAGGCACCGGAGTTAATGACAAAATTGTTAATAAATTTTATATTATTAGTTATACAATAATATTAGTCTATATAGTAATATAAAAAAGGGGCAGGTAAGGCTTTTGTTGTGGGGAGCTACCCATAAGGGTAGGTTCCACTCGCCTTGGTCACAATCTGGTCACCCATTCGAAAGCAGTCCATAGTGTTTGGGGCTTAACATCACAATCACCTAGTAACCGTTTCAAAGAAGTAAGTAAACACAGAAGTTGACAGAAGTTACAGAGGTTACAGAAGTTCACAGAAGTTAACACTTGTTATTAACACCCCGGTAAACGTGGCTTTAGTTCAGTTCGAGTGTATCCTTGAATTTTCAAGGAAAGATCTAGATTAGAACAATGCAGATTGTTATTTTTGTAAGATATGAACATAATATAGGCCTACTTCCATGAAGGAAAACTATTGAATACACAAATAAAACCACATCCACAATTTTGATAACAGAACATACATTACTCACAATAATTTCCTTTACGATTGAGGAAAATCAGTTTTCGAAAGAAAAACTCTGTTATCAAAAGGATATAGTGGTTTATAGCAGATTTAGTTATAGATCTGGAATATCACATGAGATAAACAACGTTACTTGTAGTTAGTGAGTAGAAGTATTCAAATGGAAAAGGCTGCCGATAATCAATCAATATGGTTTTTAATACATTTTATTTCATATTGTTGATATCGAAATGTTTTTTGGGTGAGTTTGAAATATAAATACTAAATTCTACTTGACTTGTGTAACTTAGACTTTACTCAGCTTGTAATTTGTTTGACTCAAGTAACCACCTTCACGGGAATTAATTTCAAGTTTCTATAATCTGATATACTGGTTGATAAGATGATCGATTAAGAAGAATTGAATAGGTTGAAAACACCTCTTATATTCCATTCCAATAACTATTCAACGATGTACGACTAGTAAACCACTGGCGGCTCGAACCCACAAACCATGTGAAGTGCTCGTATCTTTCACTACACAGCACCTCACCAGTTTCGTGGGCACGAGCCGCCAGTGTAGTAAACAGTTTATTAATTTATAAAATGTGTTCATTTCACAGGTGCTGCTCACTCAGAAGTTGCAATTTTATCGAAAAGTCAATCTAAAACTCTGACGTCAACCCACAAAAAGGCATGCAGCATTCCAGATTTTCGTAAAAACGATTATATTTACTTGTCTCTTGAAGGAAACAAATTGGATCAAGAAAAATGCTACGACGGCAGTGGGAAGTTTGTGGTTAGAGTGAATTGCTTTGATGACACAAAAACAATCGAGCCTGATAGTTTTGCCGTGTGTTTCGATGGTAAATGGTATCCAAGTGTTCACACTTGTGTACAGAGAACATGTGAACCAGTGAATGATACAGTTTCCACACGTCACACATGCACAACATCTAAAGGTGATGAAGTGAGCTGCAGACTACCAGCTGTGCCCGGTACGAAAATTACCATTCGATGTGCGCATTGGAGGTATGGGTTCGAGAATTTCGAGAATAGCAAAAGTATTAATAGATTTTGTCAGAAAAGTGGACAGTGGCAAACATTGGAGAAGTGCACACCGAAATCCTGCTCAACAAAAAGACCTGAAACCAGCCACGACAATTCTTCACTCGAGGCAAACAGTAGTTCCAGTCTGGAATTAGCCAAGAAGTATCCCTGGAATGCTGTCATCTATCGCCGTAACGGTGATGGATGGAGTCGGGTATGTTTTGGAACCATAATAACGGATCGTATTATACTAACATATAGTAAATATTTCAATGAAATTAACGAAGAGAATCAGACGACAGGAATTAGAGTGGCTGTGGGAGAATATTTCAAGAATTATGAAGATTATGCTGAAGATCATTTGTATGATGTGCTGCACATTGACCCTACTATTCGCAGTATAGACCCATCTGAAATTCCCATGGCATACATAGCAGTAGTTTCACGAGATATAGAGTTCAGCGATACAGTGGGGTTTTCATGTCTAGGAATTCATCACGATAGAATGTCTATAAAACACTTTGGTCTGGAAGATTTCATAACGTTGGAAAAAGTTGGGAATATTTTAATAAGTGAGGATGATGGAAATCAATTCGAACTGCCGTTGACAATTGAACCATGCCAGCTTCAGTTTTTTTGCTCCCTAACGAATAATCGTACGTTTTCCCATGATGAGCTTGGAGGTGGGCTTACATTTTTTCATAAGAACTCTACTCATACTTATCTCGGTGGATTACTTGTGATTGATTTTCCGGTCTTTTTAGACAT
Source organism: Sogatella furcifera (assembly GCA_017141385.1). Taxonomy (NCBI): domain Eukaryota; kingdom Metazoa; phylum Arthropoda; class Insecta; order Hemiptera; family Delphacidae; genus Sogatella; species Sogatella furcifera. Next base: position 3,352,937 of record CM029558.1, on the reverse strand, counting down.
TGCAATTTTGCAGAACAGATTCTATATTGAAAAGGGTGTGGAGAAATATTATTATTCGATTGGGAAGAAAAATGAAAATTGGTCCAAAAGATGGAGTGGGGTGGAACAGTGATATGTATATGGATGACTACGGTGTCAATGAAGATAGAGCACTTCATGTTATGTGAGCTACAATTACTGTATTGTGTACAGGGCCGGACTTGGGATTTGTGGGCCCTAGGCTCAGCTTGTGGTGCGGGCTCCTATGGGGAATCTGGGAGGTATGCCTTCTCAGCTAAGCGTGGGGTCCGGGGGTCCTCCCACAGGAAAATTTACTTCAAAATGGCGTTTAGAATGCCTTTTCATGGTCTATAAGATGAGCAAATCCCTATTTTTTGAGCATAGAATATTGATAATGATAGCCTATATAAGACCAATTCGATACTAAGTTCAAGATTCAAATACAAATTAAACAAAGATTCATGATGAGTTATTGGAAACTCGTTCACTTCGAGATTGGGATAAAATTTGTCATTATTACTCACTATCAGAGCAGCTTAGCAATATCTACATTTCAGACTTCCTGCCACGGTCATAAACAAAATTAGCTATCAATGATGGTGGACTGAAGAAGGATTTCTCCCGCCAGGGAGAACATTTTTTCAGAAAAAGTACTCAAAAACTATATTTTTTAAAAGTTTAAGCCTTTTATTATTAGTTTAATTATTTGTAAACACAACTTACTGTATTATTTTCCATTCATTAAGTGTGCTATATAATAGGTGATTGTAAATAATTGTAAGCTTATACCGCATTTTAAACAAATTAAATTCATCTGAATTCAATTCTTTAACCAGGAAGGTAAACAGCTGATCGCAGCTTCTAGCTTCTATCACCAACGACAGTAATTTAGTTCAAGAAGGTTTTAAATCGGTTCAACTTGACAACTTGTACAGTATTATTAGGTACAGATAGGTACATTACATTCAACTGATACAGTTATAACACAGTTTGTGTAACCATTTATTGATATTCTAAAAAATAAAAAATAAAATTTTTGCTCGATTATTTTTTGCTCCGAGTTGGCCTACCCTTAGATCCGGTACTGATTGTGTAATTCAATCATAATATTGTCATTACAATATAATTCTACTTTAATTTCATTAGGAAATATGTACCGTAGTATACTATGTTCACTAACTTTCTTCAGCCAGGATCAGACCAAATCGACTAGTAACGAGTTCGCAACAGTAGACGTGGCGAGTTTACTAGCTACTAGCCGGCTAGTTCGCTAGTTGATAGTAAACTAGCTCCGTATAATCAACAGCTAGCAAGCTTTTGTTTGCTAGTAGCCGGCTAGTAAAGAGGCTTGCAAAAATGTTAAAGACCGGTCTACTAGTCGACTTTAGTCTCTAGATTTATGTAGAGTTGTAAACTACAGTGAACTGATGAAATATCTTTATCAAGTCACTGTATTGTAAACTATAGAAACTGTATAATCTGATTATACAGTCTCTATATTGTAAACTGTATACCTACGCTACCTAGCAGCCAAGAATGTAACTACAATTTCTCAACTCTACTACAGAGAGAACGAAAGATAACTCCCTCCTCTGTACTTGTAAGGGTCCACATCCATTTAAAGAAGAAGAAGAAGAAGAAGAAGAAGAAGAAGAAAAAAAAGAAACATCTCAAGCTCAGTGCATACTCGCGTGGAGTGTGCGGAGTATGCGACCGCACAGGCACAGGGCACCACGGCCAATGGGACTGCCGCGGCGGCTGATGCAAAACGGGAATTTTGAAAATTTCAATTGGGCTATCAGAATAATTCTCCACTATTTGATAAGAAACTTATTTCATCAACAACTTGAATCCGTAATAAATTATTTCCTCTACATAAATTCATACATCACAATGAATTGATCAATTGAAAAACAACGATCAATGTATGAAGCAAGCCAAGAAACGGCCCTTTTAAATTAATTCTATGGTTGGCTGACAACCATATTACATATGTAATATGGGGAAGATTGAGTTGTAATATTATTGAATTTTTATTTTGTGTGTGTAATGAATAACGATTATTTTCAGGATGATGAACTATTAGATTTTCGACATGAACTTTGGTTTTGATAAATTTAATTGTAATAAATTCAGAATTGGTAACGTTGAATAGTAATTGCTAACTTGCTGCTTAGCTGTTAGAATTAGTGCAGTTTTCGCATTTTCCAAGTATCAGTTTCAATTTCATGTCGAAAAAGCTACTGTATTTGGGAATTGTACGAACATTGACCTTTTCAGAATTTTGGTTGTTCCACTCAAGATAGGCTCAGGGCTCGTGCAGGCGGCCGGGTGTCGTTGGAGGGGGCAAATTTTGAGTGGAAAAGCCAGAGTTCGAGACAAGACACAGCCGAGAAAACATCGAAAATGTAGTTGTCAGTACCGGATTTAAGGGTAGGCCAACTAGGCTGGCGCCTAGGGCCCGCACCACATGGCCGCACCACAAACATATTGAAAAGAAAAAATATTAAAATTTTTTTAGAACTGTCTTGGCAACTTGCATTCGAGGAAAACTAATAGCAATAAATTAAATGGCCAAAATGTGTTACATAATCTGTATTTGTTGAATGTAATGTATCTGTTTAATAATAATACAAGTTGAACCTATTTAAACCCCTCTTGAACAAAATCTCTGTCTTTGGTGATAGAACTGCGATTTGCTGTTCACCTGCCTGGTTAAAAAATTGAATTAAGATGAATTTTATTTGTTTAAGCTTACATGCGGATTTAAGCTTACAATTATTCACAATCACTCTTTATACAGCAAACCGTACTTAATAAATGAGAAATTGATACAGTAAGTTTACAAATAATGAAACTAATAATAAGGCTTGAAACTCTTTAAAAATATAGTTTCATAGTATTTTTCTGAAAAAATAAGCGGGAGAAATACTTCTTCAGTTCACCATCATTGATAGCTATTCTTGTTTATGACCGTGGCAGGAAATATGAAATTGTAGATATATTGCTAAGCTGTTCTGATAGTGAATAATAAATTATTGTAATAAGTTATATGCTTTGGCAGTTCACACTACCGTACCAAAATGGGCAGTTTGGCACTTATTTATTTAATGAAAGTTGAATTCAAATTTGAAAAAAAATAAAAACTTAATAAAAACTTCATCTTGAAAACCGAAACAGTTCAATCGGGATCAATTTTTTGCAAAGTAAGTGAAGATCTGTTTGTATTAGTAAAGACTGTAACATTGAAAGAATGAGTTGTGTAATTTTAAATTTTATCCCAATCTCATAATGAATGAGGTTTCAGTAGCTCATGAATCTTTCTTGAATTTGTAATAGTTTTTTTTTCAATGAATAATGAATTTTTGTTCCCATCGTAAAAAATTACATATTTTCGAATTCAAAAACTAGGAAATTAACTGGCCACTATATCCAGTGAATGTGGACTGGCCACTGGGTTCAACAAAAGTTACAAAAAAATAAGGATACAAATTTTGTGAGTCTAGTCTATACACTTTACAAAGTTAGAAAACTGCCTGCAGCGCATCGTAATAAATTTATACAAAAATAAAAGACAAATTTTCAATCACTCATGATAAAAGTCGTGACTCTAGCTCCTGCACGTTAAATTATAAGTGTATATTTTATGCTAAAAAATAGAGATTTTCTTTTAATAGACCATAGAAAGGTCTTCTAAAACGCAATTTAAAAGTAAATTTCCGGGTAGGCCGAACCCCCGCTTAGCTGGAGGGCACCCAGATCCCCCATCGGGCCGCACCACAAGCTGAGCCTGGGGCCCACAGATTCTAAATCCGGCCCTGGTAGTTGTGAAAAGGCCTCAGCTCTCTGGATGGGGTTCCCATTCAGAGGGGCAAATAGTATATATTTCCGTATTAGTATCAGTTAAGAGTAGGCCTATGCAAAGTTTCAGTTTCAGTAGAGTATCTTGTGTGTTTTAAAAATGATTATGGTGAGTGCCAACCTTTGTTGTAGTTTTCTAGCTCAAATTTTAATTTAATTAGTAGAACTTTGACCGAGGCCTTAACGTTAAGTAGCAGGTTAGCAATGTTTTCAAAAGAAATTTGGAGGTTTAGATTTGTTTTAAAAGAAGTACTTTTCAAATTGATTTGATCTTCTTTGTCAAGATTTGTAGTTGATATGATATTTGACAATTTCTTATTCATTTTGTAAAATTCAATTTCCCATTCAAAATGGAGTTTAATAAACAATTCAATTAACCAATCTAATAATTGTTATTGAAGTTCCTTGCTCGTAGTACTAGTTGCTAAAATATAATCATAATCTAGGTATTTGAATGAGTCCACAACCAAGCTCCCAACCGATTAGGATTTTGTTATAGTCAGATACAGGAAAATTTAGTTAATAATAATTCAAAAATAGTATATCTCGGCCTAGTTATTACACATACGACCAATATCAAGCCGGTTCCCGATAAAAACTCCTCCATATAATAATCCTATAATACTAATATTCTTACCGAATTGTTGTAGTTTTCAAACTTTTTTAGCAAGAATTCGGTATTAGACCATGAATAGTTTGAGTTATTTCATCATATCCATCATATAAGAAATAGAATTAATGAGTATAAGATAAGCAGAATCATATTTTCATCACATTTCATATAGCATAAAACTATTAAAGTCTAGTACTGGCCTAAGTTACACGATAAAAGTCAAACTGGGTCTAAATTCTATAAATAAATTCTTCAAATATTAACTTGATAGAATCTAAACAGCCTTGATACATAAGTAAATATTATATTAGCACAAGATCTTCAATATAGTAAATCAGTGTAAGTTTTTATGTATGATACACCATCCATCATTTTCTTGGTAGCAGCCATTTTCTAAGACAGAACTCACGAAACACTGTCAACCAATAAGGAAAGAGCAGGCGGGCATGAAGGCGTGTTCAAGTCGAATCTGAAACATCACCCATCAACTGCTCCCATCTACTGGTTGAATTTGGAAACTTCTCTAGCCGATGTTACCGACCATTTTGATCGTAGGCGGAGCTTGGAGGCGTGTCCAATGGAAGTCGAAGCAAATCACCCTATTGCTACTGCCATCTGCTGGCTGAATTAGGAGCTATTTCGGATGTTATTAAAAAATGTTAGGTAGATCAGTGGAGATGGCTGGAATCTTGAATTTGCTTGTTATTGAGATTCCGACTTTTTGTTAAAACATCTTTATTTCCAGTGAAATGATGTTTTCCCATATTTATGATGATTCCCAATCATCACAATGATTTCTGTAAAAATGTATTATTCCCTTTCTTATGTGCTTTCAAGCATACTAATAAAATAAACTAACAAATAATTTAAATTTTAATACTTTAATGATAAAGTACGGTACAGTGTGATAGTTTTACTCATTACAGATATCCTTTAGCTATTCTGTATCAGTTCCTGTAGGCTTTTGCTTATCACGTATCTAATACATGAAAATAAGAAACAATACATTGAGATACAGTAAGCAAGTGCCTTTAATCCTTATCGCCACGCCACATGCATCATTGGAATTGCTTATGAGAAAAATGTGAACATGCAAGGCAGCTTGAATCATGTTTGACTTGAATATATTGTAATATGTTGGATTGTATTCGTCTGGTAATGATGACGGGGCGAATGCCAAAATCTCGCGCAGGGCGCCAAAAAACCTCGCAAGGGCCCTGCTCAAGCTGATCGTACAGCGATCGAACTGCAGGTTTGCGGCTATTTTGGACTGACAATTTCCCCATCCACTTACAGTATTCTGTATTTAACTGGCAATCCGAACTGACAGTTAAATGTAAGTGAACTTCCACTCTACTGAAGATTTGGTACGCGTAAAGAAGCAACTCTCTCGATTGCCTAATGGGTCGTCCATAGTCTGTCGAAGCAAAGAAGACCCTCTGGCAAGATGATAAAATAACTCAAGCTCGGTCAATATTAGTTCAAAAAAATATCGATTTGGTCTCAAATTATAGATCAGAGTGTTTCCCTACAATTTGAGACCAAATCAATCATTTTTGAACCAATATTGACCGAGCTTGAGTCATTCTATCATCTTGCCAGAGGGTCTTCTTTGCTTGGACAGACTATACCACGTCGTTTTTAAGTTGAGACGGCTTGATCAAGAAGAAGTTTCTTCCTCATCTAGTCGAATTGACTGAAAACCAAATGAAATGAAAATACTCTTTATTAGACGGAGTTAGGACTAGAAAGTCCTTTCTACAACTCAGCCAAATCGTGTGGTTGAAAAAAATAAAATTTAACGCCTGCGAAATTTGTCAGGATGAGATTGGGATAGGAAGAGAATACCATATAAGTTGATAATAATAAGATGAATGAATAAACCTTACAACTCCATATTAATATTGTTATATTGCAAGAAATACTTTTTATTCTAGTTGGAGCACTTATTAGGATAAGATTGCTTGTAATAATGGAGACTTAACATTGAGTAATAATGAACAAGATTATTAGAATGAATAAGAACAAGGTAATTAGATTGTTAATTGATAATTCGACAAATGGAGATTCAGCATTTTGGCCAATCATCTGGTAATCTTGCAGATAATTTCTTGAAAATTTCCTGATCGAAATTGCCGCTCATTGGTCTCCTGCGTTTCTTTATGAGATAATATTCTGAAATCAGATTTAAATGCACATTAATGATTCATATTTTTAACTTTTAGGCTATAATCCTTCAATAGTTTGTTTTTATAAAATTTTTTATGAAAATTTATATCAAATTCCACTTACACTCTTAAAATGAAGCCTTATTAGGCCAGGCGTATGCTGGGACGCATTCAAGCACACGCACGCAAGCCAGCCAATCACACCTCTTGTTGAGGACAAGACAAGAGCTTTGATTGGATGGCTTGCGTGCGTGTGCCTGAATGCGTCCCAGCATACGCCTGGCCTTATTAGGACTGAATATATTTTGGATGGCTCGTTGAAGTAAGTGATAACGCGCCGGTCTAATAACTAATAGAACGCGAGTTGAATTCTTGACCGGGGTAAAATTCTTTGACTACAGCACAATCACATAGATAAGGTCATCTCGTCTTTCGGAGGAGACGATAAGCCGTCAGTCCCGACTGCTTGAAAAATATTCGTAATTTTTCTTCGTCATCCATCATCCCTCTCATTAGCCACGGACAAGCCTTTTCATTTGGGCATCACCCTCAGAAACGTTTGTCAATATCCCACATGAGGACAAATAAATGGCGCAGAATTTTGAATTGTGATTGTCGGTTGACTGTTTCTGGTTTTTGTGTAGGTTTTGTATCTTCTTGAATGTAACAAAATTGAATAAATATTGTATTTTCAACTTTACACTTCTCATTTTAATAATAGAAAATAACTCATACTATGATTGTTTCAAAAATCGCATACTACTAGTTTGAAATAAAATGTAAAAGAAATGAATAAATGAATAAAAAATGAAAACTCCTGACTGAACTCACCAGCAAAATCAATCTTGGTTTTGGCTAGGCTAGCGCAAGGATTTTTCTGCAAATATTCCAGTTCTGAAACATCTCTTTCGCCATACTCGTTCTCTATTGTTGCAGCACTGCAAAATATGAACCGATTACAGAAAATGGTGAAAAATATTGATTAACGAAGTTAATAATAATATTTGGGTGGCTCGTTGGAGGAGTGGTAAAGCGCCGGTCTGATAACCAGGTGGACCCTGGTTCAAGTCCCAAGCGGGGAAACAATTTTTGACCACAGCACAATCACATAAATACGGCCACCCCGTCTTTCGGAGGAGACGATAAGCCGTCGGTCCCGACTACATAAAAAAAAGTAGTCGTCATCTATCATCCATTTCATTACCCACGCACAAGCCTAAGAGCTCATGTGGGCTTCACCCTCATAAACAAACAAACAAACAGTATTATAAAGAAGAACAGAACAAAGTAAAAAACAATAAAAGTAGAAAATTATTAATGGTGTTTCAGGAGGAATGTGCAATACTTCTCAGGCTGATTCCTTACACCAAGTAAATAGGAAAAAATGATTGGACATACCTTCAAAAACGCTTGTTACCGAGATGACAATGGCGGAAAATTGACATTTAAAAAAGCTATATCTATAAAAGCGAAATGGCACTCATTCATTCATCCACTCCCTCACTCATCAGCAAAACTGAAAATTTACTGAACCAAATGCGATCAAATTTGGCAGACATGTCCAGTTGGACCGCATACTAAGAACGGATTTTTGAAACTTTCCAAAGTTACGCCCAATATTTAAGTTTTCCTATAATTTTCCGTTGTTTTCTTAAATTTTTCGAGAAGCAATTGGTAGAAAATGTTGAAATTTGGTGGGCAGGTTCAGATGAGGTCTAGAAATGTTGTGTTAGAATATTTTTGAAATCTGTTCAAGATTACGCCAGTAATTATGTTTTTAAAGTGTAGATGTATCACGGGTTGCATATCTTCCGCCTTGATACGACCAATCCTTATTGTAAATTCTATGGATTAGTGAGATTATTAGATAAACTAATTTGGAATATATTGAATCAAGTTTCAAACTCTTTCCTATATACTTCGCAAGGTTACGAGTTATATTAGCGTTCTACTATTTTTCGGATTTTTCTTAGATTTTTCGAGAACCAATTGGCAGAAAATGTGAAATTTGGTGAACAGGTCCAGATTAGGTCAAGATATGCTTTGTTAAATAAATTACAAAACCATTCCGAGGTTATGCCTGTAAGAAGGTTATCCAATGGAATCTGCACTTTTGCTTATTTCACGGAAACTACTGAACTAAATACGTTCAAATAATATACCCAGGTTGAGCTGAGGTAATAGAACAACTAATTCAAAACGATTACCCAATAGAATCCTGTTTAGTGATATGATGATCAAAGAAAATTCGAATGGAGCCTGTTTGTCTCAGCTGACACAGACAGAGGATTTTCAGGCAAGCGAAGCGAGCCTGTTCTACTCATTGACACTGCTGATACTATCAGGGGTTCCAGGGGGGCGGAGCCCCCTGGCTAGACGGAGAAGGCGAGCGAATCGAGCCTGCCGGCCAATATATAATATAAAGATTTTTTTTATTTGTCAGGGGTCTAATTCACGTTCTAAAATTATCAATTATTAATCATTTTTTATTTTTAATCATCGTTTTATTTCTATTACTCATTCAACTGTTTGTATAAGTTGGAAGAGGAATACTTTTCAGAGAATCCTTTTGTACTCTTCATTGTAAATTATAAAATAAGTGATTATGATTTATTGAATTATTATGACTTGAAATTCATGAGGTACTCACTAGAATTCAATGACAGCCTCATAGAATTCCTCAAAATAGCCCTTCTCAACCCTTTGGCAATAATTTCTGTCTGACAAATTGAGAAGGAAAATTCTGTAAGCTGGAAGAAGAAGAATAATTATTGGGAATAGAATATTTAAGAGTATATCATATTGTGAATCATTATGAATTGCATAGAGTATGCAATTGTATGCAAGAATATAAATTGTACTGAGTAACACACTCTTGTATCATTTAATTAATTTTTTTTTAAATAACATCTAAAACACAATGACACATCAAGAAATACCTTTTGGTTTATAATATATGATACATATTATACGATATGTTTTACCTGGTCTGGAATCATAGAAGTCGCCAAACATAACTTTTAGCATTGCATTGAATTCTGTCTCATCAATGTAGTCGTTATCTCCCCTGAATTTGTCCCAAGCCACTAAAAAGATACACAGTAAGATACGCAAGAAAATACACTAGGAGATACACAATAAGAGATAAATAAATATAGGATACACTAGAAGAGATGAATAAATACAAGATACACAATAGGATACACAAGATACACTTCTTAAAGAAAATTAAGATTATACATGTATCAAGTGAAACAATTAGGAACAAACATTACTTTCTAATAGGCTGATAACGGTATAGTCTGTCAAAGCAAAGAAGACCTCTGGCAAGATGGGAAAATGACTCAAGCTCTGTCAATATTGGTTCAAAAATCAACAATTTGATCTCAAATTGTTATAAACAATTTGCTCTACTATTAAGACCACATTAATAATTCTTGAACAAATATTGACCAAGCTGGAGTCATTTCTCCATCTTGTCAGAGGGTCTTCTTTGCTTGAACAGACTATACATGCCTGTCAAATAGATTGTTTCATTTGATATATTTGATAAATTGGGTTTAATGATCCAATATCTGATAAACTGGGTTTTGATAATGGTGTAACAATTGACTTTTTACAATAATTGACAAAAATTAAAATTTTTAGTCTTTTTATTTAAAGTAGACAACCACAATAATCACCTTCACAACTACACTGAAGGTTTTGGTTCCATTTCATGAAATCCATTTTGATTTTTCCATGAAATTCACCTTACTGTACTGTGAACAATTAAATCTCCGTGGCTCATTTCAAGAAATACCACAATTTCCTATCGGAATAATATTATTGAGGTTATTTTGCCGGTGGAACATCTTTAAGGACTCCACCAAATATGGCATACGCTAATAATAATAATAAAAAAATTCGCTCCGGCAGCTGGCGGTCGGAAAGAGTGCATTTCAAATGCAATTCTATGATGGCTCAAATCATATCATTTATAATGAGCTATTCAGGGTATGAATTCAAAGGCGCTGTTTTCGAAAAACACAATTTTTGGCATTGTGTTATTCGCCATTGTTTCTGCGATTTTTGATTGGATTTTTTTCGTTGATGGCTCAAATTGTAGGGAATAATAAGGAAGGGTATTATACCCACCAATTTTCACGTTATTGGTCGATTTGTAGTGATTTTTCAAAATTTTCATCCCCTAATTTCACCCCCTACCCTTGGACCAATTTGGCTGGTTAACGAACTTGACCGAGATATTAACACTAATGATTTTTGTGCAAAATTTGGTCGCTCTCCGACAAGCCCTTCGGGAGTTATCGTGTTAACAAGAAACTGTACATATATAAATATACACTATATAAATATATATATAGAGATATATGAATTTGAACGGACATCAGATTCGTGTTCTAGGGGCTCGGAAACGTGTAAAAAATATATCACATCATAAATTTTCGATTGTCAGGGCAAGACCAATAGTGCATTTTTTCAAATGAAATGCACTAAAACTGTACTGTGGCAAATATTTTTTTCATAATTCCCTATGCAACTCTCATTTCTTCTTCCAGTTAATTGTACATGAGTACATTTTGGAATGTGCTAGCTTGTATTTTGGAATGTAGTCAGCTTCAAATTCATTGATTGATCCCTTTACTCATGAGTCATTTATTGATTTCTATTCACACTGATTTAAGTGCGATTATTCTACCTTTCAAAGTCAGATTGAAAATATGTGACCTTTGTGGCCACGAAACCATGATCCTTTACCAAGATAAACGGTAGAATTGACATTGTTTTTTATCTCTTTTTTCAATTCAATGATGAATTAATCATTCTCATTGTAGCTAGAATACAATATTATTCTCATTTCTGTCTTATTAAACTTTTAATAATAACTTTCAATTTTTATTTCAATAAAAGTTTAGTTGGGGTGGAGCTTAATATGAACTCACCTTCTGGTCTATACCCCAAGAATCCAAAGTAAGTTGGACTACCATAAGAACAATCACCCTTGAAACAGAGCAAAAAATTGATTTTGTTAATATTTGATAGCTTTTGTCATTATTTTGAGAACGGTACTATTGAGTAGCTATTGTAAGCTGAATTTAATAGCTCACGTTGATTGATATCGATAGCTGTAATATTGATAACAATTTGATAATAATGATTGGTCATTTGATAAACGTTATTAAATAAATAGATTTGAAGCATCGATTGAGTGGTAAATGGATGAAAGTTTCATGATAATGATGCTTAATACAGACATATAGCTGATGCCAAATTAAAATATGAAGCTGCTTAGATATCAATGGAAAAATCTTCCTCTAGCCTATGCTTCTAGTCTTATTATACTAGAAATAGTATTTTATCATCAATCATGATATTGCTCATGAATTAACTCATGAATGATGAGATTCAAAGTTGAATTGAACCTCAAAAATTCAATTATAGACAATTCTTCAAGTGATTGAATGTACGAGAATCCATGTTGATAAGTGATTTTCCAAGATTTTAATATTTGAGCGACAAAATTTTTGAGAAAAATTGAACGTGGAATCTCACGCTATAGAAAATATATTTTTTCAATAGTTACCGGTACCTCATTTGGGAGGATCATGAGGCATATAAGACATGGAATAAGGCCTGCTATGTATTTGAATCCAATCATATTTTATCTGAAAAATTGATGAAAACAATTAGGATTAGCAGAGATCTGGAATGAGAAAGATATTGAGAGTTAATCAAACAATTATTATTGAAATGAATGGACAGCAGTACAGGCAATTAAAGCGAGTTTTTCAGTAAATTACTTAACTGTTTTTTAATAACTTTGAATCCCGTTTATTGTTTTAGAGAATTGAATAGAGAAACTTTCAGCATCCTCCTCCCTTGCAAAATAATACATCTTGAAATCTTCTGTTGTATATTTTTGTACAGGAACTGCCAACTCTTGTATAGAACAGTCGTTCTCAATGCTTGATTTTACTAGGAGAAATAGAATCAAGAATTGAGTACCTAGCCTACCTACTTGTAATTTACCACCAATCAATTCTCAAAAATTTAAATTGAAACTCACATGGAGTGGAGAGGATCAGTTATGAATTGGAGTGGCGTAGTAGAGCAATTAGAAACCAAAGTTTTCTGATACGAACTTATTTTTACTCAATTTTTGTAGTTGAAAATGAGGTGTGATAGTTGTGGAATTATCGAATGGTGGTATTAGGAACAGAAGAAGCAAGTTTGCTTGAATAAAGCAAGCTTTACTACGTAGAACTGATCATGAAAAATAATGGTAAAATAAGGTACAAAGATCCCAAACAAAGCAAGCTTTGACGTCAAATTCAAATATTTGTTAACTCGTCATTTTATCCGCCTCCAAATGGCTCCAAATTTCGAAAAAGCAAATAATGTGAATATAAGGAGTTATTTTTTATTAAGTTATGTTATGTATGTTTTGCAGTAACGGTGAAGCATACACTGGTATTATCTAGCTGGCAGCAAAAAGTTAGGCGGCTTCGTCTGCTCCTTGTGCGCTCAAACTGCTGAAATTGTCAGAGTTGATTTTTAGCTACACCTAGATGATGTTTTTTGGAATCAAAAGAGACAATAGATGCTTTACATCAGCTGTTAGTAGGTTACATAACGTACAAGAGATAGACGAGACAGACAAATAATATAGCTGTCTACTTCTTTTGCGCTCCAACAGCTGATGTGGTCAATATTCAGGTAAACCTAGATGATTTTTATGGAATCAGAAGAGACAATAAATGAGACACTCATCACCTTGTTAAGGCTGTTTTTGATCTCCCAAATTTCAAATATTTTGCAACTGATATTAACAGCCTGAACACATTGTTTTATCTATTACTGTTATTCTAATTCCAAGTCAAGGAACATTGATAGGAAGGGATAAGAAGTTCTTAAAAATGCGGATTTAAGCTTACAATTATTTAAAATCACAAATTATACAGCATACTTCATTATTAGTGATCAATAATAACAGTATTTTTAAAAATAATGATACTCAATTCTACAAATAATTAAACTAATAATAAGGCTCAAAACTCTTGAAAAATAAGTTTTGAAGTATTTTCTCGAAAAAAATTTTCTGAGAAGTCCTTCTTCAGTCCATCATAATTGATTATCTTTTGTTTATGATCGTGGCAAGAAGTATGAAATTGTAGATATTGCTAAGCTGTTAAGAATCTGATAGTGAATAATAAATCATTGTAATAACTTATAATATGCTTTGGCAGTTCGCATTACCAAACTACAAAAATTGGCACTTTGTCACTTATTGATTTAATGGAAGTTAAATTAAACTTTGAATGAATAAAATGAAAACCTGAAAAAAATTTAAGCTTGAAAATCGGAACAGTGGTTCTATCAGGATTAGTTTTGCAAAGTAAGCTTGTAATAAAGACTGCAACATTGAAAGAATAGAATGAGTTGTATAGTTTTTAATTTTATCCCAGTCTCAAAGTGAATTAACGAGCTTTCAATCACTCATCATGAATCTTTCTTGAATTTGTATTTCTTTTTGAATCTTAAACTTAGTATTGAATTGGTCTTATAGGCCTGTAGGCTATCATTATCAATATTATGCTCAAAAAATAGGGATTTCCTCATTTAATAGACCACGGAAAGGCCTTCTAAAACACAATTTTGAAGTAATTTTTTGCAAATTAGGAAGCCCTCCATGAAAAATGCAATTTTGAAGTAAATTTTTACAAAATTTCTCGTAGGAGAGCCCCCGGAGCCCCCGCTTAGCTGAGAGGGTATACTCTCCAAATCCCCCCATAGGAGCCCGCACCACAAGCTGAGCCTAGGGGCCCACCGATCCTAAATCCGGCCCTGATGCTTTAGGGGGGCGGCAGTTGGAATAGTATTTAGGGGCGGAAAATTTGTAAATCAGTCCCTGGTCACTGGCGAAGGAAACAGGTGAAGTGCCCGTATCTTTTACCGTACAGCACTGTACTGTAATATATTTTACTGTACAGAACTTCACCTGTTTTGTGAGCACGAGTGGCCAGTGAAACTAACTAAGTGAGACTCCAAGTAAAACCATTGACTATGGATATAAGACTTATATCCATAGTCAATGGTAAAACTAACTAAAAATACAGAAACTTGATATGAATGAAAACAAGAATAGGTAGTGATAATGATTTACTTTAATGATCATAATATTGTTTCACACACATTTTTTGCAATTCATAGAGTATTTTATTCAATTAATAATCAATTGATCAATCAGTTATCTGATTGAGCAGTGGAGCTTTCTTGAACTGATCAAGATTCAATGCGGTTGGGAAGTTGAAATCTGTTGCATTGAAATAATAGTAAGTCGGCTTATCTCGAATAAAGAAACTGTTATCCCGGTCGACTGATTCATCTACTATTATTCCTTTTGTAAGTAGACCATAGTATTCTGAAACAATACATTTGAAAATTGAGTTGAATAATAATTGATTCTACTTTTCATTATAATATTTTGGTCGTTAGCAGCAGTATTAATTCATACTAAAGATCAAGGACTGCTATTGGTATACGAATAGCAGCTTGAACCAATCACAGTGAACGTCTGCCAGTGGCGTGGTCCAGCCCCTCCCCGACTAGTGTTTCGTACAAACGTTACAAAATGGCGATTATAACCGCAAACATAATACAGAAGATTGATAAATAGTTACAATAAAAAACAAAACAAATGGAAAATGTTACGAGATGATGTGAAAACAATTGTATGAGATAATCGAGTAACAAATGACTAACATATTGATAAAACTAGATTGATGAATTGTGATGTTGTACTGGGTAAAATGAATCGTTTGAACAGATCTTTTGTTACGTTAGTTAGGCCCTATTACTAATATAAATCTTCTAGAATATTTATTATTAAAATGCAAAGCCCAACGCTCTCCTGGGCTTAGTGATAATTATTTTTATCATATTTATCTCCTCTCCTAGTGATCATTATTATTTTTTGCTACTGTACGTTCAGTAAAGTTAGAGTTCCCATTACATTTATCGCGTTCTGCTAAATTTGTTTTTCAATAAATGTGTGGTCTATTTATTTAAATAAACGATGATTTATTTCTGTCAATGAAATAGTTTTAACAGAAGAACACAGTTGTAAATAAAGTACAGCTTCATAGCGAAAATTGAAAATAATCGTGGAAGAATTTATTGTCATCAACTCACGTGAAAAAAATATTTCCTTCCCAAATGGCTCTGGATCATATTTTGCAATTTCCGGGAAATCTGAGAATAATCGTAGGCCCTCTGATGAAACCTTATCTGGCATACTGCAAAGTTTGGAGAATTGATCAATTTGAAATACAAACAAGATAAATTATGATTAAAGACAAGAAGAATATTCATTCTCTCAAAAAATTCAACTTTTCTTAATTGAAGCGAATGATTGATACACGCAACGATTGATTGAAACAGACAGAAAAACAATTAGATAGAAATTAAATAATTGAATAGAAATTAAAACAATTAAATAGAAAACATAGAGTTTTATAGAGCAACGTACACTGGTCAGCTGATTTTCAATTTGCTTTGCTCCATATACAACTACGTGTTTCTATTGCATCTTGTGCCTGACATGTGTCCATGTTTTGTAGTAATGGAAATCCACCTTGATACTTACAAAAATCGTTGAAGACATTTGTTGAGAAAGTCAAACTGGTCGTAGTAGAACCAACACGCCTTATCTCGAACTGAAGTTAATTGAGCGACAATTTGTGCTGATCTGAAGTGGGCTTTTTAACAGAAATACAAAACAAATTTCATTATTATACTGAAAATTGATTGATAAAATAATGAAAAACTTGGAGATAAATAATAGTATGCAAAAAATAATTCATGCAAATTTATTATCTATACTCAAGGTAGGCCTATTATAAACAGTTGGACGTTGTATAGAAATCTAATTGCATTTAAGCGTACCTAGAATAAACTTATTCTATATTGAATAGAACCTAGACATTATGCTGAGTTATTGTCTGTTTTAGATATAATCAGGAAAGCCTATTGTGAAATTTCACTTCAATTATTTGAGATTCAATTATTTCAATTCACTATCCTATATGAGACTAATAACGAGTCACTGGCGGCTCATGCCCACAAAACAGGTGAAATGCTGTACACTAAAATATGAAAGAACATGAAGATGTACAGGCACTTCACCTCTTTCGTGGGTACGAGCCGCCAGTGTAACGACTAGCAAACTATTTTTTCATAACTATACTATTTTTTCAACTCTGCTATAGTAATTAAAGACTCGATAAAACGTTGAATAATATTACGAAAGCTCGCGCTATATATGGTACTTTCTATATGATAAGGAAAAATTATAATTACTAAGGAAAAATATTGTATTACTGTAATCATCGTTGTAGAAGTATAAGAGGATGAAATCAATCAACTCATGGTATATGTCCTTCCTGAAAATGCGATCATCTTCTGATATATCATAGTTCTTATTTATTTTGGTATAGTATTCTGAAATGAATCTTTTCCAAAGCACTGTAACAAATGGAAGAATGGATTAATTAATAACGGTTCAATCTCCTTTTATAGTCTGTCCAAGCAAAGAAGATATTCTGAAAATGACTCCAGCTCGGCCAAAATTGATTGAAAAATCATAAATTTGGTCTCAAATTCAAGATTAGAATGTTTTCTACATTTTGAAAACAAATCTATAATTACTCAAATGCATTGAAATGAATTCAGTAGAAATGAATTCTACTGCAAAAAATAAAATTACAATAAATAAGTTACTATAATTTGTTATTGATATTAGACTCACTTTTAGTAGAAATAAATTGCATGCCAGAAAACTTGATAATCTTTTTTTCTACAGAGACACAACTTTTTATTCCATTTTTGTCTCTTACCACCACATAACATGTTCCAAGAACTTCTGGCCTCTCTATAGTTGGATGTGGCTGCCCAAAAAATTTCCCCTGAAAAAATGCAGATATTTGTTTAAATCCAATTTATAATTATTTGATGATCGATATTCTACTTTTAAATGGAGTTAAGTAGATGTATTCATTCCTCACTCTCTCTCTCTCTCTCTCTCATACTTCCAATGCCTTTTAATAATAATAAAATAACTTTCAATTCGATTTGGCAAAAATAAAAAATTAAGAGGATTTCGTCGGTCCCATAAACCATAGAGGATCCTAGAATTTAGGGAGGGTTCGATTATTCTATGAATAAACGCTTCAACAGCTGATGTCTGTATAGAGTCTGCTGACTAATCAGCTGATGTGGTACAGTCTAATACAGTTTTCAGACTGATACAGACAACATGGAGAGTACAAGGGACAGTTGAAACCGCCTTAATTATACATTTCTTGCAAACTCTATCAATCTATTTCAGCTTATGTTTAACTTAATTTATTATAAATTTGATAGCTCACTGCCTTAGTAAATAGAGAAAGAAGAGTTTACTTTGTTATCAGGGTTACAAATGTATAATAAATCATAATAATCATTGAAAAAAGTTTATCTTTCTCTCACACCTAGTTTCGAACTAGTCAATTTCTGGTTGATCTAGTTCTGAGAAAAAATAAACTTATTTTAAAGGTAACTTACCTATATACTGTGATTTATTGAAAATAAGAGTTATTATCAACTTATTGTTTTTATTTTAAATAATTATCAAGTACCCTTTTTTAATTATTTTTCAATGCACAACATGTTTCAACTAATTACAGTCATTAGTTGAAACATGTTGTGCATTGAAAAATAATTGAAAAAAGGGTACTTGATAATTATTTAAAATAAAAACAGTGATGAAAGTAGCCCTGAGATTATCAACTTATTCTATGTAGGTAGGCTTCGCTTATTCACTTATAATTCTAGTATTATTCAGTGGCTTAGTGCCTTAGTATTTGGTAAATGGAGAAAAAATGATCAAAACTGTGAAAAGATGAAGACTTTCCTGTTCTTCTACAACTCCTAAAATTTGATAAAAGCCTAATCGTTTGATTAGCATCTTCAACCTCTTCATACTGTGACTTTGATAAAATAACTATTTATGAACTAATAATGAATAAAGATGACTTACAAGCAACCCATGAGTTGGTGTCGAAAAAAGATTTGTGACAAAAATAATCACAACTAGAGCATTGAAAGCTCTACAATACTTCAGCATTGTTGGTCTCTGAAAATGTTACATCAACTCTTATGAATTTTTCTAAATTATAGGCCTATTTTATGATAACATTATTATCTGATAAAAATATTAAATTAGATTTACCAGATAGCATTGCAAAATAGCTTAGTTTAACTTAGATTGAAGCTCCAATCATTTTACAAAATACTATTATTGTGAAAATGATCAAGTTTAAATCCTACAATTTTGAATTTATACAATTTTGTAGAATCTGGATCATGTTTCAAATAATGTAATACAATTGACTTACTTATAGATTATTCAATCAAATCAAATAATGAATATATTTTTTGCTACAAAAATTAAATTCAAACAATCCAAAGCTGAGTGCCGTTCACAATCACGCATCAGATTTCTTTATAAAAAAGATTCGCTCCACCAGAAGACAATTAATATGATACAATTTTATTCTATAGTAATGAATATTATTGTAATTCATCATTATTTAAATCCAAATAGTTATTTTTGTATTTTTTTCAATGAGTAGATAGGTACTTTAAAAAAATTTCAATCTTTGTTGGCAATCTTTCCCCTTTTCAATCGCAATACTATAATATTCACACAGTTATAATTAAATATAGAATATGATCAGCATTGGAATGAAGATAACAATAAGATTGTTCAATTTTCAATTGGCTTAATATTGTTTTTTTTTTAATGAATCATTTAATTTCAATCGAATTCAATACTTACGTCTAAAATAGTGTATGTTGTAGAATACTTTTTAAGAGAAGCAGTTTCTTTCAATGAGAATTATAACTGTAACCAGCTTCCAAACTTTGTTACACTACCAAAATTAACAGAGCACCAAATATTTCCATATTCACCAAAAGTTATAGTGACTAATTCAATAGATTCGCTCACTTGTTAAATTTCAACGCGAGTCTACCCAAGAAAAGAAGACATTCTGGCAAGATGAGGAAAATGATTCCAGCTCGGTCAGTATTGATTCAAAAATTAAAAATTTCATCTCAAATTATAGAAAACATTCTGCCCTACAATTTAATATCAAATTTATAATTTTGAACAAATATTGATCGAGCTGGAGTCATTTTCCCATCTTTCCAAAACGTCTTCTTTGCTCGGACAGACTATATAACTATTTGACTTACTTATGGCGTATTATTAACACAGTTGACAAAATATGACGTCTTATTTGCTATAAAAAATTTGCGATTTGAAATTCCCATAAAGTAGAATATGGAAGCACAAACAGTGTATAATTATTTGCTTTTTAGCAATTGAAACCATTTCAATTGATGATCATTAAGAGGAGATCAATAAAATGAGAGCTCAGAGCAGACATTAAAGTTTCAAGTAGGGTACTCACATTACAAAGAAGGGGGGAGTAGAGGGGCAGTTCCCCCTGCCCCCTGAGATTTTGAGTGAAACCCTAATCAATGCGTATTCTTAAAAAAATTTATCAGACTACAAAAACCATTGAAGAAGAGATTTCTCTTCTAATATAAGCCTACTATAAACTTAATAATATATCCCGATCATCTTCAATAAGAGTATTAGAAATTATTGCTCGACAAAACTATAAACAATAATTGCAGCGGTTATTATTTATTGTGTAAAACAATAATTCAAGTATTATAATAATTCTATATTATAGACATAGATTGATATAGATTGATACTGTGACTTTGTCAATTACCCATGCTGGTCTACAATAAAATAAATTTATTTATTATTTTATTTATTTATTTATTCAGGTAGATCGAGTTTAGATCATAGATAATAATATAAAGTTTAAGAAATAACCAACTTGCCCCTCCCCCTGAGAAAAATCTCTGGTATTCTATCTGAATTGTATATCATATTATGCTATTATTCTATTAGTCTATCTGGTTATATATATTTTGTTATTATTGGTGAAAAATCACAATTTGGTTTTGGTTAACTCAATAAAAGTGTAAAACATTCTGTTGAAAATATTTTTTAATCATGTAGGTATACCATCATTAATTTTAGTCATTAATCTGGTTAACCCTATAAGAGCCGAATAATCTGTTGAAGTTCTTTGTCCATGAAGTTGATTGAACAACATTGATTATGGTCATGAATACAAGTTCTAATGCATTTTTTGTTTTTAATTGAAATTATACTCATCCGATATTTTCTGATTAATTTGACACTTTCATAGAGTAGAGAACGTTACCGACGGAGAATGTTAATTTCATCACCTGGAAAAAGTTCAAATAATTAAAAATCGGGGTTCACAAAAGCTAATATTATGTTTTCTGATCAATGATTAAAATTATAATTTATGAGTTTTCAAGGTTTAAATGAGCGTCTCTATTTGATAATTATTATAGATATAAATAATAACAGCTGGATATTTTTTTCAACAGACCCAGGTTCTGCTGTGAATTATTCCTTCATTATACCTTAATTACCTACCTATATTCGTTTCAATATTACCGTATCAAAAATAAAATTGGAAAAAAACTACTAGAACTTAATTTTCTCAGACAAACAAAAATTTTCGATCAAAGCAGAGAATTAACAGACTAATACAAGAAAACTAGAGAAATTGTTTTTTCCTTCAATCTCTAAAAACAATAGTTTAGAATATAGAGAAGATTTTGGATGATTACAATAATTATTTCATACTTGAATTTTTGAAAAGAGGTATTGTTAGATTTAAATTTCAATTTTGTTGTTGATGAAAAATTCAAAAAAATTACTCCTCGACGTTTCCTTTAACTTAGTTTCTCAGCAATAAAATAATATTTATATTTCTCACTTTGAACTATTTGTCACGACAATGCAGTCAATAATTTGAATATTAGTTTTATCATAAACCACTTCACATGTCATATTGTTTATAGTAAAACTAATAATTATATCAAATTATTGACTGCAATGTCGTGAAAAATGGTTCAAAATGAAATATTTACTAGCAGTTCGTGATGGAAAACAAAATAGATGAGTAATATTTATCTATTTAATGAGTAAGTTGAATAGATTATTAAATTTTTTCAATTTCAAATAGATAAGGTTTTTTATATTGTTTTTATAAGTATTAAGTTTTTATAATACGGTACTTACATCTTTGAATGACACATAGTTTAAGATGAAAATGCCATAAGGTCTCATCTCAGCATCCACATTAGCTCTTGTCATCATTAAATGCAGCGTTTTTCTAAACCATTGAGGCTTATCTGTCCATGGCAGTTCAGTAAGATATTTTCGTAGTACTTGGTTCTGTAACAATACATAAATTTTTAAAACCCCGCAATTGAAAGCATGAAAAATTGTAGAACAAATAATAGTACTATAATTGAAATTTAAATTATAATTGAAAGACTCATCCTGTATTGAAATAATTATTGGTTGAGAAATAGAAAAAATTGTGGGTTCAAATTGGGGAGAATTTCATGCTTATTGAAAAAAGCAACCAAGAGATACTCTTATTTATTTCATGATGAACTACTTCATTGGATTTCTATTTGGTCTACAAATTCGCTCTGTTTTATCATTGAGTATTAATATAAATACTCAATGGTTCTATTCTATTCCTAATCTACTGTTGTGAATATTGTCTGGATAAAATTAGGCTAATAACAAAAAATATATATTCTCATGGAATACATTCAGTAGACATATATAGGTATGCATATAGGTAATGCATAGTAGGTATATATAAGATTATCTTATATAGTCACTGTAGTAGGTACCGGTTGGCCCAATTGATTCAATTCACCTCATTTTATTTTTTAATTAATTTTTAAATTATTCTTTCAACTGACCTGGTTGTATATTCGTTGACCATTCTGGTACAAGAAAAACATTGTGAAATTTTCTATGATGAACATTGACGTAGATATAATTGCTTTCTTCGCATCCGTTGTCTGAAAATTACAATTTCAGTGTAAGCTGATTTCTTTAAAAACTTCAGTGTACAATATTAAACTAAATATTTAACGTTCTAAAATTATGTCTAGTATTTTGTGGATATACCGTATATGACAGTCTAGCCTTCACAAATACTTATTATATATGCTTCTTATAATAATTTGTAGCCTAATAAGTATAAAGTATAATCATAATTTAGACATTTTTCATAATAATATCAGCCTATGTAAAGCCTTGTTTCCATTATTTAGATTAAATTCAAAATTGAAATTGTTCTATTCCAATTAACAAAAAAATGCAATTCTGAAATGTGAATACCTAGGTACCTACATCAAACAAACAAAACTATCAACCATTCATTGATTAAAAACAAAACATTACTGTACAAAATAAGTCACACAAACACATCTGTAATAGAAACAAGTACCTAGTAGTAGGCCTACAGTAGCATGAAGCCAAGATGTATAGAAAAGCACCGTATTATTCTATATACCTTGGTATTACCACGGTCAATATAGAAGACAGTCTATTTTCTATATTATTCACTGTACTTGGCATGAAGCAACGCAAATCAAGAATCAGTGTGCGAATTGGAAAATTATTATTTTTAAAATAAATAGCTCACAGTAGCCTAGCTGTCGAACAAGTGAGAAAAGAGTAGGCCTGGGTTCATTCAACCCCCTCTATAATACATTCAACAATATCAAGTTTATTTTCCTATTGTCAATAATATTCCCATGTTTTCCCCCAACAATAGAATTTTCTCACCTTGAGCATGAAAAAAGCGTTGGAGCATGAATCAGCCACTATTACAGCAATGGCTGCTGAGACAACAAATGCTGAGTTATTGGCGCAAATCTTGAGGTTTCTGTCATTGGAGTAAAAAATGAAAACAAATTAATTGAATCTCCAAATTTATTAATGTTATGAGCAACATACTATATTGAAAAAAATTAGGCACCATCACTGATAGCTTCAGAAGTGGAAACTTTTACGCTATTATAACGTTAAATTCGATCAAGAGAATTAAGAAGCTGGATGCCCAACAATAGATAAAGATAATTTAGACGATTTTCCAACTGATGAGCTTTCAGCTACTTTACGGTACCTTCAATTTTGCTCATATTTTCCAGTAATTTATATTGAAATTTGTAATTTCTATATTCGAATATAACTTTTTATGGATTAATACTAATATTATTGTAATTAATATTCGTCATACAATTCAATTCTTAACCAATGACTCCTATAACTCCTGTAGAATTTTTAATTGCAGTTGAATTGTACATTATTAAGAATCCAGGTTAAAGCAATAGAAATGTATATTTCATAAAAATTCTGAAGAGTCGCTATTGATATATTGAAGAGAGCTATTCAAAAATAATTGAAATAAAAACCTTAATACAGTGGGCTCACTTGATAGATGATAGACTAATAATCGACAAAATCTTCGTTTCATGTTTATTTTCCAATTATTGATTTTGTATTATACTGTAATGGGAACCACATCAATACTTAGTCGTAGCCTAATCATTATAGATTGTAATAATTAAAAATAAGTACTCACGTTATTTTGAAAGCAATGATTCAAAAAGTGGTTGAAAGGTGATAAAATTATTATGAATATGAAGTATCCAGAATTACTATTCAACAATCTTATTCACTTGTCTTAAATTTCTTCTCCCATTATATTTTAAAAAATACATATGCTATAATTTAAAAAAATGATTCAATATAATTTACCTGTTAATGTTCTGATGACACTTCACAATACGTCTCATATCCTTCTTCAATGTATCTTCCCTATTTTCAAATTCGTTGCCAGTTTCTTGGGCTACAAACAATCCTTCAATACATTTCCCCTCGTTTGAATCCGAAAAATCTTTCGAAAAATTATCCAACAGCAAGTAGAGCGTTTCAAAATCTCCCAGTACCCTTTCAGTAGACACACAGACCGTCGTTAACATTACATATCCCTCAGAACAAACGGTCGTTAAAGTTAACGCGTGTAAAAAACAAACATAGATCAGAAAAATTGTTGATTGGAAATGAGATTCAGGTATAGGGTAGAGAAAGGGGGTGGGCCAACGATATCTATCATAAACTCTGATACCTAGTAAATAGTTTAAGAAATTTTTGAAAATATAACCGAAACAAATGAAATATTGTGCAATTGTTATGTAGCGGAATTTATTTCTCAAATCTTGTTTCTTTTTCTTGTGTAGTTTATCAAATTTTTCCCATTTTTCCATTCCTTTTCCAACAAAATCCTTTTTTTCCACCAAAAATTCATCTTCAATCAATCCAACCAGTTGGAGAGCTCTATTAGGGTTAAGGCTGTGTTCTACTATACATAGATATAGTACAAATGCTGAAAATGCATCTTTTAAAGCTTCCAAGGATATTTCAACTGTTTCTTCAGTTTTTGTTGAGAGGCATATGTTGGATAGACTGACTCCTGCTAGAGTTAGCAGAGCATAGAATGGGATTGAGTTGTAGGGTTTGTCATATTTGAAAAGGTTGATGTATTTGCGTAGGAAGTTTGTATCCTCCATACGTATCTGAAAATCGAAATTTCGAAATTCTATCAACAGTTATTCATTTATAAAATATTTATGTAGTTTATTTATTAAATTTAATGACAAAAATACGTAGCAAAAAAATCGGCATAAACATTTCTATTTCTAACACAGTTTTGAAAAATAGGGGGTTTCACTCCAAGAATAATTTGGAAGAAATTATTGACCAATTTTAAATGATTTATCAATCATATATTTTCATGATTGGAAAATTTTAATTAGTGGCTTAAGACAGGCTAAATTTACCTCAAATTTATAATTCATGAAAACTTTTTATTTTTATATATAACCTATTTATATTTTTTAATCGCTTTTACATCGAAATTGAATGGAAAGACTAGATATATTGTCATTAACACACAATAAAAAGCCTTGTAGTTTTTTTGACATTTACAAGTATTTTTATTCAATATGATGATTTTTATCACAATAATATATACCGGTATCACCTTTACAGCTTTACAACTACACGAAAAGTATAAATATAAAAAGCAATTCAAGCTAGACGTTTATATTGTCTCTTTTGATTTCAGAAACATCATCCAGGCATAGCTAACTTGAATCATAGCTCTAATATAGACAACATCAGCTGTTGAAGCGCACAAGGAGCAGACGAAACCACCTATAACTTTTTGGCATTAGCTCTACTTAATAATCCTACATACTCATACAGTATCTGTAGACTGTAGTATACAGTACGGTATAATTATATGCTAGTGTGAGGACCACCACAACCAAAAATAATTACAAGAAAACCTTTTTTGTCCAAATTTAGTCCATATTTTAGGTAATATTAATGTTTATCACATCAAAGTGAGCTAAAGTACTGTAAAAATTGAAAATATTGTGCATTAGGTAAGTTATAGATAGCTGGTATATGATGCATAGGTGTATAGGTGCATCTGAATATAGCAGAGCAATATAGGTATAGCCTATAATCTTACCTGATAGAAAAGCTGGGGAGAAATGAAATGTTTTTTTTACACCTTAGAACTCTCAATAAAACATATTCTTTTCAAATCTTCCCCAACAATACAACAGGAGAAAATAATAATAACTGTTTTTGAGATAATTCTAGAATGATCATTCACTCGTGAATTATTAATGACACCCCGATGTAAAAATAGACAGAAATAGTGAACAATAATTGCACTTATCCCCTAATTATTTTATCTGAAACCAGCGGTAGAAATAATTATTTCAACCAAACTTGAGCTCCAGTAAATTACTGAAAATCATCGGTAATTTCTGGGCTTGGATGTAATTTCTTGAGTAATAAGAAAGCTTTTTGGCATATAATTGTACTGTAATAACATGCTATTCAACTGGGAAATACTAAAATATCACTTTGGTATTATTTTTCAGGCACCAGTGTTTCGTAATCCTCTATTGAGAGCAGTAGCTACAACAGTATGGACTTGATAGGATGAGCTGTGATCCTCTAATTTCAATCAACTTGGAAAAATCAGGGATAGGTACCGTACTATTCTGTGAAAAACTATATTATTCTAACTTACCATAGAAAACTGATATAGTGGAATTTAAATATCCACATACTACTAATCATTATGAATAACCTATCCATTACTGAAAGAACCTGTGAATACTATTGAAGTCATTGGTGTGGATTTTACAAGGCATTTGATTTGAACTCAATCTCAATCAAATCACAAACAATCTCTTATAAATTCAACATTTCCTCTAGGAATATGCGATGTTTTATCTTCAATAATTTAATACATTTTTGAGGAAATTCAAGAGTTTCCCAGTAGAACATGTCAATAAAATCATATCAGTATTTCATTAGATGATGACAATATTTCAATTGTTGGTTTCAAATTCAGTAGAGATGCATTTTGAAGCACTGGCGGCTCGTGCCCACGTAACAGGTGAAGTGCTGTACAGTAAAAGATACGAGCACTTCACCTATTTCGTGGGTACGAGCCGCCAGTGTTTTGAAGTGGGTTAAAATATGAAGATGAACGAAGATGACGTTTATAAAATCATTTGCTAACTTTAATATATTTTATTGTGTTTGATTACTACAGCAAATTCATGAATATCAACTTTAGTATAGTCTGTCCAAGCAAAGAAGAACCTCTGGCAAGATTAAAAATTGACTCCAGCTTGGTCAATATTCGTTCAAGAATTATGAATGTGGTCTTAATAGAAGATCAAATTGTTTCCTACAATTTGAGATCAAATTGATGATTTTCAAACCTATATTGACCTAGCTTGAGTCATTCTCCCATCTTGCCAGAGGCTCTTCTTTGCTTGGGCAGACTATATAACATCTTTATTTTAATCTTAATCTTCATCTTTATCTTTAAAACTCACTATGTATGTACCCTAGGTCTCTACTAATAAATGATAACACTTGAAAAGCTTTCTAAATTATTTTCAATAATTCATTGTGAACAAAATAGAAGCAAAGGATACCTTGTCACAACATATATCTCATAATAAGTGAATCTATTTTAAACAATGTTAATCAATAATTCCATCTATGAAAGTTTGAAAATGATAAGATAGTAAATTTCTAGTTTGAAAACAATAAATTATATTCTATTATATTCTAATAATATTCTCTGATTATTATTCCTTATTGAAATATTTCAATTAATAATTTCAAATAAAACTGTTGATACTGATATTTATATTAATCCAGGCTATTTTAAATACAATAATTCAGGGAAGGAAAATCAGGCAATCACCAATTTTTTTTTTCTTTTATAATTATTACAGTTTATTCCTAGTAGGTATGCACCAAATGTTTTTAAATTACAATACAATAATACGGTATTTAGGGAAGGAAAATCAGGCAATCACCAATTTTTTTTTTATAATTATTACAGTTTATTCCTAGTAGGTATGCACCAAATGTTTTCAAATTACAATACAATAATACGGTATTCAGGGAAGGAAAATCAGGCAATCACCAATTTTTTTTATTTTATAATTATTACAGTTTATTCCTAGTAGGTATGCACCAAATGTTTTCAAATTACAATACAATAATACGGTATTCAGGGAAGGAAAATCAGGCAATCACCAATTTTTTTAAAATTTCTATTATAATTATTATTATTA
The DNA here is from genome assembly GCA_017141385.1 of Sogatella furcifera. NCBI lineage: Eukaryota > Metazoa > Arthropoda > Insecta > Hemiptera > Delphacidae > Sogatella > Sogatella furcifera. Next base: position 3,324,578 of record CM029558.1, on the reverse strand, counting down.
TTACAGTTTATTCCTAGTAGGTAACTTATACACCAAATGTTTTCAAACATTCATTGTCTACTAGTGTAAGATTATAAAATCAGAACATATTCCTTCATTAGTTTTTCATTCAATTGTAACAATTCAATCAATAACCCCGAATAATAATTCGGTACTTGATAAAAATTATAAACGTTTCTAGAACAGACACTGTATTATAATTCTTATGGAACTTACGGTACGGTACTGTAACTATTTTCAATAATTGATTGTTCAAAAAATACAGTTATGATTTGAACCGATCTCTCTAATGTTAGATATTACAATATTCAATCAATTCATTGAATCCCATTAAACAATCAATAGCTGATTTTTATTACCAGATCGATGGAAGTTGTGCAACATCGAACCTGATAAGAAGGATGATGATGAGAGATAAGAACCAATAACAGCGCCGTATTGAACATTTAGAATACTCGTAGAGAAAGATATATAGACTTCAATCAGGTCCATCTCATGGTATTTAGATGGACATGTTCCAATCCTCTTTGCTGATTAAACATAAAACATTGAACATGTATTTTATTGTTTCAAATCATGGATATTATAACAAATAATTGTCAATGTAAAATAAATCCTCTTTGGTTAAATAAAAAAACATCAATTAACACTTGTCAATATTATCATTTCTGAAGTTCCTCTCATTAAACATAAATCGTCTTTGAATGAACATCAAACATTTACTTTATTGATTCAAATTATCGATATAATTACAAATAATTGTCAATGTAACATTTCTAGTAAGCTTCATACTCTTCAGTACTCTCTCTGTCACTCACATACTCGAGGTCGAAGAAATTTGTCAATTCTTCTTCTAGAAATGTGACCACATCCTTGAGAGGAACGCCCATCCCGATCAGCTGATTTGAAATGAACTCACACTCTTCGAGGCTCACCAGTTTGTAAAGTTTGTCCTTCAGGAGACCTCTCTGCTCCACTATTGCCTGAAATTGGAAAATAAATCTATTTTGAAATGAGATAATGATTGTAAGGACAAGTGAATACAATATCAGAATCCACAATAAATTAAATGGGAAGATATTGTCAAACGACAGATTCTTTTTGAAATAGAGATACCGATTTCGGTTACTACACCACTATCAATCTCTGGCAAACTAGGTTTAGTTTAGACAATATCTTAACTCATCATTCAATATGTAATCCTATAACTACCACAATATCACCTTCACAACTACTCATTTTACAAAATAATCAACTTTGTTCTATATTAATATTGTTCATAAATTATTAAAGTTGAGAGGTAAGTACTATAGGGTGAGTAGGTAACTGACTAACTGCGGTAACATAACTTACAGTAAAAATTAGAAGGATTATTATTATTACTATGGTTCACTTGTATACTATCTATATGAGTTTTATCAGGCTTTATCATTCTTGAGAGAACGCGGAAGTCTTGTTTAAAAATTTTGAATTTTGAAGTTAAACGCTTCAATTGCCATCTCATCCCACAACTATTCTAGCCTAATATTTCATTTCTGAGGTAGAATTAAGCAGAAGGCTAGAGGTTTCAATAAATTGAGATGAATATTGTTTTATTCTATTTCGAATTCCAGTATAGGCTTCTTCTGGGATAAGCTATAAACATAAAATTAATGCGGATTAATCATGGTGCTGGTGAAGTTGGAAGTAGTTTTTTTCGTTACAGGCTACTGTACATAGAACTACACAGTTCTGTATGAAGAAGTAAGTTATATTAAAAAGAAACATTATTCGATTTAATTTTATTGTCAATTATCTTATAATTCAAAAAATAAATTATACACCCTGAACTGAGAATTGTCTAATTTCTCCTTGTAAAATTTCTTAATTTCTTGCATGGGCTGATTAAACAGATATTGAAATAAATATCTGAAACTATTATTTTACCAATGATTTGCCGTATGAAACTTATCACTTTCCTTGCGCCACCTACTATCTCAAGTAAGGAAAGTTTTCCTTTCCTAAAAAATCAAGGTACGGTATTCCAATTATAAGTTTACTATAAGTTTTAAGGTCCCCTGAGTCCAAAAAGAAAGTTTTTTATTGAATCACCAACCCTGAACTGGAAATTAACCATTTCTCCTCGTCTCCTCGTGAAGCTCTTTGATCTCTTGCACCGTCTTATTTAATTGGACTCCCGTGATTGAAACAATATTTGGTATTATTATAGATTATCATGTACGGTACCGTAATAATTATTTTTAAAATAAACCACCAACTGGAAATATTCTAATTTCTTCTCTTCAAGTTCCTTTTGATCATTTGACAATTTCATAAGATTCCAGAGGTTAAAACAAATAATATTTGGTATTGTCTGTCCAAGTGAAGAAGACATTCTGTCAAGATGGGAAAATGACTCCAGCTCGTTAATTATTAGTTCCATAATTATGAATTTGGTTTCAAATTGTAGGAAATATTCTGATCTCCAATTTGAGACCAAATTAATTATTTTTAAACAAATATCAACCGAGCTGGAGTCATTTTCCCATCTTGCCACAATGTCTTCTTTGCTTGGATAGTCTCAGTTTATGATTAAGTTATTTATTCAATTATTTTTTAAACAAACCACCAACCCTGAACTGGAAATTGTCCAATTTCTCCTTGTAAAGCTCCTTGATCTCCTGCACGGGAAGAATCTCCACAGTCAGTTCGACCAATCCCAGAATGCCATCGTGGCTGATGTCCGTATTATGATGTAATCCAGACGCGCGATGAGGGAACGCGCTCGATAACTGCTGATAACGCTCTAATTGACGATGGAATTTGCTGACAGATGAGTGCAGACTGATACCGAGGGGCTCTAGGAGGTCTGCTGTCTGAAAATTGATTAATCAGCAAGAATTAGAATAGGAATATTGACTTTGGACAAAATTAATAATTGAAGAAGGTTGGTTTTTGATTCATGACAAGCTGCTGACAAGCATAATATCATAGAATAATCGATTTCTCCAAGTATCTCTTTTAGATACCGGTATATAAGATTCTCTTAGGTAATATTCACTAGGATTGGTCATCGACATGCAGTCAATTATTTTTACAGTTAAAAAACTGTTTAATTGTTGTAAACTGTTAATCAAATGTAATTTCACAGTTTTCTCACTGTAAAAACATTGGAATGCATGTTAGTGATCAATCCTAGTGGAGAGAATTAATCATTGTTATATAGGCTAAGTCAAAATATTGTAATTTTGGAAATACAATAAATATATTAAAATATAGGTGAGTTAGCTACTTGAAAATATTCTACAATATAATAATAAACTGTATATGAAATGTTAATCTTAGTACCCTTTTTAAAATAATTTCCATTTTATCATGAAATGTTTAACTCTTTTAGATGAAACTAAACTCAGTTGTTCAAACTCAGTTTAGTTACATTTGAAAATACTCTAAAGGGTTGAAATATTTTATGTTAAAATAAAAATAATTTTAAGAAGGGTAGGCCTACTGAGATCTATATTTTAAATAGAAAGTATTGATAAGCATAACCCTCAGAAAAATGAAATACAGTACAATATAATACTATTATAATAATGCAATACAAAATCTAGCTTCATATATTAGTATTGAATTGTAATTTTATTGTGTTAGATGTAACTTACTTGCTGGTTTTTAGGTATTTATACCGTGTCATTGATGCAATCTTATGGCAATGCGTGTCCTTATTAATAGCTCAGTAATTTTCATATTATCAAGAATAAGGATAACTTTCAATTGGGAGCTAATTACCTCTTCCACTATAAATACAGTATATTGATAATATCATAGCTTCTATTAGAGGAAGCTTCTATTAATTATGATAATATACAATATTATACTATACATATAATCGTCTAAGGTACGATATTCATCATTTGATACGATATAATCTACTTTCAACTGAAGTTCTCCTTGTTTAGGCGTATACGTATTTTTTTCAAATTTTTGCAGCATCAAAATTGATTATATTATTGCCAATTATAGTTCAACTTTATTCTCAAGTTGATCGTTGAAAATAACTTACATCATTGAACTCCTTCTTCTTCTGCAGAGACTTCAAATTTGCTTTAAAACAGTCGCTTTTCATGTATCTCAATACTTTCTTTGTTTGTTCATCTTCTACCGCATAATTTATGTAGAGAGGTATCAGCTTATCATAAGGAATCAGATCAGCCAAGTCATGCAAGTCTCCCATTATAGTGCGTGAAGAGCCTGCAATTCATTAAAAAATCGTACAATTTTATTTAATTGTTTATAATAGTTATTATAAAAAGCTGAGATAAAAACTTCTTGTTAATTTAATTTACAATATTATCTGGATCAGATAGACAATTGATTGATGAGCTCTAACGATTTTTATCAAGCTTCAGATTTATAAGGGTTTTGAAGCTTTAGCTTTGATTTTAGAAGAGGAGGACATTTCCCGTAGTCCAAGCAAAGAAGACATTCTGGCAAGATGGGGAAATGACTCCAGCTCGGTCAACATTGGTTTAAAAATTATAAATTTGATTTCAAATTGTAGATCAGAATGTTTCCTACAGTTTGAAACCAAGCGTTGATAATTTTTTTCAATACAAGGGCGGATCCAGAAATTATTTTTGTTGGGGGGGATTTTTAAAAGTTGTTTGTACACTTGGGGGGAAGAGTTATAGAAGGCTCCAGGGATACTCCCTGGAGGTTTATTTTTGGAAATATTCTTATCGAAAACAATATTATTTATGGTCTTTTCAAGCCGAAAATCTTTATAAAAATGTCATTAAGAGTCATTATTTTTACCTCAAACCTTGATGCTTTTCAGGGCAACATATCTTATTCTGTTTTATGAAAAGAGATCTAGAGTTATTTCATGGAACATTTTCGTAAAAGCTGTTAAGGTGACTTTAAATTAGATCATTAGATGTAAAAATCATAAGAAATCACCAAAGAAAGACTCACTTGTACTCGTTGTTCTGTTGGTTGTAGAGGTACTCTGTACAATAATGAGAAATCCTGATAGTAGAAAGATACTTTGAAGAAACATCTGTTGACAAAAATAACATTGAGAGAAAAATATAATAAATTTTTTTGATCAAATTGCAAAATAAACCTAGGATGGTTCTGATGATGAAGGAAGTCATTATTAGTACAAGAAAATTTTTATTATTACAATCGTTAATTATATAAGAAATATATTAAGCTGATTCCAAATTTATCTACACTCAATTTTTATTTTCTATCCAGAGCTACTATCGATGTATGTGAAAACTGCAAATAAAAATTAGAATCACTGACCCTTTCCAGTATTTTGGGTTACCCGTATGCGTTTAAACTAGTGTTAGCCTGATTTCCTTCATATAATCAAAGAGAATCCTAGGAATTCTATACAGTTCTATTATTCTATGATATAATCCTGCGGTTGGGAAAAGTTCATATTTCCACATACGGTACTAAAGTTAGCAATCATATTACCGTACAGTATTTAAAAGCATTTACAACAGTAACTTACACGATAAAGCTCAAATCAATTGAGTCTGACAAAAGAGGCACAATAGATTTTATTAATACTGTACATTGGTTCTATTTTTATTAGTTGTAAATTATTACCATTGTTGTGGTCTCAAATCATGGTATAATTTGTAACTCTCCAAAAAATATCAAAATATAATTTCTGAATCATACCTACACTAACTCTATACGAAATACGATATACGAATACAAGCTTGATGTTGATATTAATTGAATTAATGAATCACTCATTAAATTTAATACACAAAAATTGCAATTAAAAATTACAATAATTGTAATTTTTAATTGCAATTTTTAAGTATTAAAATATCAATGATTGTAATTTTTAATTGCAATTTTTGTGTATTAAATTTAATGAGTGGTTCATTAATTCAATTAATATAAATGAGATGATCCTCCAAAAAACAGTTTCTATGTAAATTCCAAAACCAAACAGATTAGCTGAATACTAATCAATACACAAAGTTCTCTGTGTATAACGAGAAGTAACACTGAAAAATTGATTTTTCTGAAAAAATTCCAAGTCAATTGCATCTCAATTCATTTTGAATGCTCACTACTTTCTAGAGATAGGTGGCCAGTAAGCGGCAACCGCAACTTCAAATTCCATGAGAATGTCTCATTGTAACTTTGTCGTCTGAAGTCTAAAGAAGAAAGAATAAGAAGTCAGTGAATATATAGATAAGTATACTCTCCGTAATCTTTGACTATAGCCTATTATAGGGGCATTTCTTAGTACTGAAATTATTTAATTAATGAATCACTCATTGAATTTATATACAAAAATTGCGAATATTGAAATTCACAATTTTTAATATATAAATGAGATGATTCTCCAAAAAACCAGCATAAATTAATATTGTCAAAATATTTTAAAAATAATCCTACCTGGATACGTATTATTAAAAATGTTCTCTATGCATAGCGAGAAGTAACACTGAAAAATTGATTTTTCTGACAAAATTAAAAGTCAATTGCATCTCAATTCATTTACAATATTTCACTACTTTCTGGAGAAAGGTGGTCAGTTACGGCAGCTTCAAAGTTCATGAGAAAGTCATGGAAAAAATCATAATAAGTTAGACCTTTGCTGAATTTTGAGAACAGAAAAGCTTAGTGTGGTTCTACTTGAAAACGCTAGATAGCGTTGAGTTGCTATGGAATAAGGTGCAGAATAAGCCTAGAATGCAGGGGCGGACTGGCTCATTTGTGGGCCCTCGGCTATGGCTGATTGCAGGGCCCCCACCGGCGGGTTTGGGGGTATGGGATACCCACCAGTAAGAAGGGGCGTTCGAAATATTTTTCTTATAAATTGATGCCTACAAATACAAATTCAAGAAAGATTCATGATTTGGAAACTCGTTCACTTTGAGATTGGTATAAAATTTAAAATTATACAACTCATTCTTTCAATGTTGCAGTCTTTACTAGCAAATCTTCACTTGCTTAATTTGCAAAATATTGATCTCGATAAAACCACTGTTTAGATTTTCAAGCCGAAGTTTTTATTATGTTTTCGTTTTATTCATCCAAAGTTGAATTTAACCTTTGCCAATTCTGGTAGTTTGGTAGTGCGTGAAAACTGCCAAAGCATATAACTTATTAGAATAATTTATTCACTATCAGAACAGCTTAGCGACATCATATCTATAATTTCATACTGCCTGCCACGTTCATAAACAAAAATAGCTATCAATGATGGCGGAGTGGTGGATTGAATAGGCTAAGGATTTCTCCCGGGAAAAAGTTTTTTCAGAAAAAGTAACTTACTCTAAAACTATATTTTTATAGTTTCATTATTTGTTACTATAATTAATAGTGTATTGATTTCTCATTTATTGAGTATGCTGTATAATATGTGATTTTGAATAATTGTAAGCTTGAATCCGCAGTTTGAACAAATAAAATTCATCTGCAATAAATTATTTAACCAGGTAGGTGAACAGCTAATCGCAGTCCTGTAACCAAAGACAGTAATTTTGTTCAAGATGGTTTTAAATAGGTTCAACTTGTAATATTATTGAACAGATACATGATACATCACATTCAACGGATACAGATTATATAATACAGTTTGTTGTGTGGCCATTTAATGACATTAGTTTGCTAGAGGTTGCCAAGTTCTAAAAAATAAAATGATAAGTTTTTCATTTTTTCAAGTTTTTTTTCGCCTAGTTGGCGTTGGCCTATCCGGTACTGAACTGAACAAGTCTCGTCTAAAACCCACTTTAATCTCCAAAAAACTATCAAAAATTTAAATGCTGAACTATTCCTACTCTAAAAAACCATACTCCAACTCTATACAGACATGGGGCATGGTAATTGCCTAATTGTTTAAATAAATGAATCACTCATTAAATTTATATACAAAAATTGCAATATAGAAATTACAATTTTTCATATATAAATGAGTTGATTCTCCAAAAAAAATTTTATAGGAGAAAAATAGGCAGAATGATCTTCGCTGGATACTGATTGGTACGAAAAGTTCTCTGTGTATAGCGAGAAGTAACACTGAAAAATTGATTTTTCTGAAAAAATTCAAAGTCAATTGCATCTCAATTTATTTCGAATGCTCCCTACTTTCTGGAGAAAGGTGGTCAGTTACCGCAGCTTCAAATTTCATGAGAAAGTCATGGAAAAACATTATAATAAGTTTGACACTTGCAGAATTTTGAGAAGAAAAAAGCTTAGCGTGATTCTACTTTAACACGCTAGATAGCGTTGAGTTGCTACGGAATAAGGTGCAGAATAAGCCTAGAATGGCTGTAATTACTACTAAAGTTACCATTAGTGCGATGAAATAAATTTTATTAAAATCGTTGATTGTATAAGAAATATATATATTATAATATATTGAGCCAATTCCAAATTCACCCACCCTCAATTTTCCTTTTCTGTCTAGAGCTTTTATAGTCTGTCCAAGCAAAGAAGACCCTCTGGCAAGATGGGAAAATGACTCCAGTTTGGTCAATATTTGTTCATGAATTATAAATGTGGTCTCAATAGTAGATCAAATTGAGTTTCCTTCAATTTGAGATCAAATTGATGATTTTTGAACCAATATTGACCGAGTTGGAGTCATTTCTCATCTTGCCAGAGAGTCTTCTTTGCTTGGACTGACTATATTAATGTATGTAAGTGAATGAATAAAAATGAGTATCTCAGTATAGCCTACCCTCTTCAGTATTTTGTGTGATCACTTCATAATATAATCCAGCAATTGGATTGCATTGGGAAAAGTTCTTAGCTAACACATTATAGTATTCAAGAGTACCTAAGTACTTTCAGAAGAGTACTCATAAATATATATTGGGTCTGCCAACTGACAAAGTGATCTTATTAATATATTAGTTCTATCAAAGACAATAAGAGTAATAATTGAGCCCGGTATTACACGATAATAGTTCTATGATCATAGTTGATCATATGGAAGGAGATGAAAAGATGATTTTGTAATAGTTCTATGATCATAGTTGATTATATGGAAAGAGATGAAAATACGAAATCATCTTTTCATCTCCTTCCATATGATCAACTATGATCATATTAATATTATGATCAACTATTACAATGGTTCTATGATCATATGGAAAGAGATGAAAATACTCGTATTTTGATCATAGTATATGATCAACTATGATCATAGAGCTATTATCGTGTAATACCGGGCTTGGAGTACTTAGAGTAATAGAGTACTATATAGAATAGATATTCAATGGTTCTATTCGTATTTGAATCACTTAACTGTCTCTAACGATGCCATTAAAAATATTACAATTTAATTCCTGAACCTAATACTTATTTTTCTCATTCGTATTCAAATTTAGGCTACTAACTCAACCTCTATCAGCACTAACTGTGGTGTGGGTTCCAACCATGTATTGTAACATTAAAATTTGAATCTTGGAATCACTCCTCAACAAACCAAACCCACGAAGGCAAAACACCAATAATCTTCTTGTGATTGTGAGATTCAGATTGCTACTTGTTCTTGATTAATATGATGAATCACTCATTAAATTTATATACAAAAATTGCAATTAAAAATTGACAATTTTTTATATATAAATGAGATAATTCTCCAAAAAAAAATTAACATTTCTTCTCCGATTCTATGGCTGGATTCAAATTATCACTCAAAGTTCTCTCCAAAAAGCGAAAATTAAGACTGAAAAATATATTTCCACAGATAAATTTTGAATCAATTCTATCGCAACTCATCTAGAACGCTCATTAATTTCTAGAAAAATGTAGTCAATCAAAGCAAATTCATATTCCACGAGAAAATAATAAAAATACACCATAATAAGTGCGACACAAGAAGAATTTTTAGAACAGAAAAGCTTAAAGTAGTTCTACTCAGACACGCTAGATAGCGTTGAGCTGCTAGGTTGTTTGATACTGTATCATTCCTCATCATGCAACGCGATCGTGTAATTGGTTGCTGCATGAAAAGCTGTTTGAAAATCTTCAAAGGGATATTCACTTGTATTATTGACTATTAACCAGTTAAGTCAATGCTATAGTGGTACATTAGATAAAAAAATATTCAGTGAATACCCCTTTTATACAGTATGGGTAAATAGTTGGGAAACGGCTTAACCCTTGGTGTCTATGCTACCTTTTTTGTCAGAGAGTTTTGTCTGTGAAAGTTTTTTGTCTCACAGACACTAGCTTCATATTTTCCAATTGATAAAAAAAATCAATATCATAAGATGAATAAATCTTAGGTCTATAAGTATTGAGAGGTATAATTAATAGACTCCGATACCTCTCAATAGTTATAATAATTTAGGCCTATACGTATTATTCAAAGAATTATGAGGAATATTAAGGAAAAATTAAGTATTCATCAGGTATCAGCAGCAATACCTCATGACCTCTTCACAATAAAATCTTCCAATGGATAAATTTTTATAAAAACTTTATAATTGGATCTATTCTGAGGAATACATAAAATCAGAATTGAATCACCTTGTTAAATCTATAATATTTATCTATAGATTGAATCTAATAGAAAACTGAAATGGATTAATTTTTTGGAATACATAAAAATCAGAATTGGATATCACCTTGTTGAATCTATAATATTTATCTATAGATTGAATCTAATAGAAAACTGAAATGGAATTATTTTTTGGAATACATAAAAATCAGAATTGAATATCACCTTGTTGAATCTATAATATTTATCTATAGATTGAATCTAATAGAAAACTAATTATATTTATATTGATTTATTCTGTGGAATACATAAGTATTAGAATTGAATATTACCTTGATAAATCCAGTAACTATCCTCTCAGAACCGTGTTTTGGCTGAATTTTATATCACAAAGCTTCCCCGAGATTTAGCCTCAGCTTTAGAAGTCTGTACCATACATGCCCCTTTGGATCACACTCCTAACTGAATTTAATGAACTGGAGAAGAGGCAATCTTTCTATTATAAGTCATAAAACGTCATCACACTACTACGCAACAGTGTTGCTTAGTCTGGTCGAGCAAAGAAGACATTCTTGCAAGATGGAAAAATGACTCCAGCTCGCTTGATATCGGTTCAAGAGTAGTTAATTTGATCTCAAATAATAGAGCAGAATGTTTTCTACATTTTTAGACCAAATTTATAATTTTCGTACCAATACCGACCGAGCTGGAGTCATTTCCCCATCTTGTCAGAATGTCTTCTTTGCTTGACCAGACTGTGGTGACCGGTTTCAAAATTGGATTAAACTGGATAGAATATTTGAAAAATTGAATTATTCATAAAAATTTGACCTGTAAAATGTTCAAAATATAAATGTAAAATTTATAATAATATAGGAATAAATAGATGACTTGTATTTATTATTTCATTTTAATCGCACACTAGGCTTGAACTTGATTCATTCAATATCAATCTCATTGTTTTTAATGCTCAGATAATATCAGTATTGTCTCAGAATTTTCATGAGAGGAAGCCGAAAAAGCAGCTGATTTTATGCACTAGCTTGATTGCCTTTCAGCTATTGCTTTCGCAATTCTTGAAAATTCAAGAAACTCAAAACCGGTATGACTTACATTCGCTTATGTTATGATACAATATATTATTTATAGTCGGCGCAATCTAAGTTGACGAAAACCTAGCTACGTTGTCATTTTGCGTGAAATTGAAACTTCTCCTAACGCAAACACATTCAACTGAATATTAAAAGTGACAGCGTAGCTTCGGAAAAATCACGCGGTGTTGTGAAACTCACTATTTTTATGATAAACCAGCTGTTCGCAGCTCAAATATTCAAGTCGATTAGCTTCAATAACTCCAATCTTCAACATACAATGATTCATGCATATACCGCTCTCCTTACTTTGAAACTCTTGAGAGGCCAAATTACGATTTTCCGACAATTTTCGACATTTGAAAAAATAATTTCAATTGTTTTTGAACAACTTTCTCGCTTACACCACCCACTTATCTTCTCAAACAAAAAAGTTTCCAGATCATTGAAAATGTCATGTTTTCTGATGGAGTTGACTCGACATTGACAAACATATTCATTAATTGAAACATAATTATTGGTCGAATATAGAAAATTCAGAAACCTTTAGAAAGCTCGATTTCTCCTTGTCATTTTGATATAAGAAACTTTATTTTTACTACAACCCATGATTGTGAGAGAAGTGATATACAAAAAAAAGTAATATTTTCGCGATTTTTCAATTTTTTCAAAAAAATCAAATTTCCTTTGAATCCTTCTACCCAGGAACTTTTTTAATACTACTGGCATATCAAGGATAAAATTCTGCGTCTAGATCTGGGGTTCAATCGCGAATTTGAAGATGTTCCAATTTTACACAATCTGGAAACGTAGCTATTTCTCGGGTGGAGGGGGTTCTCGTCAACTTAGATTGCGCCGACTATAGCTCATTTTTCTTGTCCCATTCTTCATTGATAACATAAGTTAACATTAAATCCTTAAAGATAAAATTTCACTGCTGTGATCGAATTTATCATAATATGAACTGAAACCTACTTGATAATGAGCTGATAAAAATAAGGCTTAGCTTTACATGAACATGTAAAGAGATTCTCATTTGCTATTGTCTTTGAATCCACAAAAATGGATTTATGTTTATTGAATGGCTAAAAACAAAGTGGATAAAATTAAACTTGGAAATCGAAATGGTAAGAAATTATATCGTATCTTCCTACTTCATACTATACTAATCGAAAATTTTGTGTAAGCTGAATCAATAAAATTATATACATATATCATAGATAGGTAATAAATAAATAAATAAGCTTGAAATATAGATTTATTTCCCCTCACAAATAGTTTTGAACTATAAAAAATGAGTTTGTTTCAAGTAAAACTTATTTGCTTGAAAAATAAACTTATTTCAAGGGTAGGCTACTGTGTTTATAGATCCATTAGTAGCCCTAATAAGAAAGTGAATATAACCAAACAGAATCCTAGGATTTCTCTAGAGCTTTATTATTCTATGATATAGGTTTATTCAACTTTAATAAATAATGGATTTCAATTGAATTTAATTGCCTTTGGTATGCGGTATCACGTTTAGGCATGCTCCTCAAGTTTCAACTTCAACAAATTATTTCAAGAGACTGTCAACAAGACGTTGTTCTGAAAGAGACAGTCTTTGACATACTCAGAAAGGAGACTCTGAAACATTGTGTTAAAATATTTTTGAATTCCGTTTCCGTACGCCAGTAATCAGGTTTTTCAAAATTGTAGATGTGTTGCGGGTTGCTTATCTTCCGCCTTGATACGATCAATCCTTAATGTAAATTCAATGGTTCAGCAAGATTAAAGATAAACTAATTTGGAAGATATTGAATCAAGTTTCAAACTATGTCCGATATAGTTCCCAAGGTTACGCTCAATATTAACGTTTTACTATTTTTCGGAATTCTTAGAGTTTTTCTTGGATTTTTGAGAATTGGTAGAAAATGTCGAAATTTGGTGAACAGGTCCAGATTAAGTCTAGAAATGCTGTGATCAATAAGTTTTGAATCTCTTCCGAACGGAATTTGCAGGCGAGCGAAGCGAGCCTGTTCGTCTCAGCTTACAGACAGAGGTTATGCAGGCGAGCGAAGCGAGCCTGTTTGACTCACTGACACTGCTGATACTGTCGGGGGTCCTGGCTAGGCGGAGAAGGCGAGCGAAGCGAGCATGCCAGCTAGTAAATAAATAATCTTGAAATATAGATTTATTTCCCCTCACAAATAGTTTTGAACTATAAAAAATGAACTTGTTTCAAGTAAAACTTATTTCAAGGGTAGGCTACTGTGATTATAGATTCATTAGTAGCCCTAATAAGAAAGTGAATATAACCAAAGAGAATCCTAGGATTTCTCTAGAGCTTTATTATTCTATGATATAGGTTTATTCAACTTTAATAAATAATCAATTTGAATTAAATTTAATTGCCTTTGGTGTGCGGTATCACGTTTTAGGCATGCTCCTCAAGCTTCAACTTCAACAAATTATTTCAAGAGACTGTCAACAAGACGTTGTTCTGAAAGAGACTGACTTTGACATACTCAGAAGGAGACTCTGAAACATTTCTGAAAGAAAATATCGAATCTCCTGACTCCAAACACAAAAGACTTCCAAAACCCTTCAGACATTATGATTGTATGATCAATGATCATTCTTTCCTGCCCAAAAAGATCTATGGAAAAGGTGTCTGAAGTCTGAAGCCCCAGACAGGTAAAAACAGTCTCTTCTTGTATAGTCTGTTCAAGTAAAGAAGACATTCTGGCAAGATGGTAAAATTACTCCAACTCGATCATTATTGGTTCAAGAATTATGAATTTCCTCAACAATCCTAGAAAACATTCTGATCAAACAACTTGAGACCAAATTTATAATTTTTGAACCAATATTTGCCGAGCTGGAATCATTTTCCCATCTTGCCAGAATGTCTTCTTTGCTTAGACGGACTATAAAAAAACAGAACGAATGAGATAATGTCTATTGTGAGAAAAACTGATTGTACGGCCCATTTGATAACATGGCAGTACACACAGGTCTCCTATACAATAGGTCCTTCCTTTTCAACCTGCATGCTTCGTATACCTGTTCCCAGGATGCTAATGTATAGATATATTCTGGAAGGTAGCATTATATAGGTATAGAGTTTGGCTGAAAATTGTCGAAAGCTGTAGGTGGAAAGTAGCGGTGGGTGTTGATCAACGACGTAGTTGATTCAACGAAATAGTTGGTTCAACGTGTTTTTTGTTGTCGAATCAACTACTTTTTGAACAGTTTCTATACTTATAAGTAAGTTCTTATACTGTTTCTTTTATCTCAGGGCTACTTTAATCACTGTTTTTTTATTTTAAATAATAATCACAGTACCCCTTTCCAATAATTTTTTAGTGCATTACATGTTTCGACTATTTATAGTAATTTTCAAATGCAAATGAAAATTTCATTTTGAAAAAGGGTACTGTGATTATTATTTAAAGTTCTTATACTTATGTTACTTGAAAACACAAGCCTTAATTTGTGGTACACACCGGTACGCTGTACCGGTACCTCTGTGAGAGAGATTCAGATTCAGATTCAGATTCATTTACTTTATTCATGTAGATTAGAAAAGATATCGGCTCAAATCCTATCTTATGCAAATAAAATGATATTAATCACATCACTCGCTTTAATATCTGAGTGAAGACTATGAAAACTTATAAAAATTATTCAAATGTACGATTTAATAAATTATGATAACGGTAATATAACCGGTGCTGTAATTACATAAAAAGACGGAGTTTAGAAATAATATAAATGTCCTTTCTAGGAGACGAATGCTGAAGAACATCCCTCTCATTAACACTCATGAGTTCATGGAGAGGAAGGGAGAGTAAATAGTTTTAATATTTTATTGAAAATATGGAAAAATGATGTTAAAAATACAAAACCTAAAGCTTTAAAATTACCAACGAGTTTGAGGAGTAGAAATTTCATTTCTCCGGGGGCTTCAAAGGAAAATTAAGAGAAATATAGCCTACATTACTCTTTCAAATGTTAGAAAAATTATTTTCAATATATTATTGCTCCTATAATATTGAAAGAAGTTTTTTTTAAACGGAGTGAATGGATTCAAGTTTGCCTGTAATTACCTATCAGACAGAATCATTTAAAAAAATTTGTAATAGTATATTACATAATGAGTTTGGGAAGGCGTTTTTACAGACAAATAATTATGTTCTCCAAACGAGCGGTACGCGAGTTTGGAAAATAATTATGAGTTTGTAAACTTTTCCACACGAATTATGTACATTTTTTTCGTCATACTAGACTGAGAAGGATTTATTAAAACCTAAAACAACTGGAAACATCAACTGAAGCCAACATAACCTCAACACAACACTAGTGAACAAACGCACGCAGTGAACTGTCATGGCGGCTCGTTCGACTCGTTTATTCATACGTCGGAGTTCGGAAAAAACAGCTGGGCTAGATTTTCAGTGCTGTAATTATCATCGTGATGATGACTAGTGCTGTAATAATCATCAAAATGATTATTCCCGCATTCAGAACAGCTGATCTTTGATTCTCCTGTAAACGGCAATTTTCCAAACGCAAATCTAGCTTGGAAAGTTGTGTATTACATACGAGTATGGCGAAAAAACTTTTGGTACACTTGATAGAAAGTAGCCAGTTTCGATCTACTTGACAGGCTTTGAAAGCCTTCATTTTCCGCACTAGTGCAGAATAAACGGCTGATATTTGGGCCTTATAGCTGTACAAGATAGGAAAAATCAGCTGTCAACAAAATTTTCCATTGACTTAGCAGCACATTTCATGCAAATAGGTCGACTGAACAGGTAAGTCGACTATTTCGAATATTTTCAAACTGATTGCATCAGACAATTTAGCATATGATTTTCTTCAAACAAAAACTTTTGTTCCGTATAATTTCACACCTTACCTTTTGTTTTGATAGGGGATTGATTTTAGCTACTGATAACCTTTGTTGAAATTAGAATCCTGAATTTATTTTAAAATAAATGAAACGGAAATTACCAATATGGTATTCAGCAAGTTGAATTCAGCAAGTTATTTATAAAAACGTTTTCATCTTATTCTAATAAGCCTTTCTATAAAGTGTACCAAAAACACAAATACACAACTCGTTTCAAAAACGTTGGCGACGTCGCAAATACTCACCTTTCCAGCCTCAGCTGATCGCTTCAGCTGTAAAGCTCCGTATTCTTGGCGTCGCAAAACGACGTTTTCAAAACTAGTGGTGTAATATACTATTTACCACAGTGGCGGCTCGTACCTACGAAACAGATGAAGTGTCCGTATCTTTTAATGTACAGCACTTCACCTTTTTCGTGGGCACGAGCCGCCAGTGGAAAAAAGTATGTCGGCTTATTTGAAGAATTTTGATTTCAACAAACTGTTATGGAGCTCTTCACACCAATGGCTATAGTAATGGCACTGTGGCTATAGTGTATCGGTAAATCGTACGTGTTGAAAACAGCTGACTACTATTGAAAGTGTGGAATTTACTACTGAACGTAAAGTTGTTGAATGAATGAAAAGTGCTGACGCTGGAAAAAAGGTCGTACTTGGTATTTACTATTGCTGATTCATTAATGGCTTTGTAGTAACCTTGAAGCTACTACGTTTGCAGTAATTTGTATTGTAATTTATGAATTAAAACTGCTGAATAGACTTTCTAAGAATGCTTCGAATTCTTTGATATTGTGATTTATTATAAGATGACAGTTTCATAGATTTATTGAATGGAGATAAGTCACAAATTTTGTGAACTGCTCTTGGATGGGTGACCAGTAGTTGGCCAAGTTCACATTGGATGGAACCTACCCGTAAGGGTCTCTCAACTATTAAAATCCAAACTCTTTTTTCATCATAGTTATCAATTATTAATCGTTATTGAATAGTCATAGTGGTAACTGGTAGGCTTATAGCTGACGTCCAAGCAAAGAAGACCCTCTGGCAAGGTGGCAAAATGACTTCAGCTTGGTCAATATTTGTTCAAGAATTAAAAATTTGGTCTTAATAGTAGATCAAATTGTTTCCTCACATTTGAGATCAAATTGGTAATTTTTGAACCAATATTGACTGAGCGAGTCATTTTACCATCTTGCCAGAGGGTCTTCTTTGCTTGGACAGACTATAATCGTCTCCTCCGGAAGACGGAGTGGATGAATCTGTGAGTGAGCTGTAGTTCTACTTGAAATTCATTCTAGGATCAATTAATTTTAACAAATCAATTTTTAAAAATAATTATATCTATCATGATATTGAACATTATATTAAAAATAATTTAATAATGGACATACATTTTTATAATAATATTATTGAACTAATGATATTCATTACAACTATCAATAGCCTAGGAATCTTTACATCAACTATTATTAACATCAAGCCAATTATAACAATTGAAACTTCGAATTGATAAAAATGATACCGTAACACAGTCAACTATTAACCTATTACCTATATTACCTATTACCCAAACTATTAACTAGTTAACCAAACCAGTTTCGCCTCCATAAACGTCAACGTTGACAACTTCGTCAACGACCCGAAGAACCGTTGAACGCTGTCTGGGTGCCAGGCGGTAAGTTTGGGGGATGTAGGGGGGCTCCCGAAGACCTCTCAGGTGCGCTCCTGCTTGCGAATGCGCGTGCGTCCCGCACGAAACGTGTTTCCAAAAGAGGTGGAAGACGATTGGCTTTCGTTGAGATGCCAAGTCAATTCTAGCGAAGCCTCGAGCCGACTAGAAGAGTTGCGTTCAGCAGTCTCCCGAAACTAACTTAACCTAACCTGTGCGGATTGTGTTTTGTGTGTGTTTTCAACGATTTAACCGAGATTTCGGACATTAATTTTGGTTATAATTGTTTAAATAACCTTCTAAAATATTAATTTCAAGTGAAACAACCGTTTAATCAACTGAATACAACTGTATTCCCTCAAATTCCTGATGTAAACTTCGGTTCAACTGTTACCTGTTCAGGTGAATTTGTTTGTGTTTTGACCGATTCAACCGGGGTTTTGTAAACAAAATGTTTGTTAAACTGTTAAAATAGTATCTAAACATCTAATTTTAAGTAAAACCTCATTCAGTCAAGTGTTTTCAAGTGGATATTATTGTTGTAAACAAAACTTCGTTTCAGGTGTTACCATACCTGTACTGGAGGGACTCGTTTGTTTTGGATGAGTTGACCAGCGTTAAAGTTACTAATCTCCGGTTAGATCGTAATTTGATGTGGGAATCATATACTTTTGAGTGAAAATAACGTTTTCACAACGGTTTTTGAGTGATTTTTTGTCAATTCTTGTCGTAAACTTCAGTTCAGGAGAGTAGAAATAGAAAGGTGTAGGGATAGTTGTGGTTACTCAACCGCGGAACGCCAGTTCTTTGTTTTGGGGTTCAGCCATTTCTGAAATCATTGGACGACTACCTTGATGGTAACATTTCTGAATAATTGATTCGTGAATGAAAATTTATTATTTTATTGTGCGTACCGTATTTCTGGCTGAATAGTTTCGAATTTGTTCTGAAACCAAAATATTTTAAAGAGTGTAGTGCTTGTTGTCAAAAATGGTGTGCTCTGAGGATATGATTATTAGTGGTTACAACAACGCTGCAGTGTATCGTGAAGGATACGGCTGTCTTGGAAAATAAACGTGAGTTGAATTTTCTTATTTTTTAATAATTAGAATAAGAGATAAATATAAGGCTAAGTTGGATATTTTAATACGTTGAATAAACTCTAGAAATATATGTTTGTGAGTTATAACAGTAGGCCTATTATAGAGCCAAGTCCAGTCAACAAATGAAATCCTGTCTTTTGGAGGAAATGATAAGCCATCGGTCCCGACTACCTGAGAAGTAGGTACGTCTTCATCTCTCATCATAATCATCATCATCATCCATCTCATTACTCAAGTCCATGAGCTCATGTGGGCTTCACTCACTGAAAACAGAACAATTCCTATTAAAAAAAATCAAATTAAAATTTCGTTTATTCCTCGATTAGCCTAATATAATAATATAAAAATAAAAATTTCTCTAATAAACAGGTATCTCTAAATATATATAAATGCATGAAAATACAGTATTTAATTCACTAATAATGGAGCCTTATAAATACGGTACAGTACTAAACAAATATCTATCTATATGTGAGAGGAATGAAAGTCTACATGTGCACTGAAGCAAGTATCCAGAAACGCATATTATTAATCATTTAATAATCATTAATTAATATTATCAAGCAAAGCTCAAAACTCGTAGCCTAATGTTTTCCTCTCTATGAGCTCGATTTTTTATGAAACAATTTTTATAACTTAGAACAATTTTTCGAAGTTTTTTTTAATTGAATAGGTTTTCCTTGATAAACTCAATCAAGAAGTTGGATGACCAGTATTTGGGACACATTGGTGAGGGGACACCCCTCCAGCGGTAGGGGACACACCTATAGTCTGTCCAAGCAAAGAAGACCCTTGGCAAGATGAGAAAATGTCTTCAGCTCGGTCAATGTTGGTTCAAAAATTATTGATTTGGTCTCAATCGTAGAAAACATTCTGATCTACTATTTGAGACCAAATCAATATTTTTAGAACCAATATTGATCGAGCTGGAGTCATTCTCTCATCTTGCCGGAGGGTTTTCTCTGCTTGGATAGACTATATTCATAAAGATCTCCACACCATTGAAAGGCATATTATCTTTTTTTTATACTGGAGATCACAATCCCTCAAATATTTCAAACATAGAAAACTCAACGAAATTCCATCTTATTTTGTATTGTGGTAGATTAGTTTGAAACCTTAAACAAAAACAACTCTGTTCAGAGAACATTAACTCCACTTATTAACTCTCTATTCAGTCAGCCAACTCAATTAGCCAATCAGTGTTGGCTATTGTAAAATCTGGTCCAGCAAAGAAGACATTCTGTCAAGAAGGAAAAACGACTACAGCTCGCTCAAAATTGGTTAAAAAATCATTAATTTGGTCTCGAATTGTAGAAAACATTCTACTCTACAATTTGAGACCAAATTTATAATTTTTGAACCAATATTGATTGAGCTGGAGTCAATGTCTTCTTTGCTTGGACAGACTATAACTGATTTTCACAGTTGCAACTTGAAAACATTTAAACATTCCATGCAGTGTGACTGATATATTCGTATAGCAAAACTTTGAAACTTTTGTAATTTGTTAGTAAAATGCATTCTTCTATAATTCCTCCATTGTATTGTTTCTTCACATTACCCTTCTATACTTGAGCGTTGAGCTCTTGAATTTCATATTACTGTATGCTACATTTTCATGTTTCACTCAACTCTCATCCTTTTTCTATTGTAATTTATAAATATTTATTTTTATTATATTTTTATTCATGATGGTCTTTTCACTTCGAAGAATACGAAACATATTTTTTGAGTGACAATAAAAAAATATTCTTATGGCTTTTATTGGTGGGGAGACCCTTACGGGTAGTTCCACCTCGCCAATGTGTACTTGCCCAGAACCGGTCACCTATCCAAGTGCAGTCCACAGTGTTCGTGACTTAACATCACGTTCACCGATAGATCACCCTCACCGAGAGACCAATTGCCAATACTGAGTGACAATGAGGCATATCCATTGTCCACCTCAATTTAATTATCAACTTATATGGTATTTATAATAATACAAGTATTAAGTTTAGTTATAGTCTGTCCAATCAAAGAAGACATTTTTGCAATATGGGAAAATGACTCCAGCTCGATCAATATTGGTGAAAATACTATAAATTTAGTTTCAAATTGTAGGGAACATTCTGATCTACAATTTCAGACCAAATTTATAATTTTTGAACCAATATTGAACAAGCAGGAGTAATTTTCCCATCTTTTCAGAATGTCTTCTTTGCTTGGACAGAATATAACAACAACGAAATGTTTTGATGGTTAACGATGTTTTCTCAATAGAAAAATGCTGAAAGATAAGTTCGATAATACATAGATGGAAGAGTGATAATGATATTGTAATATCGCTGATTCATTCACCAGTTTCATTGTTGGGAACAGAACCACTGGCGGCTCGTGCCCACGAAACAGGTGAAGTGCTGTACAGTAAAAGATACGAACACTTCACCTGTTTCGTGGGCACGAGCCTCCAGAGAACAGAACTACCTCCAAGCTCTGTTTCCTGGAATACTGGAATAAACTTTATAATCCTCTTTGGATCCTGTGAACTGTGAATTTCCAATTTGAGTAATCACTAATGTTTCAAATTGTAATTAAGGAAATGTGATTCTAATAGTGAAGGAAGCTTGTTCCGTGATCCTTCATAGGACAACTTTGTTAGAGTTCCCATTCATCAATAGTTGAAGTTTGATCAAACTTTTGGTTAAGTTAGAATTGATTGGAATTGGATTAAATGCTTTCTACCCAAAATTGTACTTCGATTGTTTGATTGATTCAGGTTCAATTAGTGCCTCTACATAGTACAGTAGGGTATATTCTATGTTTTTTGTTAGGCTACTTACTGTAATTTTTGTATTGATAATTATTGAGAACCTTTTTCCATTATAATTAATTTGTGTTGGACAATAATTCTCCATTTTTGGACAATTATTGGCTGTGACTCTGTTTAATTATCCACTAGGCCTAATGTATTTTGTCAAATAAAATGAATATGAATGTTTGTTGAAAAGCTTTGTTGCAACAATTTTCAAAGCTAAATTACTTTTGGCATGGTATAATTTTTTTAGGATTTTTTTGGCATGGAAATCAAGCCTGGTAGAAAATATACTGGGACATATGGATTAAAGCCAACTACAAGTAATAACTTGAAGGTAGCTGGTAGAGTCTTGGTAATCAGCAACTATATAGGAAAGGCCTATTGCCCTTCAAAATGAAATTGGAACAAAATTACACTCCTTCAATTCGAATTGCAGTTCAAAATAACAGTTCATCATCACATAAAGCATGCAGTTATTACATGAAATAAAAATTATAAGATATAATACGTATCCAATGTTATCCACTTCAAAACTTGAACCAATTTTGAAGCAATGAAATCATAACTCTTGTCAATCATTTTTTTTCTGAAAAAAGAACTGAATCGAGTTCTCAATTTAGACATCATAATATCATTACTTTATGTATAATTTTTTCCTGCATTACAAGAAGAAAATGAATACTGCTTATTGTCTATAAATTACTGCTATTTATTCTTCATACAACCCAACTGTTGAGGAAAAAGTTTATTTATAATTTGAGACCAAATTTATAATTTTGAGCCAATATTGATCAAGCTAGAGTCATTTTCCCCATTTTGGCAGAATGTCTTCTTTGTTTGACCATACAGTACTGCATCACATACAAAACAACTAGAATGAAGGTAATCAGTCTTACATACCGAAATAATACAATTGTTTTTGACTTTATGTTTGAATATTTTATAAGAATCATAAAAATGTTCCATGGTAAGAAATTTTTTGACTGTTTTCTTAAGAATCAAACAAACTTCTTCTTTTCATTCCACTAAAACCGCATCAGTTTTTATATCAATTTGCACTGTTTTTATTAGAATCAAATCAACTTCTTCTTTTTATCCCAGAAACCACAAAAACACTTTATAGTATTCCGATCAGTTCTCATCCGACCAAAAATTAAATCCACTTTTTCAACCTGTACCAAGGTTAAGACATTGGAAATCCCGCTTCAGATGAAACTAGTTACAAATAACATATAATTTACTGAATATTAGTTACAGAATACACTGTTCTATATATACATTATATATACATATATATACAATATATACATATATATACATTATATATACACTGTTCTATATACACTGAAACCTCCATCTTTTTCACAAATGAAGCGATCCTATAGTTATAGTCTGTCCAAACAAAGAAGACCTTCTGGCAAGATGGGAAAATTACTCCAACTCGGTCAATACTTGTTCAAATATAATATATTTTGTCTCAAATTGTAGAAAACATCCTGATCTACAATTTAAGACCGAATAAATATTTTTTGAACCTTTATTGACCCAGCTGGAGTAATTTTCCCATCTTGCTAGAATGTCTTCTTTGCTTGGAAAGCAAAGTATTTGCGGATTTTTCCAACCTTATCATTAGTACGGTTGTTCCTGTATCATTAAAACATTTTCAGATTATTTTCGAATACTTGAAACGTTTCTCGTGTTTCAGTTGTAAAACTGTTGTCTTGTCTTGTTTGATTGTGGTTTAGGTTTATTGGAATCCTTCCTACCATACTTGTAAATTATCTCGGTCAAGATCTTCCCTGTTACTTGTAAAAAGTACTACTAAAACATTTCGAAGTAGTTGAAATTCATGTAAAAACAACATGACAGGGAATGAAGTGTTGTCGGTGTATTCTTATTGTATAGAATAGTATAGAACATTGCAAAACTGTTTCAAATAACTAGCAGCTCTTTGATAAACATTTATGTTGAGATGCCATACGCTAAATAGAAACTTATGTCAAGGATTTAAATCTTAAATAAGTAACAGTTCTTTGTTAGACATTCATTTTGCTTTTCAAAACTATTATTGAAACCAAAACTAGGTCTATAAAATTATATTGTATCATCTACCTATCACTGGCGGCTCGTGCCCACGAAACAGGTGAAGTGCTGTACAGGATAGCGGCACTTCACCTGTTCCGTAGGTACAAGTCCAGCTATCACGGGACAACATTTCAAGTAACGCTGTGTACACGCTTCAATTTTCTTTCAAGAACATACTTATTAATTTACAAGAGTCATTGAAATTTTTTATTATTTGAATCTTGATAATTTGATAACGATAAATGTGATACAATACCAATATATTGATTCACAATAAACTGCTAGATTTACTCCAATAGTTGTTATACCATCCACCATTTTCTCGCTAGCAGCCATTTTCTAAGGCAGAACTCACGAAACACTGTCGACCAATCAGAAAAGAGCAGGTGGGGCATGAAGGCGTGGTCCAAGTAAAATACGAAACATCACCCAACAACTGGTGCCATGTTGTGTGAATGATATAGCATCCACAATTTGCTGGAATTATTTATTAATTCTATAAATAAATCAATCCTTAATCGACAAGTACAGTAGTTACTGTCTGGAATAAATTAATTAATAAACTATTTCAGCAAAATATAGTGAATGGTATATCAGCGTTATGTTGTTTGAATGATGTATTATCCACCATTTTCTTGCTAGCAGCCATTTTCTAAGGCAGAACTCACGAAACACTGTTGACCAATCAGAAAAGAGCAGGTGGGGCATGAAGGCGTGTCTCAAGTCAAATACGAAACATCACCCGACAACTGCTGCCATCTACTGGTCGGATTTGATAACTTTTCGAACCGATGACATCGGCGAATCGGAGCTAAGGCGAAGCTTGAGGCGTGTCCAATGGAAGTAGAAAAAAATTCACCCTATTGCTACTTCCATCTGCTGGCTGAATTTGGAACTATTTCGGACATTTTTGCCAATAGTGTTGGGGAGGGTAGTGGGAATGACTGAATTCTTGAATAATTTGCTCGTGATTTAGTTTCCGATTTTTTTTCAAAACATGTATTTTTTTCATTGAAATGTGAAATGCAAGATTTATTATGGTTCTCAGTATTTTCTCGTAAAGAATTTATCATTTTCTTTCTTATGCCAACGGGCCATCCAAGCAAACAAATATCTTAGCATCATTAAACACAGTTCATTTGGAATGTTACTATAAAGTCTGTCCAAGCAAAGAAGCCATTCCCCCGAAATGGGAAAATGACTCCAGCTCGGTCAATATTAATAAAAAAACATAAATTTGGTCTCAAATTGTAGAAAACATTCTGATCTATAAGTTGATACAAAAATTTAATAAAATTTGTAATTTTTGAACGAATATTGACCGAGCTGAAGTCATTCTCCCATCATGCCGGAATGTCTTCTTTGCTTGGACAGACTATACTTACATTTAAAGTGAAGTACTTAACTTGGGAGATTTTCAAGAAAGTAGGAAGTAGGATTCAGTCCTTTATAAACATTATCAGTAAAATGCATTAGACATTACATCATTTACATGAGCTGAGTACATTGTACAACTGACGTACGGTATGTTAAAAGAACATGCTTGACGTAAGTTTAGGTAAAAAAAAACTAGTGAAATCTGTGTGTACTTTTTCTTGTAATGTTGTGTAATCATTTGAATAATAGAAGATCAATTGAAGTAGGCTACATTACTCCTTATACACTAGATATAGTCTGTCCAAGCAGAGAAGAGCCTCTGGTAAGATGAGAGAATGACTCAATCTCGGTCAATATTGGTTCAAAAACTACTGATTTGGTATCAGAGTGTAGATTGAAATGTCTCCTGCAATTGAGACCAAATAAATAATTTTCGAACCAATATTGACCGGGCTGGAGTCATTTTCTCATGTTGCCAGAGGCTCTTCTTTGCTTGGACAGACTATACTAAAATAAGAATATTATTTTTTAATTTACATTGTGATGGGAAAAGTTTGTCGTCTGTCCACCTGAAAGTTTAGGATCCGTGGACAGTGGAGAGTGTTGTAGCTTGTATTCAGAATAATACTTCAGGGGATCAGTAATATTTTTCTCGAAACTATCTTTTTTGGGGGGTGGTGAAGGAGAGGGGCTTTTGGTCCTATTTCTGGGGGGAAATGTGCCCCTGAATACGTTTCTTTCCGCAGAATATTCAACAAAATATTACGACCAAAGATAGACTCAATCAAATGAAAACTCAATTCAATTTATTTATTCCAATTAAACACATTGTACAAAATAAATGAAAAAATACAAGGAATAATTTATTGCCATTCATTTCCAGTATGTGAAAGTAAGGGAAATAATTTATTTATAACTGTAAGTCGCTAGAACTAATACTATCAGATAAGCAATGTAGTAAAAATAAAGTTTTATATCAAAATGAGGAAATTTATGACATCGCTAAAAAAGCTTTTCTTCGTAAATTAGGCTAGTAGCTTATTAGCTTAACAGATAATACAGTTACATCTTAACTACAGTGATACTATTATAAAAATACACCTACTCATTATCTATGCTAATAGGTATTTCGCTAATAGGTTTTCAGAATGTTGAAGAAATTTTCGCCGTGATAAACAGAGTGTTCCTCTATTATTTACTATAAATAATTACACATAGTAGGCCTATAGCCTAGATATTTTAATTTAAGCTATATAAATATTTCAACAAACTATAATTCTATTGAACACTTCAGTCACCAAATCTAAATTAATCCAAGTTCAATAAACTTGAATTATAAGAGTAGAAACACATCTGTTGACCGTATCTAGTTCATGAAGTTTGGTTTTAATATCTCTCCAAAATTCCAATTATTCTCAAAAAGCTATCTACGTATCTAGGACATTTGAAAGTCAATTTTTTCGACCACTAAATCATAGACTTGTCCTTAGTGACCAACCGTATGAAAGTGCATTATTATTAAAAGTACAGAAACCTGTTCGAATAAAACTAGAGACCTTGAAGTTTTGTTTATTCGATAATAGTCTGTCCAAGCAAAGAAGACATCCTGGCAAGATGGGAGAATGACTCCACCTCGATCAATATTGATAGAAAAATTTAAAAATTTGGTCTCAAATTGTAGATCAGGATGTTTCCTACAATTTGAGACCAAATTCATAATTTTTGAAACAATAGTGACCGAGCTGGAGTCATCTTCACATCTTGTCAGAGTGTCTTCTTTGCTTGGATAGAATGTACCACTTTAATTAACACGGTCGATAATCGATAATTACTGTTTACCAAAAATAGTCTCGAAATGTTTTGATAAATTTTAATCACACGGTGTAGTTTGCGTGAGCTAAGAAGACACGTCGGTACAGTGTAAAGTGTATAGTAAGGGAGTGTCTACTGAGATTGTGCGAACTTTATATTCTCTGTAAATTGGGATATGTTGGAATACAGTTTTTTTCCACTGGATCGTTTACTTCCCATGTTATTTATTTATTTATTTATTCATTGATCTATTGGCAAAAACACATTGGTAAGAAAAAAATACCCTTTGTATTTCCAACACAATTTTCTTTTAAATATAGTCCAAAATTTTAGGTTATAAGTCCAAATTTCTTTCCCAGCCGAAGGTTTCTCACTCAAAGAAATGTTCCGAAAGTGATAATAATCTGAAACTAATAATGTTAGAAACTCTATGGAAAATTATTCTGAAGTTACTTTTAAAGTTTACTATCGATTATAAATTTGAAGTAATCACCTTCCACAAGTCAAAGGGATTAGATATCTATTTGTATTTCTATTTCTATTTGAATTTATAATATAGTCTGTCCAAGCAAAGAAGACATTCTTGCAAGATGAGAAGATGACTCAATATTGGTTCAAATTATAAATTCGGTCTTAAATATTGTATAGGAAACATTCTGATCTACAATTTGAGACCCAAATTCTACTTTTTAACCAATATTGACCGAGCTGGAGTTATTTTTTCGGAATGTCTTCTCTGTTTGGATAGACTTTACCTTTAGCCTGCGAAGTTATGTTTTTTGTTTGAAAAAGAGGATCTGCTATTCCAAACGCCATTGAAAGTCGCCAGTAATTATTTACTGTTTTTAAATCGCGCAATTAACATAACACAACAATATCATTAACATAACAATATTGTGATGGATTCCGCTTCAGTGTATTTTGCACAAAACAGCGGACGGATATTTTGCGCTTCTAAAATAAGTTGAAATCAACGGATTGCAACACGTCTGGTATAGTTTGTCCAAGCAAAGAAGACATTCTACTTATTCGGGGAAATTACTGCAGCTCGGTTAATATTGCTTCAAAAAATTTGAATTTCGTTTAAAATTTCAAATAAGAATGTTTTCTACAATTTTAGACTAAATTTATAATTTTTGAACCAATACCAACCGAGCTGGAGTCATTTTCCCATTTCGGCAGAATGTCTTCTTTGTTTGGACAACCTATAACTGAGCGGAAGTTCTTTATTTTAAATACTTTTGACTGAAATTTGGCGGATTTTAGCTGAGAACAAAACAATATATAGATTATCGACTTTGAAATATTGTAGATTATCTGAATTTATTGTAGATGTGAATGTGGATATAAAGACTTAGAACCGTTGTAAACATAAAACTTATGAAGAAGTATTTCTGTATGTTTTTAATAATTTTTCTCTCTCCTTTATATTTTTAGAGCCCGATTCAAAGTATCATATATCCTAAAACATCTCTATAACTATACCATGATAATGATGGAGCAATAAATGAATACAATCTATATATCATAATGCTTCGCAGTTATTTGAACAAAACAGAACATTAAAATCCAAATGCAATGTAGTAAAATAATATAGTACAGTATTTAATATATAATTTACAGTAATTACATGAAATATTCCTACTGCAGTCAACAATTCCATTCAACCTTACTCTAGATTGCTAATACTTGCGGTAAAGTAATGTTACCTTCGTTGAAGGTGATACCATAGGCATGATTAATACAGGGATTGTATAATACAGTGTCTGTAGATCGAACTGGATTGCCACTAGATAGAGCTGAAAATTATCGCTGGTAACACTAATTTTACGTGGATACCGATTCTCTAGACCCTGACTAACTAAAATTCATCCAACAACTCGAGAATTTTTCTTTTTCCAATCCTTAGTCAAGGTAAAGATTTGAAATTATTCACGGATCTACGGGTTTTTAGGTAATTTTACGGTTTACGGTTTAATTTCAGGTGAAATCTGTTTCTCAGAACCCTGACTTCTATTCATCAGAAATCTCAAGAATTCTTATTTTCCTAATCCTTAGTCAAGATTAGAATTCAAATAATGCCGCTATTTTTTACGCGGTTTTCTTGATTTCACAATCGAATTTGGCTATATGTATATTCTATATTCATCTTAGAATTCTCTATTAATTATTATCTCGAGAATAATATTCTTATTGATCACGAGAATTATATTAATATCAACTATTCAACCCTACTGTTTTAATTCTTTCCCCAAGCCTTGGTAAACAATTGAGCCTTCATTTTCCATTGAACCTTAGCCCAAATTCCAACTCCCCAGTAAATCACTCAATTCTTGTGGTTTAAATAGATTGAAAACACATCTTGAAAAGAATTGGCACGTTCTTGTCTGTGCAACCTCGAGAACTATTATTTAAATTTGCGGTTTATTTCGAATTACTTCTTTAATAATGGAGGCTTTCGGGTGAGCTTGTCTCACTGGCGGCTCGTGCCCACGAAACAGGTGAAGTGCTGTACAGAAAAAGATACGGGCACTTCACCTGTTTCGTGGGTACGAGCCGCCAGTGGCTTGTCTCATAATTAAAATCGTACAAAATAATTGTTTCAATTTATTTTTAAGTCTCATCTGCTGTGTAATTATTATAATTATTAGCAAGTGAGTGTTGTAATAATAGTCTATGAAAAAAGTTTGCAAGATTATGAGCATGAGGTGTCTTTGAGGTTTTGAAACCTTGATGAATCTTTTTCTTGATGGTATAGTGTTTGAATTTCCAGTTTTTGAAACCTTGATGAATCTGTTTCTTGATGGTTTAATGGGGTTTGAAATTTTTCAATTTAGAAACCTTGATGGTGGAGGAAATATTTTAGGTTATTAAAGTACAACTCTGGGAAAGTGGTTTTAAATTTTTCCAAGTTAAGAGATTGTCTCCAATGACAGACAGATCATGAGCTTGAAAATGGAATAGTTCTAAACTAGATGGGACAAATAGTTTTCCATGTCAAGAAAATATAATAATTCAATCAAATTTGGGATAAAATTGGAAACCACTGGTCCCTCGGACACTGGCGGCTCGTGCCCACGAAGCAGGTGAAGTGCTATATAGTGAGATATACGGGCACTTCACCTGTTTCGTGAATTCGAGCCGCCAGTGCCCTCGGGGTATTCTTTTCTAGCACAAAATACTGTAAGGGGACTGTGATTTTCAATTTTATTTCAAATACAATTTTGATAATTGTGCTAGAAATATCAATACTATGCCTGTTCTTTCTTCCCGATGTTTGTTTGTCATTAGATTATTGGATAAATAAATAAATAGCCGTAAAAACATATTGAATATTGATAAGCTTTACGTTAGTTCATTACCTCACATTGTTATAACACAATGTTAATTTGGACCTTTTAAATAACTTTGACAAAATATTGCTAGATTTTAGATGTCCCCATACCTCATCATTGAGAATGATTGGTCATGGGATTTGGACATGTGTGTGTATTTTGAACAATTTGAGTTTTAGTATGAGTGTCACTTATTCAATTATTGGTCAATTATTGTGCCATCTTGAATAAATAAATGAATTTGAAATCCTAATCAGTCATAACACTTTCAATAGGAGGTTTTTTAAGGACTTAGAAGTGGAAAGTACATAACACACCTTGAAAAAATTGATTAGCAAACGTAATTAACTTCGAGAGAAACTCCAAGATTTGAATGAGCCCGAAAGATGCAATCTGCCAGTAATGATTGAGATGGGAGATTTATTATTCCGGCAAAAAACTCTCCAATCCTATACAGAGTTGTTGCAATGTCGTAATAACAAATTTCTGTCCAAGCAAAGAAGACATTCTGGCAAGATGGGAAAATGACTCCAGCTCGGTCAATATGGGTTCAAAAATATTATAAATTCGCTCTCAAATTGTAGATCAGAGTGTCTCCTACAATTTGAGACTAGATTCATGATTTTTGAACCAATATTGACCGAGTTGGAGTTATTTACCAATATTGGCAGAATGTCTTCTTTGCTTGGACAGGCTGTAACATATACGTGGACATGGGTAATCATGCGGATTTTTTCAGTTCCTTTCTAATTTTTTGTCTATTTTCGTCGAAAATTATAGCTTATTGCTGGTGTGTTGCAATAGAATTTAATGATTGATGGGAGAATCTTTAAAGAAAAAGATTCGAATTTTTGTGAAGGACGTTCAAGGACTATGGACTGTTTACGAGAAATAGAAGGAAGAAGAAGAAGACGAAGAAGCAGGAGAAGAAGAAAAAGAAGAACTAGCAGAAGGAGGGAAAGTACGAAAAAATAAAAAGAACATGAAAATAGAGGAGGAAGAGAATAGGAGGAGGAGACGAGGGGCAAGATAAAAAGGAGGAGAAGTCAAAGGAAAAGCAAAAAGAAGAAGGAGTAAGAGGCGAAGAATAATAAATAGGAAAAGGAGAGGGAGAAGAAGAAGTAGCAGCAGAAGATAAATAAGAAGATGAAGAAAAAGAGGATCAAGAAGACGAAGAAGTGCTAGCAGGAGGAAAAGTACATGATAAAGAGAAGGGGAAGGAAGAAGAAGAAGAAGAAAAAGAAGAAGTAGGAGGAGGAGAAGAGGCGCAAAAAAGTAGGAGTAGTAAAAGTGAAAGAAAAACAAAAAGAAGAATGAGAACAAGAACAAGCAGAAGAAGAAGAGGAAGAAGAAGAAGAAGAAGAAGAAGAAGAAGAAGAAGAGAAGAAGATTAAGAAGAAGGAGATGATGATGATGATGATGATCAATTGATCATTCATCATGCAAGTGTAGGAGCAGGTGAAAAAGAAGTACGAGCACATGGTGGAAAGGTAAGAGAGAAAGAAAAAGAAGAGAAAGGAAGAGAAATTAGGAGTAGAGAAGAGGAGTAAGGAGAAGTATGATATAAGAAGAAGAAGAAGAAGAAGAAAAAGAAGAAGAAGAAGAAGAAGAAGAAGAAGAAGAAGAAGAAGAAGAATTAGTATAATGAGTAGAAATAGCAACAATGATTGATTGCAAAATATAATTTTGTGAGTTGAAAGATGCGTTCGAAAGTAACATTCACATAATGATGATCTCTGCTTGCCTCCTCTGTACATCTTTAGCTAATATAATTTCAACATTACCTAGATACCGTGATCTACCACATAATTATCTATACGTGTTATTACCTATGATAGCCCGAAAATTGCCCGTGATTTCAGAATACACCAACCAGTTCTTCATGCCCCATATGAACCTAGGAATCTACAATGTTTCGTAACTAACTAATTTGCGATTTTATCTCGTAGGCCAACACTAGTATTCAGTATCCATCTGCCTTTTTTATCCCTTTATCAGATTCTAAAAGTTGCTTCTACATTCCAGTAAATTATTTTTCCAACTATTGCGATTTCTCATCTTTCAGTGTATTTCTGTTATTCATCTTCAATTTATCACAATTTTTTCAGCTTTCAGCTTAAATTTTTCATCTTATCTCAACTACTCAACTTATAACATTTCATGGGTTGTATTATTCGGTGATACATTCACAAAAATATAAAATATCAAGAATGATTATTTTAATGTATTTTCCATATTTTTTTCTTCTGTAAACCTTTTAAATTCAAAATTTTCTATGATGTTTTTATGAAGTGAAAATTGTGTGAAGTGAAAGTGTGTAAAAAGTAACATAACCTGAATTTGGACATTTTAATGAAGTTTTGGGCTAACGCCTGTTTTTTCTCTCCTTTACTGTATTATTTTGATAAAATAAATAAATAAAACAATCGGAATATCAGTTATTGTTTCATTAATCATTACTGAAATCGTCTAGTTTCAAATGTATCATTTTTGTAACCTATTAAAAGTCAATGTACCTTGCACACACATCTCAAAGAACATAAAAATTCAGCTGATAAACCACTGGCGGCTCGCACCCACGAAACAGGTGAAGTGCCCGTATCTTTTACTGTACAGCTCTTCTCCACCTGGTTCGTGGGCACGAGCCGCCGGTGTGATAAACCTATAGGTGTCCCGAGGTGAGGTGGCTTCGTCTGCTCCTCACAGCTTATGTTATCAATTAGCGTTGTCTAGAGTTATGCCTAGATAATGTTCTTGAAATAAATAAAAAACAACTTATGAATTACATCAGCTGTTCGTTGGTTAAATGACGTACAAGAGACAGACGAATCCACATAACTCTTTGGCGAAAGCTAATCATTATTGAAAAAGTACGGTTTCAAATGTAATCATCCTTTTCACTTCTTGATTTCTTATCAATGAACCTTCTATGCACATTTAAATAATCGTTGAAATTAAGCTAATGAAACCTACTTACTAACTTAGAGCTTCTTCAACCGTTCAAAACTATTCAGATGTTCCACATTCATAATTTTGTAATTTTATTATTTCATCAACAATATTCATTCGAAAGAACCTTCTGTTCCACTAACTCTTCAACCTTTTGAAAACACCATACTTCCACATAATTTTCATCTGGATGGCCCAGAATTTTTCAAACATTTAAAATATCTGACATAACCAGACCATAAATTCTAGGTGACTAGGCCGTTAAAACTAGTATTCTACTAAAAATATTTCAAATTCTAATCACCAAAACTAATAATTAATGGCTCTAATTACTGACAACAATGCACTATCAAGAGCTACAATTACAGTCCGTCCAAGCAAAGAAGACATTCCGGCGAGATGGGAAAATGAACTCAGCTCGGTCAATATTAGTTCAAAAATTATGAATTTGGTCTCAAATTGTAGGAAACATTCTGGTCTACAATTTAAGATCAAATTTACAATTTTTGAACCAATATTGATCGAGTTGAGGTCATTTTTCCATCTAGCCAGAATGTCTTCCCTGCTTGGACAAACTAGGGCTATAGCTGGGTTTTATGAATTCAAGCGTTATGAATTATACTAGACAAAGCCATGAATTATAATACTTGAAGCTTGTCCAATGAACAGTTATAATTTTCCGCAGTATAATCCCTGGGTTATATAACTGTAAACTGTAGCTTCGTTATGGTAGTAACATGTCTGATTTATGAATTATATATGTGGCCTATATGTGAAGGCGCAATTAGATTATTAATGGATGTTACGTTACACTGCACTAGACGCTGATAGTATCAGGGAATTATACTCTAATAGATGTATCTTCCGTAATGGAATACAGTGTATTCTCTCATCTTAATTGTTCTTCGCAAATAATGAAGTTATATGTATGTAGTGTTATGGCTATGGAAGTAAATTGTATGGGAAATTACACTTTAATAGATGTAACTTTCGTTAAGGAATACAGTGTATTACATATCTTATACATGCTACACAAATAATGGATTTATATGTGTATAGTATATGGTTATGGAATTAAATGTAGTACGGAATGTTACTAATACATACGGTAGTTACTATACTTTACGGTTTGTTACTAATACGGTAGTTACTCAGCACTCGGTTACTTGGCAGAATTTTAAGTGCAAGTAGTAAATTATAAATTATATATGTATAAATTATGTTGAACTTTATTTTAGAAAGTAGTGCTTTCAAAACGTCGGAATCTTATGAATTTCAAACAATTTACATCGAGTCTTCTATCAAAAGAAGAGGAAATTCAAGAACTTGAGGTTAAGTGGTAGAAAGGACTTCCTAGTCCTAACTCCACCTAATAAATAATATTTTTATTTTATTTTAGAATATTTTTATTTAATTTTCAAATTTGATTTTTACTGAGAACATTTTGGTTGAAATCTCCAAACTTGAAATTTATTGGAGAAAGGGTACAGCAGTAATATCATAAACCCTATTCCTAATTTGTATTTCAATTATTAGCTTATATGTCTAGATATAAAACCAACTTATGTCTAGATAATTATGTAGATTTGAACAAAAGACTATGTTCTTAGTAATGAAATAAAACACACTGATACTCTCAATTGGTTTCTATGGTTTATTATGGTTTCCTGGCGATGTGTGATTTGAACAACATCAGTGTATGTTATTCAATATTATGGAACGATTCTATAGTCTTATATCTTTCTAAGCAAAGAAGACATTCTGGCAATATGGGAAAATGACTCCAGCTCGCTCAATATTATTCCAAAAATTATAAATTTGGTCTCAAATTGTACAAAACACTCTGATCTGCAATTTGAGATCAAATTTTTAATCTTCGAACGAAAATAGATTGAGCTGAAGTAATTTCTCGATCTTGCCAGAATGTCTTCTTTGCTTGGACAGACTATACAATATCGACAACAAATCAGTCAGATGCAGATTTTTATGTTTTAGTTATGGATTACATTTTAAGTAGGTAATCATTATTTATTTATTTATTCATTCAACAACAAAATACACAAAGTTTACAATACAGTATTGGATTGGTCTTTTCTTGCTTATTTTTGTGCGGCAGAACAGCCTGGAATGTGAGTTATAAACAAATATGTGAGTGAATTTGAAACAACTACTAATATTTTCCACTGGCGGCTAGTATCCACGAAACAGGTGAAGTGCCCGTATCTTTTACTGTAAAGCACTTCACCTGTTTCGTGGGCACGAGCCGCCAGTGACATTTACAAGTTGGACTTTTCAATGACGCTGATTGTAACGCTCACCTTAACACAGTAATAACATAGTATTTTTTCTGTGGGAACTTTCAAATAATATACAAAATTGGCCTGCATTAGTGACCAAGAAAATAATGGAAAATTTTCGCAGACAGTACTGCAAT
Source organism: Sogatella furcifera (assembly GCA_017141385.1). Classification (NCBI taxonomy): domain Eukaryota; kingdom Metazoa; phylum Arthropoda; class Insecta; order Hemiptera; family Delphacidae; genus Sogatella; species Sogatella furcifera. The sequence continues at coordinate 3,288,556 of CM029558.1, read as the reverse complement.
TTTGTTCATTGTTTTCCACAAATAATGGTCCACCTTATCTAGAATCACCTGTTTTTGCTTTATTCCCTAGAAAATAGAATGAATAATAATAGTTGAAAGTAAAGTAAATTGTAGTTCTCCATGTGTATTAAGGCAGACTATTTGAAGCGATCTGTTCACGTTCAGAACTTTCAAATTGAATTATTTTTGTATTTGTATGAAATTGTTTGAAAAGCTAAACTCAAAACCAAAAGTTCTTAAGTATAGTTCAAAGTCAAAAGTTCTTAGAGAAGTATACCTTGCAAATTTGATTTGTTCTAATTAAAATAGATTTGAAACTTTTATAATTCATATGGTTGGTTTAGATTTTGATGATGATGATGATGATGATGTGTTCATTGCCTTTACTAAATATCATACCATAAATTGGAATTAGGCACAAGATTGAATACTTGATCAGGGTATTAATTAGTGTGAAGTTTCTTAAGGAGGTTTGATATGAATATCTTTAATTAGGCTACGTTCGAAAGGATCTATAAATACAGTATCTTTGGTATCTTTTCTTCCTCTACATGGATATTTACTACAACCATCACTTTTTAGAATAAAATCCATCAAAAATCTAGATACCGTTACACACAATGTTGTAGACGTAGAAACCTCATTGAGGTTATGAGAGCTCATTGAGGTCGCGGAGTGTGCGACCGCACAGGACGCCGCGGCCAAGGGGGCGGCAACCAAAGCAAAACAGGATTTGTTAAAAAAAAATTCAATTAGGCTACTTGAATATTTTGTTCACTGACAGGAATTTGAAAGAAAATTTGCTACCAATATCTTGAATTCAAAAGTAATTATTTTCTCTGCATCATCTCTCTGTATTCACTTATTCATCATCATGAATTGGTCAATTGAAAAACCGCGAAGAATGTGAGCTGAGAAACGCCCGGCTCTAAATTCGCTGCTAGAGCTGACCAGACTTTTCACACTTCACACACACTTTCACACTTTTCAAGTCATTTCAAGTTTATTTCCCTATTTATTGATTAAGTATACACTATACAGTGGTAGACCTAATAACAGAGTAGAGTAGACATCTATAATATAGTTGGCTCAAACCGCGCGGCTCCAGCTGCCGCTTGGGAATCGTACATTTAAATTTAATTCTATTGATGGCTGACCACCTCACACTACTCAATGTAAGCTGAGAAACTCACCTCTTAAATTCAATTCTATTGGTGGCTGAGAACTCCCTCCACTCTGTCGACCAATCACAAGCCAGTACTAGTCCACGCCCACAACGCCCTCTCATTGGCTGATGCCATTACGTCATCATGGCCTAGCATAGGAGGAGCTTGAAGGCGTGTCTAATAGGAGTCGAACCGAATCACCCTATTGCTACTGCCATCTGCTGGCTGAATTTGGAACTAACTTATTTAGAATGTTTTCTCAAGAAGTTGTGGAGGGCGGTGAAAATGGCTACAATCTTCAATTTGCTTGTTATTAAGTTTCCAATTTTTGTTAGGCTAAGTATATTCTCTGCGAAACTCAAGATTGATGATGATTCCTTATATTTTTCCTGTGAAAAATTTATAACTTTCTCTCTTATGTACTTTCAAGCAAATAAATCAATTGATAATTGAAAACTGAATAATCAATGAGTCGCTAAAAACTCTTCCGTTTATTAATACAGTACCTATAGTACAGTATAGGTACTATAGGTACCTATACTATAGGTACTATAGGTACCTATACTATAGGTACTATAGGTACTATTTACTAGTACAGTGTTCTCATTTCCAACTTATCCCAACCAGAAATATCCAAGCATCATTTTCAAGTGCTCACAATGATAAAGTACGGTACAATGTTACAGTTCTGCTCAATGTAGGTAGCCTATACTTATTTTTTATTCATTTCTGTCACCCTTCTGTTTATCTCGTATTACATGTCCTGATACATGAGAATACAAAACAATACATTCGAATAAGAAAGTCCCGATAATACTTTTTTACCACACAACAAGCAACATTGCGATTCAAAATGAGTAAACTGTGAAAATGGAAGGCAGCTTTAATCATGTTTGGCTTAGAATATATTATTTGTTGGATTGCATTCGACTGGTTATGGGGGGTGGGACGCCTGCAGAAATCTCGCACAGGGCGCCGAAACAGCACGCGAGGGCCCTGAATATAATTATGTTACTTTAAAATTGAAAGTTTTGAAAATTCACACCGTCTGATTCCTCACGATACTAATTAGTTTCAAGGTAGGATTAATATCTCTAGCGCAATCAATAGAAAAGACTTGTAGACTTTAAATTTGGATTTAGATTATTTTATACGGATATTTGAAATGATCAATTATTACTTTCAAGACGATTTTATATGGATAAATAGCACAACCCTCATCTTGAAACCTTCATTGCCTCTCCATCTATTACCATACAAAACTAATCTATAAGATTAAAAACCAGATCAGATTCTGAATCAGGTTATAGTCTGATAGAACAAAGAAGACATTCTGGCAAGATGGGAAAACGACTCCAGCTCGGTCAATATTGGTTCAAACATGATGAATTTGGTTTCAAATTGTAGAGAAGAAAGTTTTCTACAATTTGAGATTAAATTCATAGTTTTTGAACCAATATTGAACGAGCTGGAGTCATTTTCCCATCTTGTCAGAATGTGTTCTTTGCTCGAACAGGTTATCAATGATGCTTATAAGTGTGTCAAGTCAGGTAGGATCATGTGAAGAGTGGTGACCCACCGGTATGCCAAAACAGGCGATGACCTTCAAACCGTTTATTGGAGAGAAAGATACATTTAAAGTGAGAGAGGATGATAAGATTATTCACTTCATTCATGTAGACTACAATTAATATATCATCTAGAATTCTAGATTGCACAGTACGTAATTAGAAGTTTAGATAGATATTCTTTGTCGGTATTTATTAACTGAAATTTAATGTTTAATTAGACGTCTGTTTAAAAACATTCAAAGGAATTACGGAAGATGATACTTTTAATACCAGACAAGATTATGAAAAGTAAATACAAAACGGAAATTGAAATAAACAAGATGCAACAAGTAAAAAAGAAGAGAATTAAAAAATTAGAAAAATATTGAGAAATATATAAGAAACAGGAGGAGGAGAACAAGAACACTAAAGTATAAAGAAGAAACACAACAACAAGAAGAAGAAGAAGAAGAAGAAGAAGAAGAAGAAGAAGAAGAAGAAGAAGAAGGAGAAGAAGTACAACAACAACAAAAATATATAGAAGATAGAGGAGATTTAGAATTAGAAGAAGACGTAGGTAGGAGTTTGGTAGTTGAAGGAGTAGAGGAAGCGAAAGAAGAAGAAGAAGAAGAAGAAGAAAAGCAAAAGATGAAAGAAGTATCATGAAGAGATGAAGATGATCATAAGCAGTTGGTGAGCAGTGAAGGTATGTAGAACACAGACAGCGAGTAGTGGAATCCGTTATAAGAGAAGCTGTAAGGAGGGAGTAGTTTAGCGGCCTACTAATATAGTCTGTCCAAGCAAAGAAGAGCCTCTGGCAAGATGAGGAAATGACTCCGGCTCGGTCAATATTGGTTCAAAAATTATTGATTTGGTTTCAATTGTAGAAAATATTCTGATCTACAATTTGAGACCAAATCAATAATATTTGAACCAATATTGACCGAGCTGGAGTCATTTCCTCATCTTGCCAGAGGCTCTTCTTAGCTTGGACAGACTATAAAGGCTACTAAAGGCTATCAGGCCAGCCTCAAGCTATGGGTGATCATTGCCCAAGGCATCACACAGTTTGGGCAGGCATCTTGATATCAGGAAGAAACGAAAGAAGGAAGTGAAGGAGGAAGAGGAGGAGAAGGAGGAGGAGGAGGAAGACGACGTCGACGAGAAAGAGACGGAGGTAATGAAAAAGGAAAAGTACCAGGAAGGGAGAATGAAAGGAGGAGGAGAGGAGAAAGAGGATGAAAAGAAGGTGGTGGAGGAGGAGGAAGGCGGGGAGAAATAGAGAAGGAAAAGTAGGGAGTAGAGGTGAAGGAGAGGAGGAGGAAGAAGAAGAAGAAGAAGAAGAAGAAGAAGAAGAAGAAGAAGTAGAAGATAAAAAGAGTTTGAAGGAAATGAAGGAGAATAATGAGAAGAAGAAGTTGGAGGAGAGGAAGAAATAAGAAGTACTAGTACTAGCAGAAGGAGGGAAGAACAAGGAAAATGAAAAGAAGAGAAAGAAAGAAGAAGAACAACAACAATAACACTAAGATAAAGGAGAAGAAGAAGAAGAAGAAGAAGAAGAACAACAACAACAACAACAACCAGAAAAATAAAACTACGAAGAAGACAATGAAGAGAAGTGAAGGAGGACGAAGGGGAGAAAATGAAGAGGAAGAAGAAAAGCAGGAGGAAGACGTGGAGAAGAGAAGGATGAGGAGGAGGAGAAGGAAGATGAAGAGAAGAGGAGGAAGAGGATTGTTATCAATGCTCAACTCTGTCAAAACAGTCAATCAGACGAGCGGTCTACGAAATCAAGTCGTGTCGCAAGTGAACGTTTCGCTCTTGAAGACTTTTTAGATGTTTTTTTTATGAAGGGTGAATCCCTTATATACTATAAGGTATACTATAGCTTATAGACTATCCTGACAGTGTTAGGGATTAATTAATAACAATTATTTGTCTCGCAACTATGTCGTTGATGTCTGCTATACTCTGATTCATATTAAAACAAAATGCTATTATCTATCTGAACTATATTTATTTATAGTTTGGTATAGTTTAGCTATAGTTTGGTAAGTGGTAGGGTTGTACTTGATCATACCTCTTCAGGAATTGACATTCATGTGTCTAAACCACCCTTTTTATGTTGTTACAGTACAAATTATATTACTTTCAGCATATTGAATCCCTTACCTATATCATTCAAATTTCTATAAATCTTTACTTAGTTATTTGAGTGTATTTGCTCAAAGAATCTTCATTTTTAATTTCCATAATTGAAAAGAATTATGAATGAATATGTATCTGAATCAATATGTAGAAAGTATAGTATGAGACTATACTATAATATTTATTTATTATTTATTTATTTATTTATTAACAAGATTGAAATACAGTAGGATTGAAACACAGACAAAGTCCAAGCTGTTCTACTGCAGCCAATTTTGGTTAAAATAGAAAATAGACCTTCCATTACACACACAAAACTTAAATTATACACAAATTTCAACTTCTGAAGGTAAAAAGACTATGAACCGTAATTTAGAATTTGGAAATCTGTTAAATAAATAAAAGAACCAAAACAGGATAATATTATTTAAAATATTAATTTTCACTTCAAATTTTGAAACCTAAAATAGATAGACTTTTATGAAAGTTGATACATGAATTCTATTATTGTATAATATTATTAGTGCTATCTCTGAACTCAAAAACTACCAGAAACATGACTATCAAACATAACGCAGCTCGATACTGGGAAAAGATTGAAACAGAGTGGCGAAAAGACGTGAATAAGAATGATTGAGAGAGTGGAAGATTGAGGAAGGGTGGGAGGAGGAGAGAAAGATGAATGGAATGAGAGAGGAGAGAGAGTAAGAATTTGTCGGCGCATTCTTCAGCTAACCTCTTTACCGAGTGCAAGGTGGCAGGATGGATGGATATCAAAGCAAGGTTTATCGTCCATTCAACTTCACTGGAATACCTTCTACTTCTCCTCCTTCTCCTTCACCTCCTCCTCCGCCTCCTTCTCCTCCACCTCCTCCTCCTCCTCCTCCTCCTCCTTCTGCTCCCGCTCCTCTTATCACTTCTTCTTCATCTGCTTCTTCTTTTTCTTTGTCGTCTGCTTATCTTCACTCCTTCATATCAAATTTATCTGCATTGTAACCTCTTTCCTAAGAGGTCATCCGCAGAGCGATGCTACTTGGTCACCTTCAACTCTGGCGGTTTTTCCTTGTGGAGTGGTCCTCTTTTTTTCTTCTTCTTCTTCTGCTTCTGCCAAAGATTTTCAGTTCCCACGTGTTCTATTCATCCTTCTCTCATAATTTTCAATAAATTTCATTATTATACTGAAATCATACAATTAGTTGAGCCGCGTATCGACAGTCCGAGGCATGTGCCGCGAATGCCTCAAGGTACAGTCTGTTCATGCAAAGAAGAGTCTTGCTACTACTACTATCTACTCCAGTCTCCAGCTCGGTCAATATTAGTTCAAACATCATTGATCTGGTCTCAATTATAGGAAACATTTCTATCTTTAATTCAAGACCAAATCAATAATTTTTGAACCAATATTGACCGAGCTGGAGACTGGAGTAAAGCCGCGTATCGACACTGTCTATAACCGGTCTCCAGCCTGTCTCCAGCTCGGTCAATATTGGTTCAAACATTATTGATCTGGTCTCAATTATAGGAAACATTTCGATCTTCAATTCAAGACCAAATCAATAATTTTTGAACCAATATTGACCGAGCTGGAGACTGGAGTAAAGCCGCGTATCGACACTGTCTATACACCCGGACTGTCGATACCGGGTTTGCTAGCGCCTAGCAGCCAGGCAAACGCGGCACACAATTAGCAGCGAGCAGTGCCTGTTGCCTCGCAACGCACAACGAACAATTCTACAAACTAACCTCAAAATTGTACCCCATTCCTTTGCATTTTTGTGATTGAGAATTCTATTTGGGTGCAGAAGGTTCTAATAGGCAATAATAAACATTGCCTTAAATTTTCATCTACTAATTGAGCACAAACTAACCTCCAAAGTCCAAATTATCAATTATCAGAGCTTAACATGACTCGGACTGTCGATACGCGCTATTCATTTCAAGAAACAGATCAATAGAAATTTCTCCTTGTTCTTTCCCTTTTTGCAACATGTTTTTCTCAATTCCCGTTCTCTTCCTACTCTTCGTCATACTTTTATCCTTCCATATGATATGGAAGAATCAAGGATATCCTCCCATATTATATAATTGCTATTTATCTTTACCTTTATTCTCTATCACATGGAAAGCATAATTTGCATTGGCGGCTCGTACCCACGAAACAGGTGAAGTGCCCGTATATTTTACTATATAGCACTTCACCTGCCCCATGGGCAGGAGCCGCCAATGATAATCTGCTCCTTTGTAAATGTCTTCTCCAATTATCGAATGAATGAACTAACAATACAATGGCAAATCTATGCATTAATTGTATAATAATGTCATCAATTCAAATGTATAGAACGTGACCACAGGCCACCAAACGATCAACGTGTGTCATGAAAGATGCAACATGTGTGATCAAACACGCAACATGTATTTTATAACCTGCAAAGTGTATAATAATATAATATATAGTAATATAATAATGTATAATAATGATTATGCAACATGTATAACATAACCTGCAATGTGTATCTTGAAACATGCAACGGGTATCTTATGAATGCAACATGTATCATGAAACAAGAATGTCAGTCGCGAAATTTAAACTGCAACGAAAGTTGATGTGAAACTCGTCAGTCAACTTCAACTTTCAAATTGCAAATGGCATCCGGTCGATTTCAATTGCAATTTTTTGCCATTTACAATCAAAATTTGAGAAAACGTCTATAAGATATTTAGAATTTTCGTAGCACTTCGATTGAGAATTTCTAGTCCAGGAGAAATACACAATTATAAAAATTTTGAATTAAGAGCAATAGGTTATTCCAAATATATCAATTCACAAATTTTTTCTTATAGAATATTGGATAAAATTGTAAATTTTGAGCCACAATAAGAACACTATTAATTTGATTGAGGAAAATAATACAATACACGAATAAAATACAGTCAAAAACATACCCTACTACATGAGTTTCAAGGCTTTATCGCTGACCATTTTTACGATAATTTCTTCATTATGATCATCTATATCTATAAAAGTGAAATAGCACTGACTGACTGACTGATTCATCACCAAAACTAAAAATCCACTGAACCGAATGCGTTCAAATTTGGCAGGCATGTTCAGTTGGACGTTTCGACGCGCGCTAAGAACGGATTTTAGGAACTTTTCAAGGATACACCAAATATTTAAGTTTTTCGGCGTTTTCTCAATTTTTTCGAGAACCAATCGGTAGAAAATATTGATATTTGGTAGATAGGTTCAGATAAGGTCTAGAAATGTTGTGTTAAGGTATTTTTGAATTCCGTTCGAGATTACGCCAGTAATCCGGTTTTTCAAAATTGTAGATGTTTTGCGGGTTGCATATCTTTCGCCTTGATACGACCAATCCTTACTGTAAATTCAATGGTCAGCGAGATTATAGATAAACTAATTTGGAAGATATTGAATCAAGTTTCAAACTATGTCCGATATAGTTCCCAAGGTGACGCTCAATATCAGCGTTTTACTATTTTTCGGAATTTTCTTGGATTTTTCGAGAATAAATTGGTAGAAAATGTCGAAATTTGGTGAACAGGTCCAGATTAAGTCTAGAAATGCTGTGTTCAATAAGTTTTAAATCCCTTCTGAACGGAATTTGCAGGAGAGCGAAGCGAGCCTGTTTGTCTCCGCTTACACTGACAGAGATCATGCAGGCGAGCGAAGCGAGCCCTGTTTGACTTACTGACACTGCTGATACTGTCGGGGGTCCAGGCGGAGAAGGCGAGCGAAGCGAGCCTGCCGGCTAGTTTTTATTATAATTTGTACATGTACAACTGGAAATTCTGAAGGAAATTGAACCTGACCGGTCTAGTTTTTGCAGACATTTAATTTCCACAATTGCCAGCCTTCAACACTCATATTCATTTCCAGATTGAAATTGGATTTCTGCAGCCTATCAATGCAATTATCTGTGGAGAGCAGACAGGCGTTCTTCCTCTGTTTTGAATTAGTTTCGAAAACCTGTACCTGCTCTCATCTCATATAAAGTACCATACGCAATAGCTTCCATGAAGTACATTCATGTAGCCTACACAGGCGGCTCGTACCCACGAAACAGGTGAAGTGCCCGTATCTTCTACTGTACAGCACTTCACCTGTTTCGTGGGCACGAGCCGCCAGTGGTAGCCTAATAATACACGAAATGTTATCATACACTGAAATGGTGAAAGAGATTTGAATTGCAATGCTTTTAAATAATGATTTGAATTAAGCTATTCAATTTACAAAGAACAATTATTGTATTGGAAATGTTAAAAAACCTTAGGAAAAATTGTGTTAGATTGTCGAATTGAATATGTTGAATTGAACCTAATCGTCGCCATATTTGGAACAAACTGATTCCATTAATCAATAATTGAAAATTTTAAAGCATCATAACATAATTAAGGTAGGATTCATTTTATGAATTCAAATAATTAAAAACATAATAAAACATATCCAATAGTTTTTTATACCCGATTTCATTTATTTATCTATTTATTCATTTTACAGAAACAAAAAACGTTTTGGTTAAAAACACAGACTATTGTCCAAAACGTCTTTATACCAAATTTTGATTTATACCAATTTACCCGGTAATAGATTTTTATTCCCCGATTTCCGTCACTGTGACATGAGCAAACCCTGCTGGGCAACCACACATTCAATCAATCTAATTATTATACTGTATTTATTCATAAAATTAATGTACATTTGAATGTGTATGGATTCAAATATTTGTTGAATATTGTCACACATTAAACAATGTTGTCACGCTGCAAGTATAATGTGTTTTCGTAACTGATTATACTGTAATTTCTTATTGATTCCAATTTTATTATATCAGTCAACAAGCTTCCTTTCTGTACGGTTCCGTATCAACTTTAGAGTTTTGTATCACTACTGCGTATCAAAACTGCCGTGTAAAGACGCCTAGATGATACGAATGAGAGGTGATCTGCAGTTTGAGTTCGAAGAATGTCATATGCTCAGAAATGTGGCCTATTCATGAATATTTCGTAAATAATTCTTCCAAGTTGAGGTGTGGTTGACGACATCGTAGCTAAACATTTCTTATATTAGTCGATGGCTCACGCTTTCTGTTAGTTTATGCAGAATATGAGCATGTGTACGGAATAGAAATTTATTGAAGGTGGTGTCAAGGTAAGGATCCTGACATATCCAGGAAGAAAGAACTGAGTGGAAGAATAAGTAGAAGTGGAAGAAGAGAAGAAAATAAAGAACAAATAAAAAAAGAAGAATACGGTGAAGGAGAAGAAAATGACAAGAGTTTGAAGAAGAAGATGAAGATGAAGTAGAAGTAGAAGAATAAGAAGGATTAAAAGTAGATGAAGAAATATTACTAGCAGAAGAAGGAGAGGAACAAGACGAAGAAAAAAGCGTATAAATGAGAAGAAGTAGGAGGAGGAGGAGGAGGAGGAGTAGAGGAGAAATAGGACACAAAGAAGGAGAAGGATTGAATGATGAAGAATGAATAATGTGTTGCTGAGAAGAATATCAAGTACCAAAAAAGACGAAGGAATGAAGCATGGAGAATAAGCACAAGAAGTGAGAGATTCAAAAAGATAGGAATTTAGTGAAATTAAAAGGTGTGTAATGAAAAGAGAGGCAAGATGGAGGCAAAAGATGGCCATAATTACATAGAATTTATATTATAACCAAATCCAAATATTGTCTGGTTTATGATATCCGTAACCATAGTATATCTATAACCATAGAAATATAGTATACAGTGGGCAAATATGATGATGAGAAACAGAAATTCAAAAGGAAACATTACGAGGAGGAAAGGAACAGTTGTGAAGGTGGTGAAGTTATTGAATAAACTGGATGATAATGAGGAAAAGAAAATATTAGAAAAAGGTATGAAAAGGATTAGGAGAGGATATGGTAGACAAAGGGGATTGCGAGGAATTTGAAGCAGATGTAGTAGGGGTTTGATAGATGAAGGATTAGACGAATTGAAGAAGGCAGAGGAATCTACAACGAAAGAAGAGGTAGAAAAAGAAGAAGAAGAAGGAATAAGAAGAAAGAAGAAGAATATGGAAGATAGAGGAGATTCAGAAGAATTAGAGGCCAAAGCCCTAAATGGGCTGTAGCGCCATGGAGTAAGTAAGTAAGTAGTAGAAGAAGAAGAAGAAGAAGAAGAAGAAGAAGAAGAAGAAGAAGAAGAAGAAGAAGAAGAAGAAGAAGAAGAAGAAGAAGAAGAAGAAGAAGAAGAAGAAGAAGAAGAAGAAGAAGAAGAAGAAGAAGAAGAAGAAGAATAAAGAAGGAGAATAAGGAATATAGAGGAGATTCAGAAGAATTAGAAGTAGACGTAGGAGTTTGATAGATAAAGGAGTAGCAGTAGAGGAAGAGGAAGAAGGTCTACAACGAAAGACGTGGTGGTGAAGAAGAAGAAGAAGAAGAAGAAGAAGAAGAAGAAGAAGAAGAAGAAGAAGAAGAAGAAGAAGAATAAGAAGGAGAATAAAAAATAGAAGAAGTATTGACCCTCAGTTTTCGTGAATAAGACAATGAATATCAACTAATTGGCAGCTTTGATAAACTAACCATGAACAATCGGCCATCTTTTCATCACTGAATTAGCATTGAATAGGATTTTGACACATGGAATACAAAGCATCACTTTGCTGTGTTTTGGTTGCCTCCTACCTATCTCACAAAAACAACAAATTACAGCTGACGCCAAAAAATTAGGCGGTTTCGTCTGCTCCTTGTACGCTCCAACAGCTGATGTAGATGAGAGTTCTCATTCATCTAGGCCTAGATTATGTTTTTGGTATCAAAAAAGCAATGGAGATTTTCATCAGCTGTTAGTAGTTTGCATAACCTTAAAAAAGACCAAACTTCAGGACCCTCGCGTGGGGTGTGCGGAGTGTACGACCGCACAGGGCGCCACGGCCAAGAGGTCGCCGCGGCGGCTAATGCAAAACGGGAATTTTAGAAATTAAAATTGGACTATCAGAATAATTTTTCTGTTTTCACTAATTGATAAAAAACTAATTTTACCAACAACTTGAATCCACAAGAAATTATTTCCTCTGCATAAACTCATTCATCATAATGAATTGATCAATTTGAAAAACCACGATATGAAGCAAGCCAAGATACAACACTCTTAATTCTATTTTTCATACGATGAATATAATGAAATAGAACTCAAACTATTAATGATCTAATACCAGACCTCTTGCCAGAAAAATTTGAAAACTACAACAATTCGGTGAAAATATTAGGGAGAAGTTGTTATTGGAAACCGGCTTGTGATTGGTCGACAGAGTGTAAGGTGGTTGTCAGCCAACAATAGAATTAAATTTAATGGGAGTGCAAAATCGTATTATCTCATTCTAATTCCATTCAGCAAAAAAACTATCGTAGTACTAGCCTAAAGCCACGTTTACGCCGGAATATTATTATCATTTGTTAATAACTTTTATATAATGAGTTATATAATATAGGCTTAGTCCATATAATAATACATAATTGAAAAAGTTATTAACAAATGTCATTAACATTCCGGTGTAAACCCGGGATAAGTTATACAATAAAAGTAAAACTGAGTCTAAATTCTATAAATAAATTCTTCAAATACTAACTTGATAGAATCTTACCAGCCTGAATGCATAAATTGATATTATATTAGTACAAGATCGTCAATAGTAAACCAGCGTAATTTTCTGTATACGATACACCATCCATCATTTTCTTGCTAGCAGCCATTTTCTAAGACAGAACTCACGAAACACTGTCAACCAATAAGAGAACAGCAGGCGGGGAATGAAGGCGTGTCCAAGTCAAAACTGAACACCACCCGTCAACTGCTGCCATCTACAGGTTGAATTTGAAAACTTTTCTAACCGTTGTTTTTGGCCATTTGAACGTAGGCGGAGCTTGGAGGCGTGTCCAGTGGAAGTCGACGCAAGTCACCCTATTGCTACTGCCATCTGCTGGCTGAATTCTGAGCTATTTTGAATGTTATTCAAGAAAGTTGGGAAGAGCAGTGAGAATGGCTGAAATCTTCAATTTGCTTGTTATTGAGTTCCCGATTTTTTGTTAAAACATCTTTATTCCCAGTGAAATGAAATATTTATGATGATTCCGAATATTTTTTGGCGAAAAATTTATTATTCCCTTCCTTATGTGTTTTTAAGCGAACTAATAAAATAAATTAATTGATGATTAAAAATTTAATACTTTAATGATAAAGTACGGTACATTGTAACAGTTTTCCTCAATGTAGATAGCATTTTACTATGCATTTTACTATGCATTTTATTAGTTCCTGTAGCTTTTGCTTATCGTGTATTTAATACATAAAAAACAGGAAAGAATACATTGGGCACGTACATAAAAATAAGCAAGTCCCTATATAATCCCTAATAATCCTTTTGTCAAACCACATGCAACATTGGGATTGCTTATGAGAAAAATATGAATATGCAAAGCAGCTAGAATCATGTTTGGCATTGAATATATTATAATATTTTGAATTGAATTCGTCTGGTAGGCCTAATGGGGCGCCTGCCAAAATATAGCACAGGGCGCCAAAAAACCACGCGAGGGCCCTGCCCAACTTTTTGGTATCAGCTTTACATCACAACCTTCTGAAAGTATCCCCCTAAAAATATGTTTCGATTATTACAAATCACAGGAAGATGTCGGATACAAGATGCAACAAGTAATTTCATGGAGTAACGTAATAATTAATCAGCTGACCAGTCTGCGTTGCTCTATCTCTATACAACTATAGTCTCTCCAAGCAAAGATTACCCTCTATGGCAAGATGAGAAAATGACTCCAGCTTGGTCAATATTTGTTCAAAAATTATAAACGTGCTCTTAATAGTAGATCAAGTTGATAATTTCTGAACCAAAAGTGGCCGAGCTTGAGTCATTTTTCCATCTTGCCAGAGGGTCTTCTTTGCTTGGATAGAATATATGTGTTTCTATTTCATCGTGTGCCCAACATAGGACGGCCTCTTGTAATAATGGAAATCTACTTACAGGAATATTCTTTCAAAAGTTAATTTATAACTGACCCTAAAAGGCTCTGCGATTTCGTCTGACTCTTTTACGTGATTTAACCTTAAAGCATCTATTGTCAAAGTTTCAGGTTTTGATTTGTCATGAAAAAAGTTTAATTGATTTTTATATAGTTTAATTATGTAGGGTATGCTTACGAAATTATGTAACTCTTATTATAATTTACTTTAATTATGTATTTCACCAATTTAGTTTTCTGTAACTCTTTTTGTGTTATGAGGGCAATAATGGGATTGATTCCTGGTGCCCTCAATGATGTAATATTTCAAATAAATAAATAAACTCCATGTTCCTATAAATTGCATCTTGTGCCCGTAGTAATGTAAACCTTCTTTTACATGCAAAATAAATAACTATTCAAAGTACTGAGAACTTCTTTTACATGCAAAATAAATAACTATTCAAAGAACTGAGAACTTCTTTTACATGCAAAATAAATAACTATTCAAAGTACTGAGAACTTCTTTTACATGCAAAATAAATAACTATTCAAAGTACTGAGAACTTCTTTTACATGCAAAATAAATAACTATTCAAGGAACTGAGAACTTCTTTTACATGCAAAACAAAAAACTATTCAAAGTACTGAGAACTTCTTTTGAAACTTGAAGATGAATATTTCCCTTCAAAAGCGTTTTGTTGACAATACTGACATGAAAAACTCCTCTATGATCAGTGATACGTGTAACGTTGCTACATGAAGTGGAAACGCCCCATGTCACGTGATTCTTTCATCCGGTCAAAATTGATCAATCAGGGCTGCTTGCTTATTGATTGTCTGTCAAGTGCTTGCTGTGAAAGAGCATGTGAAGAGAGAGAGAGAGAGATTGCGAGAGAACGGAAAAGAAAGAGCACGTGAAATGTGTATTTTTTCAAAGTGAAAGGAAGAGAGGAAAGTAAAGAAAAGGGATAGGAAATACAGGCTATTCAAACAATTTATCACAAAGTAATGACACAGAGTATTTAGTAAAGTGCTTTAATTTTAGTTGAAATTTTCTTTACAAGACCAGTTCAACTAAATGAATAAAATACACACTATTTAAAAACGCACATACACACTTATGGCGTTTGCTTTACATGGCGAATGTTTGTTACGCAGTAGTGATACAGAGTCCAAAATTGATACGCAATCGTACAGGAAGGAAGCTCATTGACACAGAACACATTTGCAACGTGACGTTGCAAAGTAAGGTGATCTCATTTTTTGACAATGCCTAAAATCTAGGAAAAGTTACTATTGGCTCTCTAAAACTCGGTGTTTTCATAATTATATTTTTTTAATTCAACTCAAAAAATATCAAAACTATGCTTAAACGCTTTCAAAAATTATAATCATCGAGAAATAGAATCATATTATATCTACTATGGCGGCGAACATGATTTCTTGTATCAAAGAGCTTCCACCTGTATCTATATTGGTATCAATATTCCACCTGTATCACCTTTCAGAAATCCGCGATGTTAAGAGGCCTCAAGAAGTTTTGTCGAATATAAATATAGAATTTGAAATATAGAACGGCTAGAACGCTTGAAATAGAACATAATACATTTATTCTTCTTTTATACATGAATCTAACTTTTTA
The DNA here is from genome assembly GCA_017141385.1 of Sogatella furcifera. Lineage (NCBI taxonomy): Eukaryota > Metazoa > Arthropoda > Insecta > Hemiptera > Delphacidae > Sogatella > Sogatella furcifera. Next base: position 3,273,040 of record CM029558.1, on the reverse strand, counting down.
TTCTAAGTACTGTATTATACATGAATCTAAACTTTCTCATTCTAGGTACTGTAGGCTATTATTTCTAACTATACTCTAATATTATCTACTTTCAAGGTAGCTAAGATAGTATTATTGTATTGTAACTATTCTTATTGCAAAATAATAACATCAAAATGTAAGACAATCTATGACAACTGACAACATAAATTGTCGCCTATCAAAATAGAAACACACCTCTCTATAGAAAGTGCACACTTCCTTCACAGGTAGCAATAGTTGTATAACGTTGCATGATAGAATAAAACGGAAAAGGAACTCAGTCTTGACACAAAATCTGATTATAATTTGAATGACATGGAACCAACAGCAGAAATTGAATCGGATTTCAATGACGTGGAGTTCCACAGGGATCCGTTTTGGGTGCAAAGCTTTTATCAATATTATATTGTTACATGTGTTCTACTACGGATGTTAAAAGCAGGATGAGTATATCGGTGTTCCTCTCTTCAGTTTTCAGGAGTATCCGACATTATTCTGTTCTCTGTTTCATGTTCCTATTTCAGCGTTCCTTTGTTTCGGTTCTCCTCTCAACGTTCCTCTGTTGAAGTTCTACTTCTCTCTATTGAACTTGAAAATCATTGGACAATCAATTACTCCACTCCATATCCTTATCTGTCGATTTTTTCACTGTTTATATTCCTAGTTAGTTCCCTGATCCTCAATGCCTTCACGTTCCTTTGTTCAGGTCCTACTTCAATCAATAAAGTACGGTACCAAACTTTTCATTAATCAGATATCAGCTAACAAATACTCATCATTACGGATTTCTAATAAAAGTACGGAGCCCTAATTATTATGAGCTATTCACTCTCATATACGATTTGTTCCTCATTCATAGATCTTTCAAAAGCCTTCCATGTCATTGTTTTGTGTGAGATATGACAATCTCAAAAAGCTGAGTATAATGTTTGAGTAGGGAATCAAAGAATAATGTTAAGAGTAGGAAATCAAAGTACAGTATAATGTTAAGAGTAGGCTATATGCATGGTAATGTGAGTTTTGTATGAAAGAGTTCAAGTGTCTTCCGTTCTTTGACAAATTTTCCTCTAGAATGTGTTTTGCTCCCAAAATCTATTCACAATCGTTATTCAATTGTATCTCTCTCTTTTTTCTCTTTGAAATTAGTCCCTCACTTTCTTTTATTAGCTCATTCTGTACTCTTCCTCCTTTGAGCTTCTCCTTTTTCTTTATTAGTTTTCTTTTATTAGATCATCTTTATTCTCTTCCCGTGTTTTGAGCTCTTCTTCCCTGAATCTTTCCCTTTCCTTTTTCACTCTTTCTCAATACCTGTAACACTCACTCTCTCTCTCTCTCTCTCTCTTTGTCAGGCCTTTCCTTATCATACTGCCTCTCTCTCTCTCACTCTCTCTCTCTTCCCCTTTCTTCTCTCTCTGTTCTTCCTATCTCTTTCAAAGCACCGTCATTGATGCCAATGAAACGTCAGTTACATACAACAGAGCGACGTCTCTTCAATTTGCATTGATTTAGCTTCCACTACACATTCGTCTTTGTCAATTTCGTTCTTCTTCTTCTTCTTCTTCTTCTTCTTCTTCTTCTTCTTCTTCTTCTTCTTCTTCTTCTTCTTCTTCTTCTTCTTCTTCTTCTTCTTATTCTCCATCTTTTTCTTCAGTTTTCTACTTACTTCGTATTTTTTTCCTCTCTTTGATCGATACTGTAAATGCTCATATTTCTGTTTTTTCTTGAATCATTTTTCACCAACAATAAAACCTTCCTTGCATTCTATAGTCTGTCCAAGCAAAAAGGACCCTCTGACAAGTGACTCTAGCTCGGTCAATATTTGTTCAAGAACTATAAATGTGGTCTTAGTTGTAGATCAAATTGTTTCCTATACAATTTGAGATCAAATTTATAATTTTTCAATCAAAATTGACCGAGCTTGAGTCATTTTCCCATCTTGCCAGAGGGTCTTCTTTGCTTGGACAGACTATATTTTGTTTCTTCTCGTTCTCTCCTTGTTCAGCCTTCCTTCTTTCTATTTCTCCAATTATTTTAATAATTTGTTTTTCTTTGATTTCCTTCTCGAATTATTTCTCACCAACTATAAAATTTTCCTCCTCTCCTTATTTTACTTTCTCGTTCTCTCCCTCCTCAGCTCTCTCTCTCTCCTTTCTTCATTCTCCTTCCACTCTTCTTAGCGTTCTCCTTTTTTTTCTCTATTATTCAAAATCAATTAATCTTCTCTTCTACATTTAGCCAATCCATTCTTTTTTCTATAATTGTTTTCCTTACCGTATAATTCCATCTTCATCTCCTACTTTTTTTCTTTTTCTCTCAATTTCTTCCCTCTCCTTCATTTCCTTATTCTTCGATTTCTATTTTCCTTCCTGTTCCTTCTTTCATTTGTCAAGATCAGCTGTTGGAGCGCACAAGGAGCAGGTGAAACCGCCTTAATGTTTGGCTTCAGCTACATCACATCATAGAATAATAGAGCTCTATTTTTCCTAGGAATTCTCTTCCTAGGATTTTCTTTGATCACATCTTCCTATCCTATTGTCACACACCTTATCAAATCTTAACTTATAGATTTTCAAGTCGAATAATACGGTACCTATAAATACACATTACTCAATCATCTTGTTCTCTTGTAATACTTTATAGCCTACTGCGTAGCGCAAAAACAATTCCTAATTTATTGGGGTGACCTTTCATTGATGCAAAACACACCTTTTCTACTCTATTTGAAGTAACTTCGGTCCAATCTAAACTCGTATAAGATAGGAAATACTATGTATTTAAGTCCTAGATTACCTCAAATACAGTATGAAACATTTCCGGTGATCTACTACGAAATCATTCATTGAAAACAATTATTCACTGAATGAATTTGATCAATGAATGAAACGTTCTCTTTGTTGTGAATGAATGAGGTTTTGTTGTTATAGTCTGTCCAAGCTGAGGAGACATTCTGGCAAGATGGGAATATGACTCCAGCTCAGTCAATATTGGTTCAAAAATTATGAATTAGGTTTAAAATTGTAGATTAGAATGTTTTCTTCAATATTTGTGATTAAATTTATGATTTTTAAACCAATATTGAGCGTGCTGGAGTCATTTTCTTATCATGCCAGAATGCCTTCTTTGCTTGGACAGACTGTATCAAAGCCTTACACAATATCATTTGAATAGTGAGGAAGTTATTGCTTTCTAATGCTTTCGGGATAGGGTAAATCACACACGAATCAAATCCGTCAAATCTGTGAAGGAACTATTCAATCGACTCGGGAGTTATACCGAATTAGTCTGTATAGGAATCTAACAATAAAGGAACTGGTTCCTTTGAGTCTATAGAGGATCTAGTTCATAGATGCATTATTCTATTATGTTGCCTTTGGTTGATTCTTGATTGATGTATTTATCAATTCATCTTGCATATTGATCGAACGGAAGTTCCTTCTAGGCTTTCAATAAGATTTTTCTGACAAAAGAACAGACTGAGTTATATGTCCGTTGAAATATGTAACATTATTTCGAACATAATATATCCGAAACATATCATCACTTTATATTATCATATATATTAAACATAAATCCACTTCCGGGTGATTTAGAATCTATCAAAAACATTGCACAGAAGGCTTCTATTGGGGATGGATATCGAAAAACAAAAAATCGATATTTTCGACCGCAACATCGATAAGTGGAAAACAACGATTTTTTACTATCGATCATCTTACTGACATATCTAATAGTTATTTTCAATGTTGTTCCAATTTCATTAAAATTTAACATATTTGACATTGCAACTTCTTGTATTATTCATTCTGTCGAGTGTCGATGAATTACAATAAAGGGTTGAAACACAGACAACAAATCCAAAACGTCTTCTCCCAAATTTTGATACATAGCTATAATCGTATCGTATCGGGGGGGAGTTCCGAAGAATTTTTACGGTCGACATAACCACAATTTCTCATGGCCTCTTCTATGCTTATATATTTTTGAATGTACTAAACTGCTAGGCAATCGGCACGTGGACACATAGCTCAATGGAATTGAATATCGATTCAACACTCGATGCTATGAGAGCATGGAATTCCTTTGTACTCTAAACTCTACTATCACGCAGCAAAATCTGTTCAATATCTGATAAATTGTATGCAAACAATAATAATAGCAGCTATCGAAAGGCCCAATCAATACATGTCTCTGGGATACTAGCTTGGTGACAAAGGCCTTTCTCCATTACAACAAGTATCGCAGCATGTATCAGTGGCTCTTATGATTTTACAGTGGTAGTATTTGAAACTTGTCGCAGGGGCATGTTTTTTATTGAATGGTAACTACCAATGGATTGCAATTTGGTAGTTTTTTTAAGCCGTGTGTACAAAGGTACAGAGGAGGTTGCTCCTACCTGATTTTGTGCAAAATGAAAAACGGGTGGGAGAGACTAGAATGTGACGCAGTTCATATCAGAACTTCTAAAACCGTGCACATCCGATAATATTTTCAGCGACAAAAATCATATGTTGTTGTTCTGAACAATATGTTTTTCTGGCTTTCACACCACTTTTCTAGTTCCCTCAAATCGGAATAACCTTCTTGCACTGGCGGCTCATGCCAACGAAACAGGTGAAGTGCCCGTATCTTCTACTGTACAGCACTTCACCTGTTTCGTGAACACGAGCCGCCAGTGTCTTCTTGTAATAACCTTGTATTGGAGCCTACTTTACTTGATTGTATAGTATAGCTTAGTATTATTATATTAGTATTAGTATTATATAGTATTAGATTAGTATAGATTAGATAGATTAGTATTCCATACAATGAATCCCAAATTACTATAAAGCAGATTCCTAGTGCCTCAGCAAATTGAACTGACTATATACTGTACCTCTAGGCTAGAATTCGTGGATAAAATCTGATAATACATCAATAGGAAGACAACAAAATAAATATTAGCGTCTTCAAATATTAATTGCTAACTCATTTACACAAACTAGTCATTACTTCCTTGAAAGCAATATTTTTCGAATAACTGTCGATAACACGAAATCTTCACATCTCAATGTTATTGAATCTATAATTAAGCTATAATAGTAGAGGAAAAAACAAAACATGACACACCTGTGAATTTTAATTCAATAATGTGCGCAAATAAGTCTATTAGCTTTATTCGCTAATAGAGATGATGAAGATTGAAGAGATTTGTGGAAGTTGAAAGAGGAGAAGAAGAAGGAGGAGGAGGAGGAGGAGGAAGAAGAAGAAGAAGAAGAAGAAGAAGAAGAAGAAGAAGAAGAAGAAGAAGAAGAAGAAGAAAGATAAGGAGAAGAAAAAGAAAAAGAAGGAGAATGAGGCGCAGGAGGAAAGAAAAATCTGTTGATACGTAGCAATTCCGTATAATAACTATGGAAATGATTTTAATAATAATCATAATTCATGCCAAGACTCCAAAAACACAAAATTCATGAAAAAAACATTAATAGAAGATGATAGTTAAAGATATATGCAGTAAAAGTGATGTAAGTAAATGTTAGTGTGTGATAATTTTCGGCTCTAAATTTTTTAATTAATATTTCTATTTTAATGAAAGTTTGCAACTATTCTGTGTTTTTGTGATCAACCCTTCAAAATTCAAAATTTTCAATTATTATCACTTTTGGATCATTTCTTTGAGTGAGAAACCTTCGGCTGGAAAAGAAGTTGGACTTATAACCTAAAATTTTGGACTAAATTTAAAAGAAAATCGTGTTGGAAATACATTGAAAAATAAATAAATAACTGAATAGAAAAAGGAGAAGTAGATAAAGATGGTGAAGAGGAATACATACTTGATGGAGCATTAAAGAGAAAGACGATGAATCAAAAGAAGAAAAGAAGAAGAATATGGAGAATAAGGAGAAGGGGAGGAGTAGGAGGAGGAGGAGAAGAAGAAGAAGAAAAAGAAGAAGAAGAAGAAGAAGAAGAAGAAGAAGAAGAAGAAGAAGAAGAAGAAGATAGACAGAGGTCAAAGAATGACCTCCAGGCTTTACACTCTATCTGCATACAAAACAGTGTTTGTTGACCACCACTTGAATCCATTCTATATAGCTGATAACGTAATTCAAACTTTCGCGAATCATCATCTACTTCTCTCTGTTTATATTTCGCTCGCTCTCGTTCCCTCTCTCTCTCTCTCTCTTCTCCTCTCTGTATCATTCCATTCTCTTTCTCTTATTCTCTAACTCACTTCCATTTTCTCTTTTAAGCTTTCTATTCCTTTAGCTCCATACTTCTCCTATTATCTCTTGGTACACACTGTCTACTCAATTCCTATCTTTCTTCTCTCTCCAACTCTCTCTTTTTTCTTCATTTTTCTTTTCTTCTGTCATTCTTCTGCTAGTTTGTCACTTATTTCATCTTTTTAGTTTCAACTGTCTTTCACTCACTAATTATTTCCAATATTTACATTCACAGTATAAATTACAGAACATGCACAGTACTTTCAATCTAAGTACAGTCTGTCCAAGCAAAGAAGACCCTCTGGCAAGATGGGAAAATGACTCAAGCTCAGTCAATATTTGTTCAAAAACCATAATTTAGATTTCAAATTGTAGAAAACATTCTGATCTACAATTTGAGACCAAATCGATATTTTTTGAACCAATATTGACCGAGCTGGAGTCATTTTCCCATCTTGCCAGAGGGTCTTATTTGCTTGGACGCACTATTCGATCATGGTAACAAATAAAATACTACAATCAACAGATTGATTGTCTTTAATATAGCTATATTAATCCTCCAGAAATCCTTAGATTTGAAAAAAGCGACTGTCCTGAAAGAGATGAGCTTCAATGAAAGCCATTCAACAACTAATCAAGTACCGCAGAATATAGTTCTATATTTATAAATTAAAATTATTCTTTTGGAATCAGATTACTCTAAATAATTCAGGCAGAAATTAGATCAGATTCAAATGTTGTACTCCACATGAGGAAAGTGAAATAATCAAATCTTTGGTCGTTCCTCTTCAATCATTTTTTCCACAATCAATCCTTTCTCTTTCTCTATTCTACTTTCTCTTTCCTTTTCTATTCTCTTTCTCTCTCTCACTCTCTCTCTCTCTTTCCTTTGCCAAAAACGTAATACATCCGCCTCTAATTCGCAAAATGGCCAACTCGTCCTTCTTGAGCTCACCAATCAAGCAATATAAGTCCGTAGTCTGTCCAAGCAAGGAAGACATTCTGGCAAGATGGGAGGATGACTCCAGCTCGGTCAATGATGGTTAAAAAATTATAAATTTGGTCTAAAGTTGTAGGTCAGAATGTTTTCTACAATTTGAAGACTAATTTATAATTTTTGAATCAATGTTGATCGATCTGGAGTCATTTTCCTATTTTGCCAGAATGTCTTCTTTGCTTGGACCGACTATACCATCTCACTGCCTCTTTTAAAATGCTTTTCCGGTCTTCTATGATCTATAGTCTGGTCCAGCAAGAAGACATACTGACAAGATGGGAAAATGACTCCAGCCAGGTCAATATTGGTTCAAAAGTTAAAAATTTGGTCTCAAATTGTAGATCAGAATGTTTTCTACAATTTGAAATCTAAATTATGGTTTTTGAACTAATATTGACCGAGCTGGAGTCATTTTTCCAATTTGGCAAGATGTCTTCTTAGCACCAACAGATACACAGTAAGCTAGTTAAACGCTCTAAATATAGTTTCAGATAGGTCTGTTAACGTATTAGCATCAATCAAAAAATACTTCTGCCAAATTTATTAATAGCTTCCTAGGCGAGATTTTGATTTATCTTTTTGCGCGTAAACTTCAAATTTGGAGGCCAGTAATTTTCAGATTCATTCGGTTTTGTTTTCTTCTTGTGTAGGGCTACTATCAATGTATTTTAAAAGATGAAAATCAAAATCACAATATCACCTTCCTAGTATTTTACATTTAAGATTTACGATGCATGATTTGTTCTCCTGAAAGGCATTTTCAAGAGTTCTTTTTTCTAACCCATTACTGGGCTATTAAAAAAATTGAATTTCTCCTAAAATTATTTTCTTGATTGATTCAATTCATTTTTGTTCTAAAGTACTGTTTGATAATAGGAACTATTATCTGTTAATACTATCTTAAGATACTATTTATTACCTGTTAATCATAATAATATTCGTGTAATCTGGCTGGCTCAGGTCTGGTGTCAGAGTTTTCAGGTCGCTCCTGATCAATTTCAGGTCCTCGACATGACTTAACGACTGTTTTTAGGCAGCCGTTAATAAATTGTTGATAGATATTTGGTTTTAGAATAATCATGAATAATTTTTAATACAGTATTATGGTATCGAGCCCCGATTGTACTTGGCTTCACTGATTATCATTTGAATAGTGTAAATTCGTTCAAGTATTGAATGAAATTCCTTTAATGGAAACTGCCTACAGAAACCATCTGAATCAAAAAAGTTTATCCAATTTTTCACAAGCTACCTACATATATTTAGCATACCAAAATATCATAATAATTCAGACACTCACTACCCACTAGCATTCTTCATAAGTCGCTCAAGGAGGTATGGTCTGTCCAAGCAAAGAAGACATTCTGGCAAGATGGGAAAATGACTCCAGCTCGGTCAATATTGGTTCAACGATGATAAATTTGGTCTCAAATTGTAGAGCAGAATGTTTTCTACAATTTGAGACTCAATTTATAATTGTTGAAGCAATATTAATTGAGCTGGAGTCATTTCCCCATCTTATCAGAATTTCTTCTTTGCTTGGAAAGTAATAACTCAAATTAACCGACAGCCTCACCTAATAGAGCCTAATCAATTGGCTTCACCATAAATTATGCAAACCTGTGTTATAAAAACGAAATTGATAATTTGCTAAAGATGATCGGTTTTGATTCAGTACATTAGCGGCTAACCTTGGGAATTTAAATCGACGAAATTCGTAGCATCTTCTATGTTGGCGTGAAGGTCATTTGATATAGCTGAGTTTTTAAGACATGGAGCATAGATAATGCGCTACTAAAGTTGTGTAATTTATTATGATTCAAGACTAATTTTCAAGAATTTGGCTACAGTCCTATACCTGGGGAGCATCTTATCTAAATAATAAATGGCAGTAGATAATTATCCTATATCTGAAGAAAACTTTTTCGAATAGCCTACTCTCAAATTAAAGCTCTAATCATATCATTATTATTAGTTATTCAATAACCGCCTAAATTTTTAGCTCCAACTATACTACAGATTCCAATAAAATTTCTGTCAAAAAACTGATTGAACCTAAATTTTTGGCACCAGTTATACTACAGATTGCACTAAAATTTCAGTAAAAAAGCAATATAACTGATAGAACCCTCCATCACCAGCTATTTTAATATAAACATTCCAATCAAATTTCTGTAAAAAAACTGCAATATAACTGATAAAACCTAAATTTTTGGCACCAGCTATACTATAGATTGCAGTCAAATTTTAGTAAAAAACCTGCAATAAAACTAATTAGAGTCCTCTCGCAAACTCGTTATTTACCCAAATTCTTATTCGCAATTTTCATGTACATTGTATTCTCTCCTAGTTAGCGAATAAATTCTAACCAATTGTTTTCTGTTTGCACAGGTGCTCTTGCGCGAGAACTACCGCCGACTGCTAGCGCTCCTAGTGGAGAAACTGTGAACTAGCGACCGGCTCTTCAAGCTTCAGCCACTTCTGAATAATCAGTTGAAGTTCAGCCGTCGTGGCGAACTGTTTGAATCTTTTGTCCTGTTGGTGATGTTGTTCACGTTCTTATCGTCTGTTGAAAAAACTACCGAACCGGTGTAGAAGTTTGTAAATTACCGTGTTTTTTACCACAAAAACTAAATTTATCAACGTTCCTTTCTGTAGATATTACTTGGATTTGACACAGTAGAGTTGTGAACTGATTTTTTAGTGAAAATTTACGTCGAATTGAGTTGTGGACTGATTGTTTAGTGGGAACTTACGTTAAATTTGAAGTCTGATACCGGTTGAAAGATACGTTAAATTTTAAAACACATTGTTTAGTTGTACATTGTTGTCAAATAAACAGAAATAAAGTTTAGATATATTGAAACTAGTTTCTTCCGAAAATCAACATTTCTACGTTGTATTTGAAGTTTTTCAGTTGCAAATAACCAATTTGAGAGCTGTTTTCAGTTGTTTTTCAAATTTAAATTGTTTCGAAAACACGTTGATATTAATTCAACCGTAATAAGTTGAAGGCTCTTGTGATTTTAATGTTCACCAGTTCGTAACTTACGAATTTGAAACAACATTACGATTTTGAACCAACATTACGATTGTAACTTAACTTACGAGAATAAATTAACAATTTTACGTCGAATTCAAACTTTCACAATTACAAATAAGGAATCTTCGTTCAAGTGAAACAGTTCATAATTTGGAATCCCATAGTGAAAATGTTATCAAAAATCGGTAATTCACCACTTTTGGTGTAAGAATATCGTGTCGTTGGGAAGTTTTTCATCAGATTTCTTCGCAAAATGGAAGTGTACGGCAAAGAGGATTTGAAAGAACGTGCTATCAAAAGTTTGAAACAAAGTCTGGCTCGGTTATGGAGGAGACGGTCTGTGACGATTACGGAGTACGACCCCTGTTACAAAGTGGCCTACCTTGGGAATGTTATCACCGGCTGGGCTAAAGGTAAGCCGCCTTATCAATTTTTGTAATTTATGGGTTAGATTGCATGTGTGGTGTTGGTGAATTGCAATGTTTTGTTGATAAAATTGTAACTTACTCAATTGGAAAGTTGTGAATAAGTTTAGATAGGTTTCCATTACTGAATCCGTATCTGAAATAAAAAATTCTATATCTATTTCCTAGCCTTTTAGGTTTTTTTTTAATAAAAGGTAATGTGATAACGGCCCATAACGCCTTACTGTATTTGATAATGTGGTAAGATGCAATTCAAACATGGAATTGTATAAAGCCAGGTAGAGCCAGGCACACTGAGCAGCTGATTTTTGATTTGCGTTGCTCCATACAACTATGTGTTTCTATTGCATCTTGCATATCTATTTCTAGTAATAGAAACCTGCTATAAGTTACAATTAATTCCAATTTGTCAAATGTTTATCTGGATTTTATTAATTTGATGGTCGCACTTATAAAATAAGAGTAATTTATATTGATTTAAAATTCACAATACCCTAAGCAAGCCTTGGAGAGACAGCTCCTATAATCCTTCATGAGCAACCATTGAAAATCTCTGGAAGTACATTCTTGAATCAAATTATCAAATGTTACATAACAATAGATTACTCTTTTTCAATCTACAAATAGCTACCCTATTTCAATCGCAGTCGAATATTGTTATTAATTAGAAAAAGGCTAATAAAATATTAAAATTGGGAGGAACCGGCATCCAAATATATATCTCAATCTACAAATAACAATTATTAACTGTGATCTTCAGAAGTGTTAAGGTTATTTAGATGGATGAATAGGATTAAATAAATTATTTATTCAGGTTATCCAATACATAACTTTTCTGATTAGAAGCTAGTTGTAGTTGGGGTTCTAGAGTCTTTGGTTATCGTGATTGATGAATACATCTAAATTGTTTATTTTTAGTTATCCAATCTTCATGAATATAACTCCTGTAATTAGAAGCTGGTTATAGTTGGACTTATCTAATGGAAAAATTGTGTTGTACGTGTTATGTCAATTGGTGGGAAGATAGAAATTTGAATTCTCCAAAGAATTGATTGTAGTTCCAGAATGAATTATTAAGAGTTCTTTTCGGAAATTATCAAGGTATAAAGATAGAAACCAGTTGAACTCGTTTGAGAAATTCTTTTTCAATTGTGCCGACAGGTTTCTAAGTTTCTCTTTTTACTCTTGAAGGCTAATTATAAAAAAATGTAATTGGACTGAATCGTTTAATAGAAACTTCTGTCTGGTAGAGATGTGAAGAGTGCAAATTGTATGGTCAATGGAACTGATCATAGGCTGGATGCCATTTTTGTAGTCTGGTATTTTCTGTTGATGTTGATGTCATTATCTTCAAGCCAGTTTGAATCTTCCATGAAATGAGTTAACGTTTTATGAGATTTATGCTAATTAATAATTCTATAAGCTTGAACTGGTACATTTTACAATGACTTTGATTTTAAAGCTGTTGAAATAAATTATTTTTATAAAATTAAATCCTCAATTGAGGAAAAAGTGAAATGTTGAAGTCATCGTAGAAAGTTTTAATGAATAACAGTTTTTATGTAAATGTAACAGGTACTATGTAATAAAAAATTGTAACAAGTAATAACATGTTAGAGCATTTAATCTTACATAAAATTATCATCAGTCTAGAAAGTGGGAGCCTCTTCATATTAATTTGATCACGGAACATTTCAAAAATGAAACAAAACAAACTATATTAAGCTACGGGATGGGCCAAAACAGTTTGCAAAACTAACCAGCAATATAATAAATGTAATAATTATTATATAGGATAGGTATATTTAATTGAAAGTACAGTACAAGGATGGTATTCAATACACTTTCGCTCGAATGTATTTCTCACTCTCACTCAAATCAAAAACAGGTTCAAATCCCTGTTTTTATAACCTTTTTTTAAATTGGATTGATTCAATTTCAAGTCAACAGAAAATAAGTGTAAGCCAGAAGAAGATAATAAAAACTAAGTCCTCATACTCGGGAATCCTTCCCGAAGCTTGAGCTTGCTCTTTTGGGGAAGTAGTTCCTTATGTTTATTTGCATTTGTTATTGATTCATTTGGCTGTTATATTTCTAAATTGTGAATTATTGTAATGCTTTTTCAAGGAATAAATACTAAGTTTCACATACCACGAATTTTGGACACTATATTGAAAAGAGAGAGCTTGGCAAGCACATGATGAGTAATTGCGCAATTTTACTTTATTCTAACCAGTAAAATTTATAGGGATATCGACGAACGTCGGATCGTTCGTAGGGATCCGGCTTGAACGTCGGACGTTCAAGAATTATGACATGTGAAACATGGGTAAGAGTAGATATCAAAGGAAGACTGTTGAACCAATTTGCTTTCATCTCAATAGATTTTTTTCAATTATAAAAACAATAAAAATCCTTGTTTCCAATCTTTTTCAATGAAATTATTATAAACGTTCATTCAGCTTATTATAAGCAACACAAAAGGCAATCAATCGACTAATTTATGAAGCAGAAGCAGAATACTCTGTTATTCAGATTATATGTCAGAGGTTAAATAGTTGATGTGATAAGAAAACAATCGGTCAATGCATTAATTCAATGAGAATATATACATAATGTGGATACATACATATATACGTTCAATGGGGATTATGCACTGAATGAATGAGTAAAACGCAGTAACAATGAAGATAATGTGGACTATGCTCTAGGACTAGGAATTTGGGTCTTTGTCATAATATTCATAAATTGAGAATTTGCCTCAATGTTATAATCTTAATTATGCACGATTAAATTGAAAACTACAATCGGAATAATTTTATATTGTCCCTCCCTATTAAGTCTTCAATCAATCGAGGTGAGAGTATCTATCTATCTATCTATCTATCTATCTATCTATCTATCTATCTATCTATCTATCTATCTATCTATCTATCTATCTATCTATCTATCTATCTATCTATCTATCTATCTATCTATCTATCTATCTATCCATCTATCTATCTAAAACTTATCTTTTTGAAAATGTATTCTTTTGTTTTTACTTCTGGGGCATGCCCATAATCTCATCATTCATTGGGCTCTTGTTTATATTGTGATAATCTTGCTGATTATAGATCAGTTTCAATTTGGTCAATATTGTAATATTATATAGGGAAAGATGAGTAACAAGTAAAACGGTTTTCGAACGATTGCAGTTCGAAAAAACCTATACTCGTTAATCTTTCCATAGTACAAGTACAGTGGATGAATAGAAAAAACTTTTCAACGCATCAAGTAGAAAAATAATAAAATTATAAAAAATCTTTATCCCTATAATCCTCAACGTTCAAGTGTAACCATACCTTATTAGATTACTTCAATTATTAATTTCATTAATATTATTATTTAATATTATATTATATAATATTATATTAATATATAATTTAATATTACTTCGAAAAAATAGAATGAAAGGAAATACAAATGGAGTGTAAAACGTATTTCTCCAAAATTTCGATGAATTATTTGAAATGTTTATGACGAGTGAAAAACATTAAACTCCGTCCCATCTTGGAAATTTTTTGTTTTATTCATTTCTCATTCATTCCACCTTTGAATATTAAATCCCTCACAGCTTTTCCGAGAAGCTCCTCAATAATTCTTCCTTGCTGAGAAAATCAAATCCATCCTCACTTTTCGCCGTCAGCAAAAAAAGAATGAAAATCCCTATTTCTTCGAATCAATATGGTCGACTTTCATGTAGTCGAGCAAAGAAGACATTCTGGTAAGATGGGAAATGACTCCAGCTAGGTCAATATTGGTTCGAAAATCACAAGCTTGGTCTCAAATTGTAGAGAAGATTGTTTCTCTACAATTTGAGACCAAACTTATAGTTTTCAAACCAATATTGTCCGAGCTGGAGTAATTTTCCCATCTTGCTAGAATGTCTTCTTTGCTTGGACAGACTCTACCTCTCAAGTTTTTCCAGGAGTTCTCAGCAAATAACTTTCCCTTTTAACGGATGAAAACTGGTGAAAAACGTCGGAAAAGTCTGGAAAACTTTGTTTTCCAACAGATGTCTTCCTATTCAAATCATATCTCGGAGCTCTTACAAACTTTTTCTGCAAAACTCTTGTTCTTCACGAAGTCAATACTGAAACGCATGTAGTTGAGTTCTGAGTTGTCTACTTTAAATGATTACAGTACTTTTATTAAGATTGGATGCTTGTTTTTGAATGCTTTCAGGCGAATTTGAGTCTAAAATAACTGGAATTTTTCAAGGGATGTAATTATTTCATTTTATTTATTTCATCAAATTAATACATTGAAAGAAGAGAAAAAACAGGCGTTAGCCCAAAACTTCTTCTACACCAATTTTGATCAAAATGTCCAAATTTAGGTTATGTTCCTTTTCACACTTTCCACTTCACACGATTTTGACTCAGAAAAAACATAATACCTCCAAAGCCAAATTAGAATAAAATACTTTTTTGAGAATGAATAGGAATTGGGTGTTTTTATCTGTTTTTCACTTTTTGAATAGTTGTGAAGGTGATATTTTGGTAATTATCCATTTTTAATGTAAAGACAAGACGTTGTGCAAACCACAGATTTATTAAAAAATCGAGATACCGGTTTTGGTTTTTACACCATTATCAATCTCTGGTAATCTCAGTTTATCAGAGATTGATAATGGTGTAACAACCGAAACCGGTATCTCGATTTTTTAATAAATCAGTGGTTTGACAACATCTTGCCTTTTCATTTAATATGTTTTTATCTGAATGATTTCAGGCGATCATGCTTCGCAATCATAATTATTTTGCATCAAATGTTCTGATGAACACTAGCTCTACAGGGCTAAAGGAGCTTTCGTTGAACTCTTTAAACGCAAATTAAACCTTGTCAAATTTCAAACACTTTGTTTTGTTTGTTTTTTCATTAAAAATAAGCTAAACTCTGTACACACTCCTTTACATAACTAACTATACTCTACCTGGGAGGATAAATAATAGAAATAATTAGACCACGAAAGCTATTTAATTAAAAAATTTAATTCTTTGTAAGCAGGGAAATTTCTTATTCTACATTCTGTGGATATAACCAGTCCCAAATATAACCATCCCTGGTTATATATATATAACTTACCAACCATAACCAGGGAACCAGTCCCAAACTAATAAAAGTAGTAATATTCTGGGAACCTTTGAAATATCATTTCGTCGAGCCCGTATTACCGGAAATACTAGTAAAAGGTGAGCAAGAGTTGGTTCATTGACCCCTCAGTTTACAATAGACGGTTGTAATCTATTGAAAATGAAGAAAGGAAGAAAGCCTACAGTCTGTCCAAGCAAAGAAGACATTCTGGTAAGATGGGGGAATGATTCCTCCTCGGTCTATATTGGTTCAAAAATTATAAATTTAGTCTCAAATTGTAGGAAACATTCTGATCTACAATTTGATACCAAATTCACAATATTTGAACTAATATTGATCGAGCTGGAGTCATTTTCTCATCTTGACAGAGTGTCTTCTTTACTTGGACAGATTATACCTGTCGGTGGAAGGATGTATTCTATAAAATTTTCTGAGAATAGGAAATAATTTTCAACACGATGGGAAGGTTACTCGTCATTGCTTTGTCTACTTTCTCTGTCTGTCTTTCATTTGGTCCATTCCACTTTCTTTCTCTCTTTCTTACTCTCATTCTTACTCTCCTTCACTCTTTCTCCTATTTGTCATTTTTGGTTCTCATACCCTCTTTCTCACTCTAATCTATTTGTAATTTTTAGTTCCTCTCTCTCTCTCTCTCTCTCTCTCTCTCTCGAATAAAATTTCTCTCTCTTTCTCATATTTGTCATTTTTGGTTCCTCTCTTTCGTAGTTGCAGACATTCACCAGACTAGAAATTGTTGACTCATTCTTCAGTGTAGAATTGTAGGTGATTTATCAAGCATTTTCTAGAATTGAATTTATAAATGATTTATTTTTCGCAGGATTCAACACTCATTACTAAGTTTGATAAGAACAGTTGAAGCAATACAGTTACTGGAAAGTGATGAATAATTATAATTAGATCAAATTCTGTTTCGCTGTGAAACTCTATTCCATTGTTGAATTTTATTTGAAAACTATTTCTTGAACTTGACTCATGAATCAAGTTGCTTTCATCAAACTGACAAGATCTGACCAACTATATTATCTTCATACCAATTGTTTACAGATTTTTTGTATATTAATTTGACGTGAACAATAATTATTGAGGAATTTCGTCTTACAGTAGATTTAAAGTACTGTAATAGCTTAGAACCTAGTTCGACTGTTCCTCTAATCATTAGAATTGCATTAGTAATGCATTTAAAGCAGTGAGAATGGAAAATTCTATTCTCTCTGATTGAAACATTACAAGTTGCACATATCTGTTGCAATAAATCAATGTCAAGCCTTAAAAAAATTAATACACAATTAGACCACAATAGAATTTTCAAGAAACCGACCACGACTATCCAACAATAAATTTAATGTTTACAACAATTTACAAAATTTAATGTATCCAACAATTAATTTAAAATTTCAATAAATTTAACTTTTGTCGTTCATAACTTACAATATACAAAAATAACTTCCTAAGAACCAACCATAACCATTTGACAATAACTTTCAACGTTCATAACTTATAATAACCATAGAGTAACTAGCCAATATTCTGATTCTTTTTGCAATAGGCCTAACTTTTTCAATAAATCCAATCTTTTTCTCAAGAAACCAACTGTAACTGACTAACTTCTTGTCAACAAATTTCAAGTAACTTTTAACGTTCAGCTACTATACTGTATACTATATGTATATAAACTGTATACTGACTATACTGTCTCCTAATTGGTGAAAATCTCAACCAATCATTATTTTCTCCCGTAAACCGCAACTAAATGTGCAATACTGTAGTGCAATTATTGTATTACAGTAATGGTGAGAGAGTGGAGTGATTGGGCACGTCTTCAGCCAATCAACGGGTCCAGAATGGTCTCCTGATAATCTGTAAATGGATGTAATACGTGATACACGGCTATACGGAAATAGATCCATCTATTGATTGTTATGAACAGATTCCTAGTGTAGTGTGGACGAGCTGAGAAGACATTCTGGCAAGATGGGAAAATTACTCAAGCTCGGTCATTATTGGTTGAAAAATCATGAGTTTGGTCTAAACTTTCTAGTAAACATTCTTCTCTACAATTTGAGGCCAAGTTTATAATTATTGAACCAATATTGACCGAGCTGGTGTCATTTTCTTATCTTGTCAAAATGTCTTCTTTACTTGGTCAGACTATAGACTGTATGAACTCTCCTTGAACTCATTATCATACAAAACATGTAAGCAAGTTATATGGATTGTTTCGTTTTCATAATGTTTCACTTTTCTCAAATGATCTTTTGGAAACATCTTTTGAAACCAATAATAATTAATATGATGGGTTATGAACTCTTTTTCAACCCATTGTTGTTCAAATTGTTATGTTTTCAAAATGTTACTTTTTTTAATGATTTTTTAAGAAAACTGTTATTGAAACCAATAATGCAGAATGTGATGAATTATGAGCTCTTCAAGCTTCTTGAACCCATTATTAGCTTGAGAGATCTTTTAAGTAATATTATTATTGTTTAATAAAGTATAACTTATACTGTAGACCATTTATCAGAAAAGTAATTCTTGAAAAAGTGATTGTAAGTATAAGTGCTATTGGAGCAGTTAACTGTTCAATGGACTGTTTTTAGACTTATAAGATTTCAGAAAAATTTTGTCACAATATTTTAATACAAAAATTTTAGAGGAGAGAGAAAATGAATCAAAAAGAGAAAAATTGAATAAGTTATAAGATTTTATAACAATTCTGTTACAATATTTCAATACAATAATTCTAGAGGAGAGAGTAAATGAATCAAAAAGAGAGAGATAGAAAGCTTAGAAGGGAGAGTGAAAGAGATTCAGAGAGATAAGAGAGACGTTAAAAATATAAATCAACAATACAACAACTTCTTCATAGAAAAATATTCATAGAATTTAAAACTTCATAGAAAAATATTTCTTGTTGATTGATGAGAAAAGACGTTCAAGAGGAAAAAATATAATACAGTGAATAAGGAGAAAGGATTTTGTGAAAGAGAATGAGAGAGAGAGAAGAGAATAAGAGAAAGAGGAAGAGTAAAAAGATAATTAGAGGAATAAGTTTCAAACAGAAAATTAGGAAGAAAGACAGTGAGAAAGAGAATAAGAAAAGAGAGAAAGTTTATGGACATGCAAAAACAGTGTAAGAGAAAGAAGTGAGAGGAAAGGAGACTTGGGAGAAAAGATAGTTTGAAAGAGAATGACTGAGTGAAAGGGAGAAAGAAAGAGAAAGGAGATAAAGTGAGAGAATCAGATACTGTTTTTGAATCAAATGCAGAAACAGTTTAAGAGAAAGAAGTTCAAACAGAAAATTAGGTGAAAAGTTAGTGGGAAAAAGTATGGAGACGAGAGAGAGAAAGAAAGAAATTTTTAGAGAGAAAGAGAGAGAGAGAATTAGAGAAATATTATTGTAACCAACCTGTGCGTACAGAGCTCACAGTTGCCAAGGTGTTACCAAATAAACCAGAGCTTTGATTTACGATGTTTTTAATAGAACAGCCCACAGACTGTTATAAAGCTCGCTTCGCTAACAGCTGTTTTCTGCCAAATGGTACCCACATCCAACAATAAATATCGTTGAATTCCGCACTACATACAGGGTGGGTGAGAAGTTTGCAAACTGCTGAATATTTCTCAAACAAAGGCAGTGTGATGGTAGGTTCAAGATTGCATGAACTACTTGCCTTGACATTAGTTCGGTGTTTTCACTTGTACAGTATTCACTTCGAATTTACTTGCATTGACCTTCGTTGTGAACTTAATTTTTATTGATAGTGGATAGAATCAAGATTCATTCATTGGAAGAAATCTTATATTTATTTACTTTCTTAAAGTCTGGTATAGTATTACCTCTTCTTACTATATTATTACCTCTAAATTTCTATTTATTCTTGTAGTCTGGTTGAGCAAAGCAAACATTCTGGCAAGATGTGAAAATGACTCCAGCTCGGTCGACATTGGTTGAAAAATTATAAATTTGGTCTCAAATTGTAGAAAACATTATGATCTACAATTTGAGAACAAATTCATAATGTTTGAACCAATATTGACCGAGCTGTACTTATTTTTCCATCTTGCCAGAATGTCTTCTTTGCCCGACCAGACTATACTAAAAAAAACACTTTTACTGAACTGTGTCATTAAACATTTGGTCTGCCATTATGGATCCTGATCCAAGCTTTTTCTAATAGGAAGAGTGTTATGCCATAAGTGTTCATGATTTCAATCTCAAATATCAAGAGATAACCAATGGCCAATAAGGGAACATAGATTCGACTATAAGCTGGGTTTATACGATGCCAATTGGCAAGACAATTGTCTTCTGAAACCTACAGCTGATGTAGAGTATCTATTGTACCTTTTGATTTGAAAACCATCATCTAGGCATAGACAAATGAAAGCTATGACAACATCAGCCGTTGAAGCGCACAGGAAGCAGTCTTCAAGTGTCTCGCAAATTGGCATCGTATAAACCCGTCATAAGCAACCCGCCATTGCTTATGTTAGCATTGTAACATAAACTATGCTAATAATTCATACAGATTAGGCAGTGGGAACAGTAAATTATAGGTTCATTGTTCAAAGGATATCAGCTGTTTTTCATTTGCTACCTACTTTATTATCTGTTGACGTATTAGAAGTGTGATTGGTGAAGACAAATTTTCCTTCCTAGGATATCCAGGATGTGATGTTCTTCAATAATCTTTTTAAAGTTTTTAAAAGGGAACATGATCTTTATTTTTATCAACTTGAAGTAGCCCCAAGCTTGAATTTCAATTTTTTGTAATGCTCAAGTATGGATGTTAGAAAAATTTGGATGATAATGTTCGTGGAAAAATTACTACACTAAACAATAATTGTTGATTTTATCTTTGAAATTGATTGAAATTAAGAAAATATTATTCATTTTTGATACCCTTTTGAATTTCATACCAACTAATAAATGTAGAATTGGTTGATCATAGTTTTTTATTTTTGAAAGAGTAACTTTTTGAGCAAAGTGGATGTGGTCATCGCTGACATTAATTAGGGATAATAATAAATTATTCGGATCTCCATTTATTGCTATAATTATAAATAAACAAAGGACTTCTGCAACTGCAAATCAAAATTAACTGCATCTTAATAAGGAACATTTATTAAATCTGGAAATATCATATTTTGGACAATTATGGTCTGTGTTATATTTGTCAAGTAACGTATTTTTAATACGATTGAATCCAAATTCAACACAAAGTAATAAATTCAAGTCAAACACAATAGTGATTACAAGGCAAGTAGTATTTTTATTTTATTTCAAATTGTATATTGTATTTATTGGCAAAATAAATAAAAGTACACGCAAACTTGAAATTATTGAAAAACTAGCAATGAAGCTCTTGATGGGAAAGTTTGTATTGTAGTCAAACTTCAGGTTCCGCCTACCCCGTTATGAATCGATATATTACGCAACCAATTTGGAAGTCAGGTTTAGATTATAATTATTATTGGCGACTCCAACTATAGTCCAAGCAAAGAAGACATTCTGGCAAGATGGGAAAATTACTTCAGCTCGTTTAATATTGATTGAAAAATGATAAATTTGGTCTCAAATTGTAGAAAACATTCTGCTCTACAATTTAAGACCAAATTTATAATGTTTGAACGAACATTGACTGAGCTGGAATCATTTTCTCATCTTGCCAGAATGTCTTCTTTGCTTGGACAGACGAACTCAAGGTGCGACTTAAGCCCAAGCTTGCATTGTTTATACCGCAATCAATATCCACACTTCATCATGTAATGTAGCATGTTACCTATCCATTAAGATCCGACTTCTAATGAATAATGAATGCTATGTATTCAGATGGGTGAGCCCACACTGGAGTATGTGCATACCTCCTATAGCTATAAATTAGTTTATTTAGCTGTAGGTCTGTGCATTCCTCCTATACCTATAAACTTGTTTATTCAGCTATAGGTTTGTGCATTCCTGCTATACCTATAAAGTAGTATAAATTTATGGAAACTAGCTGTTCCAATTCATTGGTATGTGCTGAAGAATTTAGCAAAAGGTAATACATTCCTGTTCAAGATTAGAATGCCCCAGAGACGGCCAATATTGTATAATAATTAGGTGGAACTCGGATCCTGTATACAGAAATAGGTTAGAAAATTCAAGTTCACATATTGATAACTTTTTGGTGTGTTATTTATAAGATTCCACGAGAAAATAATTTGTTTATTTTGTTGAATCTAAAGTAAAAAATAGACAATGTAACAAGACATATTCATGTTGAGTAGCCTATTATTTGGTGAATCTAAGTGCAGTAGTAAATTAGTGTTTGATTGTAAAATATGGGTTGATTGGAAACAGGGTATCTTGTGCCTCAACTTCGCCCACATCACTTAAATGTAATGTACCAAGTGGGAAAATAAAGAAATTCGTCAATATAATATTATGTTTACTGAACTAGGCCTTAGCATAGGCATAATTGAACTAGCAACTGGGTAATAAAATAAGCATTACATAATATTCAATAATTGAATTATTATTCATTATAAAATTAAAAATTTATTCAGTTTTTCCTTGTGAGTAAAAGTTAGTTGAATTGAAATGAAATGAACTAAAGTGACATAGGCTAAATATTTTGACTTATTATGGGAAATTGGTATAAAGGGACAGTTTTTGGAGTTCAAAATCCTTTTGAACCTTCCATTGAGTATAATATGTAAACTTGATAATAAATAAATCAATTTTATTCGATTTCTCAGCTGATTAAACATAATGATTGACCACTATAGTACCCTCTCAAGGCCGCTACAAAACTATAACATTGATGCCCGGTTTTTTCAAGCACACTCAAAGTTGAAGGACCCTCAAATTTTGATGAACAGCTGATATTTTGTATGATAAGTATAGGGAATGTAGTAAAGTGTAGTAAACTTGAGGGTCCCTCAAATTTTGATGAACAGCTGATATTTTTTATGATAAGTATAGGGAATGTAGTAAAGTGTAGTAAACTTGAGGGACCCTCAAATTTTGATGAACAGCTGATATTTTGTATGATAAGTATAGGGAATGTAGTAAAGTGTTGTAAACTTGAGGGACCCTCAAATTTTGATGAACAGCTGATATTTTTTATGATAAGTATAGGGAATGTAGTAAAGTGTAGTAAACTTGAGGGACCCTCAAATTTTGATGAACAGCTGATATTTTTTATGATAAGTATAGGGAATGTAGTAAAGTGTAGTAAACTTGAGGGACCCTCAAATTTTGATGAACAGCTGATATTTTTTATGATAAGTATAGGGAATGTAGTAAAGTGTAGTAAACTTGAGGGTCCCTCAAATTTAAGTGTGTTTGGAAAAACCGGGCATGAAAGATCAGATTAAAATGAGAAAACAGAAATGGCGGCTGTGTGAGTAATTGAGGACTTTCAGACATTTTGAAAATGATATTTAGGTATGTATTTATCAAGGAACAACACCCTAACATGCTCGACATTACTTCTGAAAAACTCTGTATATTCCTGCTATTGAACAATAATCACTATCAAATGCACACATTCTCAAACTGTAGGTCATTGATGAGTTGACGTGATACTACTTACTTCCTGTTCAATGAAAATAGCCTAAACTCAGCTGCCTAAATGAAGAATAGCATAAACCTGCCACGATAGCCCACTGACAGCTATTATTATCAAATTGATACGCAGGCAAACGTACTATGCAATTAGCCTCAAATTATCTATCTACGAAACACACGCCTAACCTAACCTACAAACGGGAAGTGAAGTGTGTCTGTAGGCGAAATATAGCTTAAAAAACTCAATGTTCAGATATAGTCTGTGCAAGCAAAGAAGACATTCTGGCAAGATGGGAAATGACTCCAGCTGAGCTCCGTCGGTAATGGTTCGAAAATTTGGTCTCAAATTGTAGGAAACATTCTGTTCTACAATTTAAGACTAAATTTATAATTTTTGAACAAATATTAATCGAGCTGGAGTCATTTTCCTATTTTCCCATCTTGCCAGAATGTCTTCTTTGCTTGGACAGATTATAGTATAGTCTGAAAAATCACTACGTTTTGAATGAGTTTTGGCTGAAAAAATTGTAGTATTCAATTTGAAAACGATCACTGAAATATAAATGTGAAACTGAAGCCTGATAAAGCTATGTTAAGATTAAATTATGATGAAAAAATGTGGCATTCAATTAAAAAACGATCTTGGCTGGTTTAGTGTAATGTATTGTAAGAAAATTGTTTGGTTCAACAGATAATTACTTATTTTTCGACTACACTACACTTGTCCTTCGTGTTTATGTTTTCCTGATCGTGATCCTTTTCTTCTTCTTCTTCTTCTTCTTCTTCTTCTTCTTCTTCTTCTTCTTCTTCTTCTTCTTCTTCTTCTTCTTCTTCTTCTCTATTTTCTTCTTTCCTCCACTAACTATCCATTTCATCCTATACTATTTTATCCATTTCATCGTTCTCTATTCCTACCTATGTCATTTCTTCTCACTATTTTTCTTATTCTCCATTTTCTTCTCTTCTACTTCACAATTTTCTTCTGTTTTCCACTTCCATTCTCTCCCTATCAACCTAATATTTCATCGTTATTTATTATTTTCAATGTAATTTCTTTGTCTGTTTCTCTTTTCCGCCATCTTGTACTTCTTCTGTTCTCCTTGTTCTTCATCCATCTTCGGTTTTTCTTAATTAAATAACTTGTAAAAGTAATTGATAGCAAACTTACCGATGCTTAGAGTTTAGTGCAACAATGATATGAGATTTCAACACAAGGCATGTGATAATTATTAGTGAAAATATCTTTATCAATAAAAAATGTTGGGAATAGAAAACATTGATTGACACTATATTTTTTCAACAATATTGCATTATTAATATGAGGAAATTTTATTACAATTATTAGAAATATTCAGGAAGTATAGCAATTAAGCTTGTTTTAATGATAAGAAATATTATTTGGCCTAATTAGTTGATACTATTGCAATCGTATCCCATTCAAATATTTGTAATCTAGAAGCTCTAATAACTAATTGATCAATGCAATTGGATTCAAATCTATGGAATATATATGAACTATTAAATTTTATGAATAATACTCCGTTTTTAAGTCACCACACTATTATGGTTCACAAATTTAATTTATTTAATTTTTGAATATTTCTCTCTCTTACTCATCCTTCTCTTTTTCATTCTCTCTTTCGCACACTTTATCTAATCCTTTCTTAATTTTTATTTTTCCCACCACCACTTCTCTTCTAGTCCCATCTATTCTCTTTCATAGATTAATGGGAAGTAATTCAATATCATATCTGAATTATTGTCTTAACGAAAAGCGAATATGAAGTGACCACTATGATTCAAGCAATCTAATTTTCAACTAGAATTCTATATCACTTTTTGAGTAGTTGTGAAGGTGATATTGTGGTAGTTACCCATATTAAATGAAAAGACAAGACGTTGTCAAACCACTGATTTATTAAAAAATCGACAATCGAGAATTCAATATCACTGAGACTTGATTAGTCATTTTATTAGGTGGAAAATTTTAATTTTGTAGAATTACAGTCAGTTAAATGCTTTTCAATGATGCTTATCACATAGATTCCACATTACTCATAGTATTTTTCTATAATAGTGCTCTGTCACATAAAGTCAAACTCCATAAGATAACTGAGACATTGTTCAATAAAACATTTAATTTTAATTAGTCCTCACTAAAATCGATGATTCTAATGTTTCACTATCATTCTAACGGCCGGTTATTTTATCTATGTTGACACTAATTAAGTTTTTTCTCTAGTTTTTAAGTCATTAAATCTTACAGACAAAAAATAGTCAATGACCAGATAGAGTTGGTTTTTTGTGGAACTTTTTTGTCGCGTGCTATTTGACATGTATCCATGTTTATGTTACTCTAAATTTGGATACATTTATTTCAAAAGTTCATAAAAACTAGGAAATAATATAGTGGAAGGTAATCTGGTAAAAGTGACTAGAAACTTGATTTAAGTTATTAGTTTTGTTGCATATTAGTCTAATATTTTCTAATTGTTCAATAATTATTAGTTTGTTAACTTATTTTCCCTTGTCCGGTGTAATTACAGTATCATCGATTAAAAGCAATTTTTAGAGGTACTTTAATTATTGTAGAAGGTCCAAAAGTGCATAATTTTGGTGTATGGATTATACAGGGTGTTTCAGGAGGAATGTGCAATATTTCTCAGGCTGATTCCTTACGCCAAGTAGACAAAAAATTTCCATAGAGCCAACCCTCAAAAACGCTTTGTTACCGAGATAACAATGGCGGAAAATTGAGATTTTAAAAAATGTATTACTTTTTCTAATTTTTCAGAGGCTCTAAAATAATCAATTCCTATGCAAAATTAGCTGAGGAATTCAATGAAACCAGTTCCAAGTTTGTAACTTTAACGGTTATTGAGATAATGGGAAAAATATGCTACAAAAAGCCATTTTTCAACACTAAGGGTTACTGGTTCACTGGATAAGGAACCATAAAATTGTATTTTTTATCAATGGAAGTTGATGAAAGTCGGATTCTAAAGAAAAAGTTAAATGGCGGCGATTGTGTAAATCTTAACCAAATCTCAGAAATGGCGATCAAAAATCGCCAAATTGACAAAACAAAGCACAAGTGATGAATTTGTGTTTAGTGGCGATTACAACTATCATCGTTCACGATTAACGATTATCGTACCAGTAACAACATACCTTAAACTATATTTTTAAACATCTCTCAACCTTGGTACAGGCTTTTTACTGAACATCTGCCCTATTCTATTTTGTAATTACAACAAATCAGGTTACCCACTTCTTTATTCTTCAACCTGTTCGGGTTATCTTCTTTTTAGACACCAATAATCCATCAAGGTTGAATACATTAGAAGGTAACGAAGTGTATAACTATTTATACAGTTTGGAATTTCGTACACTTAATACAAGTAAATTTATTTACGTATAGCTTACATATATATACAGCAAACATAATACACATATAGTTTGGCCAAGCAAAGAAGACCCTCTGGGAAGATGAGAAAATGACTCCAGCTCGGTCAATACTGGTTGAAAAATGATTGATTCAGTCTCAAATTGTAGAAAACGTTCTAATCTACACTTTGAGACCAAATCAATATTTTTTGAACCAATATTAACCGAGGTAGGGTCATTTTAGCATCTTGCCAAAGGGTCTTCTTTGCTTGGTCAGACTATAGGCTACTCGGCTGAATCTCGGGTACTAAATTCAAATCTGGGACCTGTTAAATCTGAAATCCAGTTTCTAGAACAGATTATTACGTAAGCAGACTTCCAAAAACTCTTTGGTTTAGTCAACTTATGCCAGAAGATTTTTGTTATCTTTATTATTACGGTTCAACTTCAACCTGTTACAATACGTGCAAACCTAGAAGATATCCCGTTACAATGTGAACTGTATTATACGAGGTGTCTTCATAGATTGTGCGAGTTGCAGCTGGTTTATTAGACGACCAGTTATCCTTGATTGGCGCGTAAAAGACGTCAATCGCTTGATAAATATGTTGGAATCCTAATGAATATAGTTATACACTTCGTTGAGTAGATTGGTGGTTTTTAGGGGATTTGAATATAAATAGGTATAGTTTTATTAAGAGTTGCATTGATAGATAGATAGAGTTTGACTGAATATAGTTATACACTTCATTGAGTAGATTGACGGTTTGTAGAGGTATTTGATTATAAGTAGGTATATAGTGTATGGACGGAGTTGGAAAGCTGAACATTATATAGATTAATAGATTGGAGGCAACAGGTAAGCTATAGTTGAAGCTAGAATGTTAGGCGGCTTCGTTTACTCCTTTTGCGCTCTAACAGCTGATTTTATCAATTATTAGAGTTGTTATAGTCTGTCCAAGCAAAGAGGACCCTCTGGCAAGGTGGGAAAATGACTTCGGCTTCGTCAGTATTTGTTGGCATTCTCAAGTGTGAATGAACAGATAAAGTTATTTGTCCTAAAAGTAGATCAAATTGTTTCCTACAATTTTAGACCAATTCAATTATTGTTGAACCAATATTGATCGAGCTTTAGTCATTTTCCCATCTTGCCAAAGGGTCTTCTTTGCTTGGACAGACTATATGTATCTAAGCTCGATTTATTTATTAGATAATGTAAGACAATAATGCTTCACATCAGGTAAATGGTATAGTAGGTTACAACAAGTACAGGAGACAGACGAAACCGCCTTTGTTTTTGAAGTAGCTATGAATGGCACTGGCGGCTCGTGCCCACGAAACAGGTGAAGTGCCCGTATCTTTCACTGCACAGCACTTCATATGTTTCGTGGGCACGAGCCGCCAGTGATGGATGGTTACTTGAACTGATCAATTTTATTATTTTATTTATTTATTGAATGTCAAGAAGAGTGGCTGTAGTGGAGCAAGGTTAGCAAGTAATCTGCTTTACATTGTCACTCACCTCGTGGTTCGGAGCCCACCTAGAATATTGTTCAATTCTAGGTCATTGTATTATTTTTAAATAAACGTCTACAAGATTTAAGCAAGAGAATTTGTAAATTATAAGTGTTTCAAAATGAAAAATTCTGAATTTTTAATTAACTTACATAAAGTTGACAGTAAATTTAATTATTTTGAGATATTCCAGCTCAAATACTTTAATGAAGATTATAGTTATAGCCTAAAATTTATTTGAACATAATTTGATTCCAAAACTTGCATATTAATTTGAAAAGATCAGAATTACTATTGTCACAAATGTGAAATAATGAATAATTTGAATTAATTATTATTGCAGTTGCAAATTTAGAATTATAATTTAAACAGTAAAGCTCAGTGACCAATAATTGGACTGGTTTTAAATAAAAGATTCAACTTCGCCTCTAACCTGCACATTATGAAACCTACCTTCAAATAAACTGATCAAACTCCAAAAATCGAACACAATCAACCCATTTTCATTTAGAATTCAGGGATGATGAGAAATAATGTAGCAGATTTGAAACCATAACTGGATGATAGATGGACTGTGTTCACACCACTTTTCCATTACTGTAATCAGCTTAAGCTGTTGTGAGTGTTACAGTCGGCGCAAGCTGTGAAGATACGCCGTTACAAAGCACTCAACATATGACGGCGTGTCATCTCATCTTACGCGAACCAAAGTGTGATTCTAACCGATTTTCAGACTCTTTTCAAAGCAGCACTCAGTTATCAAAATTTCACATCATTTTCTTCTTATCTCTATTCTACGTACTCCTTCTCCTCGATAGATAATCTTCTTCTTGCTCTTGATAGATCTTCTTCTTTTTCTTATTCTTCTCCTTCTTCTTCTTCTACTCCTCCTCCTCCTCCTTCTTCTTCTCCTTCTTCTTCTTCTTCTTCTTTTCTTCTTCTTCTTCTTCTTCTTCTTCTTCTTCTTCTTCTTCTTCTTCTTCTCCTTCTCCTTCTTCTTCTCCTTCTTCTTCTTCTTCTAAAATCATCTTTTAACATATTCTACTCATACATCATCATCATCATCATCATCATTTTGTCCAAATCATTTCTAACACCATCAATCATTACCAATTATTATCATCATCATCAACATCATCATCATCCTTCTGTCCAAATCATCACCATCATATAACATCATCAAAACCTCGGTTATCAAAATTTCCCATCATTTTCTTCTTATCTATCTATCTTCTTCTTTTTCTTCTTCTGTTTGTTTTCTTCTACTTCTTCTACTTTTTCTTCTTCTTCTCCTTCTCCTTC
The DNA here is from genome assembly GCA_017141385.1 of Sogatella furcifera. Lineage (NCBI taxonomy): Eukaryota > Metazoa > Arthropoda > Insecta > Hemiptera > Delphacidae > Sogatella > Sogatella furcifera. The sequence continues at coordinate 3,243,435 of CM029558.1, read as the reverse complement.
TTCTTCTTCTTCTTCTTCTTCTTCTTCTTCTTCTTCTTCTTCTTCTTCTTCCTCTTCTTCTGAAATCATCTTTCAACATATTCTACTCATACACCCATCATAATCATCATCATCATCATCATCGTCATCATCATTTTGTTCAAATCATTCCCATCATAAACGTCATCAATCACTACCAATTATAATCATCACCATCATTATCATTATTACAACCCCTTTGTCCAAATAATAATAATAATAATAATCATCATCATCATCATCATCATTGTCATCCTTCTGTCCAAATCATTACCTCCATAAACATCATCAATCATTACCAATTATCATAATCTGCAATCATAAATCATTTACTGCCACCGTGAATATACTTCCTAGGGGATATAAACTTCGATTTTGCTACTAAATTGCTGATTGGCTAATGCAATGCTCGGTTTCTGTTTATGGCAGCTGTCATTCCACTAATTGATGATTGAATCTCCCGGCTACAGTACAGTATAGTCTGTCCAAGCAAAGAAGACATTCTGACAAGATGGGAAACTGACTCAAGCTTGGTCAATATTTGTCCCAGAATTATAGGTTTGATCTCAAATGGAGGAAACATTCTACTCTACAAATTGAGACCAAATTTATAATTTTTGAAAAAATATTGACAAAGCTGGAGTCATTTTCCCATCTTGCCAGAGGGTCTTCTTTGCTTGGACAGACTATAGATGCCAACAGAACAGGCGGTTGGCGAATGGCTGTTATAGTCTTTCCAAGCAAAGAAGACATTCTGGCAAGATGGGAGAATGACACTAGCTCGGTCAATAGTTGTTAAAAATTTGGTCTTATATTGTATAAAACATTATGATCTACAATTTAGGAGCAAATTAATAATTTTTGAACCAATATTGACCGAGCTAGAGTTATTTTCTCATCTTGCCAGAGGGTCTTTTCTGCTTAGACAGACCATAGTAACGCTCAGTATATCTGCTACAGTACATCGGATCAGTAATGCATCTCCAGCTACACTATAATTCATATAGTGAATATAATTATAATTATACTTATAATTTATAATTCGCGCTCGAAGACAGCTTCAGACTGTCCTGACAGAGCTGAGAATTGATAACAGTCATTCACCAACCCCTAAAACTTTGGGACGTCAGTTATATCGGGTCTTTCACAAGCTCTTTAAGAAACACAACTTATTCAATTTCCTAATTTCCTCCCGATAACAAGTGAAAAGCGTTTCGTCTTTCAACTCAAAAATTGTCTTGTCTGAGCACATGCCAACAGTATAGTCCGTTCAAACAAAGAAGACATTCTGGCAAGTTGGGAAAACGACTCAAGCTCGGTCAATATTGGTTCAAAAATTATAAATTTGCTTCAAAATTCTAGAAAACATTCTGCTTTAAAATTTCAGACCAGATTAATAACTTTCGAATCAATACTGACCGAGTTGGAGTCATTTTCCCATCTTGCCAAAGTGTCTCCTTTGCTTGGACAGACTATACAATACAGTTTACTGTATGTATAAGTGTATATAAAAGCGGAGTACGGAACGATGATAATTCTGATAAAACTTTTCCCTATTTAGAGAGCACTCAGGTCCTGCTGTTCAGGGTGGGACATTATTCTATTAGGTGGGGGGTACACACTCAAGCCCTGCGTTATTGAGGGGGGCCCTATTCGATTGTTGGGGGGAAGGGGAACCTATTCTATTGGTGTGGGGTTGGGAGTGCCCTATTCTATTCATGGGTGGGAGGGTTAGGAGTCACTGGCGGCTCGTACCCACGAAACAGGTGAAGTGCTTGTATCTTTTACTGTACAGCACTTCACCTGTTTAGTCAGCACGAACTGTCAGTGTAAGGAGTACCCTATTATTTGAGGGAGGGGGGGAGGCGTGGGGGTCCCTATTCTTTCAATCAAACTCAGTAGCGGCTGGCAAACAAAGCACAAACTTTGTGAGTTGTTATTACCGTTGTTTTTGTTTGCTATGTTCTCACCTGGGGCGCTTTGATATCAATACGCTCGTGCAATAGAATGAATGAAAGAAAAGAGAGAGGAATGAGAATAGTGAGAAGAGAGGAAGGGTGAGAAGTGAATGTGAAGAGAGAGAATGAGATAAAACAAAGAAAGTAAGGTAGAGGGGAAAGAGGTGGAAGTGGAGAGAGATATAGGGAGATTTAGAGAAAGAAATAGAGAATAGAGATTGATTTGGAGAGAAAAAGAGAGAGAAATGAGAGAGAATTTGCATGAGAAACATTGTAGGAGAGAGAGAAAGAGATTTGATTTATTGTTGTTCTACTAAGTCTAGAAAGACCCATTGCACCCAAAAAGCTTACAAAATGAAAGAGTTTTACATAATATTTTAACAACATGGAGATTGATATGATTATATTATATAGGCCTACATAAGGAGTAAGTGAAAGATAAAGTGAAAAAGTTAGTGAATTTCGTGGAAAAGAGATTCAGCACTTGTATAGTCTGTCAAAGCAAAGAAGACCCTCTGGCAAGATGGGAAAATGACTCCAGCTTGGTCGATAGTTGTTTAAGAATTATAAATCTGGTCTAAATTATAGTAGATCAAATGGTTTCCTACAATTTGAGATCGAATTGATAATCTTTGAACCAATATTGACCGAGTTTGAGTTATTCTCCCATCTTGCCAGAGACTATGCTTTGCTTTGACAGACTATATTTCACGAGGGTGAGTTGATTTAATAGCTTTTTTTTTTGTTGCTGAGTGGAATTTATTTCTTTATTTATCTAACAGTTGGGGTTTTTTATGAAATTTTCCAACTTGGATTTGATTGTAGAATGGATTGTCACAGGTGTATTCAGATTCTGGCGGGATTTAAAATTAAAGTCTACATTATTCTTAGTTTAGTGAATCACCTGTTGTGAACAATGTATCATTGATTTGATTAGCGTCTTATCTTTAAGTAAAATTGGTAAAAAAAAGTGAACATGGTAACTTTTAATGATATTGTGAGCTTGGATTACATTCATAGAATCAAAAATAAGGGCCAATATTTTGTTAGTTCTTAACATGGATTTTCACTATCCATAACCATTTAGGCACTGTTATTTTTAATAAGATTCAACCGATATTTTTTCAGAAGCACTATTATAGGATTGACTAACAAATTACAGGATACCCCGACTTAACCAGTTAACTCATGATCGAGTTAATGGAATTGAATTAATGATTTATAAGTCATTGTATTCTAATCGAGTGTTTCAAGTAATCGATAATGATTAATCGATAATGAGAGCTTCGATATGATTATTAATCTTATGATAAACGTTTTTTTCCAATAAATGTATATTGAATGTTGAATGGATGTTCATATTTTATTAGAATTGATCCATGAAGTGGAGAAATTATCAATTTCAATTCATAAGAATAAATCTTTTATATTATTATTATTATTATTAGCTTATGGCTTTATTTGGTGGAGAGACCCAAAGGTGTTCCACCTCGCCGACATAACCTTGTTTAGTAGGAAACATGGTTTCCTACCTTTTATATCAGTAAGGCTGACGCCGCACTGCTGGTTGGTAGAGCCTGGAGGGTGGAGGGTAGTTGGTAAATCTATAGAACATACACACCATCCACAGTAATACATCGTATGAATGGTGTGTGTTCAGCCGCCATCTTGAAATTCTTAAATATGGACAACATAACCTCAAAAAACAGAATGACGTCACACCATTCATACGATGTATTACTGTGGATGGTGTGTATGTTCTATACATTTACCCTCCACCCTCCAGGATCTACCCACCGGCAGTGCGGCCTCAGTCTAAAGATGAAAGATGAATCAATAAATCCAGACAATGGGTGATTGTAGGGGAAAAAATGATAGAAAATGAACATGAAATTGTTCTTTGTTCATAATCTATTACATCATTCAGAAATCGTTCTGACAGACAAATTTATCTGGAAACACAGAGGTCTGAAGATTGATGAAGATTAAGCTGTTTTTAAACGCTGGTTAGATTCTAGTGACAGCTAAATTATTATCTCAGAATACAATAAAGATTGCGGAAGCTGGATAGATCAAAGGAAAGTTTGGATAATTGTATTTTATGTTATTATCTTTTTGTTATGTTTTAGGTGTGTCCAATGGTGGAGTATTATTATTTTACAATTATTGGGTTTTCACGGAAATAGTAGGTATAGTCTGTCCAAGCAGAGAAGACATTCTGGCAACATGGTAAAATGACTCTAGCTCGGATAATATTGGTTCAAAAATTATAAATGTGGTCTGATATTGTATTGCTGATCTGGAATTTGATGGAATTAATAATCCATGAACTAATATTGACCGAGCTGGAGTCATTTACCAATCTTGCCAGAATGCAGAATGTCTTCTTTGCTTGGATAGACTGTAGAATAAGTGTGACAATATTGAACAATGACTCAGTAATTTATCAACCCACAAGAGAGTGTCCGACATAGAGCTGAGCTAAGCTCAACATGAGAAAGCAATATACACAATATATTAATTTCTATCGATTTTTTTTCAAATGAATTAATAAATTAATATTAAAGAATACATACACGATACTTCAAAACACTTACACGATATTACAGGATACATACCTCAAGACAAAGCTTTCCTTGACAAATTGACATATTTTACGAAAAAATTCTATGATTTATCATTCATTACATTACATTATCAATCTACATTATAGGTAGTTTCGTTCCTTTTCTAGCTAAAAAACACAATCCAACTTTTTTGAGCCTTAATGAACTTATAGCTTGAATTTCTTTCTCATTCTAAAGTCTAATAAACAAACTGAGCACTGTCGGCTTGTGCCCACGAAACAGATGAAGTGGTGTACAGTAAAAGATACGGGCACTTCACCTTTGCACTAGCCGCCAGGTAAACTGAGTAATTTTTCTTTCTTCGATTCCACACTATATTACTACCCTCAATAATTACATAGTGCATTTCCCCTAAGTCTTTTCTATTAATATTCCTTTTTCCTCTTCAATTTCCTTTCAACCACAATCATTCGCTTCCTTCTTATTTTTCCCTTCTTATCTGTATATTTGCCACCTGGTCAGTTATCTTTCTCTTCTCTTTTTTACCTTCCTTACATCCTCTCTCACTCTGTCTCCCTCTTTCTTACTATATACTCTTGCTATACTCTTTATACTATACCTATCTCTCTCTAACTCCTCATTTTTTTCACTCGTTTTTTGAAGTTCCTAGCTAGGCAACGACGGTTAGGCTACTATCAAGTCGGCACTGGAGCATAACAACCGTTACACATTTGTACGTTAAACCTTAACAAACGTTAAGCATCATCAAGTCTCACATACCATCTGCTTCACATTCTACCTGATAACCATTCCCACATTGTATAACTATGTATACTGTACTTTCCTTCCAATTTTCTCCTCTATAGCTATAGTCTGTCCAAGCAAAGAAGACATTCTGGCAAGATGGGAAAATGAATCTAGCTCGGTCAATATTGGTTCGAAAATTATCAATTTGGGTCTCAAATAGTAGACCAGAATGTCTCCTACAATTTGAGACCAAATTAATATTTTTTGAACCAATATTGACAGAGCTGGAGTCATTTTTCCATCTTGCCAGAGTGTCTTCTTTGCTTGAACAGACTATATCTAAAATATAATAAAAGTTTCAAGCGTGATGTACCCAACTTATTCTCAATGACAAAAAAGTACTGTAATCAAGTAAACCTAACCTCTAACCACAGCAATAATGACGTCAGAGCTTTGGTACTACATGATATAGTATAACAACCACAAAACCTTTTTTTAATGGTTTAATATGGTCTCAACCACTGTGAGCTATTGAGTTATTGTGAGATATCTGATATTACACATAGTTCACGCAAGCTGAGAAGACCCGCAATCTAATACAGTTTACATTGTAATGACGTGTCTTCTCAGCTTTCGTCAACTTTACCAGAAGTTTATAGAAATTGGATACTTGCGGATCAATTACCTCTAAAATTCTTGCGGATTCTTGAAGATATTCAAGTTTTTTGAACACTGTTTTGGTTCCTTCTCAAGTTTTCAAGGTTAATTCTCATGTTAAGTTCAAAGTAACTTATATTTATTATTAAATGGAGGGACAAGATATTGTCAAACCACAGATTTATTAAAAATCGAGAATATTATTTCCAATATTGATACTATGGTCTGTTTTTTATACTGGATGTTATCATCTTGTTATATTTTTAGATACTTTGGTATTTTTGCACCAACCAACCTGATTTCGCACCAACCACTGATATTACGATCATGATTTCATCTTGTTATATTTTTTAGATACTTTGGTATTTTTGCATCAACCAACCTGATATTTTGCACCAACAACTGATATTACGATATGGCGATGAGGCATTTGATATTTTTCTTTGTTTTTGTTTTGTTTCTGCGGTTCATACCCACATGAGCTCTGGTTTTTTAAAATTAGGATCTCATTTATTCTTCAAAAATCAAATTTATTCATTCCTTGTGCAATATTACAAAAATAATCAAATTGACAATATTCAATCTAAAAATAAAAATTAATTTACAAGAGAATGTAAAGTTCACAAGACTCTAAGTCCGTTCGTGAGCTTAGAAATGGTTTGAAATCAAGTGCAAGTTACCCCTTGATGGAGTTAATTATGTGGCTCTTATTATTTTATCCTGTTATAAAACCTAATATGATGATGAGGCAGTGTTTTGTCAATGTATTGAATATGCTAGAAATTTTGATAATAATGAGTACATTATTACGTGGAGAGGGAGAAATTGGAGTGTTAGAATGGGTAAGGAAGAGACTGTAGGTATTTCAAGAAAAGAGAGAGAGGAACAATAATTAGTGAGAATGTGAGAAACAAATTATACGAATGAGACATAAAGAAGAGGAAGAGAGATCAGAGATAGCAAGAGAGTTATAGAAAGAGAGGGAGAGTTGAGAATAAGAGAGATAGACAGAGTTATAGGAAAAGAGGGAGAGTAAAAGAGAGTAAAGTTAGTAAGAGAGTGGGAGAGAAAGAGTGATATAGAAAAAGTTGAAAAATGACAGAGATAGAGAAAGTTGAAGGAAAAGAGAGTGAGGGAAAGAGTTATAAATAAAAAGAGAAACAAAAAGAGTTATAGAGAGAAAGAATGAGTAAGAGAATTGATAGATATCAAAAGGTCATACTTCATTAAAAGGTCATTCATTAGCTTATTAGATACAACTCTCAAACATGAGCCGCTTGTTTGCCTGCCTGTCATATTGTATGCTGAATACAATATGAGTGGGCTGAAAGTCTGTCCAGGCAAAGAAGACATTCTGGCAAGACGGGGAAAAGACTCCAGCTCAGTCAATATTGGTTCAAAAATAATAAATTTCGTCTCAAATTGTAGATCAGAATGTTCACTACAATTTGAAACCAAATTAATCATTTTTTAACCAATATTGACCGAGCTGGAGTCATTTTCCCATCTTGCCAGAATGTCTTCTTTGCTTGGACAGACTGTAATGAAGGATTGAGACTCATTATAACCGGAATTGATGGAGGAATTCCGCTTCAAATCAACGAACGAACAACTCGTTAGAAGAGGATTCGATGGAGGAATTTCACTTCAAGTGAAGAAGGATTCGACTCCATATTAGTGATTTGAAGAGGTATTGATGAAGGAATTATTCAACTGAAAGTCAACTTTTGACTTATTTTGATGTTTGTTTCTCATTACTGTATTACAAAACACAGGCACGTGTCGGGCAGAAGATGTAATAGAAACACGTTGTTGTATGTAGCAACACAAACTAATATGCTGATTTGCGATTTGTTGCTCCATACAACTATTGGTGTTTATACTATTATGTACATACTATTATAGGTGTTTCTATTACATCTTGTGTCCGACATGTGACCATGTTTTGTAGGAATGGAGTAGTATGGGGTAGATGGAGTAATAATTCTGGAAATGAAGAAGCTTTATGAGATACATCTTTGTAGGAATTCGAATAAAAATTTACGATTGTCGTGTTACACTTGGGATTCAAAAATTCAAAATGTAATCAAGGATTGACTGTTTAGTATAGGCTACAGACAAGTAAGTACAGAATTAGCTTAGATATAGTATACCATGTATAGTTGGTGAATCGTTTTAGGGAGGAAGGTAGAGAATTGGGAAACAAATAAGAAAAGGAATAAAGAGGAGAAAAACAATAGAAAATGAATTGTGTGAGAGAGAGAGATTAGAAGGAGAGAGAGACAAGTAGAAGGAGAAAATCAAATTAAAAACTCAGTGAACAAAAAATATGATTGAATATGAAGAATGAAGAGAATTGAGGATAATATTGAAAGTATCATCATTGACAAGAAAGAAACCAAAAATGTGAAGAGGAGAATGGAATAGAACTACTATATATATATATATATATTATACTATATCATCGTATCATTAGAACTACTATTACAATAGATTTAGAACTATGAGTTCTATTCTGTTTTCACTGGGAATAGACGATGTTGGGACAGAAGCGACTTCATCTTATAATAAAATATGAATAATTTGAACAAACCAAATGATAATAGTAAGCCTACTAACAGTTTATTTAATGGTGAATCATGGTCGACTAGGAGGAAAAATTATTGATACGACGAAATTCAGTGAGACAGAAGAGGAATGAAAAATAGATTTTTAGATGAGAAAGAGAAGTATGTGTCTCTAAATAGAAGAGAAATAGAAAATACTGTAGATTAATAGCTGAAAGAGAGAGAGCGAGAAACTAGGAGAGTAAGAAGAAGTGTCTCTATAAATGAAGCGTGGGTCAGAGATTGAAAGAGTCTTGAGTCATGAGTCCTTGAGTCTGACTCATGAGTCAACGAGCACTTGTTTCAAAAAGCTGTTGTTTTCCTGGAAGCTGGATAATTCTTGAAATGACTCGTTTTTTAGAGATCACTTGTCAAAGGTCATATCAGGTGAACGGTTAAAAATGTGTAACTTTTTTGTAAAGTGATACTGTATCACTTATAAAGTTTGAAATGTGAGCTAGTTTTCAAGGTGGGAGACAAGAATTGAGATGAAAATCGAATTGAGTTCTGAATTATAGTAGTAGTCAGTGAGAATGGAATAGAAGTATTCTATGGAATATTATATGAAAAATAGTTCCATTCTATTCTCTCTGGTAAGTAAATGTAGTTCTGAACATAACTTGTTTATTTACATTTGAAAATGGCTCAAGAACGCCGAAACATGTTATGCATAAAGAAAATGTTTAAAAAGGGTACTATGATTTTGATCATTTGAACATTTTGGTAGTTCTATAATCTATATCTATAAAAGCGAAATGGCACTGACTGACTGACTGACTGACTGATTCATTCATTCATCACCAGAACTAAAAATCCACTGAACTGAATGCGTTCAAACTTGGCAGGCATGTTCAGTTGGACGTTTAGACGCGCGCTAAGAACGGATTTTAAAAAGTATACGCCAAATATTTTAGTTTTTCTATACTTTTTCGGCGTTTTCCTCATTTTTTCGAGAACCAATTGGTAGAAAATGTTGATATTTGGTGGGCAGGTTCAGATAAGGTCTAGAAATGTTGTGTTGAAATATTTTTGAAATCCGTTCATGATTACGCCAGTAATCAGGTTTTCAAAATTGTAGATGTGTTGCGGGTTGCATATCTTCCGCCGTGATACGACCAATCCTGACTGTAAATTCAATGGTTCAGCGAGATTATAGATGAACTAATTTGGAAGATATTGAATCAAGTTTCAAACTATGTCCGATATACTTCCCAAGGTTTCGCTTAATAGGCCTATTAGCGTTCTACTATTTTTTTGAATTTTCGGAGTTTTTATTAGATTTTTCTAGAACAAATTGGCAAAAAATTTTGAAATTAGGTAAACAGCTCCAGATTAGGTGTAGAAATGCTGTGCCCAATAAATTTCGAATCCCTCATGAACGGAATTTGCAGGCGAGCGAAGCGAGCCGGTTTGTCTCAGCTAACACTGACAGAGATTTGCTTTTTGACTCACACTGCTGATACTGTCAGGGGTCCAGGGGGCGGAGCCCCCTGGCTAGGCGGAGAAGGCGAGCGAAGCGAGCCTGCCAGCTAGTGAACTATAATGGAAAGGTTCTATGTAATGGAAGGGTAGTAAATGTAGTAATAATTATTAGAATAGGTACGAGTTTCACGGAAGAGTGAAAGTTCACAATGTAGTCTAATCTCATTCAAAAGAGTATTCTAAAATCTAATTCATCCTAATCTCAACATAATATTTTTGTTTAGTATGAATTTGAATTCATACCATTTAGACTACGTAGTAATTTGTGGATGAGTCAATATAAAAAGGGAATTCCTCAATAGTAAAGGGACAGAGAAGCTAAATCTGTGGTTTAGCTTGTGTTTGGTAGAGGACTCCAAAGCATAAAGCTTTAGAGCTTTAAAGCATAAAGCATAGAGCATAAAGCATAAAGCTAATTTAATGCATGCTGATTCTTTCAATAGGAACGCATAAAGCTGTTTTGTGTGGATTGGAAATCAATAATTTTTTTCATCACAATTCCATCAAATCCTTCCAAAGTTTCCAATGCGAGATAATGTTCACTATTTTCTGTGTATTATGTTCACTATACAAAATTGATATGGCTGCATGATATTCGATTCATTCTCAATACTTTAACATCTTCAATATAGATTCATACACTTGGAACTCAGAAGCTGCAATGGAATTGTTAGTACAGGTGCAGAATGGATCATAACCAGAACTTTGTCATTAATAGAAACACTTTTCAATTAGTCGATATCTAACTCGTATTCTGCACGTTATAAAAATCTGTAGTGAGTTCATTAAATGCCTTTCAGGTGCCTCAGCAAAATGAACCACCAACTGAAAAATATTACCAGCTACATATAACTCTGTGTAGCTGATCTGAAACTCGCTCAAAAACTCAATAAATATATTTTTTCGAATTTAGTTTTGAATCGTGATGTTTCCAAAAACTGGAAAATATTAGAAACTACTTCTAACTTTCTGTAGCTGATTACAAATTTGTTACAAACTCAATAGAAAAATATATTTTTGAAGTAAGTTACGAGTATTGAGGTTACCAGCTACTAAAAAATATTAGCAGCTACATTCATCATCATTTGGAAAGATTGAAAATACGATAATCATATTTTATGTATTTTCATAATATTTTATAGGATAATGGAAATATTACCATAATTTTACCGGAGTAAAACGCACTCGACAACTCAATAAAAAATAATTATATATTTTCGAAGTTAGTTTCGAGCCTTGTGGTTTCCCAAACTTCTCCAAATTTCCTTTAAGTGTATTCCGATACACAAAGTGATAACAACCCAGGCTACCCATGTTATAAATCGTGCAATCGTTCTAACCAATCTGATTTATCGATTGAAAACTTTTCCGAGAGTTATTTTCGGAAGGAATACTCGCACAAGTTGAATTGCTTTTTAGCACGATAGAGTCTGATCGCACCAAGAAGACATTCTGGCAAGATGGGAAAATTACTCTAGCTCGGTCAATATTTGTTCAAAAATTACAAATGTGGTCTCAATTTGTAGAACAGGATGTTTTCTACAAGTTGAGAGCAAATTTATAATTGTTGAACCAATATTGATTGAGCCGGAGTCATTTTCCCATCTCGCCAGAATGTCTTCTTTGCTTGGACAGAGTATACCTGTTTAAGGGTGTTTTAGTGTGGGGAAGCGTGCCTGCCTATCTAAAAGAATGAATAGTAAACGTAAATAATGGTATCGATAACCTAGATTCGGGTTCAGTCGAAGTTATTTTACTATAAAAACAAAATACAATGTAGTATTTGTAGTAGTAGTATTACATCGACGTAGGAAGCTATCGACAAATACATATATTGAAATGATAAATGTCGAGGAACAGTAGGCCTATGCACTATTTTCCTGAAATGATAAATTGATTAAAAAAATCGAGTCACTTCTTCAAATCTTTGTGATTCCTAAAACTCCTAAGTTGTGATTCTAGTTTCGAATTATTCTTCAGCTCTATCGTTTTTAACACGAATTCCAAGTATCAACGAATTGATACTAAGGCTATTATCCAAGAATCAATATAAGAATGATTCAAGTTGCTGCGATAATATAGAGCCACTCCATTTTCTACATTCGGACCGCCTCTAAATCGAACTCGCAATACTATTGGTCACTGACTAAGCCACGCCCCAACCAATCATCAGCGAGCAGCGCAAGTCACGAAGTAGTACCCAAGCTTACCGATAGATGGCAATGGATTCAATTCTTGAACCTGTGTTTTTGAATGAAATTATTGTTTCTCTTGCAACTATTTCAATGACAATGAAGTGGGAAGCTAAATTTTTCACGATTAAATTTGATAATGACCCCTTCATTTTGATTACTATTAATATTTTCCATGTATTTCAATGTAATCTTATTTATTAAGATTCATATTATTGATGTTAAATAATTTTGGAGGTTCTAGTTATTTCTGACAATGTCAATATATCTTTGTAGAAACTTAAGATAAGTAAAGTTGTTGATTTTTGTGATTCTATATTGAATATACTGTACACTTCTAAAAACATCTTCCTCTTTTTTTTACGTCGTCATTTGTAATATATTGAGCAGGCTAGTCACTTTTTCATTTGAATATTGCACACATAACAAGCTATGGAAAATTGTTCTCGCTAACAATCTTGCAAACAATAATAGTAGCAGACTTATCTCGTTAATTAGTTCACTCTTTTTTCATGTACCTTAAAATAGCAGAAATGCAATCTATCTGCCAGTTTATCATTTAATGAGTTTTTTTTAGTTTTTGTACAACTTTACGATCCCTTGTTCTGAATTAGAACCAAGCTATAGCCCGTCCAAGCAAAGAAGACATTCTGGCAAGATGGGAATATGACTCCAGCTCGGTCAATATTGGTTCAAAAATTATAAATTTAGTCTCAAGTTGTAGATCAGAATCTATACTACAATTTGAAATCAAATTTATTATATTTGAACTAATATTGGCCGAGCTGGAGTTATTTTCCCATGTTGTCAGAATGTCTTCTTCGCTTGGACAGACTATACATGTCATGTATTGTTATCTCCTGTGACTTTTCCACAGCACAATCTAAGCTCCATAAACTAAAAATCTAATTAACGTCATGAGCGAATTTATCGTAGAATGTGAGGGCTGTCTCAAGGTTCTTTGTGTTTGATAATTGATACATAAAATACATTAAAAATAGTCTACACTACAATATACAAGACTGTACTAGATACAATAGAGTGAATTCATTAGAAATATTATTATAATAATGAGAACAGAATATGATTTGGACTCTACATGTTGTACCACCAATAAAAAATTTGTACACCTTCCATTTTGGGGTAGAAGCGATTAAAAAGTCGGGGGTTGGACCCCCATAAGGCCAAATGTTGTTACATTTGAACCAAAATGAGGCTGTACAAATCTTATTTGAGTGGCAAAAATATCAGAATAACATCCCAGCATGCTGTATTGAAATCTTGCATAATTAATGAAATATGCGTGGAGAGAGAGTTAATTTGCTCCCTGACCTAATAACTATTATCTTAGTTGGGGTGGTGGTACAAAAATTGCTATTTCAATTAAAAAAATTGTAGAAAAGTATACGAATTCACTTTCTTTGATAGCGTGGAGCTAGTGTATAAAGCTAAGAGACAAAAACTGGTTTAATCGAACTTGGATTTAGTGAGAAATAGTTTCATATAGAATATTTTGAGTACTGTAGGTCTATCTTATTAATTTCAAATAATGTCAATGGATATGACATGAATGTTGTTATGATAATTATAATAAAGAATAATAAGTTTAAAAATCTAATGGAAACCGTTCCTATAGGCCTACATGTAGAAATTTATTTATTTATTCATTTTACAGAAACATGTAAACTTAATGGTTAAAAACACAGACTATTGTCCAAAACGATATGTTCGTAAATTATTTGGATTCAACCTATGTAATGTGAGCGTAAGTGAGAAATAATTTTTTTCGGAATATTTTCAATATTGTATGCTAATACAGTACTTTTTAATATTATGAATTCATAGGCTGATAGGTTATAAGAATGTTAGAAACCGTTCCAATACAAGTAGAAATGTTGGAAAACTGTTCCAGCTTTATTATATCCTATAATTCGGCTCCTATAACCTATGTAATGCGATCGTAAGTGATTGAACGAGCAATAGATTTATTTGTTCGCTGTGAACAGCAAACAATAGTTATAGTTTACGGAACAATAGCGGCTGAATTGCACTAACAACTGACAACAGAATTAATTTCACAATTTCAATGTCAAACTGTTTGAGGTTCATGGATGCTGGGCGAGGAAGTGATAGGGAGATAGGAAGATACAAGAGAGGGAGATAGTGGATGATAGGAGAAAGAGTGAGAAAGGAGATAGGGGGAGAGAGAGAGAGAGAGAGAGAGAGAGAAGGAGAGAGTGAGAGAGAGGAGAAGGAGTGAAAGGAAAGATAGGTAGAGAAATAAGGAGTGAAATAGAGATATGGTGTGAAAGGAGGAAGAGAAGGAGGAAGTTGGCGAATGACAGAAGAAGGAATGAGAGGGAGTTATGGTAGGCTAAAATAGGAGAAAGAGAGGAAAGATAGGGAGAGATGGTAGTAAGAGTGAGATGGAAGATATGAGATGTGTCACTGAATCACAGTAGATGATACTCTTCAAATATCTCATCATGTACTGTAATCTATTCGAACAATCGAGTAATCTATTTGATAGATTGTCTAGTAATCTAATGAATAATTTAGAATCTAGTAACCTATGTACTAGAACAATACGAGTAATCTATTGGAACAATTCCTTTTTGTTATGATTACTCCATTCTAAATTATGGTAATTTCAATAAAATTTCATTTTGGTGCTTGATTGTGAATTGTACTTTTAACTACAGTCAAGTTCTACAGTGAAGTTGGAAGTTCAAGTTGAATAGTGTTGCTACCGCTATATAAGAGAATAATAATATTGTAATATAATTTATTGAACCCGTTTACTTAGTAAACGGTAGGGTTTGAATGAGAAATAAGAGTTTTTCAAACAGTCTATAGTATTGCAAAAATAAGCCATTGAAAGAGTTTAAATCTGAATCTGACAGTTTTAATTGCAATGTTATGTTTTTGAAACCCTTAATTAATTTGATTTGATTTGAATAAAATATGAAGAATTGTACAAACCGAAGACTCTGTCGATTTTTACAGCTTGCAGAGAAAAACCATGTCTATCGAGATCACGAGATGAAAGAGGACTAAAGATTTTTAAACATTTCAATATTCTTGATTATTTTGTATCAATGTTTTTGTTTCAGAAGTAGACTACTATAATTGGTTTTGTGTAATTGTGTTGGCCTGGTTAGGTGGAAGAGGGAACCTTATGGTTTCAATCTTGCCAGGAGGTGAATAAAACATTTATTCATTCATTCATTCATTCACTCTACATGATACACTATATACATTATTTTTACACTATATACATATGCTGAATCTTTATTATCAACTTTAGTACCGCTCAAACTACACACTGAACTGTCTGTCCAAGCAAATGAGACATTCTGGCAAGATGGAAAAATTTCTCCAGCTCAGTCAATATTGGTTAAAAATTTTTTAATTCGGTCTCAAATTGTAGAGCAGAATGTTTCCTAAAATTTCAGACCAAATTAATAATTCTTGAACCAATAACGACCTAGCTCGAGTCATTTTCCTATGTTGCCAGAATGTCTTCCTTGCTTGAACAGACTAGGCTACTGCTCAATCTATACGCTGAACTGTAGACTATACAATATAAGTAGTATACATACAATAAAGTAGATTATTCGCTTTTGAACGAATATTGACCGAGCTGGAGTCATTTTCCCATCTTGCCAGAATGTCTTCTTTGCTTGGACAAACTATAGTAAGAGTAGAGTATACTCGTATATACCCAGTGGCCATTCATGATCAGAGCTGAGTTGACCTCCACAACTGCTCAACAATTTCTATGGCGAGTGAACTGGAAAACAACACTGCTGGGAGAGAGAGAGAGAGATAGATAGAGAGAGAGAGAGAGAGAGAGAGAGAGAGGTAGTGAAAGAGAACCGCATACCAAAACAGTGAGAAAGAAAGAAGATTGATCTTGAAGACAGTGGTTTAAAATTGAGAGAAAATAAGAATTTTGGAATGAGAAGAGAGGAAGAACAATTATCTGAGAGAGAGGAGAAAAAAATAGGGAGTGAGAGAAAGAAAGATTAGATTACTTTATTCAAATAGTGAAACAAATTATTCAATAAATTTCACATAATAGAAACTTACTAAAAAATTACTAGAAACTACTAAAAATTCAAGAAAAAACTATAATATAATTAATGAAAAATTTATATAAATATTGATTTGAGGTCTGCGAAATGGATTAGGAATGTAAGTTATCTAAGTGAAAAGGCGAAGTTTGGAAATAAATATGTCCATCCAAAGAGGGAGATTGATAGAGAAAACCACTTACCAAAACAGTGAGAAAGAGAAAAGAAAAGATTGGTCATGGAAGAGGGTAGTTTCATATGGAGTGAGAATAAGAACGTTTGAATAAAAAGAGAGAAAGATTTCTCTCTATCTGAGAGAGAGAGTTTAGATTGAGAGAGAAGAGGAAGAGAGAGAGAGAGTGAGAGAGAGATTGTGAGTTATAGTTAGACTGCATACCAATGCAGTGAAAGAGAAAAAAGATTGACCATGAGAGAGGGTGGTTCCAGATAGAGAGAGAATTAGAACGTTTGAATTAAAAGAGTGAAATGGAAATTACCTGAGAGAGGAAGAGAGAGAGAGAGAGAGTGAGAGAGAGAGAGAGTGTGAGTGAGGGACATAATAGGAAGGAGTAAAATCGTGACCATCCAGTACACCTGGTACGGAGATTATTGGTACCTACACCTGTTCAATAATAAACGAGGGGCAAATATTTGAAAGTTTGTAGGATAGTTGTAGTTGTTTAGTAGTTATTGAGTAGTGTTTTCGAATTTTTGACCTGTTTCGCTATAAGGTCATCTGTAAATGGATGGAAGTTTGAAAATTGTAACAGTTACTTGATTCGAAGTTTTGGGGCTTGACGTAGGTATATTCATACTGTTATTTTTGAACTTAAATGATTCTCTATCATGCTTGAATATGTTTTCATTTGTAGCTTGATTGTTCTTATATAATCTTATAAACAGTCGTAAAGTCATGTCAGAGGCCCTGAAATTGATCAGGAGTGACCTGAAAACTCTTGACACCAGACCTGAGCCAGCCAGGTTACACGAATATTATTATTATAAAATCGTTAATCCGGGATTTGATTTCTTGCACGAACTAAGTTGAAAAATGCCAAATATTTAATTCAATTGAAGGTTTTATGAAATGAGATTTTCTCAAATTACTCTAAAACCACAGGAGATCGCCAAAAATAAGAATAATAATACGTTCAAAATTCCAAGGAAATTCACAAACAATAGATTTAAAACATATTGTATCATAATTGACACAATTGTCTTCTATCATTCATCGTCTTACTCGATTCATTATATAAAGATAATTGTAATTAAAAGATCTTTAATCATATTTTGAAGGTACTTTTGTTTTTGATTGTCTCATTCGATACATGTTGACATGTAGACGATACATATGTGAGTGTCTGAGTGAAGTACCTTCTTGAAAGGAAATTTCTTGAAAGGAATCAATATCGACCGAACTGGAGTCATTTTCTCATCTTGCCAGAGGGTCTTCTTTGCTTGGACAGACTATACACAGCTGAAGTCTGTTGAACCTTCCATTGAATATCAGTCTTACGTTGCTGACTATACATAAAATTGATCCAATAATAATATTAGAATGAAATAACACATCATATTTCAACATCTATCTTAATTTCAAAGCCGTTGTAGGCATTAGGTAATACAGTATAAATAAATCGTATAGGCTAATATAATAAAATTATCGTACTGTACTTACAACATCCATCTCAATTTCAAAGCCGTTAGGCATCAAGAAATCAATTATCAAGCGCACCGAATTTCCTCAACTGTAAACAATTAGTTAATCATCAGACCTTACCATTGTTACAATTCACAGCTGATTTACAATAGTTCGTTAGAAATCAATTGACTAACGCCTATCTAGTTGAAGGGCTTGTCTGGAACGGTAAACGCTTTAATTCAACGTTTTACCTGTTGATAAATTTTCAACGCATTTCTAGTTCAAATATTTATAAATAATGTTTTTCATGAGAAAACTTCGATATTCAACAAGTAATTTCAATAATTTTCCGAGTCCTAACAAGCTTGGAAACAATTGTCTTGTTGAACATTATAAGAGTTTATATATTTGATGTCAATCCATATGAAGCAAAATTCTACTCATTCACTCATCACCAGAAATAAACATCAACTGAAACGAATGCGTTCAAATTTGGCAGTCGTGTTCAGTTGAACCATTTTGTGTACCCACAATCAAATTTCTTTCGAAGAAGATAAAAATGATAGAACAGAATTTTTAGTACAGAATACGATTGAATACTATAGTTTAACAGAATGATACAAATCCTTTCATCACTTTTATTGTCTCAACGGTGACCGATATCAAAGAACATGAAACCCCCAATTCTATTTCAAAATTTATTGGGAAATTTCTACCAATACTTAACTACAACTCCATACTCCACTATACTCAATCACTTGTGTCAAAATAAACAAACATTTTGCTTGTGTGTGTGCATATAAGTATGAGGTGGCTACCCTAGCCACGACAAACCATTACTAATAAACAACATATCATAGACACGTCATAGCATTGGCAATGCTTAGTTTATGTGTACGTCGATAATTGTTTTCGTCGGGACTACGTCGTATCGTTGCTTTGGTTTCTCATCATATCAGTAGATGTCCTGCTTTTCACGTGAGTTTGTTTATTCCGTCTCAAGTCATCGTGGAAGATGTAAAGTTTACAATATTGAACTTGAAACCCGTTGATTCAACTTTTAGAACTTTTTAATTTATGTCAAATAAAAAACTCAACTTTTTAAAATAAAAACGCTTAAAAACTCATCAATGCCTTATTACCTGAAAAAAAACCAGTTTCGTTGACAAACACGTTGAATCAACGTTACAAAAAATGAAAGCCCTGAATAATCAGTGAACTTACCCGTGTCATGGAGTAATAAGTTAACGTTGGTATAAAGTATTAGTTAACGCATGGAGTTGAACTGAAGGTCATGTAAACAAGTCAGCCACGCTGTTATGCAATTGGTTCTCTCTCAGCTCTGCTATGGAACAAATCATTTTAGAATGCTTTGTTTTAGAGGCGTCATTTGGTCTGTGAGATCTGATAGCAAACTGTTGCAAGAACTGGAAGTACTGGAACTATTGATAAAGAACTGGAAGTCTGGGATGTGATACTGGAACTGCTACCCAATCTGGTCGAGCCAAGGAGACATTCTGGCAAGATGGGAAAATGACTCCGGATCGGTCAATTAGGTTAAAACATTATTAATTTGTTCCTAAAATTTAGGAAACTTTCTGCTTTACAAATTGATACCACAGTTTTGAACGAATATTGACCGGTCTGTAGTCATTTTCCCATCTTGCCATAATGTTCTCGTTTCTTGACCGGTCTGTACTGAGGAACTGATACTGTGGTACATACAATAAAGAGGACGTAATATAGATACAGTGTTTCAGAAACAAAATTATTTCTTAACTCGTTTTCCTTTATGGAAAATCAAGGAATATGTTTGACATATGAACACGAATTTACTTTCAAGATGAACCATTAAATGAGATACAAAAGATAATGCAACTATGTAGCAAAACGTAATAAAACATAAAATTATTCCTCATTAAGTGGAAACACAAGGTTTCAGTTGCTAAACCGTTATCAATGTCTGGTGAACTCAATTGGTAATGCATTGGTAATATGGTTCAGCAACCGAAACCGGATTCGCAATTATAATAAATCTGTGTTTTTATTGACAACATCTTTTCTTTTTATTTAATATCGATAACTATTACAATACACGAATCAAACAATAGATTTAAAAGATCTTGAATCATAATTGAAATGTATAATTGGTTTAGAGGGTTAAGTTAGGTAATAATGGTAAGTCTTAAGATAATTGTGTATCAGGAGTATCAAGATTTTCAGTTGTTATTGTCCTCAATGAACATTTCGCATCATACTTCATGGAAAAGCATGAAACATAAATCATAAACAATCTATAATTCCAGTAACAAACTTTCTAATAATGTTTTGTCTTTCGTTTCAGGTATGTATCCAAGAGAGATTCCATTTTTGTTGTTAGTCAAGAACAAGAAAACAAAAGCCGCTAAGGTAGGATTTCACTTTTTAATGCCAGGAGAGTAAATAGTGGAAACTATTGGAAATGATTACTGCTGTTGTCAGAGTGACTTTACAATTTTTATAGGTTTTGGTGAAATAGAAATTCTTTGTTTTCACGAGGAATAATATAAGGAACATGAAATTTATTCATTTTACAAAGAACAATAATCATGAACTGCAGTTGTCTATGTTCATCTTTTTTTTTAGTTTTATTTTCAGTTCTATTTCTAGTTCTAGTTTCATATTATTTCTTTTAACCTGAAGAAACATTTTTTCTGTTTTTTTTTCTATAAGACTATGTGAATGTTTTAGGTAGGAATAATATAGCCTAATTTTAATTATTATGATGGACCCAATTACAATATTTATGATAAACCTACTTGAAGTTACAAACTGGAAACGTACAATCAATATAAGGAATATTATTTTATGTTGTGTAATTGATCATAATATATATTAATCAAGGTACTCAAGTTTTCATAAAGGTCTTGATTTGAAAACTACTCTGCAATCTTCTATGAAATCCACTATGATTATAGGCCCAGTCAGTCCAAGCAAAGAATACATTCTGGCAAGATGGGAAATGACTCCAGCTCGGTCAATATTAATTTAAAAATTATATATTTGGTCTCAATTTGTGGGAAACATTTTGCTTTACAATTTGAGACAAAATTTGTGATTTTTGAACCAATATCAAACAAGATATATCTTGTGGCATATTATTATCTTATATATGTTGTTAACCTTGCCTATCAAATAGTGATGTCGATTTTTATAATATTCAACTTCATTGTACAAGATTGAAATACAATATAGGATTGGAACACAAAGAAAATATTCTTCCCGATTTTGATTAGTGGAAATTGAATATGAAGGTTGTGCTCACACTTCATTGAAAATTTAATGAAAAATTTTTGATCTTAGATTTTAGAGAATGTTTATATTCTTCCTATGTTGTTTATTCGTTTGCCGGACTTCTAGCTTTGAATGATCCGTTTGGTATGGTATTGACCGTAAATTTAATAAAGACAGCTATGTTATAATATATCCAAGCAAAGAAGACATTCTGACAAGATGATAAAATGACTCCAACTCAGTCATATTGGTTCAAAAATCATTAATTTGGTTTCAAATTGTAGATCAGAAAGTTCTACAATTTGAAACTAAATTTATCATTTTTTCAAACAATATTGACTGAGCTGGAGTCATTTTCCCACCTTGCCAGAATGCCTTCTTTGCTCGACCAGAGTGAAGTTGTAATGTCGCACTGCGATTCTGATTGATTGACGTGAATTGAAGGATAGCGAATCTCCAATACTTGGTGTAATATGCTTGTCGAATCTGCCAGCGGAGTGAAGGTGATAAAACGAAAAGAGGACATAAAGGAAGAAAAGGAGGAGGAGGAGGACAAAAGAAGTAAAGAAGGAGGAGGAGGAAGAGGAGAAGGAGAATCAAGTGGAAAATGAGAAAAGTTAGTGCTTAAAAACGGGATTGAAATGGAACCATTCAGTTTGATTCTTAAACCAGGAGATTTCGAATTCCCATAAACTCAAGACTGAATTCCGGAGAAGACTAGCAAAAAGGTTCAGATTAGGAATTCAGTTTAACCTCACCTCAAAAGCTAAATGAACTTTCCAAGGATTTCATGCTCTCATTACCATGATCTTCACATCTTCACTGCTTTGTGAAAAGTGCTCTGACCAATATGGATGGAGAATTCTCAGTAACCGCGCCACACTAAGGTTCATTTTGATTTTCCCTACTGTATACCAGGTTGGAATTTTCAACTTTGCTAGCTCACTTAGGTTTAGCCGGGAAGAAAAAAGTAATCGTAGTCTGAGATGAAGGAGGAGGAGAAGGAGGAGAAGAAGAAGAAGAAGAAGAAGAAGAAGAAGAAGAAGAAGAAGGAGAAGAAGAAGAAGAAGAAGAAGAAGAAGAAGAAGAAGAAGAAGAAGAAGAAGAAGAAGAAGAAGACAAAGAATAAGGATAAGTAGGAGAATAGAATAGTTGAATAAGTAAAACAGGAAAATAGGAATAAGATGACCAAAGGTTGAAGAATTAAGAAACGAAAGGTGATCAAAGGTAGAATAAAATGCTGAAAGATGTAAAAATGTAGAAGATGTACAACAACAAGAATGATAAGAAGGATACATGAGGAGAAGAGGTGGAAGAAGCAGAAGGAAGAGAAGAAAAGAGGAAAACAAGAGTACGAAGAAGATGGAGGAAGGAGAAGAGGGAGGAAGAGATAGAGGATTGCGATTAGAAGAAAGAGGAAGGGTGGAGGGAGGTGAAGAGGTAGATGAAGAAAGACGAATGAAAAATTATAGAGAAAAATGAATTAGGAAACCAAAGAGGAGAAAAAGTAGAACCCAGAAGGAGAAGAGGAAGAAAATTTTGAAAAACAGGTAGAAGAAGAAATGAGAAAAGATGTAAGAAGAAGAAGAGGGGCGAAGAAGAGGTGTGAGGAGAAACAGAAGAGGAAGAGGAAAAAGGAGGAAAAGAAAAGAAAGAAGGAGAGGAAGAAGAAGAAGAAGAAAAATAATAAAAAGAAGAAGAGGAAGAAGAAGAAGAAGAAGAAGAAGGAAAAGAAAAATAATAAAAAGAAGAAGAATACGAGTTAAATAGAACAGGATCGAGTAGGGACGTAGATTCTCGTTGAAGAGCAACCCTGATTTCGGGAACAGAACCCAGAACCCTTCAGTTAATGTATTCAGTCCGTTTTGTCTCAGTTAGCCACAAGGCTGTGCGGCACCTAAAATCCCCTGTATTTGGACAATGACATTCTGATTTGAATTCGAAAATGGTGCCAAAAGGACAGAATCATGGAATGAGAGAATCCGTAATGGAGAAAGGGGTAAAAGGATAAAAATATACAGGGTGTTTCAGGAGGAATGTGCAATACTTCTCAGGCTGATTCCTTACACTAAGTAGACAAAAAAGTTCCATGGGACCAACCCCCAAAAACGCTTTGTTACTGAGATAATGGCGAAAAATTGACATTTTTCAAAATATATTAATTTTTCTTATTTTTTAGTGGCTTTATTGAGGTTCTAAAATAAGCAATTCCTATGTAAAATTAGCTGAGGAATTCAATGAAACCAGTTCCAAGTTTGTAACTTTAACGGTTGTTGAGATAATTGAAGAAATATGCTTAAAAACGCCATTTTTTCAACAATAAGGGTTATAACTGGATAAGGAATCATAAATTTGTATTTTTTATTAATGGAAGTTGGAGAGAGTCGGATTCTAAAGAAAAAGTTAAAAGGCAGCGATTGTGTAAATCTTACCCAAATCTCAGAAATAGCGATCAAAAATCGCAAAATCGCTACTATATACAAATTTATCACTTGTGCTATGTTTTGTCGAATTTTGCGATTTTTGATCGCTATTTTCGAGATTTCAGTAGAGAAAAATTAATATATTTTAAAAAATCTCAATTTTCCGCCATTGTTATCTCGGTAACAAAGCGTTTTTGGGGGTTTGTCCCATGCAACTTTTTTGTCTACTTGGTGTTAGGAATCAGCCTGAGAAGTATTGCACATTCCTCCTGTAACACCCTGTATAAGAAAGAGGTGATGGAGGAGGATGAATGAGGTACATGATGAGGAATGATGAACAGGAAGAGGAATGAGGATCATGTCGAGGAATGAGGTACAGAAAAAGGATATGAATGAGAAGCAGATGAAGGTGGAAGAAAAGTGTAACAAAAAAAGAATTAAGTGAAGGTAGTCTGTTCAAGCAATGAAGACATTCTGGTAAGATGGGAAAATGACTTCAGCTCGTTTGATATTGGTTTAAAAATCATGAATTTTGTCTCAAATTGTAGAGCAAAATGTGTACCACAAATTATATCTTGATATTTGTTTCTGTTTTAAACCTATATTGTATTTCAATCTTGTAGAATGAAGTTGAATATTATAAAAATCGACTATTGGATAGAAATCGATCATTTTCGTTTCACTGGTTCAGATCAATGAGAATTGACGTTATTCAACTGCAATCACATTCAATTTAGTAAGTCTAATTAGCTTCACTCTTGTTCACTAGAATTAGATCTACTGACTGTAAATAATAATTTATTCGATTGTCTTACAATATTGACAATATTGGCTTACTTACTTTTAACTAAATGCACAATATCAAGCAACTATCATTCTTCTTTCCAGAAATACCAATCAGAAAACAAACAAATTTTCGCGCCCAATATCCAATATTGCAGGCTTACCAACCAGAGAAAATCTTGTCTTCTGTTAATCAATTTTCTTTCCGACTGAAAACATCAAAGAATTTCACACTCGGAATCAATTTTGCCTTCCTCAACGCCCACATTCAATAAATTTTCTTCTTCTTCTTCTTCTTCTTTTTCTTCTTCTTCTTCTTCTTCTTCTTCTTCTTCTTCTTCTTCTTCTTCTTCTTCTTCTTCTTCTTCCTCTTCCATTTCCTACTTCGTCTTCTCCTTCTCCTCTTTGTGATCTAATAAGCTAACGATCCGGTATCTAACAGCTCAAGCTCATTGTTCAATTGAGCCTTGTTTTTGAAGTCTACCCACTCCTGTAAGTTGATAGTGTTCAGGCAATTGCGCAGAGTATAGTACTTATGACGTCATCTAGTCATCTGTGAAAATATTCGTTGAATTTAACCGGTAATGGCCGGTTAAAATTGCATCTAGAACTCTGGTTAAAATTCCACAGTTGTCCCAGTACAGTGGGCTACTCCCACGGATACAGTCATGTAAAGTCTGTTCAAGCAGAGAAGACCCTTTGGTAAGATGATAGAATGACTCAAGCACGGTCAAAATTGCTCAAACAATTATCAATTTGATCTTGAATTGTAGGAAACATTCTGATCTACAATTTGAGACCAAATCTAAATATAAATCTTCTTTGGTGCAGAATAAATAAAAAATATAGATAAAAATAAAATAAAGAGGGATTGAAAGGGTGGAGAGATCAAAATCGAACAAAAACAATCGTACTGGCGGCTCGTACCCACGAAACAGTTGGAGTGCAGTATAGTAAAGATATGAGCACTTCACCTTTAACGTGGGCACGAGCCGCCAGTGAAACAGTGTAATAGAAAATAGAATACGGAATAGAGATCAGAGAATAAAGAATATGGAGCATTGTATCGAAGTAGAAACAGTCACACGAGAAATTCGATTGTAATAAATTGAAATATTTTGAGTCACGTTTCGTGTGGTGCTATTAATTAGAGCAACATGTGTTGGTGACAGTTACTCGTATTATTGCCAGTGAGAACTGCTGAGACAAAGGCGAGTTGCATGTGACGGAAAATAAGAAGAACAGGTAGAAGAAAACGAAGAAGAAGAAGAAGAAGAAGAAGAAGAAGAAGAAGAAGAAGAAGAAGGAGAAGAAGATGAAGAAGAAGAAAGAAGAAGAAGAAGAAGAAGAAGAAGAAAAAGAAGAAGAGAAGAAGAAGAAAAAGAAGAAGAAGAAGATAAAGAAAGGAAACGAGTATGGAGAAGTAGAAAGAAGTCAGTCTGATGAGGAGGAGAAAGGAATAGGTGTAGAAATAGATGGAGAAGAAGAACGGAGAAATAAGAGTGAAAGAAAGAAGAAGGAAGAAGAGAGATAAAAGAAAAGAGGAGAAAAGAGTATGGAGAAGTAGAAGAGAGAAGAAAGGGAATTGATGAGAAGAAGAAGAAGAAGAGAAATAAGTACAGGAAAAAGGTGAAAATAGAAAAGAATTAAACCTAGAAAGGAGAGAGGGAAAAAAATATGGAAAGGAGAAGAAGAAAGAGAATTAAAGGAGAGAGAATAGAAAAAGAAATGGTGTGGATAAGAAGAGGAAAAGAAGAAGAAGAAGAAAGAGAATTACAATAAGGAGAGAACGAGAATGGAAGATAAGGAGAAATGGATAAAGAAGAAGAAAAAGAAATGAAGAGAAATAAGTACATTTGAATCAAGAAGAAATTGAAAAAAATTAGTGGGAGATGAACCGTGAGATTAAGATGCAATAGAAGTTCAATTGTTGCATTACACTCTAACTGATTAACTGCATGTTATTCAGAGGTGTTCTGCGAAGAAGGTTGCGGAAAATAATCATATGGTTGAGAAGAGAAAGTAGAAAAAAGAAATGGTGTGTGGATAAGAAGAAGGAAAAAGAGAAGAAGAAAAAGAAGAATAATGAGGAGAAAACGAGATTGGATGGAAGATAAAGAGAAGAGTTAAAACAGAAAATAAAATTTAAGCAGAAGAAGTAGAATTTGAATCAAGCTGAAGAAATTGAAAAAAATTAGTGGGAGATGAACCGTGAGATTAAGATGCAATAGAAGTTTAATTAGAAGAATAAGATGAAGAAAGATTAGAAAAGTTGAGAGAGTAGAAGAAGAAATGGAAACTTAAGATAAAATGGTCGGTTTAGAAGAAGAAGAAGAAGAAGAAGAAGAAGAAGAAGAAGAAGAAGAAGAAGAAGAAGAAGAAGATGATGATGATGATGAAGAAGAAGAAGAGGAAAAAGATGAAGAAGAAGAAGAAGAAAAATAAGAAGAATAAGAAGAAGGTGGATAAGATGAAAGAGGAGACGGAGGAGAAGGAGGAGAAGAAGAAAACTATGATGAGAAGGAAATAACAGACCTTCTAAACGAAGCTAGTGACGTGTTAAAGCATGAAGAGAGTGCGAGGTTTCAATCTTAATTTCGGAATTATTAATGGTGCTACATTCCACGTCACTTGCATTCAAAACAAACAATATCCCTGTGACTTTGAGGGGATGTAGAAGGCCTGTGAAGGAATTAAAGTATTGGAGATGAAGTCTCAATAAAGACTTGAAAATACAATAAAGGTTAGAAAGAATAATTCCAAAAACTAAGTTTTGAGTATGGTGAAAAAATAAGTAGTTTTCGGTGGATTCTGTCAAATACAATCTACTTGTTTATGAGGAGTATAACATACTCCATTAACATACTTACACTGTTACATTTATAGTAATAATACAACAATCTACTTACTGGTTTATTTAACTACAATCTAAATTAGTTAGTTTATGACTTCATGAACTCTGACTGACTTGGAACAGTTTGGAGAATCTTGTATTCCTGACTCAAAATCGTCAGGCGGTTTTTTCTGGTCCTTGTGCTCTCCAACAGCTGATGTTGTCAATTAGAGTTGTCATTATCCGTGCCTGGATCATGCTTTTAAAACCGAAAGGGACAATAGTTGCTTTCCATCAGCTGTTATAGAGTTGGTCACTGCATGACAAGAGGCAAATGGAACATTCGTTGGCTATAAAAAAGATGAAAAATTAATAAATACTGTATTGAAAATAATTTTTAGAGATAGTGAAGTTTGTAGACTTTTTATTGAGTTGAAGGGAATTATATGAAAACCTTTGAAACGGAATAATATTAAAAATATTCTTAGCATAAATTATGAATTTAGACACTAATTAATTTCTTTTTTCATTCATACTCCCCAAATTATATAGCAAATTCCTTAGTATCATAATACTGTATATACGTTTACCATTGATACATCACGTGGTACCATACTTTCGTAGTCATTATAGAAATTTATCAACGTAGTATTATTCTAGAGAGTATTATTACTAGTGAAATAGAAATTTTTTATATGAGTAGTTAACCTGATCATCAAATTTCAGAATTTTTTAAAGTGGAAAGTGTTTTTTTCAAGTCAAAAATTGTAATGTGAATTTTCATCATCTCTCATTCACCATGTAAACATCATCATTCACACACTCATCCATCACCTTTGCTTGAAATACTTGCTATCAAGTCGCAATTGTAACAATTAATAAAAATAATCTTAATCGAATCAATTTTCAACCATTCAAGGACATAATAACTTCTCTAAATATGTCGAATATTAATTGACAATCAATAACTCCTTCCGATTTGAAAAAGTACCTCCAAATGACACAGATGCCTGGTTTTTCCAAACACACTCAAATTTGAGGGACCCTCAAGTTTACTACAGTTCACTACATTTCCTATACTTATCATAGAAAATGTCAGCTGTTCATCAAAATTTGAGGGTCCCTCAACTTTGAGTATGCTTGGTAAACCCGGCAAGAGACTTATAAATTTAAGTACCTGATTTCATAAGACGATTACAAAGATACACCAGTTAGTAAGTAGTAAGAAGATTAGTTATTCATCATTGAGTTGGTACTTTTGATTTTTAAGTACCTGAGCAATTTATGCAAAGGCACATCATGCATTATAAGCCAAGATCTTAATCTCTTATTTAGAAAGTTTCTCCTTGAAGGAGAAAGGTCTTCATAATAATATTCTTCATCTTCATCTTACCCAATGGATTGTCTGCTACTTATGTCTTTAACTCAATCCTGCTAATACTACAACTACAACATCTTTATCTTCTTCTTCTTCTTCTTCTCTTCTTCTTCTCCTACTACTTCTTCTTCTTCTTCCTCTTCTCCTTCCTCCCCTTCTTCCTCTTCCTCTTCCACACGCAAATGCACCATTTTTATCATCTCTTTCTCTTTTTCTAAAGTCATTGAACACAGCCAAGTTTGGTCACCAAGCTGTGTTAAGTAATATTTTTTCTTTCCAGTTGTTCGATTACGTGAATCGCGTTGACTGGTATATAGTCTGTTCAAGCAAAGAAGACACTCCGGCTAGATTGGAATATGACTCCAGCTCGGTCAATATTGGTTCAAACATCATGAATGTGGTCTCAAATTATAGAGCAGACTGTTTTCTACAATTTAAGACCAAATTTATAATTTTTGAACGAATATTAACCGAACCATCTGTCCAGAATGTCTTCTTTGCTTGGACAGACCATATTAAGTTCTTACGTTTGTAACAGCCAACTTACCAATAATCGGAGGTTTCTGGTATTTAAATTTGTTTTCAGGATTGAATAATTATTAGATAGGATTCTTACATGCGAACAGACAGGTCTAGAAACTAGTGGAACTATGTTAATTTCTGTGGTCTGGTCTTCTAACTACTTCCTAGTCTGTGACTTGTTATAATTATGTCAGTCAGTATTCAGGCTACTCTGCAACTAATCCCTGGGACAAGTTGCATAGTTTCAAAAGAGTTTTGTGATAATTTTTGAAAAACTATCCATAGTATTATATCAATAATCTCAACCAGATATGAAATCAACAATAATTTATTATTTATAATTATTGTGCTGTTATATTTATATTTACTTGTAAATTTCACTTGTTATCACTGGCGGCTCGTACCTACGAAACAGTGAAGTGCCCGTATCTTTCACTGTACAGCACTTCACCTGTTACGTGTGCACGAGCCGCCAGTGCTTGTTATTATCCTCCAATACCTCCATTATACATTAGTACCTTCTTCTAACTTCGTATTATTTTATCTTTCTGTTGTCTATTTTCTACTTATACCACTTGTTCTACTTGTTCATCTACCTATTCCTCTCATATTCCTCCTGGTTTTCTTCCATTTCCTTCATTGTTTCAATTTTATTTCATTTTCTCATCTTTTATTCTCCAAAATACAGGTTACAACTGTATCCTATATTATACAGTGGAACCTTGATAATTTGCATGTCTATAATTCGTAATTCTCTATAATTCGTAATTCGTAATTCTATAATTCGTAGTGAAAGCTCAGTCCCATGAAATAATTTTCCTTCATTAATAGCTTCGATAATTCGTAATCTTCCCTAATTCGTACAATAGCTTTGGATTTATCGAAATTTTACTGTAATTATTATGATTTTTTTCGAAATTTTATGCTTGTATGCATTGATGTCCTTATGCTTCAATTTGCGTTTTAGAGCATTTATCATAACTTGAAAAAAAATTCAACAAAAAGTTCAATTCTTTTCAAGTTCTGTTAGCGTAAACTTCTTCAATAATCTCGATATTCTATCAATTTCGATAACTGTAAACATGCCAATATTCCCAGACTGTTATGTGACAAGAATCCTTGAATTTGAGAAGTATCTTTCCATTTTTGACTGTTTTTCTTTCCCAGATATTGTTTCTCTTATTGAACCGATAAATATTGAGTGGGAATGGGAATAAATAGCATTACTGTTGATCAAAATTCATTGGAAATGATACAATATCGTTATCTAAGAAAATACAGACACCCAAAATTTCAGATCGCATTCAAAGTCTGTCCAAGCAAAGAAGACAGTCTGGCAGAATGGGAAAATAACTTTAGCTCGGTCAATATTTGTTCGAAAATTATGAATTAGGTCTCAAGTTGTAGAGAATATTCTAATCTACAATTTCAAATAAAATTTGAAATTTTTGAACCAATATTCACCGAGCTGGAGTCATTTTCCCATCTTACCAGAATGTCTTCTCTGCTTGGACACACTATACAAACCATGGGATCATTCTGATCGATTGATCATGCAAAATAAGATAAGAGTTATTCAAATTCAAACGAAAAATAGTTTAATCTGACGTTGGATATAGATTTTATCTTTGTCCCAAATTCACTGCTTGGGAAACTGATTGTTTTGACAGATATTTAGTATCTCCTTAGTCCGTATATGGTATGAAACGTTTTTGTTTCAAGAATAAGTAACGACAATGACAAAATCTAATTTCATAGAATAAATATTTTTTGGTAATTTTGTAATCATTTCTGATCTAAGGATTGATGAAATAAGATTGGTTCTGACTATAAAGACTGTATATCCAGAGTAAAGTTATGTTCTGTTGTCTCTGGTATATCAGTTTCTGTATTTTCATATATTTTTTTACTTGAAATTTATTCTATTGTAGCAGTGAATTTTCCATTTTTATGACTATCAACAATAGACACTGTATGATCCAGAGATAATAGAATAAAATAGATATAGAATAGAATAAAAGTTATATTTTATTCTCTCTGGTATATCAGAGTAGGTAAACTCTACTGTTTACATACCTTCAAGATGTATTCTATGATTGTATCAATTATTTTAAAATCTTTTTATAAAATATTTCATCAAATTCTCTTAACCTATTCACAAATATTGTTTTTATTGTGAAAAATCTCAAGGTGAAGTTGCAAAAATAATATTTTTCCACTTTTTACAAAGCATGGAGATATGCTCAGCCTATAAAATAGATGGAAGTATTGCTTTTTCATGTTTTGTGATACATATTGCATCGTATGATTCCCTTTAGTGCTAGGATTTGACATGAACCTCCTTGGGATTTGATAATAAACTGCGTTATCTTCGGATTTAATGAGTAGCCTGTGCCATAGATCTATGGAATTTTACTAGATGAATAATAGTACTCATTCATTCACTTTCTATGCATTTTATTCATTCGCATAAAATTTTTGGAGTGAAATCGAACAATTTTCTGGCATACTTTGATAGTTCCATCTCTCATAAAACCACTGGCGGCTCGTGCCCACCAAACAGGTGAAGTGCTGTACAGCAAAAGATACGGACACTTCACCTGTTTCGTGGGCATGAGCCGCCAGAGCATAAAACTAGCTTTACATCAGTTTTATCACGAAAGAGAATAATAAAAATTCTCTTACTTTCATTAAACCAGATACTCATTGTTTTCCATTTCATAACATAAATTTATATTACCGTCATTATTTATTTTTATTTGTTGTTTTACACGGCAACTCTATCCTAGGAATGATAGCGCAATAACTTTGTATTTTTCCACTTACTCTTCTCCATCATTTCCTCTTTGCACTCTGGTATGAGAACAATAACTCCGGGGAACTAGTTGTAATTTTGAAGGATAGAGAAGTACGTATAGGTAAGAGAAATCATATGTTGTCGGATCCACAAAGATTATTTAAATACCATACTCAAGTTTCAATGCTCAGTGCATCATCATCAGTGGAGAACTCAGGCTTTGAAAAATACAAGTTTGAATGGAACATTTGTTTTCTCTAACCTAAATAATGGATAAGTTCCACAACATCACTGATAAAAGTGTAAATTTTATTAAAAGTACGTATAGTCTAATTATAGAGTATCTACAAGTTTGCTGAAGACTTCTTTAAATCTGCTTCAGAAAGTCCCAACATGTTGCACTCTAGTATGGGAACAACTGAACAATATTGCATTACCTTGTCCCATGGATTTGCTGTAATGTTGCGGGGTAGGTACGTAGGTAGTCTGTACAAGTAAAGAAGACATTCTGGCAAGTTAGGGGTATGAATCCAACTCGGTCAATATTGGTTCAAAAATATTGCATTTGGTCTCAAATTGTAGACCAGAATGTCTCCTACAATTTAAAACCAAATTAATAATTTTGGACCCAATATTGACCGATCCGGAGTCATTTTCCCATCTTGTCAGAATGTCTTCTTTGCTTGGGCAGACTTTATAACTTAGTACGGTAGACTATCGTAAAATTGTCTGAGGAACGACATTTTGATAGCGGCTTTTAAGACGGAGCTATGGAACTCGGTGTATATTGAATAATAAAGTGTATATTGAAAGTGCTCCAAACTCAATTCGGGCCTGAATAGGGAATTAGCGCACCTGCGACTTTTGTTTGAACAATATGGGTGGTTGGAATTAGGTCAGGAGAATCATGGAATTACATAACTCTCGAGTAATTTTTGGTAATTCTCGAGTTGTAGTATTATTCTTGACTATTTTTACAGTAGGTCTCCACTGATTCGAAACCCCGTAATTCGAAAACATCTATAATTTATTATGTATCATTTATATGTTTTGTCTTTCCTTTTCAAAGACCATTCTTTTTTCGTATTCTCTTTAGAAGAACCTTCCCCTTTTCTTTTGCCCTTGATATTTCAAACTTCTTGAATTCTTACTAAAATGTCTATTCCCTGAATTTCTAATGAAAGGTTCTTTCCAAGGCGAATTCCTGATACGCAGAAGTGATAGAAAGGTCCAAAATTGATACGCAATCGTACAGGAAGGAAGCTCATTGATACAAAATATTTGCAACGTGGTGTTGCAAAGTGAGGTTAGCCCATTTGAAAATGCCGAAAATATGGGAAAATAACTATTGGCTCATTGAAACGTAGTGTTTTATCATTATTCTCTATTCATTCAACTAAAAAATACTTAAACTGAGTTTCAATGCTCTCGATATGTTTAATAATTGAGAAATAGAACAAGTTTATTTCCAATAAGGCGTCGTTCTATGAGCATTGCGAATGTTTCGTATCAACGAGTTCCCTTCTTGTATCAAATTTTGGGATCTGTATCACCATTCCGTATCAGAAAGCCGTCGTGTTAAGAAGTCTTAAGACTGACTATTGATGTTCAATTAATCTAATACAAGGAGAATCAATTAACAAGTAAAGTATAAGAGATCAAATTAGAGTGGTCGATTCAATTATATTGGCCGTCAGTTTCTTTAATTGTTTTTGAAACAAAAACAATAATATTTCCAGACTACTAATAAAAGTTGAAGATGTTACTGAATGAAAATCACTGGCGGCTCGTAACAGGTGAAGTGCTGTACAGTGAAAGATACGAGCACTTCACTTGTATCGTGAACACGTGCCGCCAGTGATAGTAGAAAATCATTGATAGTAGCACAGAATAAAGAGGGAACATTAAAGTTATAGATGGATGGATAGAAAGTTACAGATGTATTGATCAACTATGAAATAACATACATTGATAGTAGCCCTAGGCAAAAAGATAACAATAAAGTTATGAGATCTATAGATGTATTGATCATCTATGAAATACGTCCACCAACAATATTGAACAATATTGCTAAACAATCTTTATGTTCTACGGTGCACTTAAGACTTCAACCTGTCTTAAAAGGGAATTTGTCGCAGAAAACATCAATAAAAACTCTGAACCCATAAAAAGAATCTCGATTAACCGGTATCCATAAAAGTTTTAGTAATGGTATAGTCTGTCCAAGCAAAGAAGACCTTCTGACAAGATGGGAGAATGACTCTGGCTCGATCAATATTTGTTCAAAAATTGTAAATTTGGTCTGAAATTGTAGATCACAACATTTACTACAATTTGAGACTAAATCTATTATTTTTGAACCAATATTGATCGATCTGGAGTCATTCTCCCATCTTGCCAAGATGTCTTCTTTGCTTGGATAGACCAAAGCCATAAAAGCTTTAGTAATGGTAGACAGCCTTGAGATTCTCTCATTTTTCTACTTTTATTTTCATCCATTTGGACTCTGCTTCTGATTTCCTCTCTTATTTTATCAATTTTATTCTTTTTTTTCAACAGTTTGAACTGGTCACGAGAACTGAAATAATTATATACTACCGAAGAGGATTGGAATATGAATATATCATCTTATAATACTGTACTACTCACTACTAAATGAGATCTGTAGTTTATTCGAAATAGAAACCTAAAAAAGTGTATCATTTTTACAAGAATCAGAAAAGTCATCAGCTTTTCAAAGTATTCGATATTTTCAATTGATAAAATACGGTACTTTAAATAAAACAATTTTTAGAATCAGAAAAGTCATCAGTTTTTCAAAGTATTCGATTTTTTCAATTGATAAAATACGGTACTTTAAATGAAACCCTTTTTCAATTATTCAATCATTTCCCATTGGTAAATACGGTGCTGTATTTATCATGAACAAATACTTGTTTTTCATTGATTTGTTTCAACCGTTATATTTTTTATTACTTGAAAACAAATTACTGTAAGAAGTCATTGAAATCCTGCCTACATTATTTTGTTCCTGGTGTTCATTTTTCCGTGATTAATGTATTGATCAACAAATCAGGATGCATTTATTTAATTATCTTCAAAAGTAGTTCACTTGCTTCTATTAGTTCTGTATAATTTATAAAAAAACAATTTGTATAAAACAAGACCAATATACAAGACCCTGTATTTCTATAAAAAATTCCTACTTGTTTGTCTGCTCCAGAAGACGTTCCGATTATACATATTCTAGCTTTGAGGTGATCATTTCATGTAGATTACCTTTTAAAAATGTATAATAAATACTTTCTTCAGAAGCTCACTTCATATAGGTTGCCTTTCAATGTTGATCATGATCGCAAACACAAATTCTACTGCATTTTCTCATTGAAATCTCTCTGTTATATTAATAGATATTCGTATTTTTTTAAACATCCAAAATATTTAACGTTGATTGTAAAGAATGTTACATGAATTCCTGTCAATACTTGATTGAACTAACAGTGCTTCTTCTTTTTTCCAGGTGATTATTTGGATTCTCAACAAGTATTTCAGCCAAGACTCGTAAGTAATTGGCGACTTTTTGAATAAATCTCAAGAAAAAATAATCTAAAATTTATTAATCCTAGAAATAATCTTGATCTAAAATTGATTAATCTGAAAAAATTTCAATCTTAAATGTTGTATTTGTTCCTAGAGAGAAATACAGCAATACAGTAATACAGTATCTAGAGCAATACAGAAATACAGTATCTCATAAATACTTATGAGATAAGTATGAGAACGAAGGTATAAGAACAAGCAATAGACTTATTCCATCAGTTGAATCAGTTTTTAAAGTTTTTTAGGGTGATGCCCACATGAGTTCTTTGGCTTGTGCGTGAGTAATGATGAGAGATGACGATTCGTTAAGTTCTACAATCAGTAGATTTCCTCCTTCCATTCCAGGCCTATAACATATGTCATTGATTTGTGAATGCTAGTTGTAAGGCTTCAAGATTCAATGGAAGCCTTATAACAACTAAAAAAACCATTGCATTGCACTGGCGGCTCGTGCCCACGATACAGGTGAAGTGCTGTACAGAAAAAGATACGGGCACTTCACCTGTTTCGTGGGTACGAGCCGCCAGTGTTGCATTGCTCTTAATGAGGGTTAGTCACGCGTTATATGAAATGTTCATCTCAATTTATTTCATTTAACAATACATGAAATTGGTCTTACAATTTTTCTATGAAATTTCCATCGTGCTAAGTCAAATTATCATTGTAAATTTACATTTTGAAAAATTCTACTTAGTTCGGCTGAGTTAGGAATATAAGAGTGTTTTCTATTCAATTGCTGCACAATTTAAAAAATTTATTATTAATTTTGATTTCATAAAAATGACTCAATAGAGTCTTGATAAAATTATTCATTTCTGAAGTCGTGTTGAGAATTATCTGAGTTGATGATTCAATAAGAGAAATTGTACCTTGCCAGAATCAAACAGAGTTGACTTGTGATATTTCTCTTTCTTTTTTTCACATATTTTCTCTCCTCTCTCTATCTCTCTTTCTTTCTCTCTCTCTTTCTCTAACTCACTCCACACAAACTCTCTTCCTTGTTACTATTCAACGGTAAATGCGTCATCACTAAACTATAGTCTGTCCAAGCAAAGAAGACCCTCTGGCAAGATGAGAAAATGACACCAGCTCGGTCAATATTGGTTCAAAAATTATTGGTTTGGTCTCAAATTGAGGATCAGAATGTTTCCTACGATTGATACCAAATCAATAATTTTTGAACCAATATTGACCGAGCTGGTGCCATTCTCTCATCTTGCCAGAGGGTCTTCTTTGCTTGGACAGACTATAATCCAACTGATCACCAGCTCTCAAGCTCTATGACAATATTGCCTTGACAATGACTGTGAATGTGAAATATTATTATTATATTGACAAAGTAGATGATTATAATGACGATGGTTGAGAAGGGGAAGAAGAAGAAGAAGAAGAAGAAGAAGAAGAAGAAGAAGAAGAAGAAGAAGAAGAAGAAGGAGAAGAAGGAGGAGGAGGAGGAGGATGAGAAGTGGGATGAAGAAGAAGAACAAAAGAAGAAAAGATGATGATGATGAAGATGATGATGATGATGATGTTGATGATGATGATGATGATGATGAAAAGAAGAGGAAGAATTCATGGAACATGTGAACGAGACAAAACAACAAAGAAATGATAAAGACCCAACAAAAAATTTGTACAGTAGTTGGAGAAATGGAGAAGTGAGGAGTTTAAAAGTAGAAGAAGAAGAAGAAGAAGAAGAAGAATAAAAAAGAGCAAGAAGAACAAGTAAAGTTGAAGAAGAATAGGGAGGAAAAGAAGAAGGTGAAAAAAGAAGACGAAGAAAAAAGAAGAATACATAGAACATGTGATAAAGAGAACGTGTAGGTAGAATATTGGAGAAGAGCGAAGGAGGACGAGGAGAAGAGGAGGAAGAAGAAGAAGAAGAAGAAGAAGAAGAAGAAGAAGAAGATGAAGATTACAACAAGGAAAGAAATTATAAAGACCTAATGTAAAAGGTGTAGGTGGACTATAGGCCATAGCGGTGAGTGAAGAGTAAGAGAAGGTGATGATGGAGAAAGGGGATGAAAAAGATAGAATAAGGAGGAAGAAGAAGAAGAAGAGGAAGATATTAAAAGTGTGTAGGAAGCTTTAGCACGTGTCTCACACCACGTGACATCTTATAGCTATGTCATAGTCGATGCTACACCACGAGATTTAAGTTTAAATTAGATAGGACACGTTTATTGTATTGATTCAGTTGCCAGCCTCAATAATGTTATTTTGAATTTATCTCCGTCAATTGTTGAGTTAAGGCTTCGGAATTTCGTCTACATAACTTGATAGATTGTATTGTATGTATTACATACCATGAAATTCATGTTTATCTTCATATTTTTTCATAAGAAAATATTTACGTTACAGAAACTCTGTCAAATCCACATAAAGCGAATAGTATTTTCTTCAATAAATTTAATAATATCATCAACAATATTCATTTAATTTGTCCAATTATTGTATTTTTAAAACCTTGTTTCCATTACTACAAGTGTTGCAATGTTCCTAGAAGTGCCCGTATCTTTTACTGAAGAGCACTTCACCTCTTTCGTGGCTCTCAGCTGATTTTTGATTTGCGTTGTTCCATACAACTACGTGTTTCTATTGCATCTTGTGCCCGACATGTGACCGCGACTTGTAGTAATAGAAACCTACCTTAAAAATTAGAAGTGACTGTATGACTATGACATTGCAACGTACACAATTCTCAAAGTGAATCACAATTCACCCATCTTAATAAAAATTTGTTACAATTTTATAATTGTTCACAATTGATTATTTAAA
This sequence comes from Sogatella furcifera, assembly GCA_017141385.1. Lineage (NCBI taxonomy): Eukaryota > Metazoa > Arthropoda > Insecta > Hemiptera > Delphacidae > Sogatella > Sogatella furcifera. The sequence goes on along the minus strand of CM029558.1, from coordinate 3,205,103 downwards.
ATTTTATAATTTGTTACAATTCTCAAATTTTGGACTATATTTGAATGAAAATTGTGTTTTGAAATACCAAGGGCTACGCGTTTTCTTTCTTACCAATGTGTTTTTGCCAATAGATTAATAAATAAATGAATAAATAGATTCTATTCTGGTTATAAAATTGCTCGACAAGTTAGACAAGTGCTTAGGAAAATGAATTAGTAGCATGGATGATTCCAACCAATTTTAGACTTGAGAACTCAATGACCGGTATGGAGATGGAGTGATTCTATTGGCTGGCAAAACAAAATGGACGTCAATTGAATATCAAAATGGCGGACTACTCTACTGTGATTGGCTGTTCACTGAAACAAGCCACGCCTATTTCTAGCGGAGGAACGAAACAATCAAGACTGAATTTATGAAAATTGAAAAATTGTGCTTGAAGAAATTCATGCAAGTTATATTTTTTAGAATTATTTATCCAAGGAAAAGCTAAAACTAAACAATGCTACTCAGCTATCTTCTTAAGTATAACTATATGTAATATGTAATATAGGCGATAGTAGTCTATCTGTGATAATCTTATAATACGTAGATAGTTGAACTTTAAACTTAGGGCTATTTAAAATAATTGATAGATAAAATGAATTGAATCAAATACTCTTTATAAACTTTAAAATTATTATTTTTACACAGACATGTCTCAAGCTTAAGCCCATTTTCCAAGTCAATCAACATTACAGAGATAAAAAAGTTCTATCTCTGTAATGTTGATTCACATGGAAAATGGGCTCAAGCTTGAGACATGTCTGTGTAAAAATAATAATTTTAAAGTTTATAAAGGGTATTTGATTTATTTCATTTTATCCATCAATTACGTAGATAATAATTGTTGTTGTTGAAATTGGTGGTAATAGGCAAAATCCTTTATTCATTAATGAAAATATTCTTTATTGAAAAAAATACAATACAAATAATCATTACATCATTAAAACATTTATACATTATAATGAAGTTGAATAAATGTATTAACCTCAGTAGAATTATAGGGAATACAATACGAATGTAGCATATATTCATGTATTCATTGTTCAATCTCAGTTTTTACAAAAGGTACAATAATTTATTCCAATCAATACATTATCATGAAGCACTACATAATAACTAATAACATGCTCATCAATGTTATTTGCTTCTCTTTCAAAATCCAATCGAATTATAATTATAACAATAATTATTAATCTATGGGAACTCATCACATGCATTAATCAAGTATAATCCTTATCAGAACTACCTTGAAATCCTAATAATTACAAAATTACACCTTGAAATTTGTTATAATTACAAATCCAATACCGCCCATAAAACCTCAATTATCATGTAAATTAATTCTATGATCTGTATTGTTACACTCCTAAGTATGACGCGATTGTAATAGTTCTTATCAATTATGCTAATAATACCGTCAAAATACCGGAAAATTCCTAACCGACAATTAAATTGCATATCGAATTACGTAATTAAAACTTGATTAGAATAGGAAGTGTGTCAGCAATGTGACGTAATATCTAAGTTGGTAATAAGAGGTGAATTAATTTAAATATCGATATCACCTTTCTTTTCAGGTAGAAATATACCTGATGAAATGTTATCAACCAGTATTACATACTGGAAGTCTAAATCTATGCACAATGACATCAGAATTTGGTAACTGAAAGTTCTAAATTTACTACTGTAGGAGGAAATCAGAGCAAGATATCTAGACTAAGTTAGTGATGGTAGATATTTTTAGGTAAAATGCACCAGATTGATAAAATAATGTTATTAATAAGTTTTACGTAGGCCTACATGAAATCTAAATTCATACTCAATGACGTAACAGTATGAGGATTTTGTCCTCATGTTCTACTAAAAGCTACAGGAAGAATCTAATAAACCTAGGAGGAAAACCAAGTTGTCTGTAAGATTTCTTGGTAGAGCTTTATTAAGAGAATTAAATCTAGTTTCCTTGTAAACTAGTGAGTTCTTGAATGTAGTAATAGCAGTTTGTTACTTGTCAAAGTATTCATTAATAATTGAGTGCTAATTTCAATAATTAATAAAATTTGGTTGATAGAGTCTAAGTCCTTCTTTCAACAACTTTAATCATAGATCATTTAAGAGCAGAACAGATAAAAATGTATCAAAGGTAGTGTTAAAAAAGAAGTATCATTAAAAGTTTGTTTGTCCATGAAGGGCCTAGGCCTGCCAGCTGGTTGCCAGTTCCATATTCAATCCACTATACAGCAGAAATTAGTAATCTCAGGATAGAGGAAGCGTGTAGTTAGAACGTTGATCCTCTAAACCATTAGCTAGTTTCCGTAACCAAGTGACGGCGCATAACACTTCTGAATAACATCCAGTTAATCAGTTAGTGAAATGAATAGATTAATTTTTCAATTTGCACTAGCGGCTCGTGCCCACGAAACAGGTGAAGTGCTGTACAGTAAAAGATACGAGCACTTCATCTGTATTGTGGCACGAGCCGCCAGTGAATGAACATCAAGGATGCAGAACTTCTATTATGTTCCATTTATTGAGAAAGTAGTAATTTCCGTGAAGCACATTGAAGTTTGACAGAAATTTGAAAATTTCTATAAATTTCCTCATCTAGGAAATGCATCCAAAATGCTTCTCAGCAGGTTGAAAAGTTTCCGGAGATCACTTCAAAACTGAATAAATAACAGTAATAAATTTTAAAATCTGTGACAAGACAAGCTTTCAAACTTAACCATTGTTCTAACTTTATGAGTAATGAGAAGTTATCCCAGACAAAAGCAACAACAGTTATTACATAATTGGTTTGTTAGGATAGTTCTTTACTGTATTCGATTCAACTTCCGAATTGGAATACATTGTTTTCCCTATGTCCAACGTGTTACGGGAAACAAAAGTTACATCAATTACAGAGTAATATAGAGTGTATGATACAGGAATGACCAATCCCTACACTACCCATCAAAGACTGAAGGCTAGTGAAAGACCAACTAAAGTCCGTCCAAGCAAAGACATTTTGGCAAGATGGGAAAATGACTCCAGCTCGGTCAATATTCGTTCAAAAATTACAAATTTGGTCTTCAATTGTAGAGTAGAATGTTTTCTACAATTTAAGGCCAAATTTATAATTTTTGAACCAATAGTGACCGAGCTGGAGTCATTTTCCCATCTTGCCAGAATGTCTTCTTTGCTTGGACAGACTATACTAACTGGACTCGATCCAAGGACCTTCAATAACACTGACTCGTGACATCCGTGTTCAGTTCACACAGTACAATTGAAAAAAAACTTGTTTTATTAGTGATTGTTCATTTGTGATTCACTGATGTGGAATCCTATTGCTGGGTAATTATTTTTCAGTTTATAATCCATCCAAGCAAAAAGATATTCTGGCAAAATGGGAAAATGACTCCAGTTAGGTCAATATTCGTTTAAAAATTATTAATGTTGTCTTATATAGGAAACATTCTGATCTACAATTTGAGACCAAATTGGTGAATTTTGAATCAATATTGACCAAGGTTGGTCACTTTCATTTTCGAATTACAATATTCACGTTTCATGTCATATTTACAACATAGTAAACTTATTCTAGTAAACTCAGTTGATGTGGAATCTTATTTATTAATTCACTTTCTTGGCATTACTGATTAGATTAATCTTCAAATTGTTTACTGTTGAACGTTTCCAGACCTACTTTCTTATGATAGATTGTACATTTTTTGATACAAACAATATAGCTTTGAATAGTTTTCTATCAAATTCCTTACAATTGAATAAACAACTGAATATAGTTGTTCAAAGTAGTATATACTAAATGTTTGATGGACAGTTGACTTTTTATACAACTGTAATAGTTCATACCTTTCACTAGGTTAAGATAGGCGGTTTCGTCTGTCTCTTGTACGTGATATAACCTACTGATAGCTGATGTAAAGCATTTTTATTGATCCTTTCGATTTCGAATACATCATCTAGGCATTGCAAACCCTGATGATCACTATTCAGTAAGACCGCCTAACGTTTTGGCGTCAGCTACAATACTTTAACAATAATCATTTAGTCTGTCCAAGCAAAGAAGACCCTCTGGCAAGATGAGAAAATAACTCCAGCTCGGTCACTATTGGTTCAAAAATTATAAATTTGGCCTTAAATTGTAGAAAACATTCTACTGTACAATTGAAGACCAAATTTGTAATATTTGAACGAATATTGACCGAGCTGGAATCATTTTCTCATCTTGCCAGAGGGTCTTCTTTGCTTGGACAGACTATATTTATAATATGTCTGTACTTGTCAAATGCAAGTTCAAAACAGTTTATGACAATAATATTCTTCCACCTTACAATTCAACATTTTTTTATCGGTCTAGATTCCTCTAGACTAAACAGTCGCTCTATTGCAATAGTCTCTACGTTTGAGCAAACCCTAATAGTTTTGTGACCATTCCTTTCAGTGAAAGCTTAGTAAATAGAGCAGGCTACTCAAATAGTATTGCAGCCAATGGTGAAATCTATTCAAGCAAAGAATACATTCTGGCAAGATGGGAAAATGACTCCAGCTCGGTCAATATCAGTTCAAAAATTATGAATTTGGTATCAAATTGTAGGAAACATTCTGATCTACAATTTGAGACTATATTTATAATTTTAAACCAATATTGAACGAGTTGGAGTAATCTTCTCATCTTGCCAGAATGTCTTCTTTGCTTGGACAGAGTAGTTTTCTTAATCCAGTGCGTTGGAAAATTGTTGAAAGGTCAGGCTTTAAAACGAATGCTCGAATCTAATTGGTCGTGACAGAATGGTTCTCCGCCAATAAGAATACGTTTTACATTCCGTTTTTGAAAAGGAAGATGTGTTCTGTCTTATACCCTGATTTGAACTGTTTGAGATCCGGGTTCTAATGGTGGCCCCGCTAAAGCAGTTTGAATCAAAGTAAATAATCATGTTTATTATATTTATAGTATAGTATAAAGAAGAGCCTCTGGCTAGATGAGAAAATTACTCCAGCTCGGTTAATATTGGCTCAAAAGATATAAGTGTTATCTCAAATTGTAAAGCAGAAGGTTTCCTGAAATATTGAGACCAAATAAATTATTTTTCAACTAAAATTGACCGAGCTGAAGTCTTTTACTCATGTTGCCAGAGGCTCTTCTCTGCTTGGACAAACTATAATCATATATTCAGTTACTCAGTTATTTATAATACTATTATAACTCAGTTTTCTATTATTTATCAGTTATTCAGTTGATCTATAATATTATTCTAATTTAAACTGATGTCTTTTAAATCACTACTGCATGAAATGTCCAAGCAAAGAAGACATTTCAGCAAGATGGGAAAATGGCTCCAGCTCGATCAATACTGGTTCAAAAATTATAATTTCATTCTCAAATTGGAGATCAGAATGTTTCCTACAATTTGAGACCAAATTTATAACTTTTGATCCAATATTGATTGAACTCGAGTAATTTCCCCATCTTGCTAGAATGTCGTCTTTGCTTTGACAGTCTATATCTAAGTTGAATCGTGTAAACCCACCTCAGTGGAATAGTGTGAACCCACCTCAGTGGCATAGTGTGAACCCACCTTACTGCACCAATTTCCGCCCTACAGCTCACCATTGATTAATCGCATTTTCCCGCCATAATCTGCTCATTTCCGGAATCCGCGTGAAAGTTCCCGTTTCCGGTGATGCTCTGCCGACATTACACAGACACACTCACATGTCTGTCTGGCAGACCGTAACATGCACGTAACATAGTTCCGCGGTAGCATTGTTGATGCATGGCGTGACGGGTGAATAATAAAATTCAAAAACAGCTGATTGTTACAGTGATTAAAAGTATGCAACGGTGTTTTGACGGTTTTAATTGGTGCAGTTGTGCATTCTAATCTAGGTTCACCAAGTGTTTGGAGTGAACCATAGTTCCCTTTCATAGAAGCCTCTGGCTCAATAGAATGACAGCATTGCATCGTAGGTATAGTCTGTCCAAGCAAAGGAGTCATTCTGGCAAGATGGGAAAGTGGCTCCAGATCGGTCAATATTGATTGAAAAATTATAAATTAGTTATCAAATCGTAGGAAACATTCTGATCTACTATTAAGACCACATTTATAGTTCTCGAACAAATATTGTCCAAGCTAAAGTCATTTTCCCATCTTGCCAGACTGTCTTCTTTGCTTGGACAGACTTTACCCATATGATAGCATTGATTACAGTTAGAAATCATGCTAATCAAGTCGATTTTTTCTCTTGTAAGAATAATTTCCATTTGTAAACTTTTTTTTTTAGAATTCCTCTTGTGGTTTCTTTACTAGATTATAAATTAAGAAATTGACATTATAGATTGGAAGTAGACAATTATGTTCAAAGATAGCTATGATCTGTAGTAAGTCTAATGTGAGATCACACACAAAAAATGCATACATTGAAGCAGCTGATTTAAAAATGATTTCAACGCTTTAAAATTGACCAATTTTCCTTCTCTACACAGTTGCCACTTTTAATATAGTCTATCCAAGCAAAGAAGACATTCTGGCAAGATGGAGAAGGTGACTTCAGCTCCATGCTCCATCAATATTGTTTAACAAATGATAGTTCTGGTTTATAATTGTAGATCAGAATGTTTTCTTCAATTTAAGAACAAAATTATAATTTTTTAAACAATATGGACCGAGCTGGAGTCATTCTCCCATCTTGCTAGAAAGTCTTATTTGCTTGGACAGACCATACCATACCCTTTAAAGGAAGCTATGGATGAACTCAATTGTTGGTTATTATAATTAAGAATTCATTAAACCCTGTGTAACTTTCGCATACCAGTTTTTTATATGAATATTGTAACACACTGTAAATCTTTATGATTCGAGACCCTGGAAATGATAGTGAGCTAATTCCAATATATCATTGACAGTGCAGAAAAGTTTTCAAAGTATGGGGACAGTTTATAGAAATTTAAAATTGTTGATGAAAATTTCCTGATATCGCCAAACCTTGGAATTTGAAATGCCTACAAACTCGTTACTCCTTTTAGAAAACGTGAATACTATTTCATTCATAATAACTGTAACCAACACCCTCCATTCATAGTATACCAGTAGACCTTCAGAATCGCGAGAAATAATTATTAATATCTACCCAAGAATGCAAGATCGTCACGACTCCTCTACAGTGGTACTACGAAGTAACCACGACTATGGTATATTCTGGTCGAGCAAGAAAGACATTCTGGCTAGATGGGAAAATGACTCCAGCTCGGTCAATAGTGGTTCGAAAATTATAAATTTGGTCTCAAATTGTAGAGCAGAATGTTTTCTACAATTTGAAACCAAATTCATATTGTTTGAACCAATATTGATCGAGCTGGAGTCATTTTCCCATCCTGCCGGAATGTCTTCTTTGCTTGGACAGACTAGTACTATAGAGTGCTCCCTGTACAAGAAAGAAGCAAGCCACGAACAAGAGTAGCCTGGAGTGCTAGTGTGTCCAAGCAAAGAAGACATTCTGGCAAGATGGGAAAATGACTCCAACTCCTTCAATATTGGTTCGAGAATTATAAATTTGGTTTCAAATTGTAGAGCAGAATAGTTTCTACAATTTGAGACCGAGTTTTCAATTTTTGAACCAATATTGGCTGAGCTGGAGTCATTTTCCCATCTTTCCAGAATGCCTTCTTCGCTTAGACAGACTGTAACACATTTGATTTGGGTAGTCTATGGTGCTAGCACAGTACATATAGATATACTTTATAGATTTTATACGGGTAGGAGATAGTGCTAGACCAACATAAATAGATATACTCACTTGGTCACTTGTTTTTAGTGGCCTATGGTGCTAGTTAGTGGGTTCAGAGGTTAATGTACTCCATACTAGAGGTCACACAAGTCACACTTTTTGAAATTGCTTTTTTATTTCTTTTCCTTAATTACAATTTTCCACTCCTTGGCACCATATTGACCTTCTAGATTTTTATGTTTCTTTTCAACCTGTTTCTCACATCCTTGTACTGTACTTCGAAGAGTTATGCTTTACCTGCATTTTCTGCAATTTTTCTTCCTCCTCCTCTTTCTCCTTGTTCTCCTCCTCATACTCCTGCCCCTCCTCCTTCTTCACCAGCAAAATCTTCTCCTGCTCTTCCTCTTCTTCGATTTCTCCTTCTTCTTTTTCTTCTTCTTCTTCTTTTCCTTCTTCTGCTGATTACAGTAGCACTTTCTTTCTCTCCATCTTCCTCTATTTCCAACACTATCAATAGTATCAATCACAAAATACGATTTCAGTGTAGCATGTGCTGCGTTCTTAAAAGAAAGATATTTGGTTATTGTTGGGCAACTCTTAACCGCCAATTTTTGTTTGTTTGTTTGTTTGTTTATGAGGGTGAAGCCCACATAAGCTCATAGGCTTGTGCGTGGGTAATGAAATGGATGATAGATGACGACTACTTTTTAGGTAGTCGGGACCGACGGCTTATCGTCTCCTCCGAAAGACGGGGTGGTCGTATCTATGTGATTGTGCTGTGGTCAAAAATTGTTCTCCGCTTGGGATTCGAACCAGGGTCCACCTGGTTATCAGACCGGCGCTTTATCACTCCTCCAACGAGCCACCCAATTTTATTGTTAGCTCTAACTATTAATCTTATTTTGAAGTCTTCAAGTGAGTTGTTCAATCACAAGTTATTCTATTGGTTAAAATTTTATAGAAAAATTCAATAATTTGCCTCCCTTGAAATTCCCCACATACAACTCTCCATGTTTCTAAGAAGAACGTTTCTTACTTGGAGTATAGTATGTCCATACAAAGAAGACATTCTGGCAAGATGGGGGAATGACTTCAGCTCGGTCAATATTGGTTTGAAAGATATAAGAGTTATTTCAAATTGTCAAGCAGAATGTACCCTACAATTTGCTACCAAATTTGAAAATTTTGAACAAATATTGACCGAGCTGGAGTCATATTCCCATCTTGCCAGTATGTCTTCTTTGCTTGGACAGACCATAGTAGTTGTAACTGCTACGTTTTCCAAGAAAACCGCGTTACAACCGAACAATTATTATTTCACAAGAAAAATTCTCTACAACCACCATTTAGCACACAATGTGATCATGTAACTGGAATAACTTGAAAGTGGAATTCAGTCTAACATCCCTACTATGTCACTACAAGACAAGACTGCAATCTTCCCTTAAATGGTTGCAAATGTGCTTAACCTGTTCTTTGAAAGGAAAAAGGAATGCGAAGGAAAGGAGAACATGAGAAGACGAAAAAGAAAAGGTGGAAGTTGAAGTAGGAGATGAGATAAATATCGAAGAAGAAGTAAGCACAAGGAGGTAGTGGAGGAGTGGAGGAGTAGGAGAGGAAGGAGGAGAAGAAGAAGAAGAAGAAGAAGACGAAAAAGAAGAAGAAGACGAAGAAGAAGAAGAAGAAGAAGAGGAAAGAGAAGAAGAATAAGATCGAGAAGGAGAAGGTGGTGGAGGAGGAGAAGGAGGGGATAATGATGATCTTTTGATTAAAAGAAAAAGTAGTAGAAGAAGAAGATGTTGCACAAGAGAATAAAGGAGACGAAAAAAGGTGAACAAGGAAAATAATACGAAGAGCTTAAAGAGGAAGGAGAAGAACAAAGAGAGGTGAAAAAAATGAAGGAGAATTTTAAAATGTTGATTAAGAAAAAGTTGACGGAGGAGAAAATGTTGAAGTAGATGAAAAAGACAAAGAGAAGAGAACTGAAGGAAGAGAAGGTGATAATGAAGAGGAGGAACAAGGAGAAGACGAAAAAGAAGAAGCAGTTAGAGAAGTAGAAGAATAAGAAAAACAATAAGATGATGACGAGAATAACGAAGTTTAAAAAGAACAAGATGAAGGAGAGCAAGAAAAAGACTCAGATGATAATGTTGATTGTAAGGGGGAAGAAGAAGAAGAAGAAGAAGAAGAAGAAGGTGGAGGAGAAGAAGAAGAAGAAGGAGGAGGAGGAGGAGAAAAATGAAAAGAAGAAGAAGAAGAAGGAGGAGGAGAAGGAAGAGGAGAAGAAAAAGAAAAATTATTAAAAGTTTAAGGTGAAAAAGACTACGAAGGAGAAAAATAAGAAGAAGGGGGAAAAGAGAAACAAGAAGAAGAAGGAGGAGTAGAAGGAGAAAGGAAAACAAGAAGAATATTGAATAATTACACTGCATAAACCACAAACATACGTCCACATCTTCAAAGATGGAAGAAGCTTTCTGCAATTGGTACAAGAGTCTGTTCAAGCAAAGAAGACATTCTGGCAAGATGAGATAATTACTCCAGCTCGGTCAATATCGGTTCGAAAAATATTAATTTTATCTCAAATTGTAGAACATAATATTTCCTACAATTCCAGACCAAATCTATAATTTTTAAACCAATATTAATCGAGCTGGAGTCATTTTCTCATCTTGCCGGAATGTCTTCTTTGCTTGGACAGACTATACCACAATGATGAAAGCGAAATTCCAGTTTTAACTAGTGTTGTTATTATAGCTGTTTATAATGATTGTAGCTATAGTTGTTTCTGTATGAAGCTTGGGGCAATGTTTTAATGGCGGTATCGGTGAAATGAGTGAAAGTGTTCTACTACATCAACTGTGATTATTAACTGTTACTCGTCAGTTATTAGAGAACTGCTACTGCTGTAAACACGGAAAGATTGGCTCTGACGTATGCACGTATGGGGAAAACATTATGCATTGGAGTATTATTATTATTAATATTAATTATTTATTTTAATTAATTAACTTAATTTAATTTATTATAATTATTAGTATTATTATTATTGTACAGTGATTATTTTTGGTAAAGGATTGAATGAACACAATTTAATTATTAAAGTGATGAACCGCAGTACTCTTAAAATGTTTTCATCAAATGAAAATACAAGATATTGACAAGTTATTGTATCATTTTTGACCAAATCTCTGCAGGAGTACATCACATTCAATGGAGATTTTTCGAATCAATTATCAATAGTACATTCAAATGTCTATCATAATATTATTTTTCTACAACTGCGCGTAAAACAAGATTTTACATACTGAATTCTCATCGTAAAATAGCCCATTTCCGAGGAGAATCTACTTTTTCGCTCGCTAACCATCTGCGCATGCGCAGTTGAATTACTTTACGCTCGCTAAGCAACTGCGCATGAGCAGGAGATGTACTTTACGCTTGCTAATCAGCTGTGTTGTGATAAGCTTCAGTCAGTGAAACAAAAAAGATGCAAATTCATGTAGCTTAATTTCCGCCCTCTTCTATAAAAGCTGAATGGCCGAGGTGGTTAAAGCGGCGATCATTACCTAGTGATGTGATGTTAGCAGGTTCAAATCTGATTCCTGACTAATTTTTTTGGAGTTCATAAAATTGTTTTTTTCTTTCGTATAATTTAAGCATATAATGATAATTGAAAATTAATTATAATTTTCAAGTTTAACTGGATGGATTCATTTTATTATTCCAATTATCACCAGAGAAATTTAATAACAGTTTACAGTAGGCTATTTGACAAATCAAATTAGTTCAACAGGTTATTATAATGTGCAGTTGTAGAAAAAATTTTGTATGTAATTCGCGTGTAAAGCTTCTTTATCGCTCTTGCAAAATTATCACGCTCCGCTATCGCGTCGCGCGATAACTGTTTAGCGCGAGCGATAAAGTCGCGCTTTACGCTCTTAATACATAAATAGCTATTTCGCCATACTCGTATGTAATACACAACTTTCCAAGCTAGATATGCGTATGGGAAATTGCCGTTTACTGGAGAATCAAAGATCAGCTGTTCTGAATGCGGGAATAATCATTTTGATGATTATTACAGCACTAGTCATCATCACGATGATAATTACAGCACTGAAAATCTAGCCCAGCTTTTTTTCCGAACTCCGACGTATGAATAAACGAGTCGAACGAGCCGCTATGACAGTTCAGTGTGTGCGTTTGTACTACAAGTGTTGTGTTGAGGTTATGTTGGCTTCAGTTAATGTTTTCAGTTGTTTGAGGTTTTAATAAATCCTTCTTAGCCTAGTATGACGAAACAAAATGTACATAATTCGTGTGGAAAAGTTTACAAACTCATAATTATTTTCCAAACTCGCGTACCGCTCGTTTGGAGAACATAATTATTATTCGTTTGTAAAACGCCTTTTCCATACTCATTATGTAATATACTATCACTTAGGCGGGTATTACACGATAATAGTTCTATGATATATTTCTATTATCAAACATCTGTGATGATGAAATATTACCGTGTAATGAACCAAATATTACAAATGATCATATTCTATGTCATATGTTCTCCTGTAGAGAACATATTATAATATCTTTGATAATAGATGTATGGCATAGAACTATTATCGTGTAATAGCGACCTTAGTAGACTACAATATTCGTGCTTTACAATGTCAATCATAATTAGATTGATTTCAAGCTGTAATTTTATAGATGCAATTTGATAAATTGAGTATATCTTGAGCTATCATCTAATTAGAGTACTTGTCTGTGATTTTAAGATTGATTAATGAGCAGATGTTGTTGCCATATACGTATCAAAATTAACATAATGAATGAGAATGAATTTAAATTGCTCAGGATTGAAGAAGACTAGAAAATCCAGTAGCATATTGCATTTCAGATAACAAGCCAAATCAATTCTAATAATTGATTGTGACAGCTCTAGTAATTGAATATGAGAAGTATTCAATGCCTATGTTCACAGTTTGTTATACAATGCTGTAGCCTGAAAGAAGTATAAGAAACATCAAGAATGGAAATTGAATGATGAGATAAGTAAGTGGGAGTAAAAGACGTGGAAGAAGAAGAAGAAAACTCTACAGAATTTTTTCAAATATTGATAATAGAAATTCCTGTTCCGAGTTTCTGGAGTTCTAGAGAAGAAGAAGAAGAAGAAGAAGAAGAAGAAGAAGAAGAAGAATAAGAAGAAGCAGAAGAAGAAGAAGAAGAAGAAGAAGAAAAACAAGAAGAAGAAGAAGAAGAAGAAAAACAAGAAGAAGAAGAAGAAGACGGCGACGAAGAAAAAGAAGAAGAAGAAGAAGACGACGAAGAAGAAGAAGAAGAAGAAGAAGAAGAAAGAGAGGAAGTAGGAGAAGAAGAAGAAGAAGAAGAAGAAGAAGAAGAAAAACAAGAAGAAAAACACAAATGTGATAAAGTGAAGGAGGAGAAGTTACACAGATCATAGATGATCAGAAACTTCGGAGAAGTAGAGGATATATTTCGCAAAAACATAGATTGAATATAAACCGAACAGCACAAATAAAAAACAAAACAGAAGATTGCAGTTGAAAAGTTATTTGTTTGTTTGTCAATGGCGCAACAGCCCTATGAAGTGCCTAGGCCTACCAGCTGGTTGCCAGTTTCATATTCACTAAACTATACAGTCCATCCAAGCAAAGAAGACACTCAGGCAAGACGGGAAAACGATTCCAGTCCGGCCAATACCGGCCCAAAAGCCATAAATCCTCAAAAGAACCCACAGCCCCCGAAACAACACCGACCAAGCCGAAGCCACCCCCCACCCCGCCAGAATACCCTCCTAGCCCGGATACAAAATAAAGCAAGCGAATAATCATCAACCAGGGTAGAGGTAACGTGTGGTTAGCACGTCGATCCTCTCAACCATAAGCCAGTCTTCACAACCAAGTGAAGATGCAGAACACATTTGAATAACATGCAGGTAATCAGTTAGAGTGTAATGCAACAATTACTATTCCTCCAGAAATGGGAAACGACTGACTGTATTTACTAACGACAGCCAATCTCCCAAAGAAGGGAAGTTGAAAAGTAATGCAATAAAGTAAATACTCAAATCCTTCTCTAGCAGTGAGTCACTCTCAACAATTCTCTAGACGGAGCTAAAAAGTCTAAAGAAATAGCTAAAAAGTCTTAAGAAAGAGCTCTTTGGCGATAGGCCATTCATAGAATATTGAGCAAGGCTGCTTGGAATAGTTTGTGTAATCAGAGAAGATACGCCGTTACAATACATTTTACATAGCGACGGCGTGTCTCCTCCGCTAGCGCAAACTACATGTGTGTGTGACCGGCGACATTTGAAGAATAATAGATCAAAAGTCGATCTAATCTCTTTTACTCTGCTTTTACTTTCAGTCTCTCTTTCTGTTATTTGGTTCACCTTTATCTCTTCTTCTTCATGTTCATTTCTTATTCTCTTGCTATTGGGTTCTTTTTCCTGATCTCTCTTGTATGTTGGTCTATCTTTGGTATTTTTTCTTGTTCCTTATGTTCACTTCTCTCACTATTTGGTTCTCTTTTCCCTGTTCTCTCTTGTTTTCCTTGTTTGTTTCTCATTCTTTTGATGAAGAATAAGATATCTACTCGATAAAAGTATTCGTATTCAAATATTCCTTAGTAATAGAATTTTCTATTTCGTGAAATTTATAGAATTATTTGTTCTATTCATTTATATTGTTACTAGCCGGCAGGCTGCAAATTCCGTTCAGAAGGGATTCGAAATTTAATGAGCACAGCATTTCAACACCTAATCTGGACCTGATTACCTAATTTCAACATTTTCTGCCAATTTGTTCTAGAAAACTCTAAGAAAAATTCCGAAAATTCCAAAAAATAGTGAAACGCTAATATTAAGCGTAACCTTGGGAAGTATATCAAACATAGTTTGAAACTTGATTCAATATCTTCCAAATCAGTTCATCTATAATCTCGCTGAACCATTGAATTTACAGTTAGGATTGGTCGTATCAAGGCGAAAGATATGCAACCCGCAACACATTTACAATTTTGAAAACCTGATTACTGGCGTAATCTTGAACGGATTGCAAAAATATTTCAACACAACAATTCTAGACCTTATCTGAACCTGCCCACCAAATATCAACATTTTCTACCGATTGATTCTCGAAAAAATTAGGAAAACGCCGAAAGACTCTAGAAAACTGAAATATTTGGCGTATCCTTGAAAAGTTTTTAAAATCCGTTCTTAACGCGCGTCTAAACGTCCAACTGAACATGCCTGCCAAATTTGAACGCATTCGGTTCAGTGGATTCTCAGTTCTGGTGATGAATGAATGAATGAATCAGTGCCATTTCGCATTTATATATAGGGATGTAAAATCTAAGATGAACTTTGTTATCTATTTGAATAAAGTAATCTAATCTAATCTCTTCCTTTCTCTCAATCTCTCTCCCATAAGTAAACACATACACGTTCGCATTATTTGAAAGTAGTGAACTGATTTTCGATTGGCTAGTTGCATCACATAAGTTGAGTAGCATTCTACTCTATTTGATGTAACTTTCTACTCGAAATACATTGTATTACCTATCTCATACGTGATAAACACCAAGCTACTCCAATCAGAGTACTTTATAGGCTATATAGTACGGGGACACTCTGTGTATGGCCTACTGGTATGTTGACCAGTCTTATGGCCACTTCCATATGCAGTAAAACAAGACGTTTCGTAACTAACAGTGGTTTATATATGTATATACAATCATCTATACATCGATAAAGCATTATCTATACCTATACATCACGTGTTATCTATACCTAAACTTATCGACAATTGTATCTATATGTCTCTCTACATTTCAACTGTATATATCTATCTATATTTCAACAACTGTTTCTCAAATGTGTGTCATCAAATATACATGTTTATATAATATTATATTGTCTTCTATATCTCTGTATATCTCTATACAACTGTATCATCTACTATAAATAATATACATACAATTAACTCTTCAATTATGAACAACTCTACTTATCATCGACTATATCTCTTTATATTATCATCTATATCTCTGAACTTCTCTATACAACAGTATCATCTTCCATATACAACTTTTTATATTTCAACAACCATATATATACTCTACCTATCATCGACTATATGTCTTTATATTGTCTTCTATATACATCAACAACTGTGATATCTACATCATATATAATCAACTATGTCTTTTTATATCGCTATCTATATCATCTATCAACCTGCTTGTATATCTGTATATTCATCAATATCATCAACTATATCTTTTTATATCATCGTATTTATCATCTATCAACCAGCATCTATATCTGTATTTATTTATCGGTGGGCCTCAATAGTTCATTAACCCAGAGAGGTTCTTCACATCTAACAAAACTGTGTGAGTCATCTTGTTACGTGATGGTGATAAGATTGATTCTGATTTTCCTCGTTAATCTAATGGCGGATTCTGATACGCAGTAATGATACGGAAGTCCGAGATTGATACGCAATCGTACAGGAAGGAAGCTCATTGACACAAAATATTTGCAAAGTGAGGTTAGCTCATTTGGCAATGCCGAAAATTTGGAGAAAAAAACTTTTTAGCCTTTTAAATCAGCTGTTCCAGTTTACATTGGTCTACTTTCATGCGTTTTACTATAGTGTAGAAAGTAGTACAATAATACAGTACATTAGTACAATAATACAGTGATGATTTGTGAATACTCTGACGATTGATTCGGTCATTAGCCTGAGGAGCCTCATCCTCACATCTCGTAAATTCTAAGAGTATTTCCAGTTATAACTGATTTCATTACGTAATTCGATTCTTGAAATATTTCCTTGTTTCCTAGTAGCCTACATTTGTACTAATGACCCAGTAGCAATACAATTAAGTATGGCACGGAAGTTATCTGAAGCTACTTCTGAATAATTACCTTCGTCTATCAATACTCACTGTCAATTAATAATTCAATCGTTTGAACCTTATCAAATTTCCGATTAATAAAATTGAAATAATGTACCAACAAAAATCGAATGAGGAAGAATGCTCCTTATATATAGCTGATGTCGAAAAGTTAGGCGGTTTCGTCTGCTCCTTGTGCGCTCCAACAGCTGATGTTGTTAATAATTGTAGTTGTTATTCAGCTATGCCTTTCTTTACAAGATATAACTTTCTCTTTACAAGTCTGTCTTCTCAAGTAAACCAACCATCTACAATATTATAGATAATTAAAAAAATATCAAAATTCTAAATGGAAAGAGATGCTTCACATCAGCTGTTAGTAGGTTTTATCACGTACAAGAGACAGACGAGACTGCTTTACTTTTCATCTATAATTATACAATTTCTAATAAAAGTTCTTTTAGAAGGTTGAGAAACTATTCGAGAAAAAAGAGAAGTTCGTTGGATCTTTGTTGGATCAAGTTGAAAGCTTCTCTTTACAAATTATAAGTCTTTCTTCATAAGACACAACTCTCTCTTTGCAAGTAAAAAGTCACTTCTTACCAGTAAACCAACCATCAACAAGATTAGATATAATTTAAAAATGTAGGAGTCACTGGCGGCTCGTGCCCACGAAACAGGTGAAGTGCTGTACAGTAAAAGATACGGACACTTCACCTGTTTCGTTGGTACAAGCCGCCAGTGGTAGGATTCATGTCAAAGGTACTTGTAACAGGTTAACGAAGAATGATTCTTCTGATATCTACAGTTACTTTATTAAGAAAACTAAGTAAAATTATTATAGTAGTAGCCTATACCGTACTCGAATTTGATTGTAATTTTTTCATCAATCACATAATTTCCTATGTCATCATATAACGGATTCACTTCCAATAGGGTTTGTTGATCTACTGTATTTGAATCCAACTTATAACAAATTAGAGTGTTAGCTCTGTAATCCAATACAAACTCTATTATCGTAATATCGTATTGCTATTACCGTACCCCAACGCGTGTTAAAACAAACTGTACCATGACAATAACTGTATTATATTGTAACAGTATCTTATTACAACTGTACTGTATCAGAAACCTGTATTTTGTTGCAAATTTTGCTGGATGTGAAGTTCCCTCGAGTATAGCCTGTCCAATCAAAGAAGACCCTCTGGCGAGATGAGAGAATGACTCCAGCTCGATCAATATTGATTTAAAAATTATTGATTTGGTCTCAAATTGTAGATCAGAATGTTTTCTACAAAAGGAGACCAATCAATCATTTTTGAACCAATATTCACCGAACTGAAGTCATTTTATCATCTTGCCAGAGGGTCTTCTCTGCTTGGACAGACTATACCAAACTGGTTCGAAATTTGAAGACTGAAATTGGAAATCTGATAAGCTTGGGGTGAAGGGGAGGGTGTTAAGCTGGTAAGTAGAGAGGGGTAGGAAAGGAGGGGGGTTTAGTCTGTCCAAGCAAAGAAGACCCTCTGGCAAGATGGGAGAATGACTCCAGCTTGGTCAATATTTGTTCAAACATTATAAATTTGATTTTAATAGTAGATCAAATTGTTTCCTACAATTTGAGATCAAATTGATAATTTTTGAACAAATACTCACCAAGCTGGAGTGATTCTCCTATCTTGTCAGAGGGTCTTCTTTGCTTGGACAGACCATATCTACTGATTCAAATTCTAGTCACTGAATTAAATATATGTGTGAGTGTGACGTAGTTGGGTTACAAAACATAATGTACATATATACATAGATACACATGCAAAATATGGAAGTTAGATGCTTGGTGTGTGGGAGTTTATGCAGCCTACTGGATTGTATACCCAAGCTGGCGTCAAAACGTTAGGTGGTTTCTTCTGCTCTCCAACAGCTGATGTTGCTTCGATTAGCCAGTTGTCAAGAGCTATTCAGCTAGGCTTATAAATAGTGTATTTTAAAATCAAAAGAGACAATAGATACTCTACATCAGCTAGGCTATAGATAGGTGACGCCAAAAAGTCGGGCTTCGTCTGCTTCTTTTGAGCTACAATAGCTGATGTTGTCAATTGGAGTTGTCATTCAGCTATGCCTAGACGATGTTCTGGAATCAGAAGAGACAATAGATGCTTTACATCAGCTGTTAGTAGGTTACATAACGTAAAAGAAATAGACGAAAACGTTCAACTTTTTGGCTTGAACTATATCAGTATATTATGTTTAAAAAGACTGATACTGAGTATTCCTGTATTTTTTTCATTATAGGCGAAGTTAGGACTTCCAGGTCCTCTCTTACACTTTACCTTAACCATATTACTGAGTATTCCCGTATTTTATTTATTTATTTTTTGTCTTTCATTACAGGCGAAGTTAGGACTCCCAGGTCCTCTCTTACACTAAACCTTAACTATATCACTGAGTATTCCCGTATTTTATTTATTTATTTTTTGTCTTTCATTACAGGCGAAGTTAGGACTCCCAGGTCCTCTCTTACACTTGAACTTAATGTCAAGTAACACTTTACCTTGAGTATTCCTGTATAACTGACGCCAAAAGTTAGACGGTTTTGTCTGCCTCTTGTATGTGATGTAACCCACTAACAGCTGATGTAAAGCATCTATTGTCTCTTCTGATTTCAAAATCAGAATGGAGAATGGGCCAATGGAGAAAAACCAATTGGAGAATGGGCTTAGATCCCGAAACATGTATGTGTTTTTTATAATTTTAAAGTTTTCAAAAAAAGGGTGTTTGATTTTTATTTATTTTTCAATTATTTTAAACAGCCCTAAGTTTTAAAGTTCTTTATTCAGATAACTCGAATCCTTAAAATCAGCTAATGAAACGCAAAAGAGCAGAAAAAATTGCCTGAATTTTTGGTGTCAGCTATAATTCCAATACATAGCTAAATGACAACTCTAATTGACGAAATCAGCTGTTAGAACGCAAAAGGAGCAGACGAACCACCTTACGTTTTTGCCTTAGCTATACTTCCATCCACTCACATATTAATAGAGCTGGAATGCATAGGCTAAATCCAGAGAGAATAGAATATAGAAATATATATTCATATTCTATTCTCGCTGGCTAAATCCCATGTGAAATATAATATGTAGAGTGTGTTGGGAATTAGTGTGTATAGGTATAGTACAGTGTTGAAATACATTATCGGATTAAAACGCAAGTCATATATGTGGGATGGAATGAATACTGCGTCATTTGAAATCAAGTTTTCGGTCAATGCCTTTTCTACCTATGCTGAATCAATTGAAAAGGATGGAATAATAAAGTGTGACTATTTTTATGTTTAATGGTCAAGCTGTAAGTCCATGGTTTGTCAAACTTTCAATTAATGAAGATCAAAGTACCATTTTCAAATATTTTTATTTTGCATAACATGTTTCAGCGTATCATTCATTATCAAATGCAAATAAAATACAATAGCCCTAACGAAAAAAACTATTGGTCACTGGCGGTTCATGTCCACGAAACAGGTGAAGTGCTGTACAGTAAAAGATACAGGCACTTCACCTGTTTCGTGCGTACGAGCCGCCAGTGTAAAACTAGGTTTTACTGAAACCGGTATCATATGCATGGTAATAATATTACTACTAATAATATTATTACTAATATTACATGGTAGAATATTATTATTATTTATATGCATGGTATATTCTTGAGAGGGTATTGAACTATGTACACACAGCTGTAATGAAGTAGTGACAATTTTTTATCACATTTATCAATGAATTCCCATGTAACTCAGTAACTTTACCCTCATTGAAATCATATTCTTGAACTACATTCAGTTGAAAATAACTTTCGACTACTGGAAACTTCTCCAGTTATAGTCTGTCCAAGCAAAGAAGACCCTCTTGCAAGATGGGGAAATGACTCAAGCTCGGTCAATATTGGTTCAAATATTATGACTTTGATCTCAAATTGTAGGTAACAACACTATCTATTATTAAGACCACATTTATAATTCTTGAAAAAATATTGACCAAGCTGGAGTCATTTTCCCATCCTGCCAGAGGGTCTTCTTTGCTTGGACAGACTATACCTAGATTTCAACACACCTAGTTTGCCAATATTAGAAAGCTACTGTAGTTACAGTCTGTTCAAGCAGAGAAGACTTTCTGGCAATATGGGAAAATGACTCCAGCTCGGTCAATATTGGTTCAGAAAATATTGATTTGGTCTCAGATTGTAGATCAAATAGTTTCCTACAATTTGAGACCAAATTTATGATTTTTGGACCAACATTACCCAAGCTGAAGTAATTTTCCCATCTTGCCAGAATGTCTTCTTTGCTTGTCCATTGTAATTCAGTTCGAAACCCATATGGAATGTCACTTATTTGTATATATGTCTTAAATAGACACAAGAGTGACAGACAGGTCATATATTATGAAATATAGGTTTACATACCTGTCCAGAAATAACAATGAAATTGATAAGTTTGTCAATAATTGTTAAAGATTTGTCAATAGAATATGAGTAATAGGTTCGAAAATAATAATTGGTAACTGTTTTGTATTTTAAATGTTAATCCCAGTACCCTTCTCAATTATTTTTATTCATGCATAAATATTTGGAAAAGGTACTGAAGATCAGCATTTAAAATGAAAAACAGTAATAAAGTAGCCCTCAGATAAAGGAAACAATAATTGGTAATTATAACTATAGCATAAATTAACTCTAATAGTTAGTGAGTTAAACTGACAGGTATACCGAGCAAAGTACAGAGAACTAAAGTCTTCCCAAGCAAAGAAGACCCTTTGCCTACATAAGAAATGACTCCAGCTCGGTCAATATTGTTTCAAAAATATTATTGATTTGGTCTCAATCGTAGGAAATATTCTGATCTACAACTTTGAGACCAGATCAATATTTTTGAACTAATATTTATTTATTCCGAGCTGGAAACTAATATTGACCGAGCTGGAGTCATTTTCTCATCTTGACAGAGGGTCTTCTTTGCTTGGACAGACTATATATAGTTAATTGACGTCAAAAATTGGGTGATTTCGTATGCTGTTTGTACGCGCTCCAACAGCTGATATTGTCAAGCAGAGCTGTCATTTTTAGCTATGCCTAGTAGAGATGATATTATTGAGATCAAGAGAGATTATACTCTACGTATAATGCATTCCCTGACCAGGAATGTTGACAGAATTATTCTGAAAAATTTCTTTTTGACTTTCACTCTTGCTGCAATGCAATTGTTCGACCATTGTTATAATCTGTCCAAGCAAAGAAGACATTCTGGCCAAGATGGGAGAATGCCTCAAGCTCGTTCAATATTGGTTCAAAAATTATAAATTTGGTCTCAAATTATAGGAAATATTCTGATCTACAATTTGGGACCAAATTTATCATTTTAGAACCAATATCGATCGAGCTGGAGTCATTTTCCCATCCTGCCAGAATGTCTTCTTTGCTTGGACGAGCTATACAATCTAATTACATGTCCGACATGTTTATGATCTGTTTAGTCGTAAAACAAGACCGTTAGTGACTAGTAGGTTACTAGTTTTACTACAGTTACTAGTTACTACTTCCAGGGGGTGGTACCCTGTATTAAGATTAAGACATCACTTTACCAAGGCAGCGGATAACTAGTTTTATTACTCCATAGTTTTAAATTTTACTTTTCTCGCTTTATTTCTTCCGTCCCCTTCTACATGATATTCTTTTTTCTTCCTTCCTCTTCTTTCTTTTCATCTTCTTTTTGTTCTTCTTTTTCGATGTCGTCTTCCTACACACTTTCAGTTGTAGCCTTTATTTCTGAAATTCCCTTTTTAGAAGGAAACAATTATCTTAGCTTACTTTATTTCTTTCTATTTACTCTTCTTCTTCCTATTCTTCTTCTTCTTCTTCTTCTTCTTCTTCTTCTTCTTCTTCTTCTTCTTCTTCTTCTTCTTCTTCTTCTTCTTCTTCTTCTTCTTCTTCTTCTTCTCTTCTTCTTCTTCTCTCTTCTTCTTCTTCTTCTTCTTCTTCTTTTTCTTCTTCTTTTTTTTTCTCAACCCCACCTCCTCATTTTCAATCTCCATCTTCTCTTTCTTCTAATTCTTCTTTTTCTAGCGTCCTCTATCTTTGAATAAATCTTTGTCGAAATGGCAATTGTTCTTCTCCTTATACTACAAAATTTCATGAAATTTGGAACGATTTGTATCATTGTATCATATCATGAAACCGTCCTGTGTATCTTCTAGAAAGTATCAAATTGAAAGGTTATATTAAACCTTTAACTGACCACTTTATTCTTCCTCTTTACTTCCTTTTCTTTCGTCCATCTTCAGCAAAATTCCCTTTTCTCCTATCCGTAATTTTACAGCGTTCAAATAGTCTACCATTATCTTCAGCTCCCATTTTGTATGAACCGCTAATCGGGGAGGGGCTTGTCTAGAACAATGGCTGACGTTCACTGTGATTGGTTCAAGCAACTACCAATAGCAGCGCTTGACCCGAGTGTAAACACTGCTGCTCTTTGATTCTAATTTTAGTTTACCAGAGATTGATAATGGTGTAGCAACCGAAACTGGTATCTCACTTTTTATGAATCTGTGGTTAGACAATATGTTGTCTTTTCATTTAATGTGGATGACAACTAATCAACAAAACTATTCATAAAAGTTTGAAATACAATATTTCCTGATGTATCTATTCTTCTTCGAATTATTCAATAAAATTTCTTTTATCCCACGCTCTATGAATTGTTGTAGCCTACTGTATATAACAACTTTCGCCTGTATTGTATGTAATAGTAATACCAAGCAAATTATCAGAGAGAAAATCCAATAAAGCAAAGATTTGACCGCAAAATTGCTGTGATTGTACCCTATTATATATAGTAGTTGGGTAGCCTATGTTATAAAGTTGCATTTCTATGCAACATGTAGCTAATGTGAGAGAGGAGAAGACGAAGAAGAAGAAGAAGAAGAAGAAGAAGAAGAAGAAGAAGAAGAAGAAGAAGAAGAAGAAGAAGTAGAAGTAGAAGAAGAAGAAGAACTATGTAAGTAAGTTACAAGATAAGGAAAATAATGAAGATGTACTGTAATGCAATTATCCCAAACAAAATTAATAGATATCTGCTCATCCTTAAAACAAACTGCAACATCGCAGATAGAGAGCAATACTTTCAATCTAGGTCCCAAATTATATTTTACGCAATAAATACTGTCAAAAAACTTCCCGTTGAACTTTTCAAATTGAATCAGAGAGTTACGTAACTTGCGGAAAATATTCGCGCAAGAAACACAGATTCTCTACAGACTATGGGCAGACGAAATACCAAATACCACTGGCGGCTCGTACCCACGAAACAGGTGAAGTGCCCGTATCTTTTACTGCACAGCACTTCACCTGTTTCGTGGGAACGAGCCGCCATTGCCGAATACGTATCTCCTATGCTATACTAGTTCAAATGGAATGTAGGCTATAATTTTGTGAATTTGAACATTTTTCGGAATTTTCAAATGATCTAACCTCACTTTGCAACCGCACGTTGCAGATATTTGTATCAATGAGCTTCCTTCCTGTACGATTGCGTATCAATTTTCAACTTTAGTATCACTACAGCTTATCACATATCAGCCGTGTTAATTAATTAAGAAGCCTTCACAGCTCAGTGATGAATTCGATGACACATGATCATTGATAATGACATGATCATACATTATTTATTATAAAAATACATTGTACAAAATACTATACAATTTATACATTGTATTACATACACATGACATATGGATGAGATACATCTCATATCACTGTCTCATATCTCACATCTCTCACATCATGAGATGTATCACGACAGAGATATTATGTATCATGATGTTGGTATAGTCTGTTCAAGCAAAGAAGACCCTCGGGTAAGATGGGAAAATGACTCAAGCCCGGTCAATTTTGGTTCAAAAATTATCAATTTGATCTCAAATTGTAGGAACCATTCTGATCTACAATTTGAGATCAAATCAATAATTCTTGAACAAATATCGACCAAGCTGGAGTCATTTTCCCATCTTGCCGGAGGGACTTCTTCGCTTGGACAGACTATAATATGACAGTGAAACCGCACCCAATCCTCAATTAAGGCTGACTGATCATTAAGGAACGTTCGCGAAAAAAAATCGGCAAAAAGTTCAGATTCTGTTGCGTAAGATCGAAAAAACCCAAATCCTGCCAATTATAAGATGTGATTCAGCTGAAATTCGAAGCTGAAGAAACAACAGGTTGAATTGAATTAATTGGAGTCGGTTCAATTATTCCATGTGTGTAATTAATGAGACAATTAGATGATAATTTAATTAGATGAGAAACGTTTTGTTTAATTGTGAAGATGGTTGACGTTTTGAAAATTTTGAATACTGTTAGCATGAAGGATGAACTAAGCTTTTAATAGAAACAAGATTTCTAAAACATTGTTTATGATGCAATATCAATATCTTGTATTGACTAAAAATAATCAAGTGAATAATGTGGATACTGTAAATATAGCGTTTCAGTCTCCAGTAGTAAAAATATAATAATAATATTCGTGTAACCTGGCTGGCTCAGGTCTGGTGTCAGAGTTTTCAGGTCTCTGACATGACTTAACGACTGTTTTTAGGCAGCCGGGACCAACGGCTTAACGTGTCCATCCGAAACACGTCTGTATTTGGTTCGTTCTAGTCTTTTGTAATAATTATTCAGTTTTATATCACGAACAAAGTAATGCAGGCAATATAGTTTTGGTGAATTTGTTTGTTTTAAATGAATGTTGAGTTTAAATGAAATTAAATTTGAATGAAAATGGTTGAGTTAACCAGAGATAATGGTAATACAATTGATAATGGTGTAACAACCGAAACCAGTATCTCGATTTTTCAATAAATCAGTGGTTTTACAACATCTTGTCTTTCCATTTAATATGGATTACTACCACAATATCACCTTCACAACTACTCAAAAAGTGAATTCGTTTGTCTCTTGTACGTGATGTAACCTACTAACAACTCATATAAAGCATCTTTTGTCTCTTTTTATTTCAAAAACATCATCTAGTCATAGCTGAATGACAACTTGAGAACATCAGCTGTTGGAGCTCACAAGGAGCAGACGAAACCGCCCTAATTTGCCGTCAGCTTTCCTTTTTCTTTATCTCTGTAAAAGCTCTGCCAATAGTTGACAAACAAAGAAAAGATGTTTACAAAATACGAGAAAATGTGTTCAATAAATACGAGAAAAAGAAGATTTCAAACGAGTTAAATTAGCAGCAACATTTGCGAATAAAATACTATTGTCTAACCAAGCAAAAATACATTCTGGCAAGAAGGTATGACTCCAGCTCGGTCAATATCGGTTTATGAATCACAAATTTACGCATTTATCCAAGCCTTTCCAATCTAAGAAAACATTCTGGCAAGATGGGGAAATGAATCCAGCTCCGCTCGATCAATATTGGTTCAAAGTAGTTAAATTTCGTTAGAAAACATTCTGATCTACAATTTGAGACCAAATTTATAATTTTTGAACCAATATTGACTGAGCTGGAGTCATTTTCCCATCTTGGCTGAATGTCTTCTTTGGTTCGACAGACTATATCAGTGGAGACAGTAGAAACACAGACAGGAAGAAAATGATAAAATTACGTAAATAATTGAAAATCCTACCGGAGATAATGTCTTATCACTTATCAGCTTATAATATTATTCTCAACTACCGTAAAATTATGAACGAGGAAAATCAAATTGGGAACAGCAGACTGGAAAAGTGATCAAATTATTACATAAGGCTGTGGTTTATACATTGGTACTATATCTGTATTTGTCTTCTTTATAAATTGTTATAATGCTGTATCTCCTCAATAATTGTATCTTCTGTTGTATATATGCCACTGGCGGCTCGTGCTCACGAAACAAGTTAAGTGCTATAATAGTGAAAGATAAGGGCATTTCACCTGTTTCGTGGGCACGAGCCGCCAGTGATATATGCATGAATTGAAGAGTTTATCGGTCTGTAGCTTAGTATTAATAAATTTGTATAGTTTAATATATCTGTAGATTGATATATCTGACTTTATCGACAATATCTAATTATCGATATAATATGGTTTCACTTTCTCTTGAAATGTCATCTGTATGTCAAATATTATTATTGCGTAATGGATAATGATAATTCATGTCTTACCTATTTTCGAGTGATTGGATTACTAGTTGAATATATTTCCACTTATTTTCTTTTCCATTTATTATCAACTAGCAGGCAGGGTCGCTTTGCTCGCCTGCAATTTCCATTCGAAAGGATTTGCGGTGATCATCGAATCACTTAACAGGGTTATTTCCAGTAATCGTTCTGAATTAGTTGTTCTATTACCTCAGCTCAACCTGGGTGTATGATTTATTGATCGTATTAAGTTCAGTTGTTTCCGTGAAATAAACAAAATTACAGATTCCAAACATTGGGAAACCTCAGAAGGGTTTCGAAATTTATTGAACACAGCATTTCTAGACCTAATCTGGACCTGTTTACCAAATTTCAACATTTTCTGCCTATTGGTTCTAAGGAAAACTCCAAAAATCCCCACAAATAGTAAAACGCTGATATTGAGCGTAACCTTGGAAAGTATATCGGACATAGTTTGAAACTTGATTCAATATCTCCCAAATTAGTTCATCTATAATCTCCCTGAACCACTGGATTTCCAGTAAGGAAGTATCAAAGCGGAAGAAATGCAACCCGCAATACATCTTCAATTTTGAAAAAATTGATTACTGGCGTAATCTTGAACTGTTTTAAAAATATTTTAAGGCCGGTATTACACGATAATAGTTCTATGATCATATCTGATCATATGGAAGGAGATAAAAATAGGATTTAGTATTTTCATCTCTTTCCATATGATCAACTATGATCATAGAACTATTATCGTGTGATACCGGCCTAACACAACATTTCTAGACCTTATCTGAACCTGCCCACCAAATATCAACATTTTCTACCGATTGGTTCTCAGAAAAATTAAGAAAACGCTGAAAAACTATAGAAAAACTCACATATTTGGCGTATCCTTATAAATTTTTAAAAATCCTTTCTTAGTACGCGTCTAACGGTCCAACTGAACATGCCTGCCAAATTTGATCGCATTCGGTTTGGTAGTTTTTTAGTTCTGCTGATGAGTGAGTGAGTGAGTGAGTGATGAATGAATGAATGTGTGCCATTTTGCTTATATAGATATAGATTAATTCGTCAATAAAAAGAACTACCAATTTCTTCATTATTACTTTATTCAGACGACTTGACTGAATTACATTCAAAGGTATGAATCATTTCCGCCTGTATGGAGTTACCAAATAGTCTAGCTACTTCATTACTACCAAAATAATTAACGAATACTTAACTGTATTCAAACTTATACTTGAATAGAGGTAATTTTCCTATTGGAGAGCATTGGATTCCCCGCCTTATCATACGGCAATAAGGAATGTAGGTACTTGAAATAGCATAATATAATCATTCATTCCGTTGTTAAGTAACGAATACTGAAGTAATTAACTGTATTCAAACCTGTACTTGAATAGAGATAATTTTCGTATTGGAAAACATTGTATTACCTACCTTATTATTCGTGAATACGGAATCTACATGTATTGAAGTATAATTATTCAAGTTCCTCGAATTTCACTTCGTTTGTCGAAAATCGACATTTTGCCAAATCGACAGAAACGTTAATTAGCTTTGCTCTTACTTTCTATGGCGTAATTCTATGGAACGAAGGGTGCGGTTTCTATAGATGTTTCTAGAATTATACAGAAGGCAGACAGCGGTGCCTATGGAAATTACTATTCAATCAGAGAAGACATTCTGGCAAGATGGGAAAATGACTCCAGCTCGATCAATATTGGTTTTAAACCCATAAATGCGGTCTTAAAATATGGGAGACACTTTTATCAACAATTTGAGACCTAATTTATAATTCTTGAACTAATATTGAGCGAGCTGGAGTCATTTTCCCATCTTGCCAGAATGTCTTCTTTGCTTGGACAGACTATAGCATTTCGACGTCGTCTGAAGTCTGAATATTAGCGGCAAATAAGAACCGAGCTGCTGCTTAATTAGTGCATTGTCAGCGTTTAATCACTCCTGCCGGATGAATGGGAATGAGACAGAGGTATGGGATAATAGGGAGAGTAAGGGAGAAAGAGAATGATTGGGAGAAAAGGATTGAAAGCCATCAAAAAAGAGAAGAGAGGAATAGGAAGATTGAGATATAAATTATATAAATATATTGGTAGATAGATTGATAGATATAATATTGATAATAGATTGATAGATAGAGGAAGAGAGAGAGGGAGTAAGATTGATAAATTCAGAAGAAAGAGAACAGAGAAATACAGAATTAAAAAGGATAAATATTTAAAAGAAGATTGAGATTCTGAAGATGCTGCTAGAGGTATAGGATAATACGGAGAATAATAGAGGAAGAGAAGGATTTGAGAGAAATGAGATAAAAAATAAGAAAGGGATGGAGAGATTGTGGAAGAATGTGGAAGATTGGGGTGGAAGGATTAAAACACAAGAAGAAAAGAAAAAGAAAAGAAAGGAACAGGAAGAGTGAGAGAGAGAGAGAGAGAGAGTTATGGAGAATGATTTGGAAATACAGAAGGAAGAAGGATTGATGATTGAGGATAAAGATTTTGAAGAAGATTGAGATAAAGAAGAAGTTATGATAGTCTGGTCGAGCAAAGAAGACATTCTGGCAAGAGGGGATAATTACTCCAGCTCTTTCAATATTGGTTCAAAAATCATAAATTTGGTCTCGAATTGTAGGAAACATTTTGATCTATGATTTGAGACCATATTTATAATTTTTGAACTGATATTGACCCAGCTGGAGTCATTTTTCCATCTTGCCAGAACGTCTAATTTGTTCGGCCAAACTAGATCTATCACAAGATACTGACCACGTCACACTTTCCATCTAAATAGCTAGTTCTCATCAGCTGTTTCAATAGTAGGTAGAAATTCCACACGAAGCTACTTTAGTAGCTGCTACTGTAACAGCTACTACTAGAAGCTACTTCCTAGGTTAAACTTGCTACTCCTCATCAGCTCTTTTAGTAGAAACTAAAAAATAGCTTGGTAAGACACAAGCTTCACAGTATTAGTTTTGAAATAAGAATCCATAATATTGATCATATGTGAGCTAAAAATATAGTTGTTAGAAGACACAAGTATGCTTTGAAGTAATAATTTTGAACTTGGAATCTTCGACAATGATATAAGCTAAAAAATAGCTTGGTTAGAAGAGACAGTCTTTTCAAAATTAATTTTGAATTCCAAAACCTCAATATTGATGACATGTGAGTTGAAAGAATACGTTATGAATAAAACAACTCAGAAATTTCGTACAACAATTTATCATGAATGTCAAATTGTTTTTGTTCGAATTCATCAAGCCTGTCAACGATTTTACTTGCGATATGTCATGCCTGCGGCTATTTTCTCAATGAAAAGAAACAATAACATATTTCCCTATTCTTCTCTTAACGTTAAAATTTTCTGAATGATTTTTCCAAGCTGTGAATGGGACGAATAATTCAACGTCAGTTCCTTCTTTCAATAACCATTTTTCTCTTTCTCTTTCCAATTTTTCTTTATGAGCATTCATTCGTTCGTTCTCGAAGATTACTTCATTCTCTCTGTTCTGTTCTAGTATGAAACACACTGTTTCATTCCATCATCTCTTTTACTTATTATTCTTATTCTCTCTCGCCTTTAGTAGTGCTCAATTCTTTTCAACGTATCTTTCCTCTGTTTTATAACAATAGCAGTTGAATAAAAAAAGTCAGGATACAACTTCATATTGCTCTCTTTTCTCCCTTTATCACATTACGCTATCACTCTTCTCTACTGAGACTTATGTTACTTTCTTTTGTTCCTCACCATTTTCTTTCTTCAACCTTAGTTACATAATTATAATAATTGAAGCTGTCTGTATCATTTCCGCAATAATCGTACAAATATTTGCATTATGAAACGAATGGATGAAGTATTCTCCTCTCAAATTCTAACCCATGTCTCATGCAATTAAGATTGTATTATTTCACAATGGTTTTTATTGTGTATTTTTACTGTATTACTTGATTTTTGCTGCTATGATGATCCTACTATAATTGTACAAATCTACTATGATCTGAATAAGTTCTAATTACCAAGTTCCAACTATAATCTTACAAAAATCGTCATGTAATGAAAATATAATTGAAATAACTTCCTCAAAATTCTAATCAAACAATGTTCTTGTCTGTTTCAGGAGATGGATGTGTGGAAAAGCCCCTCTGCACGCTGTGGAAAAACTACAACTCCAGCTCAAAACCCGACGTGCAGATGAAGCTGACTGTCACCCAGTCCGGCCTCAAGGCCGTAACCAAACAGCATGGCCTCACCGAGTACTGGAGCCATAGAGTGACCTACTGCGCTGCTCCGGCCGCCTTTCCAAAAGTCTTCTGCTGGGTCTATAGACACGAGGGACGCAAACTGAAACAGGAACTCAGGTGCCATGCAGTTCTTTGCAGAAAAGAATCAACCGCCCAAAGAATGGCCGACGAACTCAGCATCAGATTAGTCCAGGCGCTGCATGAATTCAAACGTGACAAACTTTCCCGACAAAATGCTAGGTTGTCGCTAGCCAACGCAGTTTATGACAACCCTTCCCTGCCCAGGAGGAAGATTCTCTTGTCCACAGGCTCACACAACTATCGTCCTCCTTTGGAAAGATCAAAATCTGCTCCCAAGCTGATGTCAATTGAAGAGAGTTTGGAAGAGTATGAAGAAGCTGAACTGAGGAAATCATTCCGTCGACCACGTTACAATTCTTCCTTTGCAAGGGTGGAAGATTTCCAACAGAAAACTTCATCCAAACCATCAGAACTCTTCAGGAGGTCGATCCGGAAATGTTCCAAACTTTCCCCAAAAATTGATAGCAGCAGTTTACTGAAGGACACTGTTGAAGAAAGGGCAGACCTGTTGGCGCAGAGTTTGGGTGCAAATAAGAATGATGACAACAACAATGATGAACTGCAGGAAAACAAGGTGGTTGAGGATCCTTCTGGTGAGGATGATGTCAGTGATGAGGAGAGACGGAAATGGGTGCCTGGTGATTTGAATTTTGATGAGGATGATGACATGACCACTGACACTGAGACTGATGATGTTGCATCAAGGATTGGTAGCAGCACAAGTGAGGATGACTGTTGTCCTCTTGATGATCTCTCCTTGGTTGGTGGTTACTGTGGGATTAAAGAGGAAGAAGATGACATTTTGCCAACAGGTTACAGGGAAACTAACACAGAACGTCTGGACAGTGTTGGTGAGGAGGATGATGACAACTGTCTCCAAATCCCTGGCTACAATGATGACTACGGCAGCAGGAATAGTGTTGTGCACTTGGACGACAGTGAACCTGTTGTAAGGACTGAGGTAGTTGATGAAGCTTTACCAAATAGTTATAATACTAATAGTCTTGTGCGTGATAGAAAGAAAATGTTTGAACGTCTTCAACAGCGCTCTGCTTCTGTGGGCAATATTGAAGATGTTGCACTACAAATGAATCTAGTACAACAACAGAATGAAATCAAACCATACCGTAGTGCCTTAGTACAGAATAGGCGCAAAATGTTTGAATCACCGTTCCAGGATTGTACAACTTTTCCTGATAAAACCTATTTAGAACTGGAGGAAGACTCAACCCCAAGTTTGCAGAGTATCTCAAGTGGTTCAGACACATCTTCTAAAGTTGATTTGGGGCCCCGCATTCCTAAACCTCATTATGATTTAGATTCCCTTTCTGAAGAAGACAGTGATGAGAGCGGATATGTAGAGTCAGTACCTGTTGATGGATCTGATGATAAAGAAAGAGACCTCCCGCACCATCAGCTGATGAAAGCTTGTGTCTTGACCCCAAAAACTGCTTGTCTACAAGTATGACCAAAGAATACATCTTCCAATCCACCGGGAGAATGTAATAAGTAAAACATTGAACAGATTTAACTTCTGTATTGGAATACATTGAATTTTATACATGCTGAACCAATATGTAAGTTACAATATAGACATTAACTCAATATTGCATTATATGCCAGAATCAGAGCTAAATTTTGAAATATGGATGGATATTGATTGCATTCAACTTTTATGTTGAAGTGCATTTTAATCCAATCCTATATATACAAATATGAATGTTACATGTATTCAACTATAGATATTAAATCCTTCAATATTGAAGTATGCAAATATGGTAGCTATACTATTCAAATATGGATATTGAATGTATGTAACTTTCATATTAAAATACTTTGTAATCCAATCTTGTATGCCAATATGGAAGTTAAATCTAATCAATAATGATAATAACCCATGCAACATCACATAATATCTGATAATAATCAAACCAATAACAATGATACTCGTAATAATGTAAATGTGGCGGAACTCATGTTACTATAAATTATTCATAGATCAGTATAATTTTTTAAGCATTACTGAATAAATAAATAAATAAAATATCAACCAATGAGCCTTCTTGTATCTGTGGTGGAATAGTAGATTAGTATCTAAATTATATATCAACTATAGATTCAATAATACTCTAAAGTTGTCACAGATATTGGAAAACATTTATGGGGTAAATTATCTATTTTCTACGACTGCATAAAATTATAAGGAAGTTGAGAGATATGAATTCTCTGATAAAATATATCATCAGAGTTTATCATAAAGTATTTATTGTATCAATGAGGATATTTTGTGAACTCTTCTTATTGTAATAAGCAGATAATTGATTGAATCAAACCAGAAAATACATTATATTTTATACCAGAGATTGGTAACTTCAAGGGAAATAAATTAAGGTTTCTCATGTTTTGTGAGAAATATATTTCTTGTTACAAAAAAGCCTATTAGGTACATTATTTATAGTAATACCTATCAATCTCATTATCCAAATTTTTTAGGAATCATATAACACAGTAATTTTATGTGAATTTTAAAACCTTATGACATCAAGAAAATAAAGTAATTTTAAATTTTCTGGAACATGAATCTCTATTATCATTTTAATACATTTCTGAATGCTCGTATGGAAAAATATTCCATTAATAAGTTGATCTTTATTGTGAATATACATTGTCAATGACTTGGAAAAAATTTATTTCTTCTAAGCTATTAATTTGAGTGACAGCATTGCTGTCACAGCAATAATACAGAAATGCTGTTGACGGTGGGAAAATATCTACTGTTTGTTCAAAATTCAAATTCTTTCCTGGATGAAAGTCTCTTTGTTTTAAAATTTTATGAAACGGACATTTATGTACTAACATGTCTCTTATAAACCTATTCATAAGAGAATAATTATTGATCTTATAAGAATAAACAATGTGTTGTGGTTGAGCGTACAAGAATAATTTCTAATAAAATTTTATCATTCAAGTTGTACAAGTTGTACATCATTACAAGTTGTACTTGCTATGGAGTTACTCTCGAAGATCTATATTTATTATAAAGAGGAATCGAAGTGTTGATTAAAATTGAATGTTAAATAACATTTCTTCTGACAATCCTTTGGCAATATTGAACTTGAGTCCAAGTCAAGTGAGAACGAATAACCATAAAGTACTATTTCTATGCTTTTTGTGGATACGATGTTTTCATATTTTTGTGATCTTACATGATTGTTTTTTCAATTGTTTTACATTTATGAGAACAATTTGATCCAATTAACATTGATAATTGAAGTTGAAAATGTTAAAATGCATTCTTCAACTAGACTCATAAAATTAAATAATTGCATTGAGTCACCCATTAAAATTTCTTTGAGAAACTCACTTTAATTTTACATAAATTCGAATCTCAGATGGTACAAAATGTTTTTGAATCAGGAGTGAACTAAATCAAAGACTGAAATAATTGTTATATTGAAGCAATGTTATTTTACTAAATTTGTTTATTTGAAATTTGAGGTCGGAATATTTTCCATTCTCCAATCTGTTTTATAATTGTTGAATAATTATATGACTTGATGTCAGCCATTTTACTATATATTGAAGAGTTTATTATTGAAAATAGATTCACTAGCTTTAAAATAAAGTATATAGTTTCTTTTTTATATATTTTTTGGAGTTGTATAAATACAGTAATAATTGAATGATATTACTAGCTTTATTTCCTTGCTAAATCCTTTGAATTCCATACGAACGTTTAGAAATATTTAGTATTTTTTACAAATTTTCATTAATTTTGTATAAATTCCCCCATTCAACAAATAAATAATAGAATCCCAATAAAATTAAAATTATTTTGAATTAACTGAGATCTGCATACATTATTCCAACAATAGATTCCCCCAAATCTTTTATTACACCAGTTACCTGTATGTGAATTAGTATTATTTCGAGTAAAATAAGACTTGTATATTTTGTATCTATCCTGTATATTGTGTTACTAATACAAACTGTATTTTATTAAAGTTCTCAATAGAATTATGTAAAAGTAGTAACTGAATTTATGCTACAATGTAATGTGTGTATTTGGTAACAAAATGTGCTAGTTTTAATAAGGAAACTTTTCAAATTGCAACTTGATGTAGGTTCAAGTTGCATATTATGAGAGATTCTTGAGTTGAAATAATTATGTATTTGTGAAGTAAATAAACTACAATGAACTGTTTTTGCTGGTATAATTATTTTTCCGAGCCATTTCTTTCTCAGGTTGATGAAACAGAAAAGTTTTCAATGGAACAAAGTATGTTTCTATTGATAATATTTAAAATTATGAAAGATTGAGTCTAAAATCTAAGCTTCTCATACACTAGCTAAACTAGCATAATAAAGCATAATTTTTTTCATAAGCATTTATGCTTTTTTATAAAGAGTTAGGGGGTTTCGTCTGCTCATTGTGCGCTCCAACAGCTGATGTTGTCAATTTGAGGTGTCATTTAGCAATGCCAAGATGATGTTTTTAGAAGAGACAATAGATGCTTTACATCAGCTGTTAGTGGGTTACATCACGTACAAGAGACAGACGAAACCGCCCAACTTTTTGCCGTCAACTATAGACTATAATACAGCACAACTTGCTGAGGAATTAATAGAACCGTATTAGACAGAGTTTGGGTATTTTAAAATCAGCTACCCAATGCTTTATAGGAAGTATTCAGTAAAGAATAAATTAATCTAGACTGGCTGTCAATCTTCGTTTAATTCAGAATGAAAGATGAATCAGTAGATCAATTTTTTCTTGGATTGAAGTTATAAGGAAACAACAACAACACCTCATGAAATTCGAATATTGAGGCATGTTTCATAAGATTTTTTGAGTCTAATAATACAGGGAAAAAGTAGATATAGGCTACCTACCTTATTTCTTCTGTATTATTGGACTTTTCAATTTTATCAAACATGCCCCTTGAGTCTTTAGAATGAAAATCTTTAGAGAGAAGGTTTGTAGTGAAACAAATCTTACCATAGAAAGGGGAAAAATTAAAAATCTACATAAAAACAAGAAGAAATACGACATAATATGAGTCTTTGTAAAAAAGACCTGTATCTTTCTATGCACATACAGATTACATTTTCCTGTATTAAATGGGATATTTTTTAGAGAAAAGGCTCCTTGAGATCTGTTCTATGAAGTTCAGTGCTTCTACTCTGAACTACTCTTTTGCTGGGGCAAAGAAATTGAATTTACTTGATTATAAACTTTTACTTTGTCCAAATCTTCAACTGACTTCTTATTATAGCCTACCCCTTATTTTTAATTGTATTTTAAACAGGAAAATGGCGAAATTTCACTGAAAAAATCTGAGATAACTAACCATTATGAAAACATAACTTATTCTTTCTTATCTATAGTATCATGCTTCGAACTCCATGAACTTTGGTATCTTATGAATGATATCTGGTATCATCTTATGGTATTATCTTATGAATAATATCTGATTTGGTATCTTATGAACTTTGGTATCTTTGGAATGTATCAAATTCAACGACAATTGAATTGTGGATACTGAGGTTAAAAAAGTACAGTAAAAATATTCACAAATATTTTGAATTCAATATTCAACAGTAAAAAAAAATATTCTTAATTGATACTCATCGTTTTCGTTATTCAAAAATTATCTTAAAAGTGAACTTGAAAAAATTCACAAATATACCTTTTTATTTCCGATATTTTAATAAAAAGTATGAATTAATTTTGGGCATGTGTCTGTGTTTTCGCCAATAGTGTTATTGTATTGTCCTGAATGAACAAATAAATAAATATTGGATAGAATTTAAACCTTCTAGTATGAACCAATCATTAATGATGATTAGGATATTAGATTGTTCATCACTATCATTTTAGTCCTTACTCACTATCTCTTAAGCCACGTTTACCCCGGAGTTAATAACAAAATTGTTAATAACTTTAGTGATTAACTTATTATTATATTACCTTATATATTATATGACTTATTAATAACAAAATTGTTAATAACTTTAGTGATTAACTTATTATTATATTACCTTATATATTATATGACTTATTAAAAAGTGATGAACAATTTTTGTCATTAACTGGTGGATGTAAACGGGCTTTAGCGACTGTAGCCTATATGAATTGAATCAAGTTCTGTTAATTATTGTCATTATTTCGTCGCATAAAACCGCATTTAATGAGCACAGCTCAAACGGCGTACGACATGTCAAATGGTTGGTTTCCCTCCATTGAGGGAAGAATTTTGTTCAAATCAAAATCAAATCAAGTCAAATTTCAATGATTTTTACATCATTAGGGTTCCGGTACTTCAACGAGAATTTGAGAAAATATCATAGCACTCTCTCAATGAATACGGACAGTATCCAATAAGTATAGTTTTGAGAGCTGCAATAAATTTTTTGACACTGTCATGATTTTTCAGTTCTTCTGTCAAACTCTCTTGATCTTGAATTCAAACTCCATTGGTTTTCAATCTAGTGAAAATTAGGTTATTTGCTGGCGAAATGGAACAACCCTTGGATCTCCCCAGTACTAAAAGCCATACTCTAAATAAATACCAAAACTTCGTTCTACCTTCGCTAACTCTTGATTGGAGATTAGACGCAAAACATCAACATCTGTTCAAAGTTCATTGTTCGCCACATTGCTTACAATAAATTCAAGGTCGAACTTGATATAGTCTGGTAGAGCAAAGAAGACCCTCTGGCAAGATGGAAGAATGACTACAGTTCAGTCAATATTGGATCAAAAATTATAAATTTGGTCTCAAATTGTAGAACACATTCTGCTCTACAATTTGAGACCAAATTCATAATTGTTGAACCAATATTGACTGGGCTGGAGTCACTTTCCCATATTGCCAGAATGTCTTATTTGCTTGAAAAGACTTGAATAAATGCGTAAATACCGTAGGAGTCTGTCAAGTCCTTGACAAGGCTGCTAAAGACTGTCCAAGCAAAGAAGACATTCTGGCAAGATGGGAAAATGACTCCAGCTCAGTCAATATGGATTCAAAAATTATAAATTTGATCTCAAATTGTAAGAAACATTTTGCTCTACAATTTGACACCAAATTTATAATTGTTTTGAACCAATATTCACTGAGCTGGAGTTATTTTCCCATCTTGCCAGATTGTCTTCCATGCTTGGACGGGCTATACTTGGGAGTTAGAATGTATTCAAGCCACACCCACCTCAGCTGCTTGATTTTATTGTTTTTTGCAACTTAGAAACTTGACACTGGCTTCAAGACAGACGCCTTCAGTAAACGACTGATAGTTAAAAGGCAAATAATTGTGTGGGCTGACGCATAAGGCGCAGACTCTCCGCAGAAGCGAGGTGGACTTTGATGGGAAGATATGCGTTTTAAGACAGGTGGTGCTAGTAGTCTGTCCAAGAAAAGAAGACATTCTGGCAAGATGGAAAAATTACTACAGCTCGATCAATATTGGTTCAACAGTTATGAATTTGGTCTTTTATTGTAGATTAGAATGTTTTCTACAGTTGAGACGAAATTTATAATTTTTGAATGAACATTGACCGAGCTGGAGTCATTTTCCCATCTTGCCAGAATGTCTTCTTTGCTCGACCAGACTATCTTTGGGTGAAATCGAGAATGGATCACATCAAATTTGGAGCGTTAATCAGTGTGGGATGTTAATTATAAATTGGGTGGAAAAAGGAGTTGGGTTGAGATGAAAAAAAAAATAAAAAAGTTCAGTCAAGAGATGAAGGTCTTTAAAATTTGATGCATTCAAGAAGATTTAGTAGACGAAAAAATGAAAATAACAAATTAAAAATGGAAATAGAAAGTTACCGATTATTATCAGTCTATCACTTTATACGTTAGTCTGTGTTTTCAGCCAATAAGTTCATTATTTTCTGTAAATGGATTAATAAATAAATATATTATACCATAATAAACGAAAAATGGAAATAAAAGAGACACAGATTATTGTCAGTCAATACCAATACTTTTATCGCATTTTTTAATAAACCCTGGTACTATTGTGAAAAGTGTCACTACTATAATAAAAGAAGTGGTATTGACAACATCTGTGACTTTTTCTTTTCTTCATGGAGGAATACCGCAATGTTTCATAATATATTCATTCATTCATTCATTCATTCATTTTACAGAAACAAGTTAACTATTTGGTTAAAAACACAGACTATTGTCCAAAACGTCTTTATACCAAATTTTGTTCAATAAGTTAAAAATTAGGTTATATTTTTTGCAGCACTTTCAATCAAGAATTTATAGTCCAGGAGAATTTATAAAAATTTTGAAATTATTATAGCCTACTAATAATTTTTATTTGATAGAGGATCCAATATGATACAATATTAGATTTAAAAGGTCTTGTTTCATATTTATTGTATTATGTGTGGGGTTCTAAAGGCTATTGTATCTTTCTTATCATTGAATGTATCAAATTGGAAGGGAATCAACTCGTGGACACGCAACTTCAGATTGGATTATATTACTCATGCCCGGTTTTTCCAAGCACACTCAAATTTGAGGGACTCTCAAGTTTACTACACTTTACTACATTTCCTATACTTATCATAGAAAATGTCAGCTGTTCATCAAAATTTGAGGGTCCCTCAACTTTGAGTGTGCTTGAAAAAACCGGGCATCAGTCTTCTTATTCAAATTACAGTCTATCGTGGGTTGTATGCCTAGAAAAACAATCACACTATTCTCATGTAGATATTTTATACAAAATTACACGTGAAAAAGAAACGCAATATTCTTATGTTGTATGTAGTTTTCTTATGTACATTATAATGAGTCCTAGTCCTAGATTAGTGTAGCTTAAAACAATGATATAATATTCAAAAGCAGACTGTTTAGGTTATTACCTTGCTGGAGTCCTAATCTAAACAGTTTCCTTCCGTAAAAAATCTTGACTGCATTGTCGGTTAAATATCCCATTGAATATTAACACATAGCAGCTCGTCATGGATCAAAAAACAACCTTCTTCATTCAATTTAATTTAACAAATGGAACATAGATAGTCTATAGAAACTTGGAGAAAAATGAAGGAGATAAACATAATAAGATTACAAGGAAACAAAAAGATGAGGAAGAACAGTAATTTGAAGTACCGTACTTATTATGAAGACGGGTAGTTCAAATCATATAAAACAATCAACAATATTTAATTCAATCATTATAATTATTAATATCACTATTTATCTATTAAAACACATGCCGTAGACAAGACATTGTCAAAACACATATTTATTGAATGTAATATTCATATAATATAATTTCAATGTTCACTTTGTTTTTATATAATAATAGATTTATTGTGATTTGACAATATCTTGCCTTTCCATTCAATATGGATACTACCACAATATCACCTTCACAACTACTCAACACCACATAGTAGGTACGTAAATCAATCAAGATTAATTTGAGTCTTACATAGATCAATACATACCGTACGGTATTCTCAAATTGTTCGCCCTTTTAATGGTAGTAATGTACCGAGAGTAAAAATCATAAGATGTTTTTCGAAAAGTGCGGTAGTATGCGTGGGCTAGAAGAATATCATTAAATTATTGCGCTCCAATAGTTTAAAGGTCGATGCAATTTAGAGTTCAGAAAATAATGGGCAGGAAAAATTGCAAGACAGAGAGTTTTCCTCAAGAAAATGTGAATGAATTCTCTCTTGCATGCATTAATTCGAATATGAGTGGGTATAGTCTGTCGAAGCAAAGAAGACCCTCTGGCAAGATGGGAAAATGACTTCAGCTCGGTCAATATTGGTTCAAAAAATATTGATTTGGTCTCAAATTGTAGGTCAAATTGTTTTCTACAATTTGAAATCAAATTGATAAATTTTGAACCAACATTGACCGAGCTGGAGTCATTCTCTCATCTTGCCAGAGGGTCATCTTTGCTTGGACAGACTATACATGTGGATTAATAGTGGATTCAAAATTTATACCTAATATTATTGAAGGTTGCAGAATTGAAGCATTAAAATTATGAATTTTATATTGAAAAATACCATTTAAACATTGAAGGAAGATATTATTCTTTGGAATAACACTATTTGAACATTGAAAAAACTGTAATACCGCCAAAAAGTTAGGCGGTTTCGTCTGTCTCTTGTGCGAGTTGTACGGTAGCCCACTAACAGCTGATGTGAAGCATCTATTGTCTTTTTTAATTTCGAAAAACATCATCTAATAGTGATGAAATAATATAGTGATCTAGTGAAATAATATAGTAATATAGTGAAAAATATAGTAATCTAATAGCTGAAACAATATAATATCTATCTAGTACAATCTAATATCTAATAGGTCAGGCATAGCAAAAAAATCACAATTCTAATTGACAACATCAGCTGTTGGAGCGCACAAGGAGCAGACGAAACGCCTAACTTCTTGGTGACTGTTATACTGTAAATCAAATAAGAATGTGAGAAAACTATAAACATAAATAATTGAAATAAGGTATTTAGTCTTTCCAAGCAAAGAAGACCCTTTGGCAAGATGGGAAAATGACTCCAGCTCGGTCAATATTTGTTCAAAAATTATAAATGTGGTCTTAACAGTAGATCAAATTGTTTCCTACAATTTGAGATCAAATTAATAATTTTTGAACCAATATTGACCAAGCTTGAGTCATTCTCCCATCTTGCCGGAGGGTCTTCTTTGCTTGGACAGACTATTATATATAGTATATTATACAGACTTATATATACCATATATCCAACAAAGTTGCAGTCGTACAAGAGTTATGCAATCAATATTGAAGTCCACATTCTATTGAGCAATAAGACTGAAATCAACAGCAACTGTAAGGATGTGTGAGTATGTGTGCATTGATGCATTAACTAGTTAACAGTTTAAACTACCTTAGCTTTAGTGCAATACCGGAAGGGAGGCAATAGACAAGTTATAACTAGCATGCAACTGTTTGCTGCACTGGAAAGTCGACTCTAATGATCGATTACTTCACTATCGATTTACATTATAAATCAAACTCTTTCACTCTATTTCGCCTTTCATTACTAGCCTATAGCTAGTTAAGAATCAATAATATTCATTTCTTTCTTTTCATTTCTTACATAAACCTTCAAAATCCAAAATCCACTGGTAATTAATGATTTTAGCATCAAAATATCTGTGTTTAGAAGATTTCAAGAAACATAACTTTCTCTGGACTGAACTTTTCATCAAAATTGGGATCGAGATATAGTTGTGTCAAGAAGAGAAGAGCCTCTGGCAATACGATAAATTGACTCCAACTCGGTCAATATTGGTTCAAAAATTATTGATTTGGTCTCAAATTGTAGATCAGAATTTTTGCTACAATTGAGACCAAATCAATAATTTTTGAACCAATATTGACTGAGCTGGAGTCAATTTCCCATCTTGCAAGAGGCTCTTCTCTTCTTGACACAACTATAGTGAAGGGCATGTGCCTGTTTTCTCTCTCCCTATCATGATTATGATTATGTGAGTTGTCTCTCTCTGAATAAATAAATAAATAACCAAGAACACTCTTTATTTGTTAAAACAGTCAAAAGTAGCCTACAGTATTTACAAAAAAAAACATACTTTGATATTTTCATCAACAGATAAAATCAGCATCAATTCAAATTTTAACGAATATAAGTTGACATTGAAATGCATAGAGAATGTAGAAAAGTGATGAAAATCACAGGAGGATTATAAAATTT
This sequence comes from Sogatella furcifera, assembly GCA_017141385.1. Taxonomy (NCBI): domain Eukaryota; kingdom Metazoa; phylum Arthropoda; class Insecta; order Hemiptera; family Delphacidae; genus Sogatella; species Sogatella furcifera. The sequence goes on along the minus strand of CM029558.1, from coordinate 3,162,170 downwards.
AATCATGGAAAATTCTGTTATATGCACTTCATTAGTTCCAATCTATTTCAAACTATTCATTAATTAAATACAAACATTTTTCAATCAATACACGGCATCCCTTTTATCTTCTTCCAAAGTCCATTTGAAGACAGCAATTTGAAATTAGATTTGGCTTTCACACTATTTCCCTTGAATACGGTACCTCCTTTGGGAGATTGGCTGTCGTTAGTAAAGATAGTCAGTCGTTTCCAGTATCTGTAGGAATAGTAATTGTTGCATTACACTGTAACTGATTAACTGCATGTTATTCAGAGGTGTTCTGTGCCGTCACTTGGTTACGGAAGCTAGCTTATGGTTAAGAGGATCAACAAGGTTGATGATTAATCACTTCTGCTCTGTGCTGTATAGTGGAGTGAGTAATCATGAAACTGGCAATTAGCTGTCAGGCTAAACATGATACAGAGAGTGTTTCTAAAATAGAAATCATAGATCAGGATTTGAAGAAGGATAGGCAAAAACAGACAAATAAAAAATCAGATTTGATAAAATTGTATTATAAAACACACTTTTCATTGTAAAAGTATCATTAAAAAGTACCGTATTCGATCAAAATTCGAATTTTGACTATTGTTTCCAAACAATTGTCTGAATTTTATTTTGACAACGTGTGTTTTTTCATACAGTTAGCCTACATCAAATCTGAATTTTTGTCGAAGTGTGTTTTTCATTGTGTATAAATATCACATCATGGTACCTGATACTGTGTCTTCAATAATATAAATACATAACTGTGTTTTGGTGGTGAAAAGAATACCACAAAAGATTCTGAGGCTTGGGTGTGTTTGAGACAGGAAGGTAACTAATAATAATTTCAATTCAGATTCCAATTATTTATGACTTACATTGATTAAATACTTTAACAATAAGTAGTAGACCTATAATAAATTCTAGTAATATCCATTTTAAACTACGGTACAAAAACAATGTTTTTAGCTCACATCCAGCATTATTACTGTATCTAAATAATCATTGAAGTTACATATATATGGAAGAATTAGAACATATATAGAGATATATATAAATTCTAATTAAATATTATTATTATGAATATGAAGTTACATATATCCTTGTATGCTTCCAACTTTTTCAATTATATTTCACAGCTATTATCATTTATGAATAATATTGTTCATTCCAGAATTCTCTTGAGGCTGCCACAAAATTATAAATTTGAAGTAGATTGTGCTATCATTATCTCGGTAACAGAGCATTTCAGAACCCATGTTTGATAATAGTTATAATCATTTACACTTTTATCAGAGATGCGGAACTTATCCATGATTGTTTTCACTTACCCAAATTATATTTTGAATAAATTATGAAACATAACACATAATTTAGGAAAGAAATAACAGGCCCACGCCCTTATACTATTCTTTTCACAATTTGTATTAATAAGGGGCAAAAACTTAAATATAGCGAAAGTTAAAATAAATAGTTCACATGTACTTCAACTTCAACCCAGATATAACTCAAATTTTTCTATATTTTCGATTAGATGTCAGGAAAACTCATGCGACTAGATGCGAAGTTTGCCGGTTTATATTAGGAACACTGAATAGCTTCAGAGTTTTTATTAAATTAGGCCAATTGATAATCGTTTTTACTTTTTTAACATTCCCAACCCTGTGACTAACAAGTAAATTGCAGAGAAAAAATATTTATTATATTATCAACTAGCAGAAAATTTTCAATCTACAATTCGCAATAAAAATATTCCGCATAATCTCAACAAGCAAGACAATTTCCAATCCACAAGCTGCAAATAACAACAAAACTTCTGCCCAATAGTACACTAATATCCAAGTAATTACCTTAAGTACATGAATAATAATTACACAGTAAAACCATAGAGGAATAATATAAGGAATTATATCATTATCTATGGTAGAACCATCCAAAAATAGAAGGGGGCGCTTCATTAAACTTGTATCGCGTGGCAAACCTTATAATTTCCAAAATTACGGGGAATCCAAATATGATTGACCTTGGAAACTATGAAAACAATGTATACTCTGTCCAAGAGAAGAAGACATTCTGGCAAGATGGGAAAATGACTCCAGCTCGGTCAATATTGGTTCAAAAATTATCAATCTGGTCTCAAATTGTAGAACAGAATGTTTTCCACAATTTGAGATCAAATGTATAGTTTTTGAACCAATATTGACCGAGCTGCAGTAATTTACCATCTTGCCAGAGGGTATTCTTTGCCTTGACAGACTATACGATACGTAGCTGATAAGTGGATATGACTTGGTGAAGATGATTGAGGTAGAAAAAACAATGAAATTTGCCAACACTATTTTTGCAATAATTGTAATTGTAAAGTCTGTTCAAGCAAAGAAGACATTCTGGCAAGATGGGCAAATGATTTCAGCTCGGTCAATATTGGTTAAAAAACTATAAATTTGGTCTTAAATTGTAGGGAACGTTCTAATCTACAATTTGAGACCAAATTCATTATTTTTGAACCAATATTGACCGAGCTGGAGTCATTTTCCCATCTTGCCAGAATGTCTACATTTCTTGGACAGACTATGATTGCTGACATGCTTATAATCATTGTTGACATGCGCTTCTCCAACAGTGGACAATGTAAAATTATTTACCAAAAATTGCGATTCAATTTAAGAAACTTAATAAAAAATTAGTTTTAATTTGAAATATAGGTAATTCATAAACTTTTCAAGAACTTACTAATAAAAGGGGAGGTATGTAGTAATTAGATGGTGTAATGGTTGAAATTTTCTTCTTCTTCTTCTTCTTCTTCTTCTTCTTCTTCTTCTTCTTCTTCTTCTTCTTCTTCTTCTTCTTCTTCTTCTTCTTCTTCTTCTTCTTCTTCTTCTTCTTCTTCTTCTTCTTTTTCTTCTCATGAAGGATTCACTTCCGAAAATCATCTTCACCAATCACAATTAAAAATTCTGCAAATCATTGCATTCCTTTCTAATTTGGTATTGTATACAATTTGTCAGCAGAAATTAATTTGCAAATTTTAGACAATAATTGCTCTTTGTTCCTGACAAACTACAATTACCTTTTGAAATTTGTTTGAGGGTTTTTTAATGTTGCTAATGTTATGTTTTTATGACACGTGTTTGGAATCACGTGACTTTTAAGCAGTGATTTGACGTATTCTAGGTGATTAGGCTACTAAAGCAAGATGATAATTTGTTAGGTGAGAGTGTGATTGTCAGAATGTTTTGCTTGAATTGATCAATAATTTATTGCAGAAGAATGTTATTTATAGAATATCTTTCATGAAGAATGAGCTTCATTTCGCTTGTTCAATCATAATTTTCAACCTAATTGGAATATATTGTAGAGCCGTTTCATGATGAACTTGATTTTGTGGCCTAAGTGGCCACGAAACCATGGTTCTGTACCATAAATAAAGTGTAGAATAACAAAATCGTCAAGTTTTATTTAATTATTAAGTTAATCAATTAAATTAAGAAATTACAGTAAATCAGACAGTGTAGAATTTTTATTTAATTTTAAGTAATTAAATTGAGAAATTACAGTAAATCAGACTATCTCTCAATCAATCATTATTGATTGCTATCCAACATAACAAATTTAATAAACAAAAGGAATGAAGCTAACATACATAATTATAATTCACTAAACAGTCTCAGATACTTTAACATTATTACTAAGTTAACTGTCATTGTGAAAGAGAGCCTGTCTTTTAATCTAATTTGGAGATGATGTTTTTGTGAGGTAAATTTTATTCTTGAAGGCAATTAAGGCTTGAAGTTGAATAAAGTCTTTTGAAAATAGGTACTGAGGAAATTCTCGAATTATTCCATCAAGTTATATTGTAATACAGTAATGAATTATAGTGATTTCAGCCTCAATTACTGATAAATTCAGTTGAATATGGCACAAATTTTGCGGTACAGTACAGACTTGCCTACTTGAGAGAAAAATCGTCAAGAGTCTTCCAGACCCTTTGTCTTACTTCTAAGACCACTTCTCCCTCCCCCTCACAGAACACACCCTCCTAGACCCCCAAACCTCTCAACACCCCCTCCCCGCAACTAACCCTTGAAATCTCGCGACTCTGAAGAGTTGCACTTGAGACTTCCAGGGCGCGCCACTATACTTCAACAGGGCTATAGTCTGCCCCAGCAAAGAAGACATTCTGGCAAGATGGGAAAATGACTCCAGCTTGGTCAATATTTGTTCAAAAAATGTTAATTTAGTGTCAAATTGTAAATCAGAATGTTTTCTACAATTTGAAACTAAATTTATAATTTTTGAACCAATATTGATTGAGCTGGAGTCATTTCCCAATCTTGCCAGAATGTATTGTTTGCTTGGAGTGTCTACCAACTTTTTTCCAGCTGCCCGACTACTGCTAGAGTGGCAAATTGTGCAAAGAATCAGCGAAAAAGATTGGCAGCAATGGTGAAGAAAAGTGGCAATTCAGTCATTTTGAATTGATCTTCAACAGTGGGGCACTTGAAATGAAATTGCTAATGGGGATGATTTGAATTTCACTAATTTTTTTCGTAGCCATTAGTTTGAAAGTATCAAGTCTAAAATGAAGCCTCTAACTTATATGCATTATGTTCCAATCTACAACAGCACAGGCTGAGGCCGCACTGCCGGTGGGTAGAGCCTGGAGGGTGGAGGGTAGTTGGTAAATCTATAGAACATACACACCATCCACAGTAATACATTGTATGAATGATATGACGTCATTCTGTTTTTTGAGGTTATGTTGTCCATATTTAAGAATTTCAAGATGGCGGCTGAACACATACCATTCATACGATGTATTACTGTGGATGGTGTGTATGTTCTATAGATTTACCAACTACCCTCCACCCTCCATGCTCTACCCACCGGCAGTGCGGCCTCAGCCTAAGGGTAAGGCTGCATCATAGTAATGAATTTAACGACTTCATATAATCTATTGGAATTTCACAGGCACAGAAACCTAGATTTTCAAATATAAGCGTTCAAAAATTGTAAACTAAACTCAAATCGTGTTGTATGACGAAGGCTAACAGTAAAGATGAAAATTTAATGAGAAGATATAAAAATACTGTACATTACAAAAAACAACATGAAAATAAAATAACCTTGTGCCAAAACTCCCGATCAACCAGACGTTGTAGAACATTGTACAAATTTATAGTAATAAATTTTTCACGAACTCCCTCTGCACTTATAGCGTGACAACATCCAAACAGGGACTTAGTCGAAGGACTTTGCTAAGTTTACGGACTTTGGGTCGGGTCGAGTTAGTAGGTAATCCATATTTGATGCAACACATGACTGAGGTCAATAGACAGTGTTTTCCTAGTTTATAGTATAGTATTTAATATATATATTAAATATATATATATATAAATATATATATACAGACTATAATATATTATAGTCTGTCCAAGCAATAAAGAAGACATTTTGGCAAGATTGGAAAATGACTCAATATATTGTTTGAAAATTATAAATTCGGATCTCGAATTATAGGAAACATTCTGCTCTGCAATTTGAAAATAATTTTATAATTTTTGATCGAAAATTGACTGAGCTACAGTTATCTTCAAAGTATTACAATAATCATTCACTATTTATTTATTTTTATGTATTTATTAATCTATTGGAAAAACACACATCGGTTGAAAGAACAGGCATAGCCCTTGGTATTTCAAAACACAATTTTCATTAAAATATAGTATAAAATTTGAGGTTACAAGTCCAAATTTCTTCTTCAGCCGAAGTTTTCTCACTCAAAGAAAACACAATTCACTATTCACAATTAAGGTACCTGAGCAATTATCCTTCAGTTAATTTGTACTACCATCTTGAGAAGGAATTGCTATCAAATCAAAATTGCTATAAAATTGGCTTTTTGACAATAAAATTTTATTTATTTATATGTATGGTGGACTGTAGGATTCCCCCCGTCAGGTGGAACATTTTTTCAGAAAAACTACTCACAAACTATATTTTTTAGAAGTTTCAAGTCCTATAATTGGTCAAAAATTTATGAATTCTTCCAATCCAAAGTGCATTCTATTTAATGTAAGATTAGCCTTGATCTGCATGGGGAGAGTTTTGGACTACGGTACCTAATTTAAAAACAACTTACTATCCTAAATTCAATCTTTGCTATTCAATTGAGTAAATGCAATGTTTCAGTTGTGGTTGGTTGTTCTTTGTCCAGTGCTCAAATTTAGTTTCTCAGCATTTATCTCGAGTTGGGTGAGGGTGATAATAGATTTTTTTGAAAATTGTTGAAAACATAATCTGAGCAGGGTAACTTACAAAGAATATTACACCTGAAAATCGAAATTGATGTTAAAAGCTAGGTAAAAACAGTGCAAAAGTAAAATATAATAAAACTTGAATAAGTTCTATTTTTGAAATAACTAAATCCATCATCTTCATTTAAATTGCATTCTTTAGATAAAAATTAAATTCAAAAATATATGGAAAAGGAATGAATGACTTTGAACAGAACAGAATAATTTTAATCGATTCTGAAGCTTCTCTACTGTTTATACTTTTTGAACAATATCTTACTCACCAATATCTACTCACCTGTTGTAGTCCTATCATAGCAGAATCCAATATAATTGGAAGTTATTTATTATTTGTTGTTACAATTGCGACTTATATAAAGTATTTTAAGCAAAGGTGATAAGTGGATGATGATGTTTACATTACAATTTTAACTTTAAAAAACACTTTTCACTTTACAAAATCCTGAATTTTGATTGAGTTCACTGTTAACAATAAAGATCTGATCAGAAACACTAAATAAAAATGTTCAAAAACTTTGGACATAGTTGTCCAATACTCTATAATTAACTATCACTATCAGCTCTATTGGAACAGTCTGAGAGTGGTCTAAAGAGCGAAAAGTCTTAGCAGAGGTCTCACTCGTCTCGATATGCTATCGCACAACGCTCGCCCACTGTCCCGAAAGAGCTGAGTGAGCATCCACATCAGTCATTCGCCAATGACTGTTTGTCTGCTTTATTTATGTGATCTATAGTCTGACCAAGCAAAGAAGACACTCTAGCAAGATAAGAGAATGACTCCAGCTCTGTAAAAAATTGTTTAAAATTTTAAATTTAGTCTCGAATTGTAGATCAGAATGTTTCCTACAATTTAAAATTAAATTTATAATTTTTGAACAAATATCGACTGAGCTGGAGTCCTTTTCCCATCTTGCCAGAATGTCTTCTTTGCTTGGACAGTATTTAAACTTGAAGGATATATTTGCTTCATATACTGTATGTGTATATAATTACAGTACATACTTTATATAGGCTACTGTAATCTACTTTATATTATGTATGTGATCTACCTTGATACAATAAGATCTTCTATGTATGGTCTTGTAACGTTTATGGTCTTATAATCCTTTTTCATCCCTAGCTTGTCATATTGTACTGGTTGACATTCTTACACAATTCACGTTTCCCACGAAACAACATAACAAAAGTGAATGAAATGAAGGAGAGAGGAAAAAATATCGATTGTTCAATTGAAATCGTTTTGAAATGCCGCTTTTGTTGTTACCTTATTGTGTACAATATGAGTCGATTTTTTTGATAAATCGAGTTTTTAAGACAAGTTCACCTTCTACAATCATATATTTCTTGAATTTTAATTACAATGTCTGGTGTTTTTCTTAAAATGTTTCACATTTTAATCACAAATTTGTAGGCTATATTTTATGTGTAATTCTTTACATTCTTTCATTCAACAAATAAGCAGCTTCAACGTGAAAAACTTGTGTAATATGCAATGTAATTTATTGATATTGAACCCAATAATTACCTACTAAGGTGCTAACTACTAAGGTACTAACTACTAAGGTACTAACTACTACCTACTAGGTATTATCTACTATAAGGAATTAACTATACCTACTTATGAATTTTTCAATACAGTATTCAGCGATTGGTGAATTATTCGTTTTTCAATTGTTTATGGTGAAGAGTCATGATTTGGCCAGCTCTGTCAGGACAGTCCGCGGTTGAAAGCGGTTGAAAGCATTCTATTTAAAAAACATAATTGGTATATTTAAGGTAATATATAAGGTAATGGTGATTGTAGCCTCTGAATACCATTTCACAAAAGTAGTCTTTAGCATTAACCAATATAATAGTCTTATGAATAGGTACTTCAGGTAATTCGTTGAGAATTTGAGTTCAATAATAAGTAATATTAATTAGGTATTCAATTACTGTACAGTCAATATCATTTTTCCACCACAATTATTAAGAAAATTCATTAGATTTATGATTCAAGTATAAGTACAAGTATAAGATTTCTAGATAATAAATATATTTTAAATGGTGGGGAAACCCTTACGAGTAGTTCCACCTCACCAATGTTTACTTGGCCAAATACCGGTCACCCATCCAAGAGCTGTCCACAGTGTTCGTGACTTAACATCATGTTCACCGATGGATCACCCTCACCGAGAGACCAATACCAGTGAATATAAAGTATATTATAGTTTTTTATTTAGGTTTAGGTTTATATTTAGGTTTCATTGAATTCCTGATTTTTTAGAACCTTCTAATAAATTATAAAAATTGATATATTTTAAAAATCTCAATTTTATATAAATGTTATCACCAGACTTGTGTAAATTCACCTTCATAAAATTTAGTCAATGAAGAAATAAACTAATAAATGAAAATGTATCTATTCAGTTGCCTATCTATCACAACATTGTTAAAAAATAATAAATATTTATTGATCACATACACACAGGAAAAGATGAGTCTAGCATGTGCTATGATATATCACTTTTAATCAATTGAAATTCACATCAACAGCTCGCTACTCCAAAAGTTACGTGCCAAAAAAATGTTTGCTGATTATTAATGCAGTTTACAATATGTTAGGAAGGAAGAGGTACTTCCAACGGATGAGGCAGTTTATTAAAATTTATAAGTACATTATATTCATTATCACGATAAAATGGACGGGAACTTACATCAATAGAAAAATTACACAATGACAAAATAGTTTAGTATAGTGTCTGTCCAAGCAAAGAAGACATTGGAAAATTGTAAAATGACTCCAGCTCGGTCAGTATCGGTTTAAAATTTATTTATTTTGTCTTGAATTGAAGAAGACATTCTCCTCTACAATTCAAACTAATATTGACCGAGCTGGAGTTGTTTTCCAATTTTGCCAGAATGTCTTCATTGCTTGGACAGACTATTTTTCCTTTGGATTAGACAGTTCATTAAAATTTATAAGTAAGTTAGCCTATAAACATTTCACGATAATTTTTTTTTATAAATGTTATTAAAATTTGTCTCAATAGACAAACCATCAATTTCCAATTGATTATCACGATAAAATGAAAGGGAAACCTACATCAATACAAAACAAAGGACTAAATGATAATATAATTTATCACCATATGCTTTATTCTTTGTGCTGTATTTCATATTTATGATTATTTAGATAAGTTGAATAAAATTTTCTCATTGGTCTCAAGACTAGATAGCAATAGTACTATCTCAAAAAATTATGATATTATTCTTACATAAAATTTTCAATTTTCTATTTATTTGATTACGTAACTACGGTAGTATCCCTCTAGCTGGAAGCTATTAAAGCTTGAGGGATGTATTCAAGATATCCAATTACATTATTTGGGCGATCAAGTTTGCTCCTTGTGCGCTCCAACAGCTGATATTGTTAATTAGAGTTGTCATTTAGTTATGCTTACATGATGTTTTTAAAATCAAGAAAGAAAATAAATGCTCAACATAAGCTGTTAGTAGGTCACATCACGTACCGTATATAGTCTGTCCAAGCAAAGAAGACCCTCCGGCAAGATAGGAGAATGGCTCAAGCTCGGTCAAAATTGGTTCAAAAATTATCAATTTGATCTATAATTGTACGAAACAATTTGATCTACTGTTAATAAGACAACATTATTTTTAAAAAATTTAACTGAGTTGTGGTCGATATTGTAGAAACGTTCTATGATGAAATAAAAACACATAGATTTTGTCAATAGTGTAGAAAATTGTGTTTTTATTTTATCATACAACATTAATAATTCTTAAACAAATATTGACCAAGCTAGAGTCATTCCCCCATCTTGTCAGAGGGTCTTCTTTGCTTGGACAGACTAATACTAGAAAAGTGAAACTTTTTGGCGACAGCAGTACTCCCAATAATTATGTTGGTTAGCGCCTCTTTCATTTTGTGTAGGCAACCAGCAATACGGGAATGTATATTGTTTAGAAGTAGTATTCACTTGTTGGTTGGCGCATACTGAACATTTGAACGGCTTTCTCCTGCAATAATTCTTAAAATTCGTTTTTCACCCATTTTTAATGCTTTTTGAACCACGAAACTATCAGAAATTGTGTAAAATGAACTGAAAAATCGAATAAAAATGGTTCTACAGTAAGAAATTCACAAATAAACAAAGAAAAATTCAAAAATTACTTGGAGGACAAGTCATAATATAGGTTTTTTGACATTATCTCAAAAGGTATTTGACCTAGAATCATGTAACATCTCTTGAACGATTCTTTGGATTATTTGACATAATTAAAAATTGATTTTTTCACCTTAATCTTTTTCCATAGTTCTGGGAAAAATGATAATAACGTTGTAAATTGACATCTTTGAAGGGCTGTAGTTTGATAGGGGTTGATTTCCGGATATAAGTTTATCAGATGTTCCTATGCTAGATTTTCAAGCTTTATACCCTCCCAAAAGGAAATCGTGATAAAATTATTTTTTCAATTTTTTAGATGTTTAATTTATTATCGGAGTAACCTTCCATCCTACGTCTTTGGAAAAGTTCTCAATAGATTCCTCATACAATTTCCCATGGTATTAGTATTTTTTTCAACTTTCTCAGCCCTCACTAATTTCAGGATAATCGATTTTAGATTTTTCCTAAACTGTGCATCCTCTGAGGACAACTATAATTCTGAAGCTTGTAGTGCGTTAAAGGCTATGAAAATGCACTGGGATCTCGAGAATAAACTGAGGAATCGAATAAAAATAGTTTCAAGCATGTCACTTGCATAGTTTTTGAGGAATACTTGTTTGAATGAAAAAACTATACAATTTCTCATTATTATTTTGTAGTTTTTTGATAATAGCTCGGAAACCACTGCAGCTATGAACTTGGAACTGGTCTCAATCGAATCTTCAGGTCATTTCCTATTCTTCAGTACCTAACTAGTCACTTATTATATCTTGATAACGCCAGGAAAAATTAAAATTTGTGAAATATTCACCAACTTTCAATGATTTATTACACAATAACGATGCATTTTCGGCCAGTGGACCATCAGATGTCCCTATCCTACTTTTTTGTGAAGAATCCAGTACGATTTTTTATTTCACGATATCTTGAAGTTTAGTGGGCTTAACCAAGTGTGCGCGCGTGCGGGACTGCTATTATTATTATACTTTCGAAGTTCGTCATATTTTATCGACCTTTTCTGTCGATGTACTGTCTATTTGAACAAAATCGACTTAGTTCTTCCTTTCGCCGCTAGAAAGCAGAGGCTGCTCACTAGGATAGACCGCGGTTTATTTGATGGATTTTAATTTTGGTTTTCTTACTTTTTGTTTATTGAATTTTCATGTATTTCAGATGTGATTGAAGTGACTTGAACATCGACTATATGTGAATTGAACCGAGAAATCGCATGAAAATAGTTTTATAGTCGTAAATTCATTAGTTATTGCGAAAACGAAAAAAAGAGAAATAGCACAGTGTTTGACAGGAGATCGTGTTCCTTTCCGATTTTGTGAATTTTTGGTGTCGAGTAGATTCTTATTGGTGTAGGTCAGGAGAAACTTCCTGGACAAAAAGCCACTGGTTATTCGAGCTCATTGACCCAAAAACACACAAAGTCGGCTAAAAACGCGATTTTCAGGGTTAAACACTGACCTATACCGCACAATTTTCGAGTCGATTATAATTGGTGTAGGTCGGGAGCAAGTTCCTAGACAGAGAGATACTGGTTATTTGAGTTCATTGACCAAATAAACACAAGAAAACGGCTGAAAACACGATTTAAGTGTCAAACACTGACCTATCCCTCGATTTTGGAGTCGATTCTCATTGGTGTAGGTCAGGAACAAGTTCCTAGACAGAAAGACACTGGTTATTTGAGTTCATTGACCCTAAAAACACACAAAATCGGCTGAAAACGCGATATTCAGTGTCAAACACTGACCTATCCCTCGATTTTGGAGTCGATTCTTATTGGTGTAGGTCAGAAGCAAGTTCCTAGACAGAAAGACACTGGTTAATCGAGTTCATTGACACAATAAACACACAAAATCGGCTGAAAACGCGATATTCAGTGTCAAACACTGACCTATCCCTCGATTTTGGAGTCGATTCTTATTGGTGTAGGTCAGGAGCAAGTTCCTAGACAGAAAGACACTGGTTATTCGAGTTCATTGACCCCATAAACACACAAAATCGGCTGAAAACGCGATTTTCAGTGTCAAACACTGACCTATCCCTCGATTTTGGAGTCGATTCTTATTGGTGTAGGTCAGGAGCAAGTTCCTAGACAGAAAGACACTGGTTATTCGAGTTCATTGACCCCAAAAACACACAAAATCAGTGAAAAACGCGATTTTCAGTGTCAAACACTGACCTATCCCTCGATTTTGGAGTCGATTCTTATTGGTGTAGGTCAGGAGCAAGTTCCTAGACAGAAAGACACTGGTTATTCAAGTTCATTGACCCTAAAAACACAAAATCGGCTGAAAACGCGATTTTCAGTGTCAAACACTGACCTATCCCTCGATTTTGTAGTCGATTCTTATTGGTGTAGGTCAGGAGCAAGTTCCTAGACAGAAAGACACTGGTTATTCGAGTTCATTGACCCCATAAACACACAAAATCGGCTGAAAACGCGATTTTCAGTGTCAAACACTGACCTATCCCTCGATTTTGTAGTCGATTCTTATTGGTGTAGGTCAGGAGCAAGTTCCTAGACAGAAAGACACTGGTTATTCGAGTTCATTGACCCTATAAACACACAAAATCGGCTGAAAACGCGATTTTCAGTGTCAAACACTGACCTATCCCTCGATTTTGTAGTCGATTCTTATTGGTGTAGGTCAGGAGCAAGTTCCTAGACAGAAAGACACTGGTTATTCGAGTTCATTGACCCCAAAACACACAAAATCGGATGAAAATTCGAGCGCCTTCATTTTGTATGCAAACACCAGCGTTATAATCGAGATAGAAATTTCGATTTCAGTCAATCCTTATTGGTATAGGTCAGGAGCAAGTTCCTAGACAGAAAGACACTGGTTATTCAAGTTCATTGACCCCATAAACACACAAAATCGGCTGAAAACGCGATTTTCAGGGTCAAACACTGACCTATCCCTCGATTTTGGAGTCGATTCTTATTGGTGTAGGTCAGGAGCAAGTTCCTAGACAGAAAGACACTGGTTATTCGAGTTCATTGACCCTATAAACACACAAAATCGGAAGAAAACGCGATTTTCAGTGTCAAACACTGACCTATCCCTCGATTTTGTAGTCGATTCTTATTGGTGTAGGTCAGGAGCAAGTTCCTAGACAGAAAGACACTGGTTATTCGAGTTCATTGACCCTATAAACACACAAAATCAGCTGAAAACGCGATTTACAGTGTCAAACACTGACCTATCCCTCGATTTTGTAGTCGATTCTTATTGGTGTAGGTCAGGAGCAAGTTCCTAGACAGAAAGACACTGGTTATTCAAGTTCATTGACCCTATAAACACTCAAAAATCGGCTGAAAACGCCATTTTCAGTGTCAAACACTGACCTATCCCTCGATTTTGTAGTCGATTCTTATTGGTGTAGGTCAGGAGCAAGTTCCTAGACAGAAAGACACTGGTTATTCAAGTTCATTGACCCCATAAACACACAAAATCGGCTGAAAACGCGATTTTCAGTGTCAAACACTGACCTATCCCTCGATTTTGTAGTCGATTCTTATTGGTGTAGGTCAGGAGCAAGTTCCTAGACAGAAAGACACTGGTTATTCGAGTTCATTGACCCTATAAACACACAAAATCGGCTGAAAACGCGATTTTCAGTGTCAAACACTGACCTATCCCTCGATTTTGTAGTCGATTCTTATTGGTGTAGGTCAGGAGCAAGTTCCTAGACAGAAAGACACTGGTTATACGTGTTCATTGACCCCAAAAGCACACAAAATAGAAAGAAAACTAAATTTTCATGGTCAAACACTGACCTATCCCACGATTTTGTAGTCAATTCTTATTGAGGTAGGTCAGGAGCAAGTTCCTAGACAGAGAGACACTGGTTATTTGAGTTCATTGACCCCAAAAACACACAAAATCGTAAGAAAACTCAATTTTCATGGTCAAACACTGACCTATCCCTCGATTTTGTAGTCGATTCTTATTGGTGTAGGTCAGGAGCAAGTTCCTAGACAGAAAGACACTGGTTATTTGAGTTCATTGACCCTAAAACACACAAAATCGCTGAAAACGCGATTTTCAGTGTCAAACACTGACCTATCCCTCGATTTTGTAGTCGATTCTTATTGAGGTAGGTCAGGAGCATATTCCTAGACAGGAAGACACTGGTTATTCAAGTTCATTGACCCCAAAAGCACACAAAATAGTAAGAAAACTCGATTTTCATGGTCAAACACTGACCTATCCCTCGATTTTGGAGTCGATTCTTATTGGTGTAGGTCAGGAGCAAGTTCCTACACAGAAAGACACTCGTTATTCGAGTTCATTGACCTCATAAACACACAAAATCGGCTGAAAAGACAATTTTCTGGGTCAAACACTGACCTATCCATCGATTTTGGAGTAGATTCTTATTGGTGTAGGTCAGGAGCATATTCCTAGACAGAAATACACTGGTTATTCGAGTTCATTGACCCCAAAAACACTCAAAATCGGATGTAAACGCGATTTCCAGGGTCAAACACTGACCTATCTCTCGTTTCTCTCGAGTGTATTCCCATAGGTGTAGGTCAGGAGCAAGTTTCTAGACAGAAAAACAACCAACATAGCACGTTACTAAGCCTTCATTCAGTTGACGTTAGGCAACCATCTATGTTGTGTTGAACACTGATTTTTCGCTGATTTTCGAGTAGATTTGTAATGGTATAGGTCAGGAGCAAGTTTCTAGATGAAATAGCACTGGTTATTCAAGTTTATGACCCCCAAAACACACAAAAGTGGATGAATCAATTCCGAGCGCCTTCATTCACTTGTATGCAACCAGCGTCACACTCCAGATACAAATGCTGATAATAAGTTTATTGACCACAAAAACACTTCAATACGGTACAGGAAAGAAAGCGTTTCTCAGCGTCCAACACAGACGTGTTCCTCGATATTCGATTGGAGTTTCATCGATGTAGGTCAGGAACAACCTGGTAGTATGAAGTCATTGTTTTTTTCGAGTTCATCGGCTCCAAAATAGCACGATAACTGAAAAGAACGCGATTTTTATGGTCAAACACTCATTTTCTTTTAATAAATCGAGTGGGTTCCTATTGTTGGGGTAGGTCAGGAGGAGTTGTTTATTCAGGAAGACACTCTTAATTCGTTTTTATTGCTTCCCAAACACACAAAACAAATAGAATCAATTTCAAGCGCCTTCATTTCTGAACGTTCTGCAACCAGCATTACACTCCAGACGGAAATGCAATATAACTGGTGGTTGGAAAATGTTTTATTTGTTAATGTATATCTCTGTCAGGACAGCCGTTCAAGAAAGAGCAATTTCATTCAGATTCGTTTTTTCACGTCATGATGATAAAGCATGCAGTGGCAGACTGCTTTTGTCAACTGCACTGTCAAAGCTGATCATTGATTGAAGTTAATGTTAATCTCTTACCACTAGTTTCGTTGTTGTCTGCAGGGTCGGACTCAGGGTTCATATATAGGATTCAAGGCTCTACACGAACCTTGGGTCGGACTGGCCAGGTCCGCAGGTCCACGATCGCGGAGGGCCATCACAATTTTCTTTTACATTCTAGAAACTATTCGATTCACATAACTAAGAATAACCTACTTGAAAGTTTTATCTTCTGACATTATCTTGTATTTTCCTTCAAGATATTCTGTTCAAATTAAAAAGGTATGGTACTGGTACATGCACATAATAAGAGTAACTGATAGCCTACTGTATTTAGTTAACATTATAAAACTTTATATTAATGATTCATGTATCCTCAGCAAAGCAGATTCACATGTTGTATTTTGGGTTTTTTGGGGGCCCCAGGCTTCTCTTCGACGGTTCCTTATAAATCATATAATGTCATTCACAACAGGCTGATGACTGATGTTTAATAAGCATTTAATTGACAGAGCTTTTTAATTTGTGACGGTACGCCTCTTAAGAGGGAGAAAGAGTGGAAAATTTCAATTTTTTATTGTAATTTTAAAAATATGATGGTAAAAATACACAACTAAAAGCTCCAAATTCACTCTAAAAACGAGTTTTGAGGAGTTGGAATTTCATTTTTTCCCTGGGGGAGAACCCCGGAGCCCCATCATACTTTTCCCCCTCCAAACCGGAACCTTCAATTTCACAAATTAAGCACTCGAAATTAATATTAGTTAGTATATTATTTTAAAGGGCTTCTCATATTATCTACAATTTGGATAGATTGCAAAAAGCTCTTGTTTCTTGGATCGCCTGTTTTCTACCCTGTTATCTTAGACCCTTTACTAAATGAGGAAAGCAAATAAATATTCCTTGGAAGAGAAGGTATGAAGAAAATAATAGAAAGTTAATACGATATTGTATCAAGAATAACCATAGTTTATAACAAAATAAGTTACGTAATCGTTCGCACAGTTTGATGAAACTTACAATTATTATTCCACATGACAGCCTACTCCACTGCAGCCTTCAAATTCTATACTCCTTCACTTGTGTTTGGACTTTGACCAATCTAGAAAATTCTACTTTTTAACCCGAATCTCCTCATGGTCTGTGTAATAATTATTTAATTTATCCTGGTCCATGATCCTGAGAAATTTATTCATCTATTCTTCTTGTTTATCCATCTTAGTTGAAGGTTTGAGACAAGAAACATAATTCTAGAGGGAAATTTATTTCAAGTTGAGTGTTTAAATTATTTCCAAATGATAAAAATAATTGTGAAACCACAAGACCCTATTGTGAAAGTGAACTACAAGATATTTAATGTATTAATATTTTGTACTCCAACAAACCATTTAACACTTTTATTTGACAATATGTATCTGGAAATTTTCGGACCCTTCCTCAATCTACTCGTATAACTTACCAGTACTCGAGTAAATAACTTATTATTCATTTTCACGGTACCGTGCAAAATGCACACCTTGAATTACTAGTTTGAAGGAAATTTCTAGTTGATTAAAAGCTTTTTTGTGAATACAGTAATAAAATTAAAATGAATAAAGACAATCAAGATAAAGCAAATTCAAGACCATTCATTGAAAGAACCCGTTTCCCAAACTCTGAATCTCAAAAAGACATACTACCACTCACTTCCCCCACAAATAGGGGCCCCCTCAACAGGTCTAGCGGAGAGCCCCAAATGGTCCCAGTCCGCCCCTGCAGTGATAGGGGTTGATTTCCTGATATAACTCCGTCAGATGTTCCTATCCTAGATTTTCAATATGCATATCCTCCATAAGGAAACATGATAAAATGATTTCTCAATTTTTCATAAGAAAACCCTTTCATCCTACGTAATAGTACATGTTCTCAATTATCAACTCCTGATAAGTTCACGCAAGCTGAGTTGACACGCCATTACAATTCACTTCATTGTAACGGCATATCTTCTCAGCTTGCGCGATCTATTTTGGAATATATTTGCCAGAATTTAATATAATTCCTTACCTGTAACTGTAACATACAGAACCTTCTGTATTAGTTCAAGCACGAGATAGAGAATTTTATAATTTAAATCTATCAAACGTAATTTTGAATGAAAGTTGAGGTTCCGATTGTATAAATTTGCTACTTCACATTCAAGTGGTAATTTCTTCTTGGATTACATGACAATCAAACGGGAAATAGCAGTCATGAAAAATCGGAACTTCCAACAATCATCACCTCGAAAGGCTACTTCAACCAGTTTCAAATTTCTAGAATCCTCAACTCTTCCATAAAGATTTACTAGTTTTTATACGGAAAAGGCGCACACGACATTAAAATCATAGTTAACAAAGTTCTAAAATTACAAGTCTTGTGTGTCTACTTTCCTCTTGTTTTGAAGGACTTGTAAATTTTTATGAGATGTTCCTCATCTGAGCATTTCATCAATTATTGTCAACTAAATGAGATAAATCTTACAAGTAAAGTAAGATAAATTAAGTTAAAGTAAGATAAAGTAAGATAATTTTTTTAAGTAAGATAAATCTTACACTTAAAAAAATTTACAAGTCCTGTAATAAAGGAAGAAGGCGAACACACAAAATACATTATAGTAATATTATTTAATCATCTTGCAGTGTGTCAAACTTCTCCATAAAAAATGAGGCTTCTAAAATTTTATGAAACAGATCTCGTAATCATCTTTGCAGGCACTACTTGAGAAAAATCAAAACAATTTCATTTTCACAAGTTTTTTAATTCGGCCCTTCGACCAGCCTTTCAATGCATCAAGTTAGAACAAGATAGAAACTATAGCCTAATTACAGCCTTTCGATCATGTAGTAGAATATTACATCTAAGTAAATGAAATTAAATTAAAAAATAAATGAATAAAACATAGTCTCGTGTATTTTTTGCTCTTTAATTTATCATTTCATCACATTAACAACGTAAAAAAGCAATCCTACAACAGCCGCCTTCCTCTTTTATATAGTTATACAATAATAATTAATAATAGTAGTAGTAATTATTACACAACTTATTTGCGACGACTAAAATTACATAAATAACATATGCAGGGGTCATCTTTATATAAAACTGTAATCAATCGAATAAAAAGAGTTAAGATATCTCTCTGCAATGTTAATAGAAAAAACCTAAACGAAACAAAAGAAAAATGATTATTTTCAGTCTCCCCGACATCATAAGATACAGTCTCTATACATACATAACCCATGCGTTATGTAATACAACGTTACTTTTCAAAGTTGAATAATAAAAATCTGCTGCGAAACCAAATAGTATGTGACCATCGGCTATGGAGGCTAGTGGGGGTGATTTTGAATGTGTTAAATAATTGTAATATGTTGGATAAAGAGTGGGCTAGCCTTTCCTTCTGAACTCTTTACGGTGAAAAGAGGGTTGCTCGGGAACATTGAGAAGGCAGCGTGCAGGCAAGCCAAGGGAGGAGCCTCTCACAGCTAGTTATTTCTTCTTTTGGGCCTTCTCGGCGGCCTTCGTCACTTTACCGGACGACAGATCCTTCTGATTCACGCTCTAAAACACAAAAAACACACACAATCAGTCAACTATCAAAGCTGGAATAGTCTTCAATCACAGAGATATTCAAAACAAGTACATCTAGTACACAAACCCATTGAGGTAGGTTTCCAAATCAAAATCCATTTATTGCCAATGACATATTAGTTTACATGTATAAATAGTTAGCCACGTCATAAATCACATGTGTTAACAAATTGTACATAAAATCACATATCACATCTTAAAAGTTATTCATATTAAAGCTAGAATATTCATTATTATTGTAAAAACAGTTGCGCATCAGAAAATACTCAATTTTTAATTTGAAGTCTCTTACAGATGAATTTCTAACATGTAATGTAACTGATTACCATTACTACAAATCACGGGCACAAGATGCAATAGAAACACGGATCTGTATAGAGCAACGCACGCACTGGTCACCAATTTTTTTATTTGAATTACATCTAACAGCTACGTGTTACTATAGAACCTTGTGCTAGAGACATGTGCCAAGAAATCACCATGATATCACAGATATATCAAGCCTAATAGAAATAGTCAAGCCATTTCTAAAAATAGAAATTATTCAAGTTTGTAAATGCAAAAAATACATTCTGGAAGATTGGTTTCAAATTAATAAGAAACATTCCGCTTACAATTTGAGACTAAATTTATAATTTTTGAATCAATATTGACCGAGGTGAAGTCATTTTCCCATATTGCTAGAATGTCTTCTTTGCTCGGACAGACTATACAAATATGAGATCCAATCATGGACACGATTTTTCCCCTTTTGTAAACTTTCACAAAGTATTGTGGGCGAAGTTGAGGCATGCGAGCCCTCCTCTTCCACTTAACCAACCATAGAATAGAGCGTTGCTTAGGCCGGTATTACACGATAATATTTCTATCATCATAGTTTATCTCTTATTTCATCTATTTCCATATGATCATAGAACTATTATCGTCCAAGTTAATACCCGCCATACACATATGGTACTGTCATGTGTGTGGACTCTCACCTTGATAACGCCGACAGCCACGGTCTGTCTCATGTCACGCACGGCAAAACGTCCCAGAGGAGGGAACTCCTGGAACGACTCGACGCACATGGGCTTGGAGGGCACCAGGCAGATGATGGCCGCATCTCCCGACTTGATCGACTTGGGGTTCTCTTCGGTCGTCTTGCCCGAACGACGGTCGCACTTCTCCTTGATTTCGGCGAACTTGCACGCAATGTGAGCTGTGTGGCAATCCAGCACGGGCGTGTAGCCGGCGGCGATCTGACCGGGGTGGTTCAACACAATAACCTGCAAGCAAACAGAACACCATTAAAACTGTATAATCCACCAAAACAAAGCTGGGCAATAGCCTGCAACACTACAATCTATTACAACAAAGAAGACATTCTGGCAAGATGGAGAAATCTCAATCTCGGTCAATATTCGTTTGGTCTTGAACTGTAGAGCAGAATATTTTCTACAGTATAAGAATAAATTTATAATTTTCAACCAATATTGACCAAGCTGAAGTTATTTTTCCATCTCTCCAACGTCTTCATTAGTCGACTAACAATATTTTGAATCTGTCAAGAGTTTAAATTGCAATAATTCATTTGATAAATTGCAAATGTAAAAATTCAAACTATGACAAGAGTTTCTTTCCAATCAGGCTCATTAAATCAGATTTGACAATCACAGTTCATTTTTTAATGATCATGGCAAAGAAGTGTCATCATTTTGGAAAGACTGCTACTAGAGTAGAACGCATGAGAATAGTCCACTGGAATCTTGAACAGCAGAGTCCCCTCACCAATAAACGTTGCCATTTCGTCAGTTAATTACGAAAAAATAATTCATTATTAATCTATAATCAGCTGATTCGATGTAACAAGAAATAGTCAAGTTTCACTGGACTATTTCCAAGCGTTCAACATGTTGAAGCTCTACTAAACTGTCCAAGTAAAGAAGACATTCTGGCATGATCGGGAAACGACTAGCTCGATCAATAATTGAAAAATTATAAATTGGTTTTCAAATTGTAGAGCATAATGTTTTCTACCAATTGAAACCAAATCTATAATTTTAGAAATAATATTGACTGAATGAACTCAAGTTATTTTCCAGTATTGCCAGAGGGTCTTCTTTGCTTGGACAGTCTATACCTAAGCGGAAAGGTCTTCAGACACTGAAGTTCCAATAAATGTTACATACCTGTGCGGTAAAGTCGGCGGCAGCCTTGGGTGGGTTGGACTTGCTGTCTCCGGCCACGTAGCCACGACGCAACTCCTTGACGGACACGTTCTTTACGTTGAAGCCAACGTTGTCACCGGGCACTGCCTCGACGAGCGCCTCGTGGTGCATTTCAACTGACTTGACTTCAGTGGTGAGGTTGGCGGGGGCGAAGGTCACCACCATACCGGTCTTCAGGACACCGGTCTCAACACGACCCACGGGCACTGTTCCAATACCTCCAATTTTGTACACGTCCTACAGAGAAAATCAAACACGATTAGTAAAGATCCGACAAAGTTGAACAGAATCATGTAATCTCTTTTCAAGGAAATTCAATTAATACCATAAATATGTAATCATTATTGATATGCAATCAGAAAAAAGGAATAAAACTGGTCCAGTGGACCTGTAAGGGTGTTCTAGCAGAAATGGGTGAATTCACTGTCAGTTCCGATCGTGGATTAGTGCCTCTAGTGTTATTTTTGTGTTTGGCTCTATAAAATTTCAAGATATTTACTAAAATTGTAATAACTGTGTTTAAAATCAAGAACTCATCATGAGAAATGGCCCCTAACTACTAAGAAATTCACTAACTCCTAGTCAATATCTTTCCAATCAGGCTCATTAAATCAGATTTAGCAATCATTGTATGGTCATGCAAGAAAATGTCATCATATTGGAAAGAATGTAAGCTTATAACATCTTTTGGATGTAGTCAACTCTTACTGGATTTTCACAAAACCCTAAACATAGAATAAATTCAATCATTCAAGATGTTTTAATTTTTTGAAAGCTAAAACCCTGCTTGGATCGCATTTCTCAACTGCAACTCACTTTGAGGAATTTGGTTAAAAAAGTTATTTCAACCAAAATCCTACTAGATAGTAGATATAAAGAATAACAACACCTATGGTCTGTCGCAAGTGAAGAAGACATTCTGGCCAGATTGGTAAATGACTCCAGCTAGATCAATATTGATTCAAAAATTATAAATTTCATCTTAAATTGTAGATCAGAATTTTTAATACAATTTGAAACGAAATTTATAATTTTAGAACCAATAGTGAACCAGCTGGAGTCATTTCATCTTACCAGAATGTCTTCTTTGCTTGGACGGGCTATAAAAGCACACTCTGCGAACAGGGTATAGTCTGTCCAAGCAAAGAAGACCCTCTGGCAAGATGGGAAAATGACTCCAACTTGGTCAATATTTGTTCTTCTTTGCTTGGACAAACTATAACTGAGGCTCAGGGTCTACATCCACTGTCAGTGCAAATTGACAGTTCAGACTGTGGCAGTAGATAACGTCGATCATAAGGGGAAACGGGCAGTCCAAAACAGCTATAAACCAGCAGCTGTTTTAGCGATCAGCTGTAAACGATCGTACTGTCAGTGGATGTGTACCCTCAAGCCGTATCTTTCATGCGCCAGACTGACTGTGGACCATAGACTGAGGAGTAGCTTACCTGGAGTGGCAGCCTGAGGGGCTTCTCGGTGGGTCGGCTGGGTGGGAGGATGGCGTCCAGAGCCTCAATCAGGCACTTGCCGTCAGCCTTGCCCTCCTTGCGCTCAATGTTCCATCCCTTGAACCAGGGCATCTTGTCGGATGCCTCCAACATGTTGTCTCCGTGCCATCCAGAGATGGGCACAAACGCCACTGTGGCCGGGTTGTAACCAATCTTCTTGATGTAGCTGCTCACCTCCTTCTTGATTTCCTCGAAACGGTTCTGTAAACCACAAAATAATTTTTGTAAAACAAGTCAACAAATATTAATAAAGATCACGTAGTCGAAAAATAGGTGAGCATGAAATAATTTTAAAAAAACTGTATCAAGAGAATTTTCTAATAATTCAAGCCCTAATAAAACCATGATTCAAGAAGTGTATTCTACGCTTTATTATTATTTTTTTCAACGTTTTTCTTACCATGGTTACAGGAAGTGTTAGTGTGTGATGATTTTCGGCTCTGAATTTTTCAATCAATTTTCCTATTTTAATGAAAGTTTGTAACTATTTTGTGTTTTTCGGATCAACCCTTCAAAATTTTAAAATTATTATCACTTTAAGATCATTTCTTTGAGTGAGAAAACTTCGGCTGAAGAAGAAATTTGGACTTGTAACTTCAAATTTTGGACTATATTTTAATGAAAATTGTGTTTTGAAATACCAAGGGCTATGCCTGTTCTTTCAACCGATGTGTGTTTTTCCAATAGATTAATAAATAAATAAATAAAAATAGTCTTGAATAAGACTTGATCGTAATGTATCCATACACTGATACATAGTGAGATGAGTTAAACCCATGATTCAAGAAGTGTATTCTACGCTTTATTATAATTTTTTTCAACGGCTCAACAGCTCATGAAAGCCTGAAGGTGAATAATCATCAACCAGGAAAGAGGTATTTGGTGGTTGACATGATCCTCTCAACCATGAGCCAGCTTCCGTAATCAAGTGATGGCGCAGAACACCTCTGAATAACATCCAGTTAGATTCTAACTGGTAACAGTGATGTAACAATTACTATTCCTCCAGAGACGTGATTTGCTTTTGCGGCCAACCGTCGTGCATTGAAAAGGAAAACTGAAAAATCTACAAGTAAATTCCAATATGAAATAGTAATACCTCGCTGTATGGTGGCTCGGTGGAGTCCATCTTGTTGACTCCGACAATGAGCTGCTTGACTCCCAATGTGAAGGCGAGCAGAGCGTGCTCACGGGTCTGACCGTTCTTCGAGATACCAGCCTCGAACTCTCCGGTACCGGCGGCAACAATCAGCACAGCACAATCGGCCTACACAACACACATCCAATTAAAGATAAGAAAAATAATTAGATGTCACAATCAATAGCATATGAATGATATAGGAAATTAGTGATTAGGTATTTGAGAAATCCAGAAATTGATTTTTCAAATATCATATCGAAACATAAAGACATTGAGCCATGTGATATTGAACCTTTTTGTAAGGTATAAGCTCAATTCATTGAAAATGAATATTAATTAAAAATGAATACAGGCTATACAATCAAAATCAACAGAACTGGTGGCATAGGGTGAGTGAATCAGCTCCATGACTACTAGTGTCAACAATCTAGACTGGATATTGTCCAGCAATTGAAAGGAATGACAATGATTGAACTCAACAATTTTCTCACCCTGAAAAGCGAATCAATAGATTTTCAATTTTCCTAAGCTGGCTTTCAAATTGGTGTATCAACATGAGACTTACTTATAATGAAATACACAAATGTGAAAGGCGGCTCAACTTGTAACTCATCAACTTGTAACTTATTGATAACCAATTCAATGAAATTTAGAATTTTGAACAGGTAAGCCCTGCATTTCAAAGCCCAGAAAATTAAAACTCAATTCCATAAAGATACAGAAGTGGCATTTGATTCTACAAACCAAGTCAAGAGCAGAAAAAAATCAAAAACAAGGAAACATTTCTGAGTATACACACCTGTGATGTTCCGGTGATCATGTTCTTGATGAAATCTCTGTGTCCGGGGGCGTCAATGATGGTGACATAGTACTTGGCGGTTTCAAACTTCCACAGAGCAATATCGATGGTGATACCACGCTCACGCTCGGCCTTCAGCTTGTCCAACACCCAGGCGTACTTGAAGGATCCCTTACCCATTTCCTGGGCCTCCTTCTCGAACTTCTCAATGGTACGCTTGTCGATACCTCCGCACTTGTAGATCAAGTGACCGGTGGTGGTCGACTTGCCAGAGTCGACGTGTCCAATGACGACGATGTTAATGTGAACCTTTTCCTTACCCATGTTTGGTGATTGATAAATTCAGTTAGCCTTGGTCAACGTTGAAAATGTCTGCAACCAAACAAACACCCATCGTTAGAAAGTAAATCGAAATCCCATAATCAAACCACAAAAACTTTATTAGATCTATCCCTCTTCACTCGACTATTTAAGTCTGCCCAAGCAAAGAAGACATTCTGGCAAGATGGGATGGCAATATTTCCTACAATTTGAGACCAAATTTATAATTTTTGAGCCAATATTGAGCGACCTAGAGTTATTTTCCCATCTTGCCAGAATTTCTTCTCTGCTCGACCTAACTATAAAATTCCGTCGCAGGGTCTAGAGTTTTTCCAAATGGCGGCTGTTCTATTAATGAATTTTCTATTGTTTAGAATGAATAGAAAATTAATTAATAGAACAGCCGCCACCTTCGCAAAAACTCTTCTCTACAATATTTTAAATATTGATTACGTTCGACATCTAGACTTATTACTTATTCAAGTGTTTCAATTTGGAAATATTTCAGAAAAAAGCAATGATTGAAGGGTATAACTACATGAAACCAGCTTTTCACAGCACAACTAATCACTCGGGTTATAGCCTATTACAAATTGGATTTCATTAAAAATTTTAAGGATGAAAATTTCATGAGAAAACCGTGTACCTGTTTCAAAGTTGGAAAATGGATGAACTACTTAAGAACTCTGGTTAAACAAAAGCTGGCGATTTCAACTCGATAAAAGAGTGGTGCACTGAAAATTGTCTGTAAGGAATAGTTCTATAATTTGAAAGTTCATACTGTACCTACCAAAACCCAAGTAGAATCAATCTTGTACCTACCATAAATTCAAATCAGTAACCTAAATGAATATAGGTCAACTCGGAATAGTGATTTAAATATGACCCGGTTTCGATTCAAATACAAAAGAAATCCACAAAAGTCTAAAATTGAGTGACCTGAATAAAATTCTGCAAGAGAGCCAAAAAAGGAACAGTGTATTCAAATAACGAAATAAATTCTTAATCACTCATAAATGTGTGGAAATTTCTAACGACTTTTCTATGCATCATCAATATTTGACAAACAACTGAGTCAACAATAATGGTTTAAATAACAAGTGACATCTATATCAATAATCTAAATAAATTTCTCTGAATAACAGCCACGTATCCATGAATAACACTGACGTGAAATGAATTAATTCGAGGTTTGAGAAATACCAACGAAGAAATCAGCCATAATATAAATGATTCATTCAAAGGGGATATCCAAATTTCCACCTAGCTTATATGTGATCAAGAAGTTAGAATCATTGCCAAAATGTGTACGGTAAACAAGTTTGTTTTCAAAATACTGGGTTCTAATCGAGTAACACATTATTATGCAATGATGATCACTTGTCCTAGGGGCGTAACAGTTTCCTATTTATCAAATCGCTTTCCAATTATCAATTAAAACAGATAAGAAACTGAATAAACCGAGCTTTTCCTGGCCAAGAAATTAAATGAGCTCAATAGCAGATAGAACAAAACTGCATAAACTTCATGATGAAGAACAGTTGAGAACATGAAAATTACAGGTACAATCAAATTATAAAGTTGTTCAGATTCACTTACTTCAGCATACGACCACTTAGTTCCATAAAGAAAATATCAATACAGTATCAACTTTCAATTCTATCTTTCCAATCCAACTAGGCCTAATAATTCAAATACTTGAACAGATTTTCTAGTGATAAGTATAATAATAAAAAAAATTAATGAGCCTAGTTTGTGTCCTAAATTTGAGTAGAAATATAAAGTACTACAGAAATTCAATTTAACAATGACTAGTAAGTAGAATGCATGACCGAACGTAGGTACCCATTAGAAACCATAACCAACCCAGTAGTCATAAAACAAGTTATTGATTGACCAAAGCAAGAAGTAGGAACCGAACGGAATACCATGGATAAGTCATAAACCAGCTAGTCGTGTCATGTAAAGTTATGCAGAAAACATTGATTTTACAGGGCGAGCTCAAACCGAGAAAATCTCAAGGACTCCAAGGTCAGACCTGGTCAATGAACTCTCCTTACGGGAGTGACAAGTGTTTCAAGGGAGGGGGAAATATCAACCAACTCAACATCACTGTCATCATCCCTTGTGCCACGTCATATTTTTCAAAGAAAATTCATTTCTCAATACACTATTATACTCTAATTGGTTAAAATACCAAGACATTTCTGACATAAATAGGACACTGTATGAAATTCACCACATGACTTGATTATATATTATTATTTGAAGCAAGTAACTCATCAACTATCAAATACCAGTTGGAATATGAATGGAGAGGACAGACAAGACTAACAATTTTTTTCTCTCAACTATCATAATCATAAGAGAGAAACTTAAAATTGAGTTCAAAATTAGATGAACTGTAAAATAAAAATTATCAAATTTCAACTCTGCAGCCTTTCATGTAAATTATACAAGAAATAATCAACATTATATGAAGTTCATTCATTATAAAATGGGACTGATAGACTACATGTATTCAATCGATTTAAATTAAAATAATAATGCCCAGATTCTTACTTTTTAGATCCTTATAAATTTTTTTATTGGGTGTCATGTTTTAATGCCATCGATCTCACAAAAGTGAGTTGTGGATGGAGCGTGAGATAAATTCAACAACTGCTTTTCGTTAGCAAGTTGAAACCAACCATTAATTATTTGAGAAAAAAATCAAGTACCCATCAATTTATACAATACAGCAGAATCAATTTTAAATGAAGCTATAAAATCAGCCAACAAAAAGAGTCATTCAATGAGAATGTTGGTGACGTCACTTCTACCCGCATGGTAGAGCCACGTGACCAACAATAAATAGGCAGAGCGTCTGCAGCTGCAGACCAAAAGAGCACGTGGAATCTAAAAATACACGTGGTCAAATGGAGGAATGCACACCAGGTCTCCCTATCCTGAAATGATAGCCTTTCCAAAAATGGATCTTGCTTTTCAAAAATGAATCTTTAGAAAATCTCAATGTCCTACTAATGTATTTACAAAAAAGCTGATAAATCTATTGAAAATTTTGTGAAGACAACAATAAGATGTGTACCATGTCACCAAATTCTACATGAAAAATTCAATTTCCATTTTGATAGGAAAAACTATATCCAATTATTCCTGCTTATTATCGCACTCAAAATATCAAAAATCAACAGAATTTCACTCCATATTTTTCATATAAATCAACTATTCCGCCATCTACTGTTCTAGAATGAAATTTCCTAACAATCCTGATACAGTAATTCCTTGATAGGCTCAATCTATTCAACAATAAATATTGATAAGAAAAATTCATTTAAACTTTGAACTCAAGCGTCAAAAATTTCACCATGTAATGCAATTTGCCTACACGTGGCAGATACAAGCATTAAACCTTCTCCAGAGATAAATTGCAAATGTATCAGTTATGAAAGATTGGGAATAAGAATTGTGACAAAAAAGCAGACCGTATGGTATTTCCAAAACGTCACTCGTTGATTACCCCTCTAGGATCTTAGAAAGTTACATCATAAACATGAAAAAATAAATAAAAAACAATCTCTGAATACTATCCTAGTAGCTGAAATATTCAGTTATAATGGGAGGAATTCAATACCGGCAAAATACTTTAATTTCAAAACCTAACCTAATTCTCATGACAGAAAAATTCGAGGTTAATGGGGTGCCTACGTGACCAATGAGATGATATCCTGATCAAGATATTAGAGGTTGGAACTAGACATTTTCAATTAAAAAAACTTTACTGTGAATGAAATAGTATTGAATTATGGATTATATCGTAAAGATAGTATTCAAAGGAATTTTTAAGCACATATGCCGCCTACCTACATAGAACTGAATCTCTAAGCAAGCATTATTTTACAACAAAATACAATATTTTTATAATAATGAAAATGAAAGCAATGAAAACAACACTTGAATAAGTAAATAGCTTATAGAAATTCATCAAATTAATCCAGAAACAAATTTCAAATGCCGCATGGCAACACTACCTTCAAATTGAACTGAACCATTTCAAACTGTTATTTTCCTAATAAACCAATGAAATAAAGAAATACAGTTATTTATATGAAATTGCACCGATATCATAAATAATAATTAATTGTGAAGGGCAACAAACGAGATGGATAAAAAATTACTGTATCATTGACCCACAAAGACATTTTAGTTTTCCACATTACTAAAATGATCAACTAAACAGAATCTAATGAGTGATGAATTATTAGGAAAGATTACAGTAAGATAGAAAATCATAGGAATTTGTTTCAAATTTGAGCAATAAGTTGGTTACATTCAAAAGCAGGAATACGGTCCAATATGGCCTTGAATAAGTGCAAATATGTGAAAATTCAATTGGAATTGACCATAGTAGAAAAAATATATTCAGGAATTAGAAAGTTCAAAATAATTAGATGACGTGGGTCGGCTAGGCAAGTTCTAGTGCAAGGGCCTATTTAGTGGCTATGGGTGCTCTATCGATTTCTTTACAAGGTTCAATGACCCATGAAATGCTATAAATTGCAGAGAAATTTATTAAAACATTGATAAAATAGAAAATACTACACAAAAATGTGTAAATAAATGGCTAAAACCGCGTTTATGCAATCAATAATGGTAAAAGAAGCAAACATG
Organism: Sogatella furcifera; assembly: GCA_017141385.1. Taxonomy (NCBI): domain Eukaryota; kingdom Metazoa; phylum Arthropoda; class Insecta; order Hemiptera; family Delphacidae; genus Sogatella; species Sogatella furcifera. The sequence continues at coordinate 3,132,034 of CM029558.1, read as the reverse complement.
GCGACTTGTGAAAACGTGGTATTGAAATTACAAGTAATATAAGAGTGAAATTGTAAATTAAGAAGAATTTATGAATGAAAATTCAATCAAACTAATAAAAACTACGAAAATAGCAATAAAATACATTTGAAAACTTATTAATTGTAACAGAATGTTAGTTGAAAGTTACTACCATACGACCGGCTTCGGCAAACGTGAAGTCGAATCGCGTTTAGTGGATATTTTCAAAGGAAAATTACAAATATCGGTCAAATTAATTGTTCTGGATTAAGATGATGAATAATATTATCGAATAAATAGATACCTGAAAGTGGATGGCAATCACAATTATTGTTAAAAACTGATAAATATCGTTCACTAAAACACCAACTTCTACTCACCTCCAAGTGCCACGGAAGAAAGAGGAAGACAGAAGCAGTGCTCATGCGCAGCTCGGCAAAATCGTCCAACTTCCTAGAGGGGTCTGCTGATTCCTACAATTTCATTGTTACTAATTCCTTATTCCGACAAAATTAACTGATTTCTTGCTACAAAAACCTTATAAAAATATAATAACCCCTCAAAATAGTCAGCTTTGCTTCAATTTTGAGCGTTGAATAGGTTTATCTACTCAAAAGTGAAATACGTTTGGGGCGTAGTCATCAAATAATGGGGAGTAGTCGCAACAAATGTCTCTGGGTGTGGTGATACGTCATGCCAAAGGCGGTACTTTCAAAATATGAAACCTACATTGTAGATTGCACAAATACTGGAGATTTTTTCAATTATTTGTGATAATTCTCTGCATATTGATCGTCAATAGATTGCGAAAATAGATTGCAATTGTAATAAATTGAAGTCCATACAATAAATTTGTCAGCTATAAACAGTGAAATATAAGTATCAAATTCCCAGTATCAAATATATCTTATTTCAAATTCCCAGTAAAACTATTGAAATACCGGCATTACCAGCGTTTCAAATTGCTAGTAAATGACTCAATTTATGGTGATGATGTCGCATGAAACCCATTTAAGAATGTACTTTCACAATATTCTCCCAAATCATTATGAATTGAGTTCTTTTTCTAATGAATGATTGAGATTTTTATTTACATTATTGGATTTAGTTTAATTCTATCTTCTATGAAAAATGATATTAAATATCAACTATAGATGAATCAAGACCTGATCATCCTCCCGAGCTTAGTCAGCAGAATTCTAATTCTAATATTGAATAATTTACTATGTATTCTTGGCGTTTCATCAAAATATAGATACCTAATTAATTACAATCAGTATTTATGCAGAATATATTAGGAGCTTATTTTTCAAGTGGATGTTCCGCAGTACAACATTCAAAGGCCTATTATTTCTAATGTATTTTTTGTAAGGTTAAGTGTAAGAGAGGACCTATGAGTCCTAACTTCGCCTTGTAAAAAGTCAATAAATAAATAAATTTTTATATCCAACATCAACATAAAGGCTAATTATTATCCTACAATGATTTTGTGTAAACATAGGAAAAAAATAAATTTTACATCAGCGAAAAGTAAAAAATGATGGAGAAATAAAAGTGTAAGGCGAGAACAAAACAAAATAAAAATAAAAACAAATATTTATTATAATTCGAAACAAAATAAAAACATAACACAAGAAATTACCAGAGATCTACTCTCTTAATTGTATAAAGTCCGTTATATCATTTTTTGAAGATTATTATCAATCTGAAGAAGTTTTGCTTTTGGAGAAAATTATATAAGTTACTATATAATTTTACAGTAGTAAAGATAAGGTACCGGTAAATACTTGAGAAGACTCTATCAGAGCTTGATCAGAGCAGATAATAAAAATTAAAGTGAGAATAATATTATTTAGAAAATTTTAAATTCTACAGTGCACAGAAGGGCTAAAATCAGCCCAATTTAGCTGATGAAATGCAAGTCTATATATCTGTTGTAGAAAAGTTATGATAGTGTACAGTTAATTCAGAAAATATTGATTTATAAAATACAGTACTACATATATAAGTAATCTGGCGCACTTCCTGTACTCAAGTAATAAATGTATGTTCATTTATAATTAGTGAATAATAGATTTATTACATGAAATAGAAACTACGGCAAAACAATGTCTTAATTAGTTGATTAGAACATTATTGAGGATGCCACGTTTACACCGGAATGTTAATAACTTTTTTGAATAACGTATTATTAAATTGACTTATATACTATATAACTAATTATATAAAAGTTATTAACATTCCGGTGTAAACGTGGCTTTAGACTGAAATAGGCCTACGGAAAATCACAGGTAGGTACCCTGAGAGAATAATGTAACTGCTCGACAAAACCGTATACTCAAATAATTAAAAAAGGGGTAAAACAATGATAAAAATGGTAATAACACAGAATAATATATAAATTATAAAAATAAAAATAGGAATTATATTTTATATTATGAGATAAATATGGTAGGAATTGTTATGAAAACTGAAAGCATATTTACATCAACTCTTCTTCCTCTTTGCGAAGAACTGAAACAAAAAAGTAAGAATTAAAAACATGAATCAAATTGAATAAGTCAATCAATATGTTAAGGGAATATAGCGCAGCTGAAGCCGGGTAGCTCGAGCAGCGCAGATATAGCCGCAACAGTTCGAGCTGCCGCTTGGGAATGCCACCTCAACACATAAGTGTATGAACGGATATTGTTCGATTGTTTATTCAACAATTTATCTTGTTCATTGAAAATATTTAATTTTAGTTGTTAATGTATATAAAAATAGGTAAGTAAACAAAGTACGACTGCTCCTTCCCCAAGCTCGAGCCTGCTCTTTTGGGAAAGTGGTTCCTCAAGTTTATTTCACTTTTTAAAAATGAATTTGAACTGCAATCTAGCTTATGAACAGTTCAGTTCTATCCTGAATTAATTCGGGAATTTCACATTAAAGAAGATCTTTCAAAGTCAATCCTCCTTTGCAACTCTAACTGAGCAATGCTCTCAAATATTTTAATCACTAATCACACACTTTCAGTTTTATACATTCTAACTTCTGCAATCACACTATTCACATCACACAAGATCTGTAGGCTTCTTCCTTTTCATTCTCCTCAACCAAGTTTATTTGTATATTTTTATTTTTAATATAGTATACTATTTTAGCCTGATGCTTTTTAGAGAAATGAATATTACTTGAATTTGATAAAAGTTTATAGATACGACTCAAATCTGATTAAATTTGTAACAACTCCAACAAATGTGTCTCAAATTTAAATAAACTTTGTCTTGAATTTGATAGTGGGCTATGTGATTGTACATTTTCAAGTACCGTAGCCTATATGACGTATGACTGGAACCCAATTGATTCTTTTCAATATCGATTAAATCTAATAAAAACTGCATGAAACCCATCTTGAACATTATAAAACTTCCCAGATCCCAACCTACCCTAGCAGTAGCTCCCACAGCGGGTCCAAAGAGACTTTCAGTGACCAACGATGTTTGAATCCATTCCGGTAACTGTGCCTGTATGGCGGGTCTCGCGAACCGCTTATCCACCAACCATATGGTGGCGTAATCACCCATATGTCTGATTGCACGCCCTATGGTCTGATTGACCGCCTTCATGCACAGGTTCTCGTAATGCTCTTCGCCTGCTTTGTTACCCTGGAAGAAAATTTTAAAATTATTTTTTCTAGGAAGCAATACTTTCCTTACCTATAGTAGCACGGATACTAGAATACATGGTAGGTATCTAGCCTGATGCGCAGTAGTTTGATAGGATTATGACGTTTCACGAGCTCACAAAAAATAGTTGATTACGTTACCATGAAATGGTCAGTATAGTCTGATGAAGCAAAGAAGACCCTCTGGCAAGATGAGAAAATGACTCCAGCTCTGTCAATATTGGTTCAAAAAATATTGATTTGATCTCAAATTGTAGATCAGAATGTTTCCTACAATTGAGACCAAATCAATAATTTTCGAACCAATATTGACCGAGCTAGAGTCATTTTCTCATTTTTCCAGAGGGTCTTCTCTGCTTGAACAGACTATAGCAGTTCCAATAATGCAGACTTACATAAAGTTCATCAGCTGACACTCTGCAACTACATTTTTGTGGATCCGTGAAACGTCACAACTAGCTGGTTTTTGGCTAAAACCTGCGCGTGATCCCTAACGAGTATTCTACTACCCGTATATAGTAGGTAGGGCAAGGAAAGTAAAAATGATTGAACACGAGGAGAAAATTAGGGCTCTATAAAAAGGGCCCTTTTTATAGAGCCCTAGAGAAAAAGGTTGAATACTATTAGAATGGAAGTGGGAATATGTTGTAAAGCTGGAGAAAGACCACTGATCAACATTAGGCCTATATGAAACTACAGGAATGGAGAATGCAGACTATATTATATTGGAGGAATTATATATGAATGCAGGAATAGGAATCATAGTGTGGCCATAGGTATAAAACACTCCATAATAGTTTGTTGGGATTAACATTCTTCGCGCCAGCCGCCATATTTTTGCCAACTCTTTGGATTATGTTGCAGATTACAGACAAACTTATTCAAACTTAACAAACTTAAACTAATTCATTTGTTTTTTCAACTTTTTCTAGTAGAAATTTCATACAAAAAGACTTTTTTCGCATACTAATAGTTTCTCAACTACTTATTTTGCTTTGAAAGCTATTTAAAATGTTATAACTAGAACTGACAGATACAATTCTGGGTGAGAAGTGAATGAATATGTTATGATTTCAATGTAAATCTTATGAGAGTTGGCGAAAATATGATGGATTCAACTATAAGCAACTAAGCTAGCCAATCGAAAATTCAACAGGTAATGTCCACACTATAATAAGTATGCTATGTAACTTACTCACCCTATATGAAACCAATTTATTACGAAATTATCAACCTAACACATAGAAAAAGAATTGGTTTTACTGAAACATGGAAAAATTCAAAGAAAATTATTGAAAAATTGATGAAAAATTTCACACATCAACGTGTTGTAAAACCAAGAAAAATTGGATTTAATAAACATAATCTAGGAATAGCTAGCTACATGACATCTCTGAATGACACCATCAGCTGTTGGAGTACACAAAGAGCCGACGAAATTGTCCAACTTTAAGCGTCAGCTACATTTTGATATTAATCTTATTAACTTTGTAATTAATTCTTATTATTCAATCTACTGTATCATCTTGAAATCATAGTTTACAGTGTACAAGAAACAATGATAAATATGAATAAAAGAATGTGTGAAAACTATTGTATTGAAAATTCAGTATCTTACATAGACAGCAGACAAATAGGACATTTTCTCCTGCAGTTGGGCTGATTTGATATTAGGATAGGGAAGACCAAAGAGTATCACACATCTTCCCAAATCATCGGAGAAATTTAGACCTTCGCTCAATTTTCCACCTGAAAAAAGTAATAAAGCATGAATGAAATAAGATAAATTTGTTTGTTATGAGGGTGAAGCCCACATGAGCTCATAGGCTTGTGCGTGGGTAATGATATGGATGATAGATGACGACTACTTTGAGGTAGTCGGGACCGACGGCTTATCGTCTCCTCCGAAAGACGGGGTGGCCGTATTTATGTGATTGTGCTGTGGTCAAAAAACTGTTCCCCGCTTGGGACCTGAGCCAGGGACCACCTGGTTATCAGACCGGCGCTTTATCACTCCTCCAACGAGCCACCCACTTAATGAAATTAAATAACTTAAATTAATGACTCCATTCATTGTACGGCTTACTACGACAGAAATCAAGGAATGTAAGTTTTCTATGTGATGTAAGTACTTCCTACATGACTTCTAAAATAAACGAAAACAGACCAACCTATATTGTTATGGAAAAATGAGTAACTACATTAATTTGTCTTTTGAAAATAGTAGATGTTATGTTTCCATTTTTTTCTCAATAAATCAACACCGACAATAAAAAACCATCAAGTTATAGTCTGTCCAAGCAAAGAAGGCATCCTGAAAATGACTCCAACTTGAACAATATTAGTTCAAAAATTATAAATTTGGTCTCAAATTGTAGAAAACATTCTGCTCTACAATTTGAGACCAAATTTATAAGTTTTAAACCAATATCGACCGAGCTGGAGTCATTTTCCCATGTTGCCAGAATGTCTTCTTTGCTTGGACAGACAAACACATTGATCACTGACGATAATTTTAGCCCTTGTCTTCAACTGTTGAACTAAATATAACATTATCAAATTATTCATTATTATGAACAAATTATTTTATTATTTATTCCATTAGAATAATACGATAAAAGGATTGAAAAAAACAAGCGTTAGCCCAAAATTTCTTCTATTCCAATTTTGATTAAAATGTCCAAATTCAGGTTATGTCCCTTTTTAATACTCACTTTAGTATTATAAAAATCAAAATCCTTTTATTGCAAAAGACAAATATTTACACTAAATTTGTATAGGCCACGTCACATTACAAAATACTATAAATACATAAATTTATACATCACAAAAAACAATAACAATCATATACAGTCCATGTCAAAATTATAGCATAAAAATTCACTTACATTATAAAAGCACTCTTTAGAATTAGAATTTTCTCAATTTTTTCCTAAATTCTCTCTCCGTCAAACCACGAATATTTTGTGGTAAATGGTTATAAAACTTGATTGAAAAAGACTTAAAACTTATATGACTAGCTGTGTAAGAGCACTACTCATTTCTGAGATTTGATTTATTACGTGTGTCGTATGAATGACTTACTTAGTGTCATTATTTAAACTTACCTACAACACTGAATAATAGAGCACCATTTAATTTCGAGTTTGATGTACCGCTTGTAGCTAATTTTATTGTTTTAGCATAGTCCTGTAATACTTTTTCTACTTGGTTTGACTCTTTGGGTTCACGAAATATCTGGAAACAATAATTCAAATGAAATTATAGACATTATCAATAGAAAATTTCAATTGGCAAAATTATATACTACATGAATTTTAATGATAATAGTGTAGCCATTGGGATGATTCCCAGTTAAGGTAGGTTTCCTTTACTATAGTCTGTCCAAGCAAAGAAGACCCTCTGGCAAGATGGGAAAATGACTCCAGCTTAGTCAATATTTGTTCAAGAATTTTAAATGTGGTTTTAATAGTAAATCTAATTGTTTTCTACAATTTGAGATTAAATTGATTATTTTTGAACCAATATTGATCGAGCTAGAGTCATTTTTCCATCTTGCCAGAGGGTCTTCTTTGCTTGAACAGACTATACAAATTGTGGGCTCATGTCGGGCACAAGATGCAATGAAAACAGGTAGCTGTATTATATGGAGCTGTATTAGCTGTATTATATGTATATGGAGCAACACAAATTGAAAATCAGCTGACCAGTGTGCGTTTCTCTATACAACCCCGTGTTTCTATTACATCTTGTCCCAGACATATGCCCGCGATTTATAGCAGGAAAAAACCTTTATATGAGAAAAACAAGGAAAAACTTTTGGGAATACTACTTCAATCAATTCAGAATATTATCTCTTTCTAGTAAAACCTAGAATAAATATTATAAGCTAAAGGGTAGATGAAGGACAGATAATTGAAAAGTTTATTCACAATAAACAATATCAAGATATTTTAAGAATACGCTATAATAATTAGGTACAAAAAATTATAGAAAATTAAACCTCTATTATATTAAAAAATTGACTGAGTAGTTGTCAATGCAAAATCGTTCCATTAGGGAATAAAACACACTTTTCTATCAACTCTACCGTTTATTAAACAATATAATTTGTTTCAATAAGTTTGTGTTTCATTTTAATCATTTCACTGTTATACTTTCAAATCTAGTTATGAAATAGTCAAATTGTGTTCTATGAAACACACAATAGTCATCATTAAAACGTCTAATATTGTATATTATTTCCAGCCTTACCACAGAAAGAAAACAAGATAAGGGAAAGAACTCACGATAATCATTACGGTAATGCATTGTTTGATAACTTATTGACCTCTTTTTTACCAAACACATTATTAAAAAAACGTGATGACATTAAACCTGTTGATTGAAGAAAAAACATGTTATCAATGTCTTCGGTACCGTACTGTATTTAATTTTAACAAATATCTGAGTTGATGAATTTATTGAAAAGAGAAAACGTTAATTGAATTCAGAATGGAACTTTAATTAACTTAAAATAATCTATTTTGAATATTATATTACTTGTTATTTATACTGAAAATGAAAATATTTATTTATTCATAAGTTATTGAGTAGCTGTGTCTTCATTTAATTTAATATGTGTTTCTTCAATTTAATATGAAACTTGAGGGTTTCCAACTCACTATCTCATTACTGATTTCTTGGGAGTTAGTTTGATTCTTCGACAAGGTTGGAACGTTAGTTTGATAAGGCCATGTTAGTTTGATTCGTTCTAAACACTAATGATAAAATTATGAAAAATACCTTCATAAAATATTACAATAATACAGAATATAGAAGTACCTTCTTTTTCACAGCAATTTTCTCCAAAACTCCAGTCCTTTGCAAATGATTGATGACTGTTTTCTCATAGCTGTACGAAGTTAGGAAACATACAATACCCGCTGGAACTATATTTGAGAGGTTCATAAGGACACGGCCTAGCTCATTTAGCTGCAAAAATTAATCAATTTATCAAAATCAAAATTAGCAAAAAAATCTAAATTTATCAAAACACGGTTGAAATTTGAGAAATAATATTGCATAGACAAGATTTACAATGTTTCTTAAACACTTTACATTAATTTAATCCAAGTAGGACTATTTACTTTCAAGATGCTATAGTCCGTCCAAGCAAAGAAGACCCTCTGGCAAGATGAAAAATTACTCCAGCTCGGTCAATATTGGTTCAGAAAATATAGATTTAGTCTCAAATTGTAGATCAGAATGTTTCCTACGATTGAGAACAAATCAATAATTTTCGAACCAATATTGACCGAGCTGGAGTCATTTACTCATCTTGGCAGAGGGTCTTCTTTGCTAGGACAGACTATACATTGAAGAGAATAAAATATGACAATATGTGTATCAACTCAAACAATCGAATCGAAAGTTCTTGCAGATTATAGGTGGCGCCAAAAAGTTAGGCGGTTTCGTCTGCTCCTTGTGCGCTCCAACACCTGATGTTGTCAATATTACAGTTGTCAATGAGCTATGCCTAGATGATGATTTTGAAATCAGAAGAGACAATAGATGCTTTACATCAGCTGTTAATAGGTTACATCACGTACAAGAGACAGACGAAACCGCTCAACTTTTTGGCGTCAGATTAATATGTGTAACTTATCAACTGAAAAAAATCGAATTTAAAGTTCGAATGATATTACTAACGTTTTGTATCGAAAATGATACAAGATTTTTCAATCCGATCGTTTGATTTGATACGTTTATCATCTTGAGTATCTTCTTGAACCCAGACTATCATCTTGAAAGTATAATGAACCATGTATACATCGTTTCAAGTAATAACTATACAGTATAATAGTAGAAAATCAATAACTATTGAATAAAAACGTAAAAGAAAATCGAGGTTAATAATAAAAATATGATTTATTATTATTATTATTATTATTAGCGTATGGCTTATTAGTGGGGAGTTCAAGAGAAGGTCTACAGCCGGATATAACTACAATTTCCCATCATTGGAAATTGTGATAACTTACTTCTTAATATTATACAGTAATAAAAATTTTGGTGAAGTTCTGATTTTATGTAGCCAAAAACAAAAAATACTAGAAGCATTGATTGCATGCAATAGTTGAATAAGAACTTATTAAGAATAAAGAAATTGAATCAGAGAATACTCACTAAGTAATTGTGATACTTCTTGATATTATACAGTGATAAAAATTTTCGTCAAGTTTTGATTTCATATAGCCAAAAACACAAAAAATACTAGAAGCACTGATTGAATAAGAACATATTATGAAATGTTGAAAACTGAATAAAATACATAAATAAATAAATAATTTCAATAGATTTAAACCTACCATATCAGTGCTATCCCTGTTACCAAAGGAAAAATCAAAAGTCTGTTTGGTCGGTCCACTGCTCAGCACAATGGGCAAAATACGATCAGGACTCACAACATGACCACAGGAAAAATGCAGAATCCTATCCTTGTTAGCACCAGCGCCTCCAAACAGCTGATCCCTAAATTCAGCTATAGGCTTCATTGTACCTCCCGCCACTACTACTGACCTGAGGATAGAAAAATTTAATTAAAAATGATAAATATCATTTGAACGAAAATCTAAAGGTTCTATCAAACACACTCAAGTCTTCCGTATTCGGATAAGATAAGATAACATATTATTCAATACAGAATATTATACACATACAATATGCAGTTGAACATCGTCATTATACAGTAAAACTAATTGGGACCGGCTGGATCAATTCGGATAAGCAAAAATTCGGATAATTGCACATGGAATTGTATTGAAGACAATGTGTTAAACTTGGAATAAACTGTATTACATTTGGAAAGTACAATGCAGTGATGTTGAATTAATATGAAAAGCAGAATAAATACTATACCAAACTACAGTATAGTAAGTACAATTCAATAAGTACAACAAATCGCCTCGCCGCGCTACGATCACGTTTGAAAACGCTGATTTATAATCTATTACTACGCTCAAGACCGATTCGGATAACTAGCAATTCGGTTAATCGGCGTTCTACTGTAATTAATTCAAACAGAGATTATTTCAAATACCCTCACATCAATGAATTATAAAATACAGAAAAAAATTGATAAATAGAATTAATAGTTTATACAAGTTATAAGTGCCTACATAATACATGATATACTATGTATATCTACACTCGGAACAGACGAAATGGCCTCAATTTTTGTTGGAAACTCTTTAGCTGGTGTCCAAATTAAGACGATTTCGTCTGTTCCTTGTAGGTTTCCAATTACTGGCTGCCTAGTAATTGGACCAGGTGACTAGAGTATAATCATAACTCAATTCTCTAGTTGGCTGGTCCGGTACAGTTTCTCAGACTATTTTCAGACAACATCAGGTGTTGGAACGTACAAGGAACAAACGAGACAACCTTCTTTTTTGCGAACTCTACCAATCACAAAACATTCACTTGAGGAAGGTTTCCATTACAACAAAACACGGGCACAAGATGAAATCGAAACACGGAGTTGTATAGAGCAACGCACACTGGTCAGCTGATTTTGATTTGCGCTGGACCGTATACAACTACATATTTCTATTCACTGGAGTAACATTACCGACAAGTGCAGTCACAATTTTTACAGAAATAAACTGTTAGATTACCTTTCTGGAGTGGAGGCCTTTCGTGTTCCACAAACACCTTGTCTACACTGAAGAATTGGAGGTTAGAAGTGTGAAACCATGAAGAAACCACCTTCTACATGATTTATTTCTATTGCATCTTGTGCCCGTGTTTTGAAGTAATGGAAACTCACCTTGAGGCTCGAGTTGAGACTCAACCAACTCATTTACAAATTAAATTCCTACCACAAAACCACAAGAGCAAATATCCCAAACTTTGTAAAACAGTCTAAAAATAACGAAATTGTACCTAGCCTCCCTGACAACATCCACAAAATGCGAAGCAGGATTGAGCAGCAGAAACTTGATGCTACCCGTCTGTAATTTTGTTGCACGTGACACAATCAGCCTTCCGTCTTCACTGGGATTGGTCAAACATTCCAGAAATGCCACAACTGCTGGCATAGCGTTGGCTGCCAAACCATCACTGGATTTATCCGATTCTGTTTGCGGAGTGGTTGGAGGTGGTTGGGGCTCAGCTGTACAAACAGACGACAATAAATTATTATTAACTGTCTTAATTATTAGCTGATGCCAAAAAGTTACGCGGTTTCGTCTGTCTGTCTCTTGTACGTAATATAACCTACTAACAACTGATGAAAGCATCTATTTTCATTTCAAAAACATCATCTGGGCATAGCTAAATGACAACTCTAATTGACAAAATGACAAGAAAAATTATGAATTGGAAACACAGAAAAGGAAAACAGGATGCTCAATTTACAGAAAAAACTGAATCAATATCATTATAAAAGAGATAATTATAAGATTTTAAAAATGTGTGATATTTGATGAGATATTGTGGTATTTCTCCATAATGAAAATAGAAAGATATTATGTTGTCAATGCCACTTTTTATCGGATACTTCTTATAATCGTAAGGAGTAAAGTTTCTCAAAAATTTAACTTTCAGTTAGTTCCTTAAGTAACCTAATGAAAAATCATTCTAGCAGAGGATGGAGATGAGGTTCTCTTGAAACCATGTAAAAAGTATCCAATAAAAGTAGGGATTTCGACATCAGTATTTTTTATAATAATTATAGGATTAATAATCGTAATATATTTGAACTTACCATTAGCATTCTTTTTCTTATTAGCTGATGCCTCAATTTGTTTCAGGAAGGACTGAAGGCCGCTTGTCTTACTCTCGTCTTTTGCAACATCATTCAATTTTTCCTTAGAAAAATCGTGATTCTGAACAAATCCTTGAAGCTGGAACAAAATTCAAATACATTACTAGATGAAAGACCCTGATTTTCCATTTAATGATAAACATGATAGGGTTCAAATGGGTTTCAATATGTCACACATTTAATGATTCAATAATAGGAAAACCCCGGTATGGCCCTCACTATTTTGATAAAATACGGATTTCATTACTTGACAAACATCATAAATCATCTTCATGTTGTTATCACAATAACAAAACCTTATGACCATATGCCGAACAGCAGAATCATATCCTATAAGAACAATGTAATAATATCTGATGTATCAACTTTCATGAAAGTCTATCTATTTTGGGTTTCAAAATTTGAAGTGAAAATTTATATTTTAAATAATATTATTCGTGTTTTGGTTCTTTTCATTTATGTAACAGCCTTCCAAATTCTAAATTACGGTTATATAGTTTTTTTACCTTTAGAAGTTGAAATTTGTGTATAATCCAAGTTTTAACTGTGGACATAACCTCTATTTTGAATATTTTAACCAAAATTGGGAAGAAGAGACGTTTTGGACTTTGTCTGTGTTTCAATCCTATTGTATTTCAATTTTGTTAATAAATAAATAAATTAGGAGCACATAGTGCCGTTATGCATGGACAAAGTTATTCATGCTCTACGTGTCATTAGAGAATTCAATTCTCCAGGCGCTCCACTTTTCACTTTTTTATAATAATATTATTTCAAAAATAAAAGTATTTTTAATCAAGTAAGCTGTATCAAATTTGAATTGGAGTGCCTGGAGAATTGAATTCTCTTTCCAATGACACATAGAACATTAATTTCTGTCCATAAATAAAGGCGCTACGAGTTCCAAGGAATAAATAAAAATGACATTGTTTTTGTGGGACACGATTCTGCTCTTCGGCAGAAGGCCGACCACTACTGCCAACTTTCAAGAAATTTTTTGAATGAGACGTTTCCAAAATATGCCATCTCAATGGCTCAACAGCCCATGAAGGGCTTAGGCCTTCCAGCTGATTTTCAGTTTCATATTCACTCCACACAAAATTTTCAAAATATAAAATTGTTAATTACCTTCTGAGTTAGCTTGCTTAGTTTACAGAAGTTCAGAAGATTGTACATGTTCAGATTATCAATGCTAGCACTCAGTAGAAAATCATCCATCACCATAACTTTGGTATCTTCTTGGTTATCTTTTTTTGGATCAAGCTCTGAAAAGTGGAAACAAGAAAATAAAATTCAATAATACTGAATATTACAACAGAGTTCTCAACCATTTCAATCGGATACAAAATTATCAAATTTTTCATTATATTAAAAATATCTGACTCTAGTATAGTCTGTCCAAGGAAAGAAGACCCTCTGGCAAGATGGGAGAATGACTCCAGCTCGGTCAATATTGGTTCAAAAATTATCAATTTGATCTCAAATTGTAGGAAACAATTTGAGACCACATTTATAATTCTTGAACAAATATTGACCAAGCTGGAGTCATTTTCCCATCTTGCCAGAGGCTCTTCTTTGCTTGGACAGACTATACTAAAAGCTGATGTGTAGAATCTATTGTCTCCTTTGATTACAAAACCATCACATAGACATACCCAAATGACAATTCCAATTGACAACATCAGCTGTTGAAGCGCACAAGGAGCAGACGAAACCGCCCAACGTTTTGGCGTTGATGAGCAGCTTAGAATTGATTTCAGACTTTTTGACGTCAGCTATCTTCTTCAATGTGTGATGAGTGAATAATTTTAAACTTACTTATTAGTTGAATCAATCTATTCACGACGAATATAATCTGGTTCAGGTTGAGAATATTTGATGCTGTGAAACGGGTTTTGTACTTGTCTCTGTATGATACCAACTGCCTATGTGCACGCTCCAACTGGAATACAACAGAATTAAAATTATAAAAAACATATAATTAAACTTATTTGAATATCTACTTGCCATCACAAATATTTCATAGGAAAGGATACTAGTTTTGATAGTATTAAACACTACCATCTATTAATTTTTTGCGGGTGATGCCCACATAAGCATTTTAGCTTGTGCGTGGGTAATGGATATTGAGTGATTGATGAGGTGAAAAACAGCCATGTCACTGGGATTTGAACCCAGACCTGGCAGCGCTAGCGGACTCAAGGTTGAGACGCTTTCAAGGTTGTTTGAAATAACAAACATACCCAGAAAGGATAGGAAGACGAAAGAATTATCAATACATAGAAAGAATAAGAAACAGACATAGAAAAAGTTCTCACAATTTCGTTGCTTGACGAACGCGTTTCATGGCACTGAGCAATGATGTATCTCCATAGTGTAGCTTCTTTACCGCTGAAGATGTGGCTCAGTGCCACGAAACGCGTTCGACAAGCAACAAAATCGTGTGTACTGTTGTTAAAGTGAACGTTATTAACGTATTTATCAAGTTATAAGTTAAGGGTGGGTGGTAGTAGACGGCAAACTGCCGAACGGCAAAATCAAGCCCCATAAGAACAATGTAGTTTTTATCAATCTCTTGGAATAGATAGAGCCTCTATTTAAGGACAGAATTTCACGTTCTTTATGTCATTGGAAAGATAATTAAATTCTCCAGGGTCACGACTTTTTACTTTTTCGATTTTAAGTTTATTCCAATAATTAGAATTCAATACTTTTATAGTTAATTAATTATACGATAATTATTGAAATAAACTAAAAATCAGAAAAGTAAAAAGTCACGTCTCTGGAGAATTTAATTCTCTTTCCAATGACATAAAGAACGTGAAATTCTGTTCATTAATAACGGCGCTATCTGCTCCACGAGATTGAAAAAAATTACAAAATTCTTGTGCGACCTAATTCTGCCGTTCGGCAGTTTGTCGACTACTACTGCCCACTCTTAAATATCAACAACAGTTCGAGTAGGATGACGACAAAAAATTGAAAGTATAAATTTATCATAAAACATAAAATTTGGATTGATAACTCACCACTGTTGATGAGAGCTCGGCGCTGTGAATATGCTGGATGGTGTCAAGCAAATTATGAGCCTCATCTATGATAACAACATTATTCTTCAATTTCAAACCAGATGCTTCTCTGGTTCCCTTGTGTAGGAGGATGTTGTAGGGAACAACAATTACCTGAAAGAAGTTCAACAAATCTAATGAAGGAATAAATGAAGAAAATACGAAGATAATGTACAAATCATTGTATACACAAAAAAATATCACAGTAGGTACCCTTTGGATAATTTTTTGAATTGTAACATAACATGTTTCTGCTCTTTAGAGCCAAGTGTGAATAAATTTATAGACAGAACACTTGAAAATGGCTCTAAAGAGTACAAACATGTTAAGTTACAATTAAAAAAATTATCCAAAGAGTACCTACTGTGATATTTTTTGTGTATACAATGATTTGTATTATCTCAAGGATACCGTGATTGAGATTTCTATTTAATAATAAAGGCTACACTTAAAATAAGTAGCCATAGTCAAAAAGTAAATATACAAAAGATATTATACAAATCAACCAACCAATTAATAATTTCAAACTTGTTAAAATTATAATAATTACTTGTTGAATAATAATTGTTTATTTCAATTGAATTAATAAACTTCAACCAATCATACACATAGATGAATGCAACTGCACTTCTACCAATTTATACTAAAGTTGAAAACCAAGTTATGTACAAATACAAAAATACATATAAGAGGCTATTTTATTCCTCCAGACCGAGAAGAAATTCAGATTAAATCATTAATAATTATTTTTATTGACGCATTGAATCGATATTCAAGTAATCTAAGCCAACGGCAGTCTATTTTTAAACTTTATTGTTCACTTAGAAAGTAATAAGTGAACCGAAATAGGTCTCAAATACAGTAGTCAGCTGATCTCAATGACTAGAGCTTATATACTTTTGAAATGACGCGACAGCTATTTGAGGGAGAAATTGATATAACTGGTGACATCCATGCTCAACAATCCCATAAACTCTTAATAATACATTTATTCTCAGTCAAAGAAAATACATGAAACACTTTCATACAAACAAAACAATTTTTCAACTGAAAATAATACTCATATTATGCAAAGCTCGAGGAGCTTGTACGAGAAATCTTCTATTTATGGAAAATATCAATGAAAACAAACAACAAAAACTATAAAATAAAATCTAAAACCCCAACCTGAGCATCCTCCACAGCCGACCTAGCCGCATAGTAAGGACAGGCAGAGATCGTCTTGCCTCTGCTCACCAAATCCTCCATGTCCATAATGTCGGCCAACGCCTCTTCCCCTAAAACAGGAGCCGAGGGCCTGAACGGACATCCGCCGGAACTGAGATGCTGACGGGATTTCTTCAATTTGACTCCGTCCTCGGTAACAGCTGTAGCTTTGTCACGTTTCTTGTTCTGGAGGTCGCAGCATCTGTGGTGGGTAAAGTTTGTTCATTTATTTCTTTCAATCGATTAAAATTAGCCTATATTTGACAAGAACATTGATTGAGAGGAGGTATTTCTCAAAATAAACATGATAATTAGGAGGATTAATGGATGAATAGAGTTTTTTGAGAATGTAAGAAGGAGATATACCTAACACCAAAAGTTTAGACGGTTTCGTCTGTCTCTTGTACCAGCTAACAGCTGATGTAAAGCATCTTGATTTAAAAACAATCATACAGGCCTGGCAGCTAGCTAAATGACAACTTGCACTGAGTAGACGAAACCGCCTAACTTTTTGGCGTAATCTATAACAATAATTCCATTTTGTTTCCCTTCATCCAGGTAACTACAGGGATTTTATCGTATAAAATAAAGTAATAAACTAGCAATAGCATAAAAGTGAATAAACAAGCACTAGCTGTAATAATGAAACACTATTAATAATAATATAGTCTGTACAAGCAAAGAAGACCCTCTAGGAAGATGAGAAAATGACTCCAGCTCGGTCAATATTGATTTGGTCTCAAATTGTAGATAAGAATGTTTCCTGCGATTGAGACCAAATTAATAATGTTTGAACAAATATTGACCGAGCTGGAGTAATTTTCTCAACTAACTGTAATAATGAAACACTATTGATAATGATATAGTCTGTACAAGCAAAGAAGACCCTCTAGGAAGATGAGAAAATGACTCCAGCTCGGTCAATATTGATTTGGTCTCAAATTGTAGATAAAAATGTTTCCTGCGATTGAGACCAAATTAATAATTTTTGAACAAATATTGACCGAGCTGGAGTAATTTTCTCATCTTGCCAGAGGGTCTTCTTTGCTTGGACAGACTATTACAACTTTTATTTGAATTTGTTTTGAATTGATTAAAAGAGTATAGACAGGCCTACAATCTTGTAGAACTGAAACCAATGTGTCATTCAATTGCCAAAACTATCATTTTCAAGTCTTCAGGTATAGTCTGTCCAAGTAAAGAACACATTCTGGCAAGATGGAAAAATAACTCCAGCTCGGTCAATATTGGTTCAAAAATTAAAATTTCGCTCTCAAATTATAGAGCAAAATATTTTCTACAATCTTGGAACAAATTTATGATTTTCAAACCAATATTGATCGAGCTGAAGTGATTTTCCCATCTTGCCAGAATGTCTTCTTTACATGGACAGACCATACTAATTGTAACTCAACTTATCCCGATAAGCCGAACATTTTTTGTTGATAAATGATTTCTTACCTTTCGTTGATAAGAGCCAAAGACCCCAGCCTCCTCACTGAAGGATTTATACAGTAGTTATTTCTAGAAGACAACACCACTAGCCGAATCTTATCATAGTAGGGACTTTTCTTAATTTCACCCACAAGCTGGGATAGCTGGGAATGGGTTCTACTGCAGATGATTATCTGAAATATGGAGGAAAAAATATTCTAATAACATAGGTACAAACTAATAACTAGTATTATTGATGTTGACAGTTTGAATTTACAAGATTAGCCTACATGCAAAATAATTTTTTAATTGGAGGAATGAAGAAAAATGATTTAAAAACACTAATGCCACGTTTACACCGGAATATTAATAACTTTTGTGAATAACTATTTATTATATAGACTTATATATGATATAACATATCATATAAAAGTTATTAACAAATGTTATTAACATTCCAGTATAAAAGTGGCTTAAGAGTTTTAGTGGGAAGTTTAAATTCTTTAGAAAATGTTTCAAAATACCTACTTGAACATCCTTGGCATCTAAATCTGGTTCATCCAAATCATCATCATTTCGATGATAATCATCTTCTTCCAGCAAATAATCATCTTCTTATCCATTTCTTCAATCACATCGTGTTTCACTTTTTAAAATCAAAATAAAAACCCCATTGACAAAATCTGTATTTTCATTAATTATTAAAATTCTACAATATCATTTTCTATATATCTTTATTATCAGTTCACATGAAACTCACTATAAATTGATACAAAATCAGAACTGTTAGAATAAATGTTTCAAAATACCTCAAGTCAAACATTTATTCGACCCTCATCTAAATCTGGTTCATCCAAATCATCATCATTTCGATGATAATCATCTTCTTCCAGCAAATAATCATCTTTTTCCTTATCCATTTCTTCAATCACATCGCTGCACTTATTTTCATTGGCGTGTTTCACTTTTTGCAGCCTGGCTTTATCCATTTTCCTTTCCGCTATTTTCTGGAAACAATGGAAAAATGGGGACGTTTCATTATTATAATCAAAATAAAAACCCCATTGACAGAATCTGTATTTTCATTCAATTCATTGCGGGACAATTCTACAATATCATTTTCTAGATTATTCGATTTTTCATTATCAGTTCACATAAAACTCAAATAAATAATTGATTCACAAAATCAGAACTGCGAAAATAACGTTTTCAATGCCTCAAGTCAAAAATATAATCCGATTTCATCTGTTCCTTGTGCGCTCACGACGACTAATATTGTTAATTAGAGTTTTGTCATTTAGCCTCAAGGAGGTTATTACCTCCTTGTTTAGCCTAGCCCTAGATGATGAATTTGAAATGAAATTCTACAATAGTTGCATTACATCAGCTGTTAGTAGGTTACATCACGTACAATAGACAGAGGAAACCGTCTAACGTTTGGCATCCGCCACATCAATAATTGAAAAATATTGAAAATGATTAAATTAAACTACAAAATGATAACTACAATGTTTCCTACAATAAGAGACCTAATGTATAACAGTCTTGAACCAATATTGACCGAGCTGGAGTCATTTTCCCTTCTTGCCAAAATGTCTTCTTTGCTTGAACAGATTGTACTAATTAGTTATAACTTAATTGTTATGAACAGTCTTAAAAAACATAAGAATTATTAATTTGGTCTTCAATGGTAGAAACATAATTTTTAAACCAATATTTATCGAGCTGGAGTCAATTTCTCATCTTGCTAGAATGTCTTCTTTGCTTGGACAGACTATATCTATACCAACGAACCTTTTCTCTCACAGTTTTCTTTAATGTCTGCAACCTCTCCTCTTTTTTAGTGATGGTATCCAGCCGAACTTGTAGCTGTCTCTTGGAATGATCTCTCTCCAATTGCCTCGCCTGCGCCATCATCCAATGCTCTGCTGAATTTTCCTCGTTTTCAACACAGATTGTTAGTTCGGCAATTTGATTGGCCAGTTGCCGCTTTTGTCTCTCCTCATGTTCCAGTAGCCATTTTAGGGAACCGCAGATCAAACTCTGTGATTTTCCCTGAAAAAAGGAATAACTGCGTTTTTTTACATTTGAACTAATTTTTCATGTTAATAGGTGAAAATTATAATCATAGTACCCTTTCAGTATTTTTTATTTGAACACAACAACGTGGAACTGCTACATTCGAAGATGGACTCAATTTAATTTTATTTATTGGAAAATTCATCATTTACAAATGATAATTCAATTCAATAAAGTTTGGACTGATGTTTATATAATGAAGCCGGCAACTATAATACTGAAATAATTAGCATTCATTAGCAAAATACAAGGCAGAAATAGAAAATTCACATCTAAAGACAGAGAACAACACTAGCCTTGACTAGTATAAGGAATGTTTCAAGCAGGGTATTGCAAAAGCTCTCATTGGAGATACAAATGTGCAGGGATCCTGTAATCTTCAAGAGGTCCTTGAAGAGCTAACTCTACATTCTACATGGGTGGCTCGTTGGAGGAGTGATAAAGCGCCGGTCTGATAACCAGGTGGACCCTGGTTCAAATCCCAAGCGGAGAACAATTTTTGACCACAGCACAATCACATAGATACGACCACCCCGTCTTTCGGAGGAGACGGTAAGCCGTCGGTCCTGACTACCTAAAAATTAGTCGTCATCTATCATCCATTTCATTACCCACGCATAAGCCTATGAGCTCATGTGGGCTTCACCCTCATAAACAAACAAACATTAAGACGAACTCAATGAAGGAGTTATGGAAGGACGTCTGACCTAAAGATGAAACGAACAAATGAAAACCTTGGCTGCAAGGCTTCCAGTGGGATTATGACAAGATGGAAGCCTACCGGTCTATTCTGATACAACTTAATTAATTTAGCTATACATTAGTCTGATAAGATTCTAGATCTATTGTTTTGTGATATACCGTAAGTTAATTCATGTTTTGATCAAGTTATTTCTCAATTTGATAGACAACATTTATAGAACAAGGATCATTCAATCTCCGTGGATCATTTCAAGAAATAGGCCTACCTCAATTTCCTATCGAGGATAATTATTGAGGTTATTTTTGCCGGTGGAACATCCTTTTAGGACTCCCCATCAAATATGGCATACGCTAATAATAATAGAACAAGGAAAAGTTTGTGTTTCTAAAGCAGATTTAGAAAATTAGAATTAGTTGAAAGAAGATGCTGTTAAAGTTTATGATGTTGTTGATAAGACTCACCGTTCCTGTAGGACTCTCAAAGATTCCAAGCTTTCCTTGCTCAAGACTCAGAAATAGATTTTTCATAAAATCTTTCTGTATACTGTAGGGCTCAAATGGAAATGGGAAGTCATCTGGTGGAACCAGTTCTTCATCATCCAATTTCACATCCATTACAGCCTGAGAATCATTATAACATATGATATATATATGATATTAATGAAATTTGAGGATCACAACTTTATTAGACTTCATCAGTACCGGCCCAAAACCAATAACTTAAATAACGTTTAATCATTCTATCTTGTAAATAGAACACAATTACATTAACTTTTGATCCTGAACTATCAAAATAGAATTAAAAATTGATGTTATTACACGATTTCAATGGTAATTAACAGTAATAACTTATAAGTAAAGTGAAAAGTAAGTGTTAGTAGCCTAACTTATAGCGATTCAAGCTTTCTGGCTGGTTGGGCTCCAACTAAAACAAGTAAAAATTGAATTATAAAACATCTAATTGATTATTGAGAAATACTGTACTTACCAATCTTCATTAAATTCGATTTTCAAGTAATTTTCCACAATAATATTACCAATTTCACTTGCTAAGTAGCGATGTAAACATAACCAAATTCTTTAACAAAAGCCGCCGAAAGCCCGAAAGTCTGAGCAGAAAGATCTGCGCATGTGCAGAACCGCAGGTTAGCCACACAACTTACAAAAATGAAGAATATTAGAAACTTGTATCTATATCAGTTTGAATAATTATTTACATTCAAAATAGATTCATTGATATTTCTGTCTGAATTGATCATTTGTGATCAAATTTTATAAAGCAAGATCTCATAGTATTTTGTGTTTTTGATGTTGGCTCCCTGCTCATTACTCATGAGCGGGAGTTTGAAATGATCAGCCTTTATCGGGATCCAATAATTAAATTTTATTATACAGTAAATAATATTTATATTATAATTTATAATTTTTTTATTTATTTATAATTATATTATATTATAATAATAAAGGCATTTTTATTAATGTGGTCTGATTTATATCCTTATACGGACCCAAAAGACTTTGAAAAAAGCAATAATTCATTAAAAAACGTTTCGGTTTTGTCAATTTTCTACTCTATTTATTGGTACACGACCATGGTTTCTGTGTGTTTATTTCATCATGGAACGTTTCTACTAGGCTCTATAAATACTTTATAGTTCTTTATTTCATCATGGAACGTTTCTACAATATCGACCACAACTCAGTTGAATTTCTAAAAAACGTTTCTATTATTTCCTAGCAAGTGTGTAAACATAATAATTATTATATTATTGAAGTTTTAATGAACACAAATAAGTGGCAATAAAGTAAATTTTATTGCCTTATAAATAAAATTATCCAAATGGGGAAAATATTTATTCAACTATCATCTTAATATTTATATTATTAGTGGAAAATATTTATAATCATTTCTACTATTCTCTAGCTAGGCCATACCAAATAGCTTCCCAAAATAAAAAATATCTAAATCTGAGTTTCCATGATTTAATTCCTTTCAGTTAAAGAAAAGGCCTATACCTATTGATTATATCCTATCACCTTCTTCCACTTTAAAAACTATGCAGAGCTCCAAAGATGTAATGTAATGTACAGTTGTAGGCCTATCTTCATCGTCACATGCCTTACAACAAAAATGATAGAGAATCAGCTATTGTGAAATTAAATGAACTCTCCAATCTCTCTCCAATTCAATGGACTCTACAATTTTATCTCTTCTACCTTATTCTTCTGATTTAATATATTTACGGATAAATTAGAATACAGAGGTGGATTCAGAGGGGAGGAAAGGAGATTATCCACCCACAAATTTCTAAAAATAGGTATTTATATTGAGATATAATACATCCACGATTATACTACAGTGACTATATATAAGTCTTATAATTATTATAGTCACTGTAGATTATACCAAGGCGGTATATAGACTTGAAAAAATTATGGGCTATAATATGTAAGTTTCTCAGATGTTTCTTGAAAAAAGAGTCATAATTTTGGCGGCACAGACGATGTTAACCCACTATTAGTGCAATAGCAACAGTTGCTAACCAAGTACAGTAGTTACTATAACCAAGCAACCAGCATCTTTTATTGCAGAGTTCAACCAACCAACCAACTACTGTATCCATCAATTGAAATTCCAAGCTCTTCAATTCATAGGGACTCCTTTCCAACTTCTTCTTTCAAGATTTTCACAAGAATTTTTAATGGGAACTGGAACTCTTCTCAAATAAAATCGAGACTCACATCATTCATCCTCAATGATATTAACGTGATACGTTACAGAAAACAATAAACAAGATAATATAGATTATTTTGTACCTACTGTTCTTCTAATTCAATGAGTTTCTGTTTCAATAGACATGATTCTGGAAACGATTTTCACATTGTCAAATAAATAGATACGGTACAGTGCATAGCTTCATCACTAAGTCTCTTATCGATTCACACCTTTTAACACTAGAAAATTTCAATCTCCAATCTCAAGTTTCACCAATGTAGTGGACTGGATAGTGAAAGATAGCACAGGTTCCAGAATAAACCAAACCTTCTATTGATGCACTTGAGTAGGCCTAGTATTGGTTGCTTTGATTAAATCAATTTGATGAAATCCATTTTGTCTATTGACTCATCTGTCGCTCCAATGATTATTGATTAGTCGGTTATAAGCTTTGGGGTGAAAGCGATACTACTGTAAACACATTAGAGGGTACATCAGACGGGAAGCTGCAGGAGATTTGTTTATTTTGCTAGCGCGGTACCTCTTTGCACTCTTTGTTTTCTTCTTCTTCTTCTTCTTCTTCTTCTTCTTCTTCTTCTTCTTCTTCTTCTTCTTCTTCTTCTTCCTTCTCGGTTTTCCCTTTTACTCTAAATCTACTGAAAGAATCAACTGCTCGGGTTTCTTTCATGCTGTTATATAGTCTGTACAAGCAAAGAAGAGCCTCTGGCAAGATGGGAAAATGACTCCAGCTTGGTCAGTATTTGTTCAAGAATTATAAATGTGGTCTTGATCGTAGATAAAATTGTTTCCTACAATTTGAGATCAAATCGATAATTTTTGAACCCATATTGACCGAGCTTGAGTCATTCTCCCGTTTTGCCAGAGGGTCTTCTTTGCTTGGACAGACTAAACATGAATGGAATTTTTCAACAATATCTTAGCTGCTAAATCGGTCTGGTAATGGATTTTTTGATGGATTGTGTGTTATCTATTTTGATCAGTATCTTAGCGAGCTGATTGTGGCTTTGAAAAAGAATCTTGTTCTGATTTTAGACACTGAAGCTTTGGTGTTTATACGTGATACTTTAGACAAACTAATCAATTAATATATGACAAATTAATGAATCAATTATAATTTTGAATTAATTACTCTAACCTCTCACATCTCGTTTCTTAATAAATCTGTGGTTTGACAATATCTTGTATTCTCATGGATAACTACCACAATATCACCTTCACAACTACTCAACAAGTCAATTATAGCAATCAGCATTATTGGCAATGTAAGTTTTGATTTTATTTGAAAAGAGTTTCAATTCACATTGAAAATTATTGTGAAGATCTTGAGAGGATAACTTATTCAAAAGGAGCTGCTTGAATTGAAGAAATTGAAATCTGGCTAACTGGCTTAAATCTGCAGCATTTTATAACATACCATACTATACAGTTATACACCCATAAAGAAATACGGTACAGTAAATATTGTATGTAGGCTATGTGTAGAAATTAGAAAGGAGGGGTTCTTCTTTTTTGCGTGATATAGATTAGAATTGATTATAATTTGTCAATACAATTGATTATTTTGCGTGATATACACTATGCTTCCAAATTTTTATAATATTATTGCTGTAATTCATTTTAATTGATAAAAAGTCTCTAAAATTTTGAAAAATATCCTTATTCAAACAAACAAATACTATAGGTACTACCGTAGATATAGTAGACCGTGCACTTTTGGTACTATGGTACTAAATAATTTTTGTTTATTCATCAAAGACTCTACTATTAGAATTCGTATTTTTTAGTACATATACTTTGTACTGAATCTGCATATTCTAGTATTCGTGGAAAATTCAGAATCAGTAAATGTGTTCAATATGTATTCAAACAATAGTGTGTAAATATGTTGTTTTGAGAACAATATAAACGGAATAATTTTTCAAGTATTGTGTAATATTATTATTGCAGAGGTGATTGATTGATAAGAGGAATGATTAACTATCACTGATTGACTTTCTCCTTTCCAGCCTCCTGTTGAGATATTGGACCACAATCTTCATAACATTCACTTCATCAAGTTAAGGCAAATTTTCTAAATATCTTAATTCAATTGAAACACCGTAGATTGACGTCATTGTATTCGTATTGGTTTTCCCTATTTATTTGTGGCGATGTTGAATAATTGCATTATTTCATTAGATAACATCGTAAATTCAAGATAAATGTGTCTACATCCACAATTCAATTATCATTCAATATGATACATCTATATAGTATGTCCAAGCAAAGAAGATCCTCTGGCAAGATGAGAAAATGACTCCAGCTCGGTCAACATTGGTTCAAAATTATTGATTTGGTCTCATTTGTAGGGAACATTCTGATCTACAATTTGAGACCAAATCAATATTTTTTGAACCAATATTGATCTAGCTGGAGTCATTTCCTAATCTGGCCAGAATGTCTTCTTCACTTGGACAGGACTATACAAGAGGCTTCAATAATATTATAAATACGATTGAAGCAATCAAATTTAAAGGACTTTCATATCATAATTCCATGGACTTTTGAAACATTTTCAATTTTCCAATTGGAAGGCAATTGTATCCCAGATAGCACGTAAGCTTATTTCAAGCTGTAAATTAAGTGGATTTTGAATTGGAAGTTCCAGTTTGATCAAACCAGCCTAATTCAAACTTGTAACAGGCTGTAAGCAATCAAGCTGGAAGTTTTAAACTTGTAACAAGCTGGAATTTTCATTCTTAAAATCAACCTTGAATGTTCCAGCTACAGTCCAGCTTGTTTCAAGCTAGAATCAACCTTGATTCCAGCTTGAACTTTCAAGCTTGGATGATTAAACTTGATTCCAGCTTGAACTTTCAAGCTTTGCAAACAGCTTGAAACGTGGTAACTTCTTAACTTGAATCAAGCTGTATTACAGCTGTTTACTGTAAGTTCCAAGCTTGAATCCAGCTTGTTGAATGGAACATTCAAGCTGGAAACCAGCTGGACCCCAGCTGTTTGTGCTATCAGGGATATATACAATTATATATATAATGTTGCACACTTTGCATGGCAGCAGTTGTTTTTCTACAACTGTTTTAATGTAAGTTATGAATGATATTGTCATGAAAGGTGCTTATACTTTCGATTGTTCAATTGTAATATTGTTGTGACAATACACAACAGTGCCATAAAACTCTTAATCATTCATAAATGGATTTTAATTTGTGTCTCAATCATCATGAAAACGTTAACGATGCTAACCACACGTAGAAATAACCCTCTATCCTGGTTGATGATTATTTTCCCGTATAGTGGAAGTAGTAATTACATGAAACCATAGAGACAATGTATTATTAATATAGGTCAATAGGCATTATATAAGTCTGTTGTACATTACATTGACAAGACAAACAATAGCCAGCAGAAATTCTATTGGTGTTCTGCGCTGTGTTGGACCAACGTATGACCTTGAGGATCATACGTGCTAATATCGTTCCATGATAGTTGTATTCTTAAACATGGATGTAATTTTTAGAATACATAATATAGTATTTCCTATCGTTTTATACTTCTATTCTTAAACATGGATGTAATTTTTAGAATACATAATATAGTATTTCCTATTTTATACTTCAGAACGGAAGTATTCAAGTGTAGTGTACTTGTACTTATTCAAGTTAAATTCAAGTATAGTTAATTAGTTACCTTATGAATAGTTTGTACTATTTTGTACCAAAGAATCTGAACTATGGATACAATCTAATTGAAGGAACACAACAACTTTAATTTGTATCTGAATTATCATTGAAATCGATAGATTGTAGTTTCGAGTGAGCGTGATAAAGGAGGAAAAGAAGATAAGGATGTGACAGAAAAGGATAGAAGAAAGATGTTGTGATGGACAAAGAGAAAAGAAAGAAGATGCAACAAATAAGGAGAGGAGAAAGATGTTGTGACAAAGACTGAAGAAAGAAGATGCGACAGAGAAGGAGGAAGGGAAGATGATTTGATAGACAAAGAGAAAAGAAAGATTGAGCAAAATGTTGTGATGTGACAGACAAAGAGAAGAGAAAGATTGAGCAAAATGTTGCTGGTGGTTGTCGCACGTCTCCCAAGACGACAAAACTGATGTCTTCTGTGTAAACAGTCTCAGATTACCACAGCATCTGGCCCACACAACGCGCTCTGGTAAAAGCTAATTCAATTTCATTTCCACCTTGTGGAATCCATCTTTCTTGCCCTCCCAATTCTCTTTTTCCTACTACTTTACTCTTCCTATCCTTCTTTTTCCACTCCTTCCCTCACCTTATCCTCTTCTTCCTCCTCAACCACTTTTCCTCCACTTCTTCCTTTTGCTCAACCACCCCTCCCTATCCTAAGAATTCCCAGTGAAAGCCTTACTTCATCACCCCCCTTAGAAATTAGAGTAGCTTTCGATTTATTTCAATTTTCCTTTGGGCTAACAGTAGGGATGAAATAACCGATGATTTGTTCACACTAGGAAAGTAAAATTGTAATGAGAAAGTTCCTTTGTACTGTGTACTCACAGTGATTTATGTAACTTATTCAATTAACATATCTATTGTACGATTTGAGTCTCTCATGAGAGCATGAGGCGGTTGTGGCATCAAGCATGATAACTCAATATTTCATCATAAAAATATTTCTATGCATTTTATAAATTATTTTTCACCTAATCGGCACATCTGATGTCAAAAAGTTGAACGGTTTCGTCTGTCTCTTGTACATGATGTAACTTACTAGCTTTAGTAAGATGTAGCTAGTAGGATGTAGTAAGATGATAGTAATAATGTAGTAAGATTTAGTAAGATGTAGTTGTAAAGCATTTCTTTATTCTTTCTTTACAATTGCGACTTGGTTTCCAAGTATTTTAAGCAAAGGTGATGAATGATGATGATGAAGGTTTAAGGTGTAGGTTATATGTCTATCCACAATGTCCACTTTCACTTAATATTATAATTTCTCACTTCCAAAAATATTTTATCACAAACAATTTTGAATTTCGATAAAAGTCCACTGTTAAGTTCCAGAAATGAACAAGATAAACCATGGGTTCACTTTAAAAATTTTCAGCATCTATAGGTTCTTTTGATTTCAAAAATGTAATCACTGTGCCTAGCTAAATCTAAATGGCAACTCAGCTTAATGGCTAATTAATAACATCAGCTGTTGGAGCACACTCTAGGAGCAGACGAAACCACCTTACTTTTTGGCGTCAGCAATACTTAGTTACTTTTGAGTTTCACATTTAAAACTGTCTGTAAAACTGCCCACAGATCTCGTGTGATGTGAATAGTGTTAATGCAGAAGTATAGAATGACTTCTTTATTTTAATGACGTGGCGAAGTTTGGACAGTACGTCAAATAAAACTAAGTTTGGAAGTCAGATATTTAAAACTAAAAGTTTGTGGTTAGTGTTTATATATAAATACTATATTAGTGTAGTTATAATATTCAAGAGCATTGCTCAGTTAGAGTTGCAAAGGAGGATTGACTTTGAAAGATCTTCTTCAGTGTGAAATTCCCGTATTAATTCAGGATAGAACTGAACTGTTCATTAGCCAAGTGCTAGATTGCAGTTAAAATTCATTTAAAAAAATTCCACGGTTAAAGTTTCGAAAGAGTATTTATTTATCAAATGATATGATTGGAAGGTCTTATTGTAGCCTATATCATTATTAAAGTTATGTTTGTTTTCGATTGTTTTATTTTTGATACATGTAAACTATCTTGAACGAACCGCGGACAACAGTGGATACACAGATTTGGATTTTCTTCATTCTAATAAGGTACTGAGTATTTCACTTTTTGAGCATTACTGAGTATTCAGTAAATGGAGTAAATTTAGTGAGTAGAGTCACAATTCAATAATACCATAGATTGGTTCATTGATTGATTGATTGTTTATTTAAAGTATCGAGGAAGTATCGTGAATCTATTTTAAAAATAATTATCATCATATTATCATCTTGAAGAGACGTTGATGTGATATGAATACTGATGCTGATTTCAATACCATCACAAGCGCTATCTATAGGAGAAAAAAGTAAACAAGTAGGCTGGTACTGTCTTTAGTGCTCGACTCCCATTGGCCAGCTCCAACAGGTGTTGAAAGTGGGAATGGGAGGTCTCGTCCAATTACAGAGCTTCATGGTAGAATTCACCATTTTGTTGTCAAAAGCATCAATTTCCCCGGTCTTGACTTGTGTATTACTTGTTTCTTCAACGATATGACGAGAGACAGTTTGGAAAACAAATAGGCCTATTTCAAATTCATTTGATATTGAGATCTACTGAGAAAGCAAGTTTAAATTAAATAATATTTGAAAAGGTCGAATACACTTGTGTATTTACTGGAAATGGAATTGAACCATGAACACAGCGATTCAAGAGTAATAAATGCATCAGTTCACTGGCGGCTCGTGCCCATGAAACAGGTGAAGTGCTGTACAGTAAAAGATACGGGCACTTCAACCTGTTTCGTGGGCACGAGCCGCCAGTGCGATCAGTTTTGTTCTAGTCAAGATGAGCTTCGAATATAGTTGTACCAAGAGTTTTGTGTTTACACAATTTTTTCAATAAAATCTTTGTATAATGGGAAATGAATAGAAGAAACAGTTTGAATCAAAATACTCAAAAATGTCACAACCACAGATTCTCACAGAAATCACAGAACCTGTAAAACTTTTCAGCTATAATCATTTTCAGTAACAGATCCTCGTGGTATGTCAAGAAGAATATTAGTGTAGACCTACAATATTACCTTCACGATTACACAAAAAGTAGAAATATATTACAATGTAGATACTTGTTATTTTACAGGCAATTAAACATGGAATAAATATAGGCTTGATGATAAATAGAGTAGAATAATGTAGGATAGTTATATCAGCGGATTGATCATAACATATCCATGTGATAAACAAAAATTCTTTGGAAAATAAATAAATAACAAGTTTAGTTTTAAAGATGAACTCCAAGTGTAAGATTCGAATAAATACAAAGTTGTGATTTAAAATGTTATTTCATTCAAAGTGAGATAAAAATCTCCTATACTGTAATAATGTCAATCAATCATTGATAACATCTAGTCAAGTATCATTTATAACTAAAAACTGATTCATTCATTCCATCTAAAGAATAAACAATAGAACCTGTTTTAGGCGTTATAGTGTTTTAGCTAGGCTATCACTGACATCCATAATAATTGAATTTCTATTGAATCTACAGTAGTCTAGCCTGCAGCGAAACCCCTAAACGGATTATAGAAGGGATCAGGTTACCGCATTCGGTAGTCGGAACGTATCGTCTGATCTGATTTTGTCTATTTGTTCTACAATTTCCGTAGTTTATTCCGCTCAATCACGTCTATACGCGCGGGTTGAGTCACACAGTAAATAGTAGAGAACGAAGTGGGAGAGAAATGGATGTAGGGATGAATAGAAGGAAAAACGGAGAGGAGAAGGAGTAGAAGATAGATGGTGAGGAGAGTGAAGACAATTGAGAGAGATGAGAAGAAGGAGGTGGAGGAGAGAGAGAAAAATGATGGAAACGAAGAAAAGAGAGAGAAACAACAAAGAAGAGCAACCATACAGAAATGAAGTGAAAAGGAATTGTGCAAAGAAGATGAGTAGTGAGGCAGTAAAGAAAAATATAAATGAGAATGAAGTAAAGTAAAAAATGAAAATGAAAAAGTTGCCTCTCCTCAATGTATGATACTTATAGTCTGACCATAACTAACTTCTCTAAGTAGATTATATTCGGTCCAAGGTAAGTTCCAAGTTACAACCTTTTTCAATCGATCTTCCTGATCGAGTAGACTAGACTCAAAAAAATACATCCTGTAGGTCAATTTCCTTAAAAAAAAAACACGTAGTCGCAGTCATCACACATTAGAAATTCTTGCATTATTGATATTTGTTATTATTATTGTATTGTATTTTATGCAAGTATTTGTTTCTGGAAATTAAATTTATTATTATTTATTTAGTTGTGCCATTTTAAGGTGGATGGTAGACCTAAATTGCACGGTAATATGTCATACCGTATTCTATGTCATATGTAGTAACTTAAGTACATAAGTACATCATATAAAATTATGAAATGAGAAGGAAATTCGAAATCAGATTTTCATCATTCTCTTAATAGGTCATAGAACTATTACACTATAATAGTTCTATGATAATGTTCTATGATAGTTCTATAATAGTTCTATGATAG
The DNA here is from genome assembly GCA_017141385.1 of Sogatella furcifera. Taxonomy (NCBI): domain Eukaryota; kingdom Metazoa; phylum Arthropoda; class Insecta; order Hemiptera; family Delphacidae; genus Sogatella; species Sogatella furcifera. The sequence goes on along the minus strand of CM029558.1, from coordinate 3,100,109 downwards.
TTCTATAATATTTCTATGATAGTTCTATAATAGTTCATATCATAAGTATTTTCATCTCTTTCCATATGACCATAGATATGATGATCATAGAACTATTATCGTGTAATACCGGCCTAAGACAAGCATCACGTTTCATCTTAGCAATTGAGCTTTCTCTCCTACTCAAATGTTTGACTGTCCAACATCTTTGGAGGAAGTATGAGAAATAAAGGAAAATAATTATAGAACAAGAATAAATATAGGAATAGGAAGGAAGACGATAAAAAACAGAGGAAGAGTCGAAGAAAGGCGAAATAGAAGTGGAAGAAGAGAAAAAGAAGTTCTCAATGAAGATAAAAGTTCAACTCAGTGTTCTCTCGCCCTCTGTTTTTGATTTGATTCGATTTATCAAGGGTGTTATACCGAGTACAACTACCCTCAGGTTATTGGAGATTTTCACTTGTGGTCTGTTTATCTTTCATCCCTTTTATTTCATTTCGTAGTAGAACAGAAAATAAGAGAAAGAAGAATCATTTATCTTCTTTTCCGTAGAAGTGGTTCAGTTGTTTGTTTATCTGATTTGTTGGTATCACGTAGAAACTTCTGTTTGATGTTTCTTTCAGAGAAAGCTCTGTGGTTACTGAAAGACTTTGAAAGAAGGGTTCTATTTCAAAAGTGTTCCAAGCTATGTTCAGTTATTTATTTTTGATTATCCATCTTCTATTGGGTTATTGAGTTACGTTTGTTAGATTGTTTTCGATTATCTTATTAAATTATGTAGTGTTTTAAATGTTAATCACAGTACTGCATTGCAAATACATTTGAAAATGACTATTAATAGTCGAAACATGTTATGAATGAATAAAAATAATTGAAAATTAATCACACGGTACTGTGAAATTTAAAACAGTAATAAAATAGCCCTAAGATAAAAGAAACATTAAGTTATTTAGTAACGTTTAGTTATTTATTTTTAATTATTCACCTATCATAAAGCTATTAAGTGTAATAATACCTCTCTATTATAATCATCTATCAAATTACAATTCCACATTAGCTAGTATCTAGTAATCTAGTGATACTATTCTACTATTAGTAAGACTTGAGGCCAGTATCACAAAAATCTAATGATTGAATTTGATCACTGTAAAATGATGTCAATTAATGGAACTAGTGTTCAGAAATCTATAAGAAATTAATTTTAATGAATCATTTTATGATAATTTTAACTCGAATAACCTATTATTGGAATATTAAGCAACTAGTACTTCACCTTATCTTCAAGTACCAATGATAGGACCTGATTTTAGTAGGTATTAAGATCCTTATTATCGATAGTAGTTTAGTTATATAATTAATTGGCACCATAGCTTGATAAAAATCGTCTATTGATTTATTTTTGGGATAAACTAGTATTGTTGTTTTCGATGTATTATTATTAATATCTCTTCATACGGGCCTATGTATGAGCAGAAGGATGTTATCATGTTATAACTCTCAGTGATTATTGGAGACTTTGGGAAAAATATAGTTTCAATAAATTTTTATTAGAAATATATATATAGTAGAATTAATTACTCTCATAATTTCCAAGGTATTTAAATTATTGATTATTCTTGTTTCGAAATTATCATAATCCTCTATAAAATTCAAAATTTGTTTAGTTTTCCTTATGAGTGAAAAAAGTCAAATGAAATGAACTAAAGTGGCATAACTTAAATATTTAGACTTATTATAAAAAATTGTTGAAGGGATAGTTTTGGGAGTAATCCTATTGAACCTTCCATCAAGTATATATTGTAAATCATGAATTATAGAATAATGGTAATAGGAGAAATTCTATACAGCAAGAAAATATTATTTCTATTCATTCATTGCTCATACTCCAAATCGGTCTTTGCCCTCATGTCTTGCTTCAAGCTTCATTCTAACATCAAAATAAATACATTAGACTAGTTTTAAAGTTTCTAATAATGAGCTAATGGAAAGAAAAACACCGTCAAAAGAAACCGGATTTCGAAACGTCAGCAATTTCAATTGTGTAGAGCTTCTGTTGAACTAAATTAAATTTCAAACAAAGCTTCGAATAACACATTTACACATTGAGTTCACACCAACACGTGCAAGACTATTGTTATAGTCTGCTCAATCAAAGAAGACATTCTGGCAAGATGGGAAAATGACTACAGCTCTGTCAATATTAATTCAAAAAATATAAATTTGGTTTTGAATTGTAGAGGAGAATGCTTCCTACAATTTGAGACCAAATTTATTATTTTTGCACCAATATTGAGCGAGCGGCAGTCATTTTCCCATCTTGCCAGAATGTCTTCTCTGCTCGACCAGACTATTAACATTGCTCTGCGGTCGGTTATGTCTATTTTTATGTCACAGTAGACAAATTTTCGGGGGAATCGAACATGTTGTCCAAAGCAAATAATGAGGATAAACTGGAACACAAGCAAATTGCTAATGGATAAGGTTGGGAGGCAGCCAAAATGCTGTCAAAGAATCTGACTACTCAGAATGTGGGTTTCACTTTGAGATTGAGATTTGGTTCTTTTATTTTTGCGCTCAACGTGTATACTTTGGCCAAGCAAAGAAGAGCCTCTGACAAGATGAGAAAATGACTCCAGCTTGGTCAATATTGATTCAAGAATTATTGATTTGGTCTCAATTTTAGGAAAAATTTTGATCTACAATTTGAGACTAAATCAATAATTTTTGAACAAATATTGACCGAGGTAGAGTCATTTTCTCATCTTGCCAGAGGCTCTTCTTTGCTTGGCCAGACTATAGGCTATCGACTGAAGACACAACTCAATTCATTCATTTAACTGTTGAAGAAGTTTTTAGAATTCTTTTTCTGATTCATCATTTCTTCTGTTCTTCTACTTTTTTTTCTTCTTCTACTTCTTTTCTTCTTTTTCTTCTTCTTCTCATTCTTCTTCTTCTTCTTCTTCTTCTTCCCCTTCTTCTTCTTCTTCTTCTTCTTCTTCTTCTTCTTCTTCTTCTTCTTCTTCTTCTTCTTCTTCTTCTTCTTCTTCTTCTTCTTCTTCTTCTCCTTCTTCTTCTCCTCTTCCTCCTCCTCCTCCTCCTCCTCCTCCTCCTCCTCCTCCTCCTCCTTCTTCTTCTTGTTCGCGCACTTTTCTTTTTTATCGAAAAACTTTTCAAATCATTCTTATCACTATCTATCTATCTATCAATCCACTCAAGATGTTAACTGTCAGTTTGAAATGCTTTCAACATTGTTAGCTGAATAGTTTTCATTGAAAGGTAAGACCTTAAGGTCATAGACCTTTTCAAGTTGTTCCTTTCATCTATTCAAATTTGTTTTTGAATTGAAATTTGTGCTTACCATTATAGGAATTTGATACATTTTTCTTCAATGGATATCTGCTGTAATGGATAACTGCTTTGCGTTTTGCTAGTAACGGGGCCTAGTAGGGAGATGTATTCTCCTCTGCTCTCGTAATTACAAATCTAAGCTCTCTGCTAAAGTTCTCAAAATTAAAACTGGCGAGTGAATCAGCTTCCTCTGCCTCCAACACTATCAATCTTCCATGGTCTATCATTAGCTAAGGCCGATATTACACTATAATAGTTCTATGATCATATCTGATCATATGGAAGGAGATAAAAATACGATTTCGTATTTTCATCTCTTTCCATATGATCATAAAACTATTATCGTGTAATACCGGCCTAACTCAAGCGAACCATAATGTAAGTAGTCTTATATATTCTAATATTTTCCTACTTTTATAGCATAGGATTTAAACCGATATACTGTTACAGTTGTGTGAATAAAGTGATTGAATCTGAATCTACTCTTTTAGCGTAGCATCAGATCTTTTATTTATTGAGAAATTATAATTCGTCATTCCTCTCTTTTTTGTCGGGAACTTTAACATCACTAGCATCACTGTTCCATTATGTTCTACCTTTTAATATACTATGAAACTAATCTTATAATTATTGGGTTTCCTCTTTTGAATTAGGGGTTTCTCTGTAAATTTAAACGGAATCACATGTGAAACAAATCAGATAGAGCGCAATCAAACCCAACTATGAAAGATTTGAACAAATATGAACATATTGTGAAGCTCTCTATACATTGCTCAGAATATCGCTCAATGCTCACAAATAGCTCTAAATTTGTTTGAACAACACAAGTTCAAATTTAACCCAGGATTCCAGTTAATAAGGTTCCAAATCAAAGTGTCCGTATCTTTTACTGTACAGCACTTCACCTGTTTCGTAGACACGACCCGCCAGTGGCTGATTCATCAATATTTCGCCAAAAACATTCAATACTTTTCAGAGGAGAATAATTTGAAAGAAGAAAGACAAAATACACACAATTTCAAGCTTTTAAACTTCTATTTAATAACGCAATAAGTTCATTACAACATAATTCTGTACAACGAAATGGTGATTTACTACATAGTAAGTAATTTATTCAAAATGGAATATACAATGATGGTACAGTAGCATGGCAAGATTATAATAGTTGAGAGTCTGGCGGACCAATAAAGACAGTTTAGCAAGATGGCAAAATGACTTTAGCTCGGTCAATATTGGTTTGAATGATGTACATTTGGTCTCAAATTGTAGAAAACATTCTGTTCTACAATTTGATATCAAACTCATAGATTTTGAACCAATATTGACCGAGCTGGAGTCATTTTCCTATCTTGCCAAAATGTCTTCTGTGTTCGACCAGACTAAAATAGTTTTGAATAAAAGAGTTTTTAACTTCTTTTCTCCCTGCATTCATGGCAAGTACAGTTGGATGAGATGGGAGCCTGTGTGGGCACTGGAGATTGCTGTAGAAGTGGTACTGGAAAAGTCTTGTACACTGGGAATATGGAGCCTCCGCTGAAATAACAAACAAATTATAAATATAATTCAAATATAACTTCAAATTTTAAAACAAATTATAGAATTATTAAATAAAGAAACAAGATATTGGATACCAGTATCGGTTGCTACACCATTATCAATCTCTGAAAACTATAGCAGTAGAGAGCAGCAGTAGCGTATTCATATTAACAGTCAAGCACTGCTATTGGTAGTTGCTTGAACCAATCACAGTGATCGTCTGCCATTGGTCTAGACAAGCTCCTCCCCAATTAGCGGTTCATACAAACATCAATAGTTGGCGAATCAAATATCAAACACAATAATAGAAGAATTATTGTTGAAATAACTTAATAAATAAATGGAGAATTGTTACTAAAGAATAGGATAACCAATGGAGAAAGTAAATACTGTTAGGCTTAATTTCTGATTGCAAACATTCATTGGAGAGATAATTTTATGATAATAATAAAGTGTATGAATCTCAATGGTAATAGATGTTTTAATAATGATTGAAGAATTTTGAATTCAAACACCACTCAGCAGTTAGTAATTTATTACATTTCTAAACAATCCGTTATCTTTAAAAGATAGCTATAGTTCACTATCATCAACAAAAGATAGTATTAGTAGTAGCCTAATGTTTCCTTTATCTTAGGGCTGCTTTATTACTGTATTTTTATATTATGAATGTTAGTTTAATATTGTTTAATATAGAATGTTATTCATGCATGAATAAAAGTAATTGAAACAGGGTACTGAGATTAACTAACATTTAAAATAAAAAATAGTAGTATCGCTAGATGGAGAACCAGTACCAAAGGAGAAACTACAATCAGTTAATAAATAGTTAATAAAAAGTTAAAGTTAATAAAAGTTGAATAAATAGTTATTAGTTTATTAATATCAATAATTAATAAAAAGTTATTCTCACCCAAACGGAGGCGTAGTGTGAAAAAACGCTGGTGACAGCATATTTAGCAGTGCGGTTCCGTTGCAAGGTAGCACCTGGTGGGCCTGTGGTGGCTGGGGGTTCGCCTCCAGGGGGGGCTCCGCCAGTCGGGAAGGGGGTCCGACCCCACTTAGAAAGGGTCTGAAGGCTGAGCGAAGGTCGGTTGCATCGCCGGTGATCAGGTCACGTGGTTTGTTGGTGATTACTGTGATTGGAAAGGGAGAATAAATTATATGATTGAACTGTGGGATCGACAATATAGTTGTGTTTTATTTCATTCTACCATTCTACAACTACAACATTGTACATAAACAGTCGAATTTTCCATTAGAAAGAAAGCTAGAAATTGGATTGCAGTTCAAAATTGAAATTGAAATTAGGAAAATGTAGCGATTTTAATAGAAGAGATTTCTTGATCCATGTCGAGCTGCTGTATGTAAATATTCACTGGGATCTATCACCGACAATTTAGTCAAAACGTTTTGACTGCATTGTCGGTGATATATCCCAGTAAATAGATTTTAATACTTTACTCCTTCATTAAATTGCAGAAGATCTGAATCTTCAGATTCTGAGATCTGAATAACTAACGATTATTTGTTTGGTAAGTAGAGTGATTTTCCAGTGTCTACCTCTCTTGAAATTGTAATTTAGGCTTCAGAAACTCTCAATACCTAAATCAATTGTGGAATACTGTATATTCTTATACAGACTTTTTATAAAAAGTATTTATAAAAATATTTTTATAAAAGACTGTTTCAGAACTAAAACCTCATTGTCGATTGATCTAATGGGTAGAAGCACACAATATTCTTACACAAACACATTTTTTTATTCACTAGGTAGTATGTAGAGGAACAATAGTGGAAGCTTCAAATTGTATACATAGGGTTTATAATTACTAATAGTTTATTTTGCTACTGATTCATGGTTTCAAGGCCATACAGGTCACATTTTCAAACTGTGACCTGTGATTTTACTCCTTTCTACTACTTTACCCCTGTTAATATTCAAAGTTCAAGCTCAATAATATCAAGCTGTGACCTGTGAGGTCTCGAAACCATGGTCCTGTTCCAAAATTTAACAGTAGGATTGACAATATCAGTGAACTTGTTTTCATCATGAAACAATTCTACAACATTGACAACGAATTTTTAGAAATTAATAATTATTTTGTCACTTACCATACGGCGCATGCGTAACAGTATCATGCAAAGGTGACTGCGCTCTTCCTCGATGTCTTTCCTGTGCAATTGTGGTGCTAGTGGTGACCCCCCCGGGGGAGCACCTTCCCCTTCCCGCCCCCATCCCTCCTGCCAAGGAGGCACACTGCTCAATGGCCTTGAGAAGGTCGTGACCGCTCCTCCTCAACACTAGCTCTAGAACTGATCTGAAAACAGAATTAAAACTCGAATTGATAAAAAAATTAATCATCGAATTATTAAATCAATAATCAACTAAGATAAACTTTGATTAAAAAATATAAAACAGAGTTAAAAACACTCAACACTTCCATTGGAAAAAAGCTCATTGCTTTTAATTGGGGGGAGACCCACCACCCACAATTCTGGGGAACACTACTTCTATTACTATGGATTTTGAACGGGCTGTAGAACAATTTTCATCCATTTTAAAACTTCTAATGTTCAATGGAAATGTAATAAAGTTGCATTGACTAAAAAATCATGAATCTCAAACAAAAAGCATCTTGAATCATATTGAGTTTGAAAGCATTCTATTTTGAAGTTTAAAGATTGTATGAGCAATTTTTCATCTTCAACAGGGAAGGAAGGTAATAAAGATAATGATAATCATAATAATAATTCAATGGTATTTCATTATTTCCAAGATAGAACCAAATGAGTTCGTGTAGTTTTTTGGCTAAATAAATTGAATTTGAATTATCACTGAGGTTTTATTCATTTATTTATTTACTTATTAGAATATTTTACTTTTTTACAAATTTTTTATAACCTCTGAATAAATAAGTTTCCATAATATACTGATTAAACTGAAGTTTTACAATAGCTAGAACATCTTAAATGAACTTTAAGAAGTTTGACCAATTTTCTTGTGAAAAAAGTTGAAAAATCAAAAAGCTCTTGAACTCTCACCTTTTCTTATCAGGAAACAGTGTGACCAACATGTCAAGAGGCAGAGGTTTGTAAGGGGTGGAAGTAAGACAAGGAGGGGATGTCTCCATTTTGTCGGGGGTTGAAATTTTGTCATCAGCTGGATCAGATGAGGTTGAGGTGTCGACGGCGGGGGGAGGTGAGTCCCCCTCTGTAGGTGAAGAGGGGGTACACTTCGTGGAGCTAGGTTGGTCGTGATTACTGTTATCTGGAAATAGTTCAGAGCACAAGATTCATGAGATGATCTTTTGACGTAGCGACATTTTTGAAGCTGTGTGTGTCTATAGTGACACAGAGAGCGGGCAGTAGCAAAGATAATCTACTCCTACTACTAACTACTCTACTAACTAGTACTCTATATAACTATTCTAGTACTCTAACTACTCAACTAACTACTCTAATAGTAGTTAGCCTAAGGCAGTTGTAGTAGTCGGCCATTTGCCAACGAGAACATCAGAATAATGCCCCACAAAAACAATCTAATTTTTATCAATCTCTTGGAGCAGATAGAGCTGTTATTAGGACAGAATTCAAGTTCTCTATGTCATTGGAAAGAGAATTTGATTCTCAAGGGCTGAACTTTTTACATCTTTTATTGCAAATATATTACAATAATATTAGAGTTCAATGCTGTTATTGTTGATTAATGATACAATAATTATTGGAATAAATAAGAGCTACACCTACTGAACTAGGTGATCTGCAAACATAAAAAATATACATAAACATAGGAAATGAATTCTGCTTCATGAAAATACCGGTAATGGAACAAAAAATTCGAATTTTGATCAAATTAGAGTGAAATGAAAACCTACAATCTGTTCCCAACGAATTTTTGCTTTCAAATTTACCTTGATCTGATAGCACTTTACCTACTGAATAATGAATTTTTCTCCATGAAAATACCAGTAATGAATCAGTTCACTAAAATTTCGATCATATTAGAGTGAAATGAAAACGAATCTAAACTAATAATGAAAATAATGTAAACGAATATTTGTTGTAAAAATTACCTTGATCTGATAGCACCATACTGAATATCGGTCCTGGAGGTAAAAAAGGATACTTTTTACCAGTCATTACCTCCGTCAAACCTAGAGCTATCGTGTCTTCAGCGGCTTGTTGTCTTTTCAATGCCACCTAGAGAAATAGAAATAATTTATACTACAATAAATATGTAACATATCTGTAATATTTATATACTCTGGTCGATGTCATGAGGCTCGATTACACTCCAATTAGAAAGCAGGATAATTAGCCATCAGATCTGAGAGATGTAAGAAAAATAACTATGAATTTCGATGTCTTGATATCAGGGCCCTCGCGTGGTTTTTTGGCGCCGTGTGCGAGATTTTGGCAAGGGCCCCCCTCATTACCAGACGAGAGACGAATGCAATCCAACATATTATAATATATTCAAAGCCAAACATGATTCAAGCTGCCTTGCATGTTCACATTTTTCTCATTAGCAATCCCAATGTTGCATGTGGTGTGGCAAAAAAGATTAATTATAGGGACTTGCTTATTGTATCCCAACGTATTGTTTCATATTTTCATGTATTGGATACCTGATAAGCAAAAGCCTACAGGAATAAATATAAAATAACTAAGGGCTATCTACATTGAGCAAAACTGACACATTGTTCCGTACTTTATCATTTAAATATTAAAGTTTTGATTAATTTATTTTATTAGTCTGCTTGAAAGCACATAAGGGAGGGAATAATAAATTTTTCACAGAAAAATATTGGGAATCATCATAAATATTTCATTTTACTGGAAATAAAGATGTTTTAACAAAAAATCGGAAACTCAATAACAAGCAAATTGTAGATTTCAGCCATTTTCACTGCTCTACCAAACTTTCTTGAATAACATTCGGAATAGTTCCTAATTCAGCCAGCAGATGGCAGTAGCAATAGGGTGACTTGCTTCGACTTCCATTGGACACGCCTCCAAGCTCCGCCTTTGATCAAAATGGCCGAAAAAATCGGATGAAAATGTTTCCAAATTCAACCAGTAGATGGCAGCAGTTGATGGGTGATGTTTAAGATTTGACTTGGACACGCCTTCATGCCCCGCCTGCTCTTTTCTTATTGGTTGACAGTGCTGTGAGTTCCGTCTTAGAAAATGGCTGCTAGCAAGGAAATGATGGATTCATGTGATATCATACACAAAAAATTACGCTGATTTACTATTGACGTTCTTGTCCTAATATAATACAGTATTTATTTATGTATTCAGGCTGGTAAGATTCTATCAAGTTGGTATTTGAAGAATTTAGACTCAGTTTTACTTTTATCGTGTAACTTGGGGCAGTACTAGACTTCAATAGTTTTATGCTGTATGAAATGAGATGAAAATATGATCTTACCCATTAATATCATTCTATTTTTTATATGATTAATATAATGAAATAGAACTCAAACTATACATGTTCTAATACCGACCTCTTGCCAGAAAAAAGTTTGAAAAACTACAACAATTCGGTAAAAATATGAGGATTATTATATGGAGGAGTTTCTATCGGAAACTTGCTTTGTGATTGGTAGACGGAGTGTAAGGTGTTTATCAGCCAACCATAGAATTGAATTTGAGGGGGCGTTTCTTGGTTTGCTTCATACATTGATCGTGGTTTTTCAATTGATCAATTCATCATGACGAATGAATTTATGCAGAGGAAATTATTTCTTGTTGTTGGTAAAATAAGTTTTTTATCAAATAGTGGAAAAATTATTCTAAATGGCCCAATTGAAAATTTTAAAATTCCCGTTTTGCATCAGCCACCGCGGCGCCCCCTTAGCCCTGTGCCCTGCGCCCTGTGCGGTCTCACACTCTGCACATCCCACGCAGGGGCCCTGCTTGATATGAAATTTACAAATAAAATGATGCAATTTCAATAACCAACATCAATTTTTTATGAATGGAATTTACCTGTGCAGCCATGACGCGTTGTCTCTCAGCAATTAGACTGCATTTAGCACATGAACATGATTTGAACATACATTGTTTCTTGTGACCTTTCAGCCACGAAATCATGCCGTGATTTCTGCAACGTGCGCATTTTGGGTGACGACCTGCAATAATAATTATGGGAAAAATGTAAGAAGCAGAACTGAATGGAAAATGAAATGAGCCATTCATTCATTATCAATAATTGATACATCCATACTGATTCATTCATCCATCATCAGGAGATTCGCTGCAAACAGATCACAGTAGACGTTTTTGCGAAAGGTTATTTGGTCTTCCATAACTATAAGTCCCGTTTCAGACATCTTGAGTTATGGACGTCCGGTTTTTGTACACATTATCAATTTCAGTAGATTGAATCAAGCGACCGTTGAACCATGAACCAATGAACAATGAACCAATATTGTTGCTGTAGGTTGAGAAATTTATTCTGTTTCCTTTCATGGATATCGATATATGTTCGTGTGGATGGCATTAGAATTTATGTATTTATAAAGTGCCGTTCCAGAAATCACGAGGTTTGAAAGTCCGGGTTCTTGTTCACTTTATGAATTTCAATAGTTTGAATGAAGCTTGGGGAACAAATGATCTGCGCAGAGAAGAGACATATCATGTTTAGTTCAACTTCTGTTAAGTAACATTCATAAATAAGGACGAAAAAATCCGTATGGTAAATTGTGTTGTCTGAAACAGGCCTGAGAACCATTTTTCTATGAGTAGATTTCTCAATAAATTACTTCATAATTCAGCATTCATGTTTATAGTCTTGTACCTCAATATGACGGATTTCAAAATATCCTTACCAATACACCTGAAATCTTTGTTTTAAAAACGGGTTTCTAGTTTTTTAACAGAGCGTCTAGGAAAACAAAAATTAAGTAGAAAGTTGACAGTAGACTGAAATGGCTCATCTGAAATGACTTGAGGATTTGATATTATAGAATGGAGGGCTTTATTGATATGTAACACTTCAGAGAAACTGTAAATTTGGAAACTATATGAAAAATATTTTCAGTTATAAATTGTAGTCAATAGAATTGACTACAAAATGAGGGATTAGGCCCATTCTACACGGGCGTAGGAAACGCGGCGTTAACGTCGCGTCGGAAACGCGTGCTCGACAGAACACATTGTGTTAAATGGGCTTGTCTACACGGGCCTGATAAACGCGCGCCCATTTAACACAATGCTTTCTGTCGAGCACGCGTTTTCGACGCGACGTAAACGCCGCGTTTCCTACGCCCGTGTAGAATGGGCCTTATACGTTGAATTATGATCTATCGTTTACGAGCTGTAACCTGTAACGGATCAAAAATAGGGTAGATTTTGACTATTTTCAGAAAAAGTAAAAAACTACGGATTTTACAACAAATAACTCTGAATGTAGGGAACTATGCTCTTGTGAAAATTCTTGTTTCACGTGAAAGTATAATAAATTTCGAATAAATTGCATGTTTAATTTTATGAATTGGAGGACGAGGAGGAAGCTGATTACCGCCAAAAGAAAATCTATTTCATTTTATTCATGAGATATAGATTTTATTCATGGATGATAAAATTCAAGTACAAAATTTATTATTTAAAAAATTTACAAAATGTTATTGTTATTATAATATTAATGTAATGTGTGAATAAATTAATTGAATTGAAATTGAAACCCTACCTTTTCTCCTTAGATCGGTGGGTACACGTTCCCTTTCACGTTCACTCATGCTATAAGATAAGTTCAAAAGACACTCTTGCTAAAAGACAAAATCGAGAGACTTTCGTGCTTAAGACAAGATCAAAATTATACACTCTTTCAGAGGAGACCGTTTGTAACACTGATGAGAACAAAAGCTGTACCGGCTACATCCCCCAAACACAGAAAGAGAAGAATCTTCTCGTTTTTGTGAACTGGAAGAAACTTCTTTTTGTGACTTCCCCTTGAGCAGTAACAAACGCCCCGAAAATATCGACCCTAGCCGGAAGGGGCTGCTATTGGCTGAAAAGTGAGACCACCCCTTTTGGGCGGGGCTAGCTTGGGGTGGAGAAATCCCTGTAACAATGTCACTGAGATATAATATAATCCTCAACTAGTCTGGTCGAGCAAAGAAGACATTCTTGACAAATGGGGAAAATGATTCCAGCTCGGTCAATTGTGGTTCAAAAATTAAAAATTTAGTCTTGAATTGTAGAAAATTTTTCTCTACAATTTGAGACCATTATTACATTAAAATGTACAATAAATTGTATAGTCTGGTCGAGCAAAGAAGACATTCTGGCAAAATGGGAAAAAGATTCCAGCTCGGTTAATCTGGGTTCAAAACTTACATAAGTGTAGAAAAAGAAAACATTCAGCTCTACAATTTGGGACTACAATTCCTAAAAATAATTTGATACTTCAAACTAAGAGAGAATATTCGAGCTTTGAAGGATCATCTTTATTACCTTCTCATATACTATTTCCTTATAAATATTATTTTTAAAGGCCTAGGAATTTAACACACTAGAAAATAAAACCAGCTCTGGTATGTGTATCTTCTACAAAAGCTTAAGCGTTTTAATATTATGATAATTATGGTTTGGGTTATAAAAAATATCTCGTGAAAATTGAGAAAATTCCTGGAAATACTGTACATTGAATTTTATAAGCCCGGGGTATTCTTCGAGACTTTTCAAGGCAACAGCGATTGAACAGGAAAATTAAAAAGTTAGGGGAAGGAAACTGAATGTTTGAAGAAGAAAAATAGATTGCAGAGAGAGAGAGAAAGAGAGAGAAAAAGAGAGAGAGAGAGAGAGAGAGAAGAGAGAGATGGTGAGAGGATCGAAGGGATTCAGATTCAGATGCAATTACTTTATTTATGAAGATTACAAAATAAATAGTCTCAAATCCTTAAGCAAATTAAAAATGATACTAATTACAACGAGTGAGAGTGAGAGAGCAAAAATCTGAGAGATATAAATAGACAATAAAGAAGAAAGAATAAGAAAGTTAGAGAGCGAAACCAAACTCAGAAAGTGTAGCCTATGAGAGGGAGAAAGGCAAAGAATCAGACCAGAAAGAACACAGGAGAACAAGGTGGAAAGAAGAGGAAAACGAGAAGATACGGACGGGCAAAGAAGAAGCACAAATTTTATAAATATCCAAGAGGGTGGAGCAAACTTTCCATCTGATACAGAAGTTTAGCGTATCTTTATTTTGGGCGGAGTCAGAATGAAAATATCAAAATAAACTGAATCACTGAGCAGGCGCGAGCTATGAAAGGATGGTTACACTTTACACAAAAAATAAAAGAAGGGGAAGAGAAGGAAAGATGCAGTGATTGCAGAAGAAGAGAAAGAGTAAGGAAGAACGAAAAGGAGAAGGAAGAAGTCAGAAGAGAAGGGAGGAGGAAGGAAGAAGGAAAAGGAGAAGAATAAAAAAACGGAGTGCATAGGGACAAGTGATGTCTACTATAGTCTGTCCAAGCAAAGAAGACCCTCTGCCTCTGGCAAGATGGGAAAATGACTCAAGCACGGTCAACTTTGGTCAAAAAAATTATCAATTTGATTTCAAATTGTAGGAAGCAATTTGATCTACTGTTAAGACAACATCCATAAATTTATAATTTTTGAACAAATATTGACGGAGCTGGAGTCATTTTCCCATCTTGCCAGAATCAGTATGTCTTCTTTGCTTGGACAGACTATACTTTTGTTGTTTGTATGAGTTGTAAAATGTACAGCCTATTGACTATATTGACCTATTGACTATTTCTATTTGACTATATTCGACTGTATTTGGTTCGTCTCTACAGTCTGTCCATGTCCAAGCGAAGAAGACATTCTGGCAAGATGGGAAAATGACTCCAGCTCGCTCAGCATTGGTTGAAAAATAAAAATATATGAATGTGTCTCAAATTGTAGAGCAAAATGTTTCCTTAATTTCAGACTACATTTTTCACTTTCGAACTGATATTGACCAAGCTGGAGTCGTTTTCCCATCTTGCCAGAATGTCTTCTCTGCTTGGACAGACTATAGACTACCAAACTCGTTGATATAATTTTATTATTTGGAAGGAATATTCCTCTTTTAACTGCTCGTCTATGAAAAGGATTAGTGGAATATCAGAGAAACCACATACAAGAGTATTATCGTCTGCTATTAATCCAAGGAAAAGAACATGTAAAATGAACATTCCAAAAAAGAACATTTCAAATGAGGTGAGGCTTAAGATTAGGCTGCAGGAACTACATACTACATAGTATATTCGGTACCTAGTTCTATATCTGTATG
The DNA here is from genome assembly GCA_017141385.1 of Sogatella furcifera. Classification (NCBI taxonomy): domain Eukaryota; kingdom Metazoa; phylum Arthropoda; class Insecta; order Hemiptera; family Delphacidae; genus Sogatella; species Sogatella furcifera. The sequence continues at coordinate 3,084,952 of CM029558.1, read as the reverse complement.
ATCATATAATATGATTTGTATATATCATAGTAGACTATTATAGTATAAACCTCAAGCCTCACCTTTTCGACAGATTCTTATTCTTACCCTAGCTTATGCTTATCAATCAACTATTTCTATAATTTGTGGTGAGACGGCGGCGAAAGATGATTTGAATGAATGAATGAATTTTTCTCTTCAGTTGAAAATTTATTAAAACCTTACATAATAATTATGTCTTATATTATGAAGGGTTAGTCAGTAAAACGAAAAGATTTGAATTAGTCACCAATTCATTTAGAAAAATCGATTACATCATTTATTCGCCATTAATTACAGAAAAAATGTGGCCATTTACTCTAGAATCTAGAGTATAGATAAAACTTATTTTCTAAATATATCACTTTAGCCAGAGAGAATAGAATATAACTATTATTCTCTCTGATTATAGTCAAATGTCCTATTCATTGGAATCTATAATCTATTCAATACTGCAGCCGGCCCTAGAAATTTCTCATGGAAATTTTGCAGCATATTGACTGCTATATGCTATTCCCAGAGCGAATAGAAAGAACTTTCTTCATTCCTGCTAAATTTAATTTTAACGATTTTTTGAAAGAAAAACATTACAGCACGTGTTGTGTATCAATCTCAACTTGGAAGCAACTGGAAAGCCTGAGAAATAACATTGGTAAGATAGGGACGTTATGCAAAGAGCTGCTCCCATGGTACACTCCCAATCCAAACGTATCATTTACTCGACAGCCCTTCTGAAATCTTCTCGATTTCACATGCGTTCAAATGGAGCCAAGAATTTGTTTAGCCTCAGATTAACCGATTCAGCCTAGATGGAAATAACATGGGGAAGATGGGCAGCTCAACTACGTTACGCAAAGAGCTGCTCACTTGATACAGAAAATTCTTTTCCGTTGCGTTTTGAGATTACAACCTTCAAAATAATTTTGATTAGAAGTAGTTTTACTATAATAATTGCAGTTATAGTAGACGCCAACGAAACTGGCGGTCAACTAATGAGCTCTGTCAGGACAGTCGGTGAGCTGTCTGCAAGTCCACATCGAAACGAGAGCGACTTCAGTCAAACATAGCTTGACAACTTCCAGAGTATCCTGAGAGAGATATGTATCAAAATATGTCACTTAATAATCAAATTGATGTAAAATGTTCCTATAAACATATAGAGGAATTGAAATAAATTATCGAGATCTGCTTTGATGTGAGTATAGTCTGTCCAAGCATAGAAGACCCTCTGGCAAGATGAGAAAATGACTCCAGCTCGGTCAATATTTGTTCAAAAAATACTGATTTAGTCTCAAACTGTAGATCAGAATATTTCCTACGATTGAGACCAAATCAATAATTATTTTTAAACCAATATTGACCGAGCTGGAGCCATTTTCTCATCTTACCAGAGGGTCTTCTTTGCTTGGACAGACTATAGTTTATTAAGAACTTGAATACATCCTTAGAGTATTGTAAAGTTGGATGTGTGCTCCTTGTGCGCTCCAACAGTTGATGTTGTCATAAAAATTAGTGTTATTGTCATTCAGCTATGCCTAGTTTTTTAAATCAAGAGAGAAAATAGATGCTTTACATCAGCTGTTAGTAGTTTACTAAACTGCCCAACTTTAAGGCACCAGCTATAGGCTCTACAATAGAGAAAGTTATTCATTAATTTATCTAGCGCATGGCTTTTAATATTGGGGAGACCCAAGGGTTGTTCCCTCATCGCCATATAACCTGATTTTCCGCCAATGGAAACATGGGGAACCATGCAGGTTATAGTTCTATTAAAACAGAGAAGGTTAATTTTACATTATCTGTGGCTATACCTAGTAGGATAAGGATAAATAGTAGGTTAAGATAGGACAAGGAAAGTAATAATAATGTTTTTACTTACTGAGTTGATAATAATATATTGAACTAAATAATGAGTGTTTAAAAATCTATATTATAATGGCACATTATTCAGTCTCTTACGACATAAAATTAGAATATAACAAAAATATAAATTGAGGCTAAAATGAAACATAATAGTAATAATAAATCAATCTTTATAATGTTATAGGAGCTAAATAATTATAGGCTTAATGTACCTATAAGCTAAAGTGTTTCGTTTATCTCTCGTTTCCTATAGTGATTCGCATTTGAAAATGACTATAAATAGTCGAAACATGTAACATGTAATGCATTGAAAAAGGGTACTTTGATAATAATAGAAAAACAGCTATAAGCTATAGTCTGTCCAAGCAAAGAAGACATTCTGTTAAGATGGGAAAATTACTCCAGCTCTGTCAATATTTGTTCAAAAATTATAAATTTAGTCTCAAATTGTAGGAAACATTCTGATCTACAATTTGAGACCAAATTCATAATTTTTGAACCATTATTAACCGAGCTGGAGTCATTTTCCCATCTTGCCAGAATGTCTTCTTTGCCTGGACAGACTAAACTGACTTGTTCTATTGTTGCTCCAATACGAGAACAAAACATATTAAAGTGATGAACCTCTTATCTTACTAACCCAATACATGAATACAAAAGTAAAATAAATCTATGAAAATATAATGATAAGATTGACCACGGGTAAAGGATATCTGAATAAAGGACTAAAATAGGGGAATGGTTGGGTATAAAATAATATATAGAAACAAGAAACGAAAGGAAATAAATAGAAGAAAAGAGAAATTAGATAAAAGGAGGTTTTAATTTTCGAAAAAATAGTACATACAATATGAGAGTTCACATAGATAGCAAAACTATCGAAACTAGAACATAGGATGAGAAAGATTAATAAGTAGTAGAGAGTTATTAGATATTAATTTTAGTGGAAAAGAAATACTTTATTCTAAATCAATAAGGTGAGAAAATGAAAGAATTCTAATTTTGAAGGTTTTTTAAAATCTGAAGAATGTCAAATTATGAATGATTTTTCATTTCAAATTATTGATAAATCGTCTAACAATATTCAGATATGTACATAATAGAATATGCAAATAGATTATAAAAGGTGAATTTTTTAAAGGAATAAAATAAAAATAGATGTTTCTTTTTAATAAAAACTTCAAATCTAATGATTGATATATGAATACTCCTACAGAACATTGAACTGCAAGATACATATAATTGAATAAAAACATAATTTTGTTCCAATATAAAATAATTTAGCTACAAGGTCTATTGACGTATGATATTCCCATGATAAAAAACTTTGAAGATCCAGAAATACCTAATAAATTTCAATAGAAGTAACAGATCAATAATGATATATTTCTGGTAAAACTGGACCAAAAGAACCACAATTTTTATTATATGTGAGACTCAAACGAAAAATAATTCAATAATTTTGATAACATTCTTGAACTGCTTAATTACAAATAATAACACTGCATTTCAAAGTCTGTAGATACAGGTATCATAAATTGAACAGGACAATAGAAAATATTTCAAAAAAACCTTCAAAAATCATGAGAGAAAGATAGATAAAAGATAGTAAGAGATAAAATTTAATAAAAGATGAATGATTAACAGGAAAATAAAATTAATGAAAGAATAACAATACGATATAATTATTTAGAAAAATACAATTTGTTCAAGCTAAATAAGCTGCGAAAGAATATAAAATTCGTTAAAAATAACAGTGAGAATTTGATAAAACCGATAAAATATATTTTTCATGAGTACAAAATTTATATAAGATACAAACACTATTAATTATTATCAGTATTTTTTATGAATATGAAGTGTAATTATCAGAAATATTTCCGATTCAATATCACATCAGAGCATCAACAATATCAGTCTTGTAAAATTCCACTTTAATCAATGCAATCAGCAATCTGACTCAATCACAAATATTACTAACAGTTCGTGGTGTACACATAATTTCAAATTCAGCGAAATGATTTCAAAACTTTGGTTAGGGTGTTTCATACAAATGTAAGAAACAGTAATATCAGAGGAACAGAGCATTATCTAAAACATTTATGAATAAAACGTAAATTCTATGAATGAGGTGGGATTTCTCTTTTTATGAAACTACATTATAATTAACTACATAAATGAATCTAACAGCTACATTACAATAATATTGTTATCTAATCCTAATACATTAAAATTAAATGATGAATTATGTAATCAACAATCTAATCTCTAGGTTGAACCAAAATAAAAATGACAGAAAAATAGCAGTCATATTCGATCATTATTTTGTTATTTTCTAGGTTTTATAACCTAGTTTGCCAGATACTCAGCAAAAAATCATTTTGAAATTGATTTTCTAATTTATCCTATCATAATCTCAGTTTTTTAAAATTTTGTTATCACTAAATCTTGTGACCAAAGTTAGCAGTTTCTTAGCCACAAATCTTAAAAAAATAATCAAATTTTTTAATTCAAGTTTTTTGACAAAATTGTTGCTACTTCTGTATTTTGTAACCTAAATATTGTGGAGATAGATTCTCGACACTAAATCTTCGACTTAATTTTATGATCTAGCAGTTTCTTAGCAACAAATCTTTGAAACATTCTTTTTAAATTCAAGTTTTATAACAAATTATTCCAACTTCCAGGTTTTGTAGCCTAGATATTGTGCAGATAGATTCTCAACACTATTATTTGTTTTGTAATGTGAATCTTTTGTTTTAAGAAACTCTTTTTTGAGATATTGATTAAATTAGAGTCAATTTTCCTCTTACAATTTCAATTTCTTACAAAGTTGTTCCTTTACGGCAGCAATGTAGTCATCGGTGTTCAGGTACATATCGGGTTTCACATTTTTCAGTCCATGAATGCAAGCTGCCAAATCTTTGGTCATTTTGCCGGAATCAACACATTCAACGCATGCTTCTTCAAGGGCGATAGCGAAACTAGGTAAAACAAAAAAAAACTTGTAAGTTAAATGTATTTTTAACGTATACATCAATGAGATTAGACAGAAATTGAGAATAGAAACACTAATAAAGAACTTTAAAACTTAGGGCTGTTTAAAATAATTGAAAAATAAATAAAAATCAAACACCCTTTTTTGAAAACTTTAAAATTATAAAAAACACATACATGTTTCGGGAGCTAAGCCCATTCTCAATGTGGATAAAAATAGTTAACTATTAACTATAAAATATTAACTATTTTTATCCACATTGAGAATGGGCTTAGCTCCCGAAACATGTATGTGTTTTTTTATAATTTTAAAGTTTTCAAAAAAGGGTGTTTGATTTTTATTTATTTTTCAAATAGAAACACTAGTATACTGTTTGTCTAGAACTAGGCACTATCAATGTATGTTGATAGATCAAAATGAAAATTACAGTACCCTTCTAGTGTTTTCAATTTAAACATATGAATCAATTAAGAGTTGCTTTTAGAAAGCGATACATGTTTAAATAAAAAATACTAAAAGGGTACAGTGATTTTGATTTTTATCTATCAGCAGACTGGTATAATGAACTGTATCATAGCTTCCTTTAATAGAAGGCCCTGCCCTAATAATATGGCAACGTCGCACCGTAGACACAGTCTTTTCATATAAAAGCATTGAGTACAGATACAAATCATGCATGTTGACTTGGTTTTTCTCTCTTTGAGCATAATTTCCATGAAGAACTGTCATGAAACTCTTCGTATAGAATTCTTCTATAGTCCATTCACAATCACTTGCGACGAAATAAACAAACCTTTTGCGTTTGTGTGCGTATAATGGAAGGTCTTCTTCTATGCGAAAAAGTCAGCTGCAGTCGAACAGCTGACTCTTGTCTGGAGCTGTGATTGGCTACAGTCCGACTTGTCTTGAGCTGTGATTGGCTACAGCTGTTGGTCTGTGGCCCAAAGTTTTGCATAGAAGAAGACCTTCCATTACACGCACACACACTCAAAAAGTTTGCTTATTCCATCTCAAGTGATCGTGAATAGAGTATAGTGTTTTTGTAATAGGTCGTGATAGAGATTAGCAAGAAAGATTAAGAATAGACAGTTATTTATTAAAATAGCTTATGATTTGTAGCAAGTCAATTGTGAGAACGCATCCATCAGAACAGCTGATTGGAAAATGATTTCAATGCTTTTAAATGGACCCAATTTCCTACTCTACATAGTTGCCAATTTTTAGGCCATGGCCATTAAAGGAAGCTATGACTGCATTGATTAACACCAAATTGAACTACATCTTTCGACAACATCATACCGTATTCAAAGTACTCAAACTTATTGAAATGAAACTATTTCGCTGTAGCTAATAGGTTTGGTGGTTGTATCTGCTCCTTGCGAGCTCCAACAGCAGATGTTGTCAATTGGACTTGTCATTTAGATATGTCTAGATTATGTTTTCAAAATCAAGAGACAAAAATAATATGCTTTACATCAGCTGTTGGTGAAAAGTTAAGTGGTTTCGTCTCTCTTTCACGTGATGTAACCTACTAACCTAGCCAATGTAACGCATCTATGTCTCTTTTGATTTCAAAAACATCAGCTACGACTAGCTAAATGACAACATCAGCTGTTGGAGCGCACAAGGAGCATACGAAACCGCCCAATTTTTTGGTGTCAGCTATGTAAAAGTTGAAGATCTTCTGTTCGTTGGATATGTAGCTCAAGTAGCATTTATACATACAGAAACATAACTTAGTAGATTTTAAATAAAAAGTTATATGCCGGGTTTTTCCAAGCACACTCAAAGTTGAGGGACCCTCAAATTTTGATGAACAGCTGACATTTTCTATGATAAGTATAGGAAATGTAGTAAAGTGTAGTAAACTTGAGGGTCCCTCAAATTTGAGTGTGCTTGGAAAACCCGGGCAATAGAGTCCCTAATAATGATTTTTTCATGAATTTTAACTGCAATCTAGCACTTGGCTGATGAACAGTTCAGTTCTATCCTAAATTAATACGGGATAATGAAATTTAGACATGGATAGAACACAATACTCACTTCTCCAAAGCCTTGTTGTTGTCCAGCTTAGCCCTGTGCTTGAAACCCAGAGTCCAGGCATAAATAGAAGCAATAGGATTGGTAGAAGTAGGCTGGCCATTTTGGTATTGTCTGAAAAATAAATTTAAATTAATTTCTTATTTAGAAAATAGCCAAAATTTACTAAACCCTCTTCACACGGCGCATTTCTGATACACAGTAGTGATACAGAAGTCCAAAATTGATACGCAATCGTACAGGAAGGAAGCTCATTGACACAAAATATTTACATAGTGGGGTTGCAAAGTGAGGTTAGCACATTTGACAATGCCGATTATCGGCGAAAATAGCTAACTATTGGTTATTTGAAACTTAGTGTTTTATTATAATTTCCTATAAACTTCGATCAAATTGAAAAATATATAGCCTACACTAAGAAGTATACTTCACATTATATGAAAAAATTGACAGTTCATTGGTTCTAAAATTATTAAAATCATATTCTAGTTGATACGATTGAATAATATTTTATTGTGTTTTATTGTGGCTCAAAATTTTCAAGTTTAATCAATATTTTATAAGAAATGTTGTGAAAAATTAGTGTAATGATTAATTTGGAATAACCTTATTGTTCTAAATTCAAAATTTTCATAATTTTGTATTTCTCCTGGACTATGAATTTATTCTTAATTGAAGTGCTACGAAAAAATAACCTAGTTTCGAACCTTATTATTCTTAAAAATTTGGTATGTAGGTATGAAGACGTTTTGGACATAAGTCTGTGTTTTTAACCAATAAGTTATTACTGTCTGTAAAATGAATGAATGAATGAATAAATATTGTAAATAAGATTAACAATATATTGTTCAAAAATAGGATTAAGAATTAATAATTGAAATATTTTCACCTGTAATGTCTAGTAACTGTACCATGAGCAGCTTCCGATTCAATTGTTTTGCCATCAGGACACATTAGCACTGACGTCATCAGACCCAGAGATCCTGTCAAACAAAGAAATAATGGATGATTAGTTATAGAATAATATTCAATTTTTCAAATAAGAACAAAATTTCATCAAACGTTATTGAATAGTCAACAACTCATCAGATTGGAAACGCGATTCAATAAAAAATTTAGTCATTCATTTGAGAAATTACAATTTTTGAAGCATAAAACACAGATTTGGATATTTAGGATAACAGAGTCAGAGTAGTAGGCTACTAAAAACAACAACATTGAAAATGGAACATAATCTTGATATATAAAGGTGACCTGACTTAAAAACGACCTTGTGTAGACGAGTCATTAATGAAAGAAAAGTTATTGACCTTTCAATTTTATTTTTCTTCAATTAAGTTGACAGATTCAATCGGCTGTGGAACTTCTTTGGAACTCCCCACAAAATAAGCCATGCGATAATAATAATAATGGTCCAGTTGACAGATGAGAGAATGGGTTGACGTCTGCATTTATTGAATTCATTCATAAATTCGAAGTGTAAAGAAGGCTAATAAATTGAAAAAAATAAATACAATGTAACTTAATTGAGAATTTCAAAGAGTTTTATGGATCAAGATCAATTAAGTATTGTTATTATTCATCAAGTACTCACCAAAACCTTGAGCGACAATATCGGACTGAACGTCTCCGTCATAGTTCTTACAGGACCAGACAAATCCTCCGTTGGATTTAATGCACTGGGCGACCATGTCATCAATCAACCTATGCTCGTACCAGATACCCAGCTTCTCAAACTCGTCTTTATAATTCCTGGAATGAATCAAATAAGAAACAAATCAATTACAAATCACGTGGTATTCATTTACAGAAATATTCAAGATTTACAGAGAATGTCAGGAAGAATCCGCTAAATTTCTAGAGCTAATTCCAGTGGAACGCTCTTCGCAGCGTCTGCTAGGGATGCTGCGAGAGTGAACCAACGACAAACGGTGCCATTTTCACGGTGCCTAACTAGTTTAGTTATTACTAAACCTATAACTATTCCTAAACTAGTTAGTTTAGGATTAGTTATTGGATAATTATTATTGTAACCACCACTTTCCAAAACCACCAGTATATTTCACATTAAAAAAATTTTTAAATCATCAAACAGGATTCTAAAAAATAATAATAACCTACATAAAGATGGTGTAGTATTCACCTTTTTCGTATTCATAACTTTATAATTATGTGGGGCTTAATAAGAATGATTTATACGCTAGAAACAAAACCAGCAATAATAGGCTATTACATTAGATGGAAGGATAGTGATTCAATGTTGAAATCATTTGAAATCTTACAGTTGCTATTAGATTATCATTATATCTATAGATAAAACACACACACTTGACTAACAAATAAGTCATTCAAGTTAAAGAGGATGATGATGATGACTATTATTATTATTATTATTATGACGATAAATATGAAAACAATGATTGCTATAATCAAATGATATTCCATTCCATTAAATACACATATATATATATATATATATTTTATTATAAAAACATATAAATACACATATATATAGGAAGGAGTACCTAATCTCAAATCATGAGAAGAGTATTATCGGTATTAGTCAATTTTATCAACTTCTTTAGCTTGAAAATGTAAAAAATATTCAGAAATAATTACTCACTCTTCGTAAACATCCTGGAAAATATCCTTGAACCTTCCATCATATTTCTTCAAGATTGTGTTCTTTGTTGACAAGTACAACGGCCATTTCTTGTTCATTGCAACCTACAACGATTTAACTCAATTAGTAACATAAATAATTTAGAAATGATTTTCAATCCCATTTGTAAACAAGACGAACTGGTATTTTTGAAATGTGTCATTAACTGATTAACCTAATAAATTATAGTGAAGAAGTTCATAAACCTGAATAACCAAATTGATAAGAACTCTGTTTTGAATGACAAAACAACAAAGTGACTAAAGATCTTAATAATGAAGAAGATATTATGTGAAATTATTAATTGAATTGGTTTGACCTACAACCTTTTGGGAGGAAAAATATAGAAATAGCATAATGATTATAATATTATAATAATCGAATGACGACCTTGCTGGCTAAGGTCTGTTGTCAGAGTTTTCAGGTCACACCTGATCAGTTTCAGGACCTCTGACATGACCTAACGACTGCTCTTTAGAAATATGAGTAGCATTAAAAGTATAAAATTGATTAAGAATATGAAGTTTTATAGTTATACCTATTTTCATTAGCCCTGGGATTACCAATTTGAATTTCTTTAATGACATTTAGACGAAGAAACTTTACCAATTTAATATTAGCACACCTTTTGTCTTTAAGAACCCCTACCTTGATTTATAAGGTTTATAAGATTTAATCAATCAAGATGATTAGACCATTTATAATTTTAGTTGAATCAATTAGTAATTTAATTCAACCAACGAGATAATTCAATAATTATAATTAGTTAGGCGTCTATTTCCTACTATTCTGGGAAACAGAAATAAGCTTGTCTAAATAAAATGTAAGTTACTTCTTAATTAAGTATTTACAAACATACGTATACGGGTGGCCCAAAACTGTATCCGATTCACTATTACGAAGTTCTTCACAAGGACGTTAAGGAAAAGAAAATAGTAATGAATAAGTGGATACGAATAGAGAATGTTATTAATACAAATAAGTTTTCATAATTTATAAAAAATGGTGAGAAAAAACATACATATAATGAATAAGCGGATACGAGAACAGAATAAAATGACTACAAATAACTTCTAATATGCGAAATAATATTATAAGCTTACATGAGTAATCAATATGAGTAAAACTAAAATTTTGTACTTATGCAACAAAGTTGAGAGAGAAAATACTAATGAAAAGGAAAAACTTACTTGGAAACTAGAGTGAGCAAAAGCCTCAATAGATTCGTCAGTGTTGTACATTCCCAGAGTGACTCCTGGTCCCTTGAAATCATACACTTGCATTTTTTCAACAATTCCGTCTTTACCAGTGAAAACGAGCTCCAACTGTTGAGAGAGAAAATGAAAATTATTAAAATTTATTTTTTATTTTAACAACAATTACAAGTTACAATTACATGGAAATATTGCTACACTGCACTTTTGTTGATTTCGTGCATCACCTAAGTAAAACCTGAAACATCAAACTCAATTAAAATCACTTATATTTTTGAAATAACTCAATATTATTAGAAAAAAAGAAAATAGAGCGCATAGAGAATTGAAATCTCTTTCCAATGACATATAGAACATAAATTTATGAATAAATTTCTGTCCATAAATGACGGCGCTGTCAGCTACAAGAGATTGATAAAAATAGCATTTCTACAAATGAGACATAATTCGGCTGTTCGACACATAATGGCCGACTACTGCTTAATTTAAGTTGCCGACTCTTAATTTAAGTTGCGAGCTCTAAACTTACTAAATAATGAATAAATGAATTACCTTTCCAGGTTTGTTGACGACATAATCAGTGGCCTTGTACTGATCCCCGAAAGCATGACGTCCTATGATAATAGCCTGGGTCCAGCCGGGTACCACTCGGGGTATACTCTTGCACAGAATCGGTTCTCTGAATACGGTTCCACCCAAAATATTACGAATTGTTCCGTTGGGAGACAGCCACATCTTTTTCAGGTTGAATTCTGTGAAAAACGGTATTAAAGTGAAATTCATTGTATGTATTGTACAATTTTGTGAATAAAGAAATTATGATATGATAATTATGATGATATGATACTATCAAATGAATAAAAAAACAGGCGTTCGTACAAAACTTCTATTCCAATTTCAAATAGAGATGTTATTGTGCTAGTATTAACACATTGAAAAATACTTATGCTAAAACACATGATGAAAATGACTTTAGTAACAGAACATGCATTCACCAAAAATGCATAGTCTGGTCAAAGAAGTCTTTCTGGCATGATGGGATAATAGCTCCATCTCCAATATTGGTTCAAGAATTAGCCTATAAGTTTAATTTGAAATTGTAGGAGAAACTCTGCTCTACAATTTGAGACCAAAATTGACCGATCTGGAGTCATTTTCCCATCTTGCCAAAATCGGTCAGTATTGGTTCGGGGAATGTGAGTTCTGCTCTACAATTTGAGACCACATCTATATTTCTTCAACTAAAATTGACCGATCTGGAGTCATTTTCCCATCTTGCCAAAATATCGGCTCGGTCATTGTTGGTTCAGGGACTGTGAGTTCTGATTGATAATTTATGGCTTTCGGGCCGCTATTGACCGGGCTGGAGCCGTTTTCCCGTCTTGCCGAGATGTCTTCTTTGCTTGGACGGGCTGTATAGTGGATTGAATATGAAACTGTCAACCAGCTGGTAGGCCTAGGCCCGTCATGGGCTGTTCAGCCATTGAGGCCGACAGATATAAGTTAAAAGCTTTCTATCCATGATTAAATTTTCCTTACAGATTATAAATTCAAGAATATACAAAATATGATAGAATTGTGAAATAATGAAACATCAAAAATGTATTGAATGATTATTGGAACGTCTTCCAAATATCCTATTCCATTTGATACATGTTTAATCATGTGTATGTTCTTGAATTTATAATTCGTCACACATATCAACAACAGAAATGTTACCTTTGACTCTCGCTTCATCCGGCGTGATTGTTGCGCACTTAATACCCACATTGTACTTCTTTATAGCTTCGGCAGCATCTATTGTTACCTGGTCGTCAGTCTGATCGCGGTAGGGGAGTCCTAGATCATAGTACTTGCAATCCACCTGTAGAATACAACAATTCATCACTAAGATTTCCAAAATACCATGTAACAATGTTGTAATACAGTTAAAACCATCTTATCTAACAATCGATAGACAAGACTCAAATCAAATTTTATTCAAAATTTCATCCAGAATAAATTACGTATACAATTTTGAATTCAGCAATTTGTATATGCATAATATGCTCGTTCACAAAAAATTATTATTTATTCGAATTGATTTAATCTCTTAACATATTCTGGATAAAATTGTGAATAAAATTATATTTGATTTGAATCTATCTATTGTATACATAGACTTTTTGAATGGCGTTTTCAATCACGACTGTTTACTATGTTATTGTTATCATTACTACTTTTTTAGCCATAAATAGCACAGCAAGCAGTAATTTTTTCCAATAAATGAATTATTCACTGTAACATATTCAAAGATAAGGGGCCCGATAAATAATGATTTATTGAGCGACAAATTTATTCTATTCGGGTCTATTCCTCCAACATTATGATTCAATATCATGATATGTTCGTAATAACCAATTTTTGATTTTGTAGTTATGTAATGAACAACTACAGTGTGCAGAGTGAGCGATATGAATAAAAATAGGTAAGTTGAGATAATAGATATAGTTTATCCAAGCAAAGAAGACATTCTGGCAAGATGGGAAAATGACTCCAGCTCGGTCAACAGCGGTTCAAAATTATAAATTTGATCTCAAATTGTAGATTAGAACGTTTCCTACAATTTGAGACTGAATTTATAATTTTTGAACCAATATTGGCCGAGTAAGGGTCATTTTCCCATCTTGCTAGAATGTATTCTTTGCTTGGAAAGACCATATTTCATATTTTTAATCCAATTATCTACAACACTTATTATGGGAGCTCAACCTTATTATTTGGTAAATGTTATTCATAACATTTTGGAACAGTTTTGGTCTAAGCCTGTTATTCTCTCCCGATCATTTAAATATAATTTATGCATGTCCAAGCAAAGGAGACATTCTGGCATTGGCATGATGGTGAAATGACATTTTCCCATCTTGCCAGAATGTCTTCTTTGCTTGGAAAAACTATAGGCTACAAATAAGTGAAAATAAATACTGTTAATTAGTTAATGAGTCACTGACCCTGACTTACGTCATATGAACTAAGAAATCAACTGATAAGACAATCATTTGATTTGCTCAGAGAACACTCTATTACAAGTAATCAAGAAAAAAACACATTAATTGGGGGAATGAATAGTCTGTTTTCTAGGAGTATTTTAACTGATCTAGTAATAAGTTATAGGTCGGCCTGGTTGGCGCAGTGGGCTAGGGCGACACTACCTTCAGTCCGCTAGCGCTGCCAGGTCTGGGTTCGAATCCCAGTGGCATGGCTGTTTTTCACCTCATCAATCACCTTCGCACTCAATATCCACTACCCACGCACAAGCTGAAATGCTTATGTGGGCATCATGCGCAAAAACAACTAATGTATCAATAAATTGAGAAGATGGATAATTTTAGGGCTGTTTTCTGCTGATGAATTTAATTAAAATTAAAAATTACATTTTTCCTAATAGAATTTCACAGAAAGCTATATCGATATGTAAGTATTGATAAGTAAGATGTACCCTAACAATGGTCATGTAGCTCAATTTTTTCATTTTACCTCGATTTTTAATGAACTCTATTATACTTTATCTACTATAATGATCTATGCTCATCTCAGTCACTGTCAGGGTAGTCTGCCAGCGGTCTGCAAGAGCGTATTGGATTCCATTGCCAACCTAGGATTCTAATTTACTTTTCAATTGAAATTTTTTATCTCTTCTTACTATTGAACTATTTACCTTACTAAGTAGCAACTAATAACTAGTCTACACTTTATTTTCACTACAATTTTTAAATATAAGTTAAACAAAAAGTTTAAAATTCTAGGATACTTAGAAATAAATTATTTTTAGTACCAAATACAAAAATACCAAAGATGACTAACCTTGACAAATGGGAAAATCAACTGTTCCTTGATATTCTTCCAAATTATTCTTGTCATTTCATCTCCATCCATTTCAACAACAGGCTTATCGACAACAATCCTCCCTGCTTTGGAATCTGTAACACAATACAACAACTTTTCTCATCAAGCTGGGAAATTATGTTTCAATAACTTAGCTAATTAAGATTTTGAGCAAAAATGTAAAGGTGCAATTTTTCCAGTTTTGTAATGAAAAGTTGCTCAATCAGGAGTGAATTCTGTTCAATTCAATGTTCTCATTATGAAATTGAGATAAATTCACAGACTTTTAGTGTTATAAGCTCTGAAATGTATGCTATAGTTTAGGTGCAAGAATATTAGTGTAGCTTGGACCGATCACACCAAAGTGGATCAACCTGCAAGTAAGGTAGCCTAACTTATGTTATTCTTGAATTAATGAGAAGGATCACCTGAAAAAGCTACACCTTACACTATTTTTTAAATAAATAAGATAGATCTTAGGTTATTAGCTTACTTCTAACTTATTTTATCTCAATTTTCTCCAATTATAGATTGAGTTAGACATTATCTAGTGAAAGTCTATGTCAGTATTTGAAAAGGCTCAATGTCTTCCAAAATCTCAGGACAAGACTATATAGATGCATCTCTACTAACTAAGCTCTCTTTCTAAGCTCCAAACAATGGATAATAGGTCCATCAAAATAATTTACTAGAGAATACATAAGTTTACCTACTAAATTTATAAGCTTTAAACTCGAGGAAAGTTTGGTATGGAACAAGCTTAGCTATTTTTAATAGTTCATCTGGATAAGACGCTAATAAAACCAACTGAATAAGATCAATTTGTACCATAGGATATAATATTTTGGGTAATATCGGGATCATGATAAAGACTTCGTTTAAAAATCTTCTAAAAACTTGAAAAACCAAACATAACCTAAATTTTGTGAGAGCACTTTATAAAGCTATTACAATATTAATAAAATTTAATACTTACAGTTTCGTTTGCATGATACAAAAACTGGAACAACATGATTATTTTTCAATATATTTTGAGAAAACAGCACTTTTGCCACGGAATTAATAGAAGAAGACGCCATGGCACTACAGAGAAAAACAAACTGATGCGGTATTCTTTCAGACGTACATGCACTGATCAATATAAGGTTAAAGTTCCAATTCTATCACTGAAAAGTGGAACACTTCAATAATAAAATTACTCAACAGTTTGTGAAAACGTTATCGCATTAAAATGACTTAAATATTACGAAAGTCTTCTATGATAATTTGGAACTCAATTATGAAAGTTTGCAGCTTCTGAACTTCTGTGATAAAACTACCCCCACCACTACAAGGCTGTGTTTACATCAAAAATGCAGAACTGACTATAAACGGAATCCAGTATTGATGTGGAAAGTAAATGTCAACTACAAGAATTCACTATAATATTTAGTTTGTGTTGTGCATTTACTATTGAAATATGGCTTAGCTATATTTATTGTATTATTTGTTTCTCGTCGGAAATGATGGATTGACTATATTTTTTATGATCTCCTTTTTTTGAGCGTGAAGCCACATGAGCTCTTAGTCTTGTGCGTGGGTAATGAGAAGGATGATAGTAATGATGATTAGAGATGACGACTACTCTTCAGTAAGTCGGGACGGCTTGTCGTCGTCTCATCTAAAAGACAGTACATATCTATGTGATTATGGTGTGGTCAAAATATTGTTCCCCGGTCAAGACTCAAACTCGGGTCGTCCTGATTATCAGATCGGCGCGTTATGCTGTTATCACGTTATGCCTGTCGACAACAGGACAATAATATGTAGGTTGTATGTTAAATATACAATATGTGGAGACAGGAATCGACTATAATACTATACAGAATACTGTTTGACTCACTGACACTGCTGATACTGTCGGGGGTCCAGGGGGCGGACCCCCCTGGCTAGGCGGAGAATATATTATTTGATTGAGGAAAAATAATATGTTTTGCCAAAAACGCAAAATACGACTATTATTGTGGAATTCTTTACATAATATCACTGCTCATCTGTTGATATAGTGAATGAATGTTGATTGTTGACAACGGAATCCACTAGCTATGTATTGAGTAGAATATACTTATTATTTGAATCTACTATAAGAATCTACAGGAATTGAATAAATCTGTTACAATGATTTCTAGAATACTATTCTCTGTTGAACAATGGCATGTATTTTATTGATTATATACCGGTATTATTTGAATCTACTATAAGCATCAAAGCATCTATAGGAATTGAATAAATCTGATATACTACAATACAATGAATTCTAGAATACTATTCTCTGTTGAACAATGACAATCAATATTGTGCGTCATGTCAGTGTCAATTAATAGTAGACAATAATTAATTGATTATTTCCTCATCTAATTAAAACTTCCTGACAATTATCATAAACATCCATTAAAAGTAGGAAACTGATTTTCTCATCCATTTTCTCTTTATCTTTATTTCTTATTGCATAACATTAATTTTTATCTGGCCTCATACTCAAAAACATTATTAGGAAATTGAGAGTTTTTAATGAAAAAATTATATCTTATCACTGCGTTTTGGCAGTTGAAGAGTGTTGGAAATTCTTCTCTTTATAAGAGTGTATTTGGCAAAAATGATCACTAGTTACAAAGATGATTTATTTGGACTTTAATTACTGACTTGTTGCAGAATAATTGATATTTTTTGTTTATTCATTGCATGCTTTCATTTTTTATGGATAGCTGATTAAGTAAACACGTATTTCTCTCAGAAAAGAGCGAAATGTAACTCAAAATCCAGGAAATATAGCATGTAGGATATGAATGAATAAATCGTAGATCTTAATCATTATTTTATAAAGTATCATTGCAATGTACTGTATTTATAAAATAAATTGTTTATAATAGATGCCAACTATAAGCATAGACTAGTAAACAATTTTATGACTACATAAAATTTTACAATATTTACTCATCAAACATAATATTATTGGTTTCAAAATATAGCCTTAATAAAAATTGACTAGAAAAGTTCAACTGAGTTGTGGTCGATATTGTAGAAACGTTCCATGATTAAATAAACACACAGATTTTGTCAATTTTCTACTCTATTTATTGGTACACGACTATGGTTTCATGACCACACAGGTCACATTTTCAAGCTGACTTTATTTCATCTTGACTAGAAAACTCAATAACTCATAGCAGCAAATTTGGTTTGTACTTTACTCTGAACTCTGAAGATGCGAGTACATCCTTGAGTGTAAAACTGCCGTTGGTAGGCCTACATAAAATACAGAGATATACTAAAATAAAAGATGTTTCACTGTGTATAGGTTGTACTAGTAGTCTTTTAATGGCTTTGATAATAATATAATATGTTCTCAAATTTGTTTTCATTATCATAGCTCCTGTAATAATTATTGTAAACGATATACAGATCCTCGCTATGACTTCTGTGTATGCGTAATAAAATTATATTCAAGATAAAATTCTCTAATCAATAGAATATAGAATAAAAAGCTTTCAATCTTTGTCAATAATTTGTTGAATTCTTGGTATTGTTCTGAATCTTTTAATCAATAAACCTGAATATTCTAAATTAATAAGAAATGGTTTCATTCATTGTGAGTGAATGTGAATCATTCCAATCCAATAATAATAATCTTCATATAATTCCAAATATTTCTCAAAATTTCAAAAAGAGACGTTTGGGACCTACCGTAATTGTCTGTGATTTATCCAATAAGTAAGTAATAAGTAAAATGAATAAGTAACCAAGAAAATATCTGATTTTAATAAATCTGGAATCACCATACCTGTAGTAAGTTACCTCTATAGTCTGTCCAAGCAAAGAAGACCCTCTGGCAAGATGAGAAAATGACTCCAGCTCGGACATATTGGTTCAAAAATTATTGGTTTGTTCTCAATCGTAGGAAACATTCTGATCTACAATTTGAAACCAAATCAATATTTTTTGAACCAATATTAACCGAGCTGGAGTCATATTCTCATCTTGCCAGAGGGTCTTCTTTGCTTGGACAGACTATACATATAATTTTACACCAGTTAATTGTCTTCAAAAGATGAATCAAAGTCTGCACTACTGCACATAATAATTCACTTCATTACATATTTTATTTCCGTCATTCTGTGTCTCCTCAAATCACAGAAATGATATTTCCAATCGAAACATCCCCTATGACAGGTCGAAACAAGCATCTTTCCAAAGGTGTAACCAGGGGCCCGCTGAGGGGCGCCAGAGATAGCAACAATTGTCCAAATCTGCTCTGTGAGTTTTCGGTTGAAATTGGAATGCAATCAATATTATTCATTTCGTATGAACTGTTGCCATTGGTTGTTGGATTGCTGATGTCACTCCGTCTCACGGTATGCTGCGCTAATGCTGACTGGGCTTTTTGCTGGTAATCGAAAATGGATTGCTGGTCACTGGGGTCGGATAGTAGATCTGGAAAAATTAAAAAAATTGTTACAGAAATCGAAATTTAATCGAAAATTGTTTGCTGGTCTCTGGGGTCGGATATTAGATCTGGAAAAAATTTAAAAATTGTTTCATAAAAAAATTATTAGTTGACATGTATGCATTGTTCATGGGAGCCCCTCCTTACAAACAAAAACGTTTCTAGGTGAGGAATATTACGAAATCTTAGTCTATGAAATTATTGTTTATGAATTTTAATTTCAAGTGTTTTCAATACAACATGTTGCTCTTTCAGAATAATAATTTTTTCATTTCATTTTCTCTCCAACATTATTTCAATGGGGCACTTCCTAGATCCTTCGAGATTGTAAAGAATTATTGTGAACATTTTTTAATACTATCAATAAGTGGGAATTGCAGTTCCTACAACCTAGGTAATTAGGATAGAATAAGATTCTAATTACCTTGCCTACAACAAATCATCAGATTCGCATTTGAAAATTACTATAAATAGTCGAAACATGTAATGCATTAATAAAAAAATAATTGAATAGGGTAATGTGATTATTATTCAAAGTAAAAACCATTAGTGATTGGTCTCGTTTGCATTTATCTAAATGAAAACTCAACCATACATTTGACAATATAAATAGTTCCTTTTCATTCAATATGAATGACTACCACAAATCACCTTCAAAACTACTCAACAATATCATGACTAGTAGGCTATTGGTCCATTGATCAATACCGAATCTACTTCCAAGATGATACACACGACGTTATAATAGAATTGAAAGGTCATATGTATCATTGATGATACAAAACGTATCAATAATAATACAATTTCAATTGAAATATCTTCTATCATATTGAAAAGACTTGTAACGTATCAAGTTCATGTTCAAGTTGTTGTATCACACATTAAGATGACTTGTAACGTACGCATCAAGTTCATGATAGTTCCATAACCATCTATCAATTCTAGATAGATAGAGAATTGATAGATGGTTATGATAGTTCCCTTCTTGTCTAGAGCAGCTATCGATGTATGATCGATCGATGTAAAAATCGAAATCACAAGCAGTAAGTTACCCTTTTAGTACTTTTTTATTGAAACACAATATGCTTCGTCTCCTAAGAGGCATTCTCAAGTGTTAATGAACAAAATTCACATTAAGAATGCCTCTTAGGAGAGCGAGATGGTATGTGTTTAAATAGAAATACTGAAAGGGTACCGGTACTGAGATTTCAATTTTTAAATAAATGAAAAGACGAGATGTTGCCAAACCACTGATTTATTAGAAAATCGAGATACTGGCTTCGGTTGTTACACCATTGTCAATCTCTGGTAAACTCCAGTTACAGCACCAGTTAACACAGTTAAACTGGAGTTCATCAGAGATTGACAATGGTGTAACAACCGAAACCGGTATCTCGATTTTCTAATAAATCAGTGGTTTGACAACATCTTGTCTTTTCATTTATTATGGATAACTACCACAATATCAACTTCACAACTACTCAAAGATTTCAATTTTTATTTGTTAAGTGGTTAAGTCCAATTTATCGTTTTTTATATTCAAATTCGATGTAATTTTACATCTTTTTGAAAGGCGATTAAACCGTGTACTTGAAGCTAAACCACAGAGAAGGCCAAAAGAGGTACCTATAAGAGATTCATACCCAAGAGATTACCGTGGCTAAACCTAGGGCTCTATACTACAAAGACCTCTTACGCCCGGTTTTTCCAAGCACACTCAAATTTGAGGGACCCTCAAGTTTACTACACTTTATACTAAATTTCCTATACTTATCATAGAAAATGTCAGCTGTTCATCAAAATTTGAGGGTCCCTCAACTTTGAGTGTGCTTAGAAAAACCCGGCATTAGACTTACATAGAGCCTTAGCTAAACCCTCACCTGGTCTACAAAGTAACAAAATCTCCATCAGCGTCATTTCTACTGCATCAAGCGACATCAGACGACACGACATTATGTGCGACATCACCACACACACATCAGGCGACATCCTGAACCTGTAGAGCAGTCGGACCAGGTCACAGTGGGGCCAGTATGCAGCGTGCATCGTGAAAAGACCGGGCCACACTTGTCCCAGAATTTTGTTCTGAGAGTGGATTGGAAGCGAAATCAGAGGAGCGCAGGTTCTTGCGCGTCTGATGGTAAGCAGGAGGATTTGGGCGGCTAGCTCGTAGTGTAGTTCTGGAGGGGGGTCGGTGTCTAGAAAGAGTAAAATAGAATGTTCATTTAATGTTTTTATTATTTAATGTTCATTATGTTTCATCAATGTTCATGTAATGTTGATCAATCAAAATGTTACTCAACCTCAGAGGGTCGATTTCAAGTTGAATCGACTTGATTCGGAAGATACGTCGAGCATAGATGATAGAGAGGTTGCAAATTGCAAATAGAAACTGCATTATTCAAGCAATATCCATAAGCACGGCGAATTTCTGATACGCAGCAATGATACAAAGTCCAAAATTGATACAGGAAGGAAGCTCGTTGATACGGGACATTTACAATTTCTCTTGGATCACCGCCATATTGGAAGTAAGCTGATTCTATTTCTCAATAACTGAACATTTTGAGTGAATTTAAACTTAGTTCAGTTACTTTCAAGTTGAATTGATAAAACTTAATAACAAAACAATAAGTTTTATAGAGCTAATAGTTATTTTCCACCAATTTTCGGCATTGTCAAATGTGATAAACTCACTTAACAGTAAGAGCCCAACGTTGCGAATATTTTGTGTCAATGAGCTTCCTTCCTGTACGATTGCGTATCAATTTTGTATCACTACTGCGTATCAGCAATCCGCCGTGTAAGAAACTAAAGGAAACCGATTTAATTTCCTAGGCCGCTCACAGACTGTCTCTAAAGAACTGGTCTGTGATCATTAATATCAGACATGATGCTGTATTAATTATAATTCAATATAAGAGCTCATAGAATGAAATATTGAAAGTTTCAAGTTGTGACTAGTAATTATTTATCTACCATTTCTAGTTATGAATGTGTATAATTTATGTGTATATAATAATTATGGAGGCCTACTCTTCAGTCATCGCATTTCCTATAATAAAAGTATTAAAATAGAATGTTCTAGAAATAATTATGACAACATACCTTGAATGGTGACCGTAACACAGCAATTTTCATCACACCCATCAGGACTTCTTACAATTTTCCTTGAAACATTATTGTAATTTTTGGTCACGTCAGAGTTCAACGAATTTTTTGTGACCAAATTTTTGTTGGCAGCCATTTTCTTTTTACTAGATTTTCTAGGTCCACGTTCCTCTTGTACAGCTATGAAAAAATTGAGTTCAAAGTTAGTTGGTATTGAGTTTAATTAAATGTAAAAAAGTAATGTTTTTAGCACACTCAAATTTGAGGGAGCCTCAAGTTTTGATAGAAAAGGTGACATTTTCTATGCTAAGTATAGAAAATGTAAACCCTTAAATATTCTAAGTTATTTAGTTTTTTTAAGTTCATTTGAAGTTAATATTTTAGTTTATTTAAATATAAACTGAGGCACTCAAATCCTACATCATAGCGAAAAAATTTAGAGCACGAAAAGAAACATTTAAATTTTGTCATTAAATAAATTGAGGGTCTCAAGTTTTTTCATTGTTCGAATGAAACATTTATGAGTTTCAATAAATTATTATATGAATAACATAAAATGAATAAAATTACAAGTAGTCATTACAATCAATAAAGAAGTAATAGGTACGGCACCTGTATTAAAGTTTCACTGTGTTAAATGAATAACTGTTATGAATAACATTATTCAAATTATACAAAATAATTGTTTGATAAGTGGGCTATTCTTTTATCCCATCCCATTATTATTCCAATCAACTTGTGAGATCGAATTATTATAATGAAATAATCTTTGATATCTATGAGTAGGTATGTTATAGTCTGTCCAAGCAAAGAAGAGCCTCTGGCAACATGAGAAAATGACTCCAGCTCGGTCAATATTGGTTCAAAAATTATTGATTTGGTCTCAATTGCAGGAGACATTCCAATCTACACTTTGAGACCCAATCAGTAGTTTTTGAAACAATATTGACCGAGATGTAGTCATTTTCTCATCTTACCAAAGGCTCTTCTTTGCTTGGACAGACTATACCTAATCAGGATAATTCTCGCATTCATTCGCTGTGCACAATCGTAAATAATACAATAAATATTATTGATGAATTAGAAACTATTAATGATATTAGAAATTAATAAATATTATTGATAAATTAGAAATTACTTCTAACTATTGAATGAAGTCAAAACTCTCACCTGATGTATTCATATGTACATGAAAACATTTCTGCAATCTGCAATAAGGACACCAATTCCGTCTAGCCTTATCTATAATGCAAGTTCCTGTACCTGCTAAAATAATAGAAAAAACATTTATATGAACTCTTAAATTATAAAAAAATATCTAAAACAAAATTAATAATTACTATATAGATGAAATAAAAAATCACATACATTTTTAGACTAGATCTGTGTGCTTTATTTCATTTTTGAACTGATCTACATTTTCAACTGTAACAGTAACTCTTTGGAACACTTTAAATGAAAAGATAAGATATTGTCAAACCACACATTAATTGAAAATCGATTTAGGCAACCGGTTCCGGTTTTTACACGTTATCAATTTCTAGTGAACCAAAACTTGAAGAGCAGCAGTATATATACTAACGATCAAGCAACGCTATTGGTAGTTGCTTGAACCAATCACAGTGAACGTCTGCCATTGGCCTAGACAAGCTCCTCCCTCTCCCCGGTTAGCGATCCTAACAAACATCACAAAATGGCGATTCAAACTTCCATTATTGTCTTTGCTGCAATCGAGAACTATTGTCAAAATTGAACTAATTAAATGAAAAAGATAAGATCTTATTGTCTTTATTTATTAAAAAATCAATACTTTTTTATCATGATTTTTTAAAAAATCAGTGGTTTAACATTTGACAATATCTTGTACCACTGGCGGCTCGTACCCACGAAACAGGTGAAGTGCTGTACAGTAAAAGATACGTGCACTTCACCTGTTTCGTGGGCACGAGCCGCCAGTGTCTTGTAAGCTACTTCATCTAATATGGATAACCATCACAATACTTACTACTTAACAAGTGAGAATTGAACCGTAAATTTACAGCTTCATTTGATAAGCAAAATCGAAAATAATTAAGTATCTGTCCAAGCAAAGAAGACATTCTGGCAAGATGGGAAAATAACTGCAGCTCGGTTAATATTGGTTCAACAATAATAAATTTGGTCTTCAATTGTAGAAGTTATTCTGCTCTACAATTTGAGATCAAACTTATAATTGTTGAACAAATATATACCGAGCTGGAGTCATTTTTCTATCTTGACTGAATGTCTTCTTTGCTTGGACAGACTAGACCTACCGATACAAGTGTAGAATATGCTTCGTCTGATTGATCTTTTGAAAAAGCATGAACATCCGTCACAACAATATACGCCATAATGTTTTCCATACGATTTATCTCCGCATACTTTACAAGGAACGGGAACAGGTAATGTACGACCTTGAATAGAATTGGAATTCAAAATTCATGATCTCAAGTTGAATAAGAACAAAATATACAGGGTGTTTCAGGAGGAATGTGCAATGCTTCTAAGGCTGATTCCTTACACCAAGTAGACAAAATAGTCCCATGGGACCAACCCCCAAAAACTCTTTGTTACCGAGATAACAATGGCAAAAAATTGAGATTTTTCAAAATATATTAATTTTTCTAATTTTTTAGAGGCTTTAGTGAGGTTCTAAAATTATCAATTCCTATGTAAAATTAGCTGAGAAATTCAATGAAACCAGTTTCAAGTTTGTAACTTCAACGGTTATTGAAATAATTAGAAAAATATGCTAAAAAACACCATTTTTCAACAATAAGGGTTATAAGGAATCATAAAATTGTATTTTTTATGAATGAAAGTTGAAGAGAGTCGGATTCTAAAGGAAAAGTGAAATGGCGGCGATTGAGTGAATCTTACCCAAATCTCAGAAATAGCGATCAAAAATAGCAAAATCGCTACTAAACACAAATTCATCACTTGTGCTATGTTTTGTCAATTTCGCGATTTCATTGAATTTCTTAGCTAAGTTTACATAGGAATTGATAATTTTAGAACCTCACTAAAGCCTCTAAAAAACTTGAAAAATTAATATATTTTGAAAAATTACAATTTTCCGCCATTGTTATCTCAGTAACAAAGCGTTTTTGGGGGTTGGTCCCGTGGAACTTTTTTGTCTACTTGGTGTAAGGAATCAGCCTGAGAAGTATTGCACATTCCTCCTGAAACACTCTGTATAAATAATTGTTTCTATGACAAGTTTTGATAAGAACTAGGATAGAATCATCATAGAATAGAAGTTGATGTTATCATTGCCTGACTCCTGAGAGAAATGATGTAAACTCATTACATTAGATAGCTTATCATTTTTCTAGAAAGTTTCCCGACTTCTATGAAATACAAAAAATATATCATTTAAAGAAAATTGTACGTTTATCTGACGCAATAAAGTTACCCGGTTTCGTCTGACTCTTGTAGGTGATGTAACCTGCTAACAGTAACAGTTGATTTGAAACATCTATTGTTTTTTCTGATTTCAAAAAGTCATCTGGTCAAGCTAAATGACAACTCTAATCGTCAACATCAGCTGTTGGAGCGCGAAGAAGCAGACGAGAGGGGCTAACTTTTTGGCGTCGGCTATATAATGCCTGAGAAAAGTGAGGTATGTTATATCTATCTCATTGGATAGCATCTAATCTATCTGAAATAACTCGAGTTTATTGAAACACCGTTTTGCCATATTTTTAGATGAGCTAGCTGATAATAAAGAATAATGTTTTTAGAAAATTCAGAAACGTGGATGAAGACAGATTAAATCACTGATTAAAGAAGATTCGAGAGAGTTTCAATGGATTTACTCATTCATAAAATCATGAACAAGATTGTCAAACTGAGAAGAAAAGTAAGAAAAACTCTTCAAAAAAGAAAAACAAAGCTTCTTGGCTTCTATGAATTCTAACAATCACGTATATACAACTACAATCACATAATATATAATTTGAATAATGATTTCAGCATAATTTCCTATTATATTCCAAAGACGATTGGAATAATTGAAAACTTCTTTCAATTTCCTATGACATTACTCACCCATATTTTGAAGGAACGCAAGCACAACTCTCCTTAGATGATCAAACTCCTGTAATTATGTTATTTGTCGGACATATTCCCAAAATTTCACAAATAATTAATTAAAGTTTAAACTCAAAGGATCGTTATCAAGTGATTTGAGAAGATCGAAATCTCGTAATTTTACGAAGAGATTCCGAATTGTCGCGTTAAAAATTAATAAATTGAAGCCTCAACTTTAAGAAACGGTAACATTCTTGCGACTTGGAATAGTACTTAACTTCAATTTACTCGCCAAACCATGCTAAACTAAAGTGACTTGAAACTTTATCTTAGTTCAATTTACTGATCTATCCATCCTATAGGCCAAGTCTTATATACTGTCCTGGACACTGAACTTAATTTAATATTACCTGCGGACCTGCGCACTAAGTAAAAGAAAATCTTGATTTGTAATGATTCACCCTCGAAAAATAATAATAGCCTACACAAATCATAGGGGATGAACAGAGTTGACACCTACTAACAAAGTGTGTTGAGTCTTTATTTAACCTCGATCAAAAGCGGAAGAAAAAGAAGAGGAGGCAGAATATGAGAAAGGATAAGAAGAAGAATGAAAAAAAAGGAGAAGAAGACGAAGAAGAAGGAGGAGGAGGAGGAGGAGGAGGAGAAGAAGGGTGGAGAAGAAGAAGCACTCGTGTAAAAAGAGGTGAAACTGATTTGGTTAGTGGTCAATGATATGTAAACAATGGTCGTGTGATCGTGTTTATTTTGATGTCGAGGTGTCAGGTGAGTGAAAAGTAGTAGAGGAAGAAGAAAGAGAAGGAGGAGAAGGATGAGGAGGAGAATGAGAAGAAAGGGTGAATGGGGGAAAAAATTATTGGAGAAGAAGAATAGACTTATAAATGTAGAAATTCATTCATTTATTTGAGAGAATAGAGCATACTTGATTGGATCAAAACCTCAAAACACAGACAACCAAGTCTTAAACGTATTTTTCCAAATTTTTATAAATATCTGATTCAATAATGAACTCATTAAATGTCATGGAAATCACTGTCGGCTCGTGCCCACGAAACAGGTGAAGTGTTCGTATCTTTTACTGTACAGCACTTCACCTGTTTCGTGGGCACGAGCCGCCAGTGATGGAAATGAAGAAGAAGAGAGCCATGAAGGTGATTGACTCACGAAGAGAAAAACTAAGTGGATTCTGGAGTTAAATGGGATCAGAATAAGGGATAATTGGAGAAAAGTAATACAAAATACTCAAAAATATGGAACAAGAAGGAAAACAGAAAGACAAAAGACTGAAAAATATGAAACAAGAAATGAAAGGGGGAAATTAAAGGACTGAAAAAATATGAAACAAAAAGGAAAGGATGAAGACAAAAGGTTGAAAAATATGAGACAAGAAATAAAAGAGGAGAATAAAAGGCTGGAGAAACATGAAACAAAAACAAGAAGAGATCTGGAATGAAACAATGATGAAGGAAAGTTGACAAAGAAAAATCGGAACTATTATAATTGTTTGTGTCTCTTTCCATATTGTGGGGGAAAAGAGTGAATATTTCCATGTCAAGTGTCAGCCCTTGTTTGTTACTTATTGAGTGGCGGCGAAAAAGCATAATAACGTCAATAAGGGGTTGCTGAAAAGGGCTCTGAAAATAGGTGTCTTGCTATAGTCTGTCCAAGCAAAGAAGACCTTCTGGCAAGATGGGAAAATGACTCCAGATCGTTTAAAATTGGTTCAAAAATTATAAATTTGCTATCAAATTGTAGGAAACATTCTGTTCTACAATTTGAGACCAAAGTTATAATTATTGAACCAATATTGAGCGAGCTGGAGTCATTTTCTCATCTTGCCAGAATGTCTTCCTTGCTTCGACATACTATATTATTATCATTCGGCTGACAATAGGCGTTTGAGTTGTCCGATCATGATGTGATGTTTTGATTTCTCTTTCACCGATCACACTTTCACCCCCTTATTTTATTCGTCCTCTTCTTTTTCTTTATATTTTTCTTCTCCTTTTTCTTTTTCTTCTTCTTTTTTTCTTCCATTAGCACAGCTTTTGTTGTTGTTTGACACAATAATCGGTTTGCTTTTAGTTAATGTCCGATTTAATGGTGTGATCGAGTGACTGTTGAAGGGTAGCAGAAGAAGAAGAAGAAGAAGAAGAAGAAGAAGAAGAAGAAGAAGGAAGAAGTGAGTTGAGAAAATTCTGTTCCATCGTAACTCAATTGTAATTGTCCTTAACAAAATTTACAAAATTACAATTCACTTTAGTTATTCTTGTAAATCTATTTCTTCATTACAAAATCTACAAAGTTACAATTCACTTTCTAGTTATTCAAGTAAATCTATTTCTTAATTACGCGCTCACATACGGTCTGGTGAGGTTCACATTCTCTTGTATTTTATTTTTCTGTATTTACATTGAATATTGTCAATTTGATTATTTTTGTAGTATTGTACAAGGAATCAACAAATTTGATTTGAATTTGACAAAAAAATTTCAATTATTAAAAATTATGATCGGTCATTTAAAAACTAAAGATCTGATTAATCTAAGGGTAAGAGTATGTCAAAAAAGTAAGACTTGAGGTGAGGCTTAGGCTTGGGGTTTATAGTATGATATGTTATACTATGATATTAAGTTATATATGTCGAACTATGTATATACTATGTAGCATCCGCAGCCTAACCTTAATCCTCACCTTATTTGAAATGTTCTTACCCTTAGAGAAAAACGTTGCATGATATTTAACCGTTCAAAAAATTTGAGTAATAAAACAAATATGATAAAAATACTATAAAACATGATTTCTTGATCCATTTACGAATTGCAATGTGTACTCTTCCACTTTTATTGAATTAACGACATGCAGTCTTGTTTTTTTGTGGATTGAAAATTGAAATAGAACTTTGAGACTTTATTGGATAATTTGAGGTTGGAGAGGAGAGGTCCCAAAATCGTATTAAATATTCATGGAACCACTTTGCAGGCTTCCTTTAACCACCCTACCACTTATCCACTCAATTATTATGGCCATAGTTCATAACTCTCGTTTGTTGTTTGTTATATTTTCCACCAATTATTCAATAGATCACTCAATTTCTGTGAAAATTGATTGAATAATATTGGAAAAGTGGTTTTAGTATTTTTCAACTATGAATGACTAGTATCGCATTAGGAAATAGTGAAATACTAATCCATTTTGCATTTGGATTTATAGAGTAAATTAAGACAAATTATGAAGGCTAAATTATTATTGGTACTAATGATTTTTCTGATTGTTGATCTTAGTTTGTATTGTGTTTTGCCATGATTTATAGCCTACTGTTATTAAATGCTTTGCTGTAACGTGGCATTTAGCATGTGATTGTTTCTTCTTGCTGAATTTTTATTCAGATAGATTGATTCTGGAGAGATATTCAACTGATATTTTGATAAAACCTTAAATTGTGGGATGAAAAATAAAACATGCAACATAAAAGTAGTCGATTTTATTTTGTTTCATTATAAATATCAAATATGAGTACTATACAATACACAAATACAACAATAGATAATAAGATGAGATGGAAAATTTAATAATAAGCTAACGAAGTACATAGTTTGATTTCGGAAAGAGAGTCCAATTAATTTAAGTAAGTGAAAACAAAGGTTGTCATGTCAGATACTCAAAGTTTATTTAAAATACCATACTTTGTACAGTGTAACCTTTGTTTTTACTTACCTAAATTATTGATAAGTCCCACAACCTCTCTGATAAAAGTGTAAATTTCAGAGTCCAATCTTAATAGTAGTTTATGCAACGGTTGTATAATGGGAGCCTTTATAGCATGAGGTGAGATGTAAGTTAGAGCCACGAGCGAAGCAAGTGCTCTAAATATCTCACGAATGCTATAAAGGAAACTGAAATAGGAATTTTTCAATACGCCCGTAGATAAAAACAGTTTTTGAACAGAATGTGAATAACATAAACATTCATATTATTCTACTCTCTTGGTTTGACAACGGAAATTTTCAAAGAAAAGCATTCATTTTTGCGATACTTAACTATAAAAATTTTATTTTATTTCACATTCTGAAACTGAAGTGTTTTAGATTTCTTCTTTGTTCTCGTTATTTCTACTTTGATCTCATTTGAATATTATATTTTAACAGTTACTGATTGAAAATATTGTTTTATTGATGTTTTTGAAGATCTTTTTCCTAGGATACAAACATTTTATAAGCTGTACAAATTTCGATATCATGCTAACTATAAATAATAGAGTGAATTTAAAAATTTTATACAATTTTTCAACATTATAATATGACACAGGGTGAGATGCACAAAGGTTGATCAGAGTCTAATAATTGATCAAGATTAATTATTGATCAGGATCAATTATTAATCAGAGATTAGCATTTATCCACATTTAGGCACCTTGATTATCTTACTTCAGTAGTATATCTATAAAAGGCGTATACGAAATTATTTACAAAATTAAAAATGTTATAATAATCACATTGAACATATAATAATAGATTAATATATTCTAATAAATAGCTGATAGAGATAATGTACCTGTATTATTATAACTAGATATTTCCATATTATTAATAAATTCGCTAATTTCCTAACAGCTTAAATACTATGAACACTTATAATGGATACTAAATTGAGATAATATTCGAACCAAAAAAAGTTTGGTTGATAAAAATGACTAGCTTTTGTAAAATTGGATACAATTTTTTGTATACTCAAATTCACAGTTGAGTCAAACTTAAAAATTAAACTTAAAAACTTGTCGTTGACTATTTTACACCTTACACCTAATTAGAGCTTAGTCGCTATAATTTTTTATAAAGTTATAAATTTTTGACAGTATATTTAAAGCTGCTCTAACCGAATTTTTTTCTATATAGCTCTAAAAGTTTTCAATATTATTTTTTAACATATATAGTAATACAAAATTCGATCATTAAATTGCTATATATAATCAATTTTTACTAATTTGCAATAATTATGACGAACTTCAATACGATAAGAGCAACTCATTGAACATCAAAGAAAGTTTAATTTGAAGATACCATAATAAATTTCATTGATTCAATCAATTTTTTTTTCAATTTCAGTATTATTCCCATTATTCCTAATTGAAGTGTGGGAAAAGATAGAGGTTTGAACCTCAAACTCAAGAAATCTTCAATACACTTCTAACCTGAATACATAAGGCATATCTTACCTTGGAAGTATCATGCGAAATCTTATTCATCCAATAAATTTATTAATTTTATAATTCCTTTCAATATTCAAGCGCAGATATCATATACTGTATATTACTCACCTAAACAAGAGTTAATTAATAATTCCTCAACACATGAGGCATAATAAACTTTTCTTCTCAATTCATTTTAGCCAAATCGTAGAATTTTAAGGAATAAAAAACTTTACTGATATTCTGAGTCAAATCACATTGTTTTTTCCTCCTTAAGTAGTAGCCATAATCTTAGGCCCCAAATGATGGTGATGATGATGATAGCCGGCCGTCGTCGGCGCCGCCCCTGCGTGTGCATGCGCGTGCGGGAAGTTGAAGCCCAACTGATGATGATGGGGATGATGATGGTGATGCGTTGACGTCATACTGCTGAACGGTGACGATGCGGCTGATGATTGTTGATGATGATGGTGATGGTGATAGTAGGGATCGGTGGTCACGTGGTGTCCGGAGAGGTGGTCCGGGTAGGCGGACGAGGGTGGCTCGGATTTAATTGAAACTGCTGAACTGCTGGGTCCGGGGAGCAGGGAGGTGTGTCCGAGGTAGGGACGATCGCTCCGGGAATCGTGTTTGACGGCGTCTGGAAAATGGGGAAATTTTGATGAAAATGTGTAGAAGATTTGAGAAAAATTGAAAACATTCATTGAGGGAGAAATGCTTAAACTAAGGAAACATTTGAGGAGAGTTGAGAAAATTTATTAATGAAGAAATCCAACATTTTATTGAGAAGAAGTGAGTGAATTAAGAAAGTTCCAACATTTGTTGAGAAAGAATTGCATGAATTGAGGATAATTTCATCATTATCAATTATTGTGAATTGTAGAAGAAAAAACAAATGAATAAATTGAGAAAATTCAAACATTTATTGAGAAAGAAATGCATACATTGATAAAACTTGAGCATTTATTGAGGAAGGAATGCATAGCTTTCACTCATTGTTTTCTCGTGTAAAAAGATCTCATAGGGGTTTCCCATGCATGATTGAAAATCTCCTCTATTTTTCTAGGTATATAATCGACATTTTGATAGCATCAATAATCTATCTAGCACCTATTTCAGTATATTAGATATATTCCTATTTCACCTATATCTAGCACCTACTAGCACCTAGTAGGAGCATGATTTGATTTTGTATAGCCTCATCAAACATCCCACCGCCAACTTTTTTAAAACATTTTTTTTTTACTTTGTTTTCGACTCTGTCATCCGTTTGGAATCTACTTATCACCTTTGCTTGAAATACTTGCTATCAAGTCGCAATTGTAACAATTATAAATATATTATAAATAATAATAAATGTTATTGATAATATTAATATAAAAAATAATAAATAAAATTCTGATGAATTCTTGGACTCTTATTTTGTGGGTTATAATGCATGATATTCACTCCATGCTGAAACCGAAGGAAAAATCGCAACAAAGAAAATAAGCTGATTCTATCAGGCTAAAAAATTAAACAAACGAAATCCTTGATTTTATAATTTTTTAATAAATATCGACCAAGCCGGAGTCATTTTCCCATCTTGCCAGAATGTTTCTTTGCTTGGACAGACTATAAATCTACATGAAACTCGTACTGACCTTGCGCTCCACTCGCTACCGCACTCTCCTGCCCGCCGCTTCCTCCACTAGCCGCAGCGGCAGCTGATGCGTTCGCCTTCTTCGGTTTGCGTTTCCTCGTCTGTATGCCGTCCTTGCGCATGGCCAGGGGCCGAGGCACGGCGTGCAGTTTGTAGTAGAGGCCGCACGCGTTGCACACGGGCTCGCCGTCGTTGTTGCGTCGCCAGAGTGTGGTGGTGCGCGTGCCGCAGTTGCTGCACGACAGGCCGAGACGGCGGGTGGCTGTCTGCAAAGTGAAAAATTATTTTAGTAAAAACTATTTTTTGATTTATTATACATTAGTAGCCCTTATGACGAAGTAAACATTCGTAATATAGTATGTGAATTGAGTTGCGATGGCTAGAGCAGCAAGCAGCTCGAGCTTCCGCTCGGGAATGCTATAGTTTGACCAAGCAAAGAAGGCCCTCTGGCAAGATGAGAAAATGATTCCAGCTTGGTCAATATTTGTTCAAGAATTATCAATGTGGTCTTAATAGTAGATCAAATTGTTTCCTACAATTCGAGATCAAATTGATAATTTTTAAATCAATATTGACCGAGCTTCAGTCATTTTCCCATCTTGCCAGAGGGTCTTCTTTGCTTGAACAGACTATACCTTCAGATGATAAAGCTAAGCTGGAAGAGTGTAAACAAGTGTCCAAAACAGTATGTATGTCTGGCTCAACAGCCCATGAAGGGCCTAGGCCTACCAACTGGTTGCCAGTTTCAAATTCAGTCCAAAACAGTCTTGAAGCTAATAAAATTTTTATCAATGGCAATAAGACCGAACTAATCACTCACTAAATAACGTGGGTGAAAATCAAACTGTAAGAATAAACAGCAGAACCAAGAGCCGATAAATGAGAGCAGAGAGAGCGAACAGAAGAAAGAGAGAGTAAGTGAATAAAAGAGAAGATGGGAAGAATTATGAGAGATGAGAGAGAGATTAGAGAGATTGAGAGAGTGAAGAGAGAGAGAGAGAGAGAGAGAGAGAGAGAGAGTAAGTGAGAGGTGAAAGAGTTAAAATTAGTGTAGGGAAGTAAAACATTTATTCAAAAGAGCGAGTGAAAGAATAAAAGAGAAAATGAGACGAATTATGAATGAAATGGAAAAAAATAAGTAGTATATAGAATAATGAGAGAGGTGGAATCAAGATGGAAGAGAGAGAGAGAAGAGAGAGAGAGAGAGAAAGACAGAGATGGAATAATAAAACAGAAAGAGATGAGAAATTTCAAAACAGCGAGTAAAAGATAAAATGAGAAGAATTATGGAAGAAAAATAACATCTAAAGAGAAGAGAAGGTGAAGAGAAGAAGAAAGAGAGAGAAGAAATGATAAAATAAGTATTTGAAATAATAAAAGAAATGTATGAAATAATAAGAGAGAAGAAAGAAGGTAGAAAAAAGAGAGAGAAAGGGCTGAAAGAGCAAGTTAGTGTAGCTGAGTACTGAATTTGTCCAAAAGAGCGAAAAAACATAAAATAGAAAAAATGAGATGAATGATTAGAAGAAATGATAAAATAAGTATTTGGAATAATAAAACAAGTGTATGAAATAATAAGAGAGAAGAAACAAGGTAGAAAAGAGAGAGAGAGAGAGAGAAAGAGCAAGTTAGTGTAGCTGAGTACTGAATTTGTCCAAAAGAGTGAGAAAACATATAATAGAGAAAATGCGATAAATTAAGAGAAGAAATAATAAAACAAGGTATAATATGGAATAATAAGATGGAAAGAGAGCGTGCTAAAGAGAGATAAAAGAGCAAAAAGAGCAAAATAAAAAGAGTAAAACGAAGTACAGCATTTGTCCATTAGCAGTGATCAACATATTGTAGGCAGTGAGCTCGGCCCAGCCCTCCAAACTACATTATACGTCCTCACTCTTTATTGCTTGTAGACACGAGTACAACGTACAACAAGAACAACAAGAAAGAACAAGAAGAACAAGCGACGTGACCAGCTGTAGAGCGCGCGTGCGCACGGACACGCGTGCGAGAATTTCTGTACAGAAATATTGTTGTGTAAATTTGTGTAATATAGTGTTGTAGTAAGTGTAAGTTAGATTATTCATTTGACAAAATACATTATGGATTAAATATAGACACATTGATCAAAACGTTTTATCTCATAATTAATTATTATGACTAAATTAAAATGACAATGAGTTGTAATGTAGGCCTACGGTGTTTCATAATAATGCATGATAAAATGTGAATCACGGGTTTTGATGTAAACCTCTATTGCTCTATAATTATATTCTCTCCTCACTTTGAAACTCCTGAGTTGCCTCTCAGGAAAAATACAATCTTCCGACTACTTTTGATATTCGGAAAAATAGTTTCGATTAATTTTGAACAATTTTCTCGCTTTCACCAACCACTTCAAACAGATAGGCTAAGTTTCTAGAGCGTTGAAATCTTGAAAACTTAATGTCTTCTGTTCGAATTGACAAACATATTCATGAATTAAAACACAATTATTGGTCAGATATAGAAATTTAAAAACCAATAAAAAGGAAGAATTCTCCTTGTCATTTTGATTTAAAAAATATTTTTTTCCTACAACTCATGCATAATTGTGAGAGAAGTAATATTCATAAGAAAGCAATGGTGGAAGTAAATGAAATAAATATTTTCACGATTCTTCAATTTTATCGAAAAAATTCTTATTTACCCAGGAACCTTCCTCATGTACAGTTGGGCTAAAATTTCTTGGCACCTGACAGCTGCAAGAAAGTAGAGACCAAGCGAAGCTGAGTGTCATCAACTTCATTAAAATCATTGACTGCTGCTCTAATCATAACCATCTATCATTTATCATTCTATTGTAGAATGATAGAAGGTTATGCTCTAATCCACAGTCTAATGTAACAATAGTTGCATCATTTTAAAGAACGGTTCCCGCACTATGCCCCTGGGTCAGCTGGTTCTTGCTGATGTCAAAAATTTTGGCTCAACTGTAGATATGAGGTCAAATCGAGAACTTGAAGAAGACCAATCTGATAACGCTGCTTTGTTTTCACGGGTGGAAGGCTCAATCATCAACTTATGTTGCGTAAATTATAGTTGCACAAACTTACATCAAAACTATTAGATTTACAATATTATAGTTATACATTACTCAATTGGATTATTGTTTATTTCAGATCCTTACATTGTCGTAACCAACCTGAGTCAACGAAGGGCTGACCAGCCGTTTAGCGGGTTTGACCAGGGGTCGATTCATGCCGTTCATCTTGTGGTACAGACCACAGGCGTTGCACAAATAGTGTCCGGTTCCGTCGCGACGCCAGAGTGGCGTCGAAATGGCGCCGCAGTTGACGCACTCCCGGCCCTCACCCATTTGGAACTCCATGCTGCCGTCTGAGGAGAAAAACGGACGGAAAATTAGGAGAATGCCGAGAAAATTTAAGTCAAATAATTATAGTTAACAATGCATTAAGGTAGTCCATTACTATAGTCTGTCCAAGCAAAGACGACCCTCTGACAAGATGAGAAAGTGACTCCATATCCATCAATATTGGTTCAAAGATTATTGATTTGGTCTCAAATTGTACATCAGAATGTTTCCTACAATTTGAGACCAAATCAATAATTTTTGAACCAAAATTGACCGAGCTTCATTCATTTTCCCATCTTGACAGAG
The DNA here is from genome assembly GCA_017141385.1 of Sogatella furcifera. Lineage (NCBI taxonomy): Eukaryota > Metazoa > Arthropoda > Insecta > Hemiptera > Delphacidae > Sogatella > Sogatella furcifera. The sequence continues at coordinate 3,048,137 of CM029558.1, read as the reverse complement.
GGTCTTCTTTGCTTGAAAAGACTATACAAATTTCGCACGGGCTCATCTATAGTCAGTCCAAGCAAAGAAGACCCTCTAGCAAGATGGGAAAATTATTCCAGCTTGATTAATACTGTATCTGTTCAAGAATTATAAATCATGTGGTCTCTATAGTAGATCAAATTGTTTCCTACAATTTGAGATCAAATCAATAGTTTTTGAACCAAAATTGACCGAGCTTGATTCATTTTCCCATCTTGCCAGAGGGTCTTCTTTGCTTGGGTAGACTATACCCGAGATGCAATAGAAACAAGTAGTTTTATAGAGCAACGCACACTGGTCAGCTGATTTTCAATTTGCTTTGCTCCATCCAACTACATGTTTTTATTGCATCTTGTGTCCAACATGTTCCTGCGACTTGTAGTAATGGAAACCTACCTTGAGTGACAGAAAATGTCAGTCATTCCTACAAATCACCCTGTTGAACGAACGAAATTCTAATGACCAGGAATTTGAACGTACGTTCTATGCCGTTATAAGTGAGATATAAGATCAGGATCTGATCTCGTTATTCATGAGATATAAGATCTACTGAATAGAAATCGAACCATAATATAATTATCATTGCATAATTTCATAAACTTTTTAGAGCATTGAATCCTTGAATATATTCATCTTTAAAGATATAAGATATTGGATTGATCAGATAATTCACAGCTCATTTAATTTTGTGAGTTGAGAGTACATGAGTCAAGTAATCTAATATTTACTATTCTAGCTAGCTTCAAGCTGAATTTTGTTTCCAAAATGGAATTACTCAAACTTATTTTGGAGAATCTAGATTAATGTTATGGATATCCATAAGAATCACTTGAGATTTCTGACATAATATTGACAACTTAATTGTCGTCTATCTAGGATGACTGATTCCTAGACAGCACTTATATAATACTGTCACTTCCGACTAACAGGCTGTACCCACAAAACAGGTGAAGTGTCCGTATCTTTTACTGTACAGCACTTCACCTGTTTCGTGGGCACGAGCCGCCAGTGCTAACAGCTCGAACTGTGTCAGTCAAAAACTTCAAGTGGATGAAGAAACTGTCAGTCCAAAATAGCTGTAAACCGGCAGGCCGATCGTTGAACTGTCAGTACGATCTGACTGACAGAGGATTGGAACCTTACAGTTTTTGACCGTCACAGTCCAAACAGACAGTCAGAACTGCCAGTGGATGTAGACCCTAGAATATGAGTAAAAATTTCAACAAAGAATGATAGAACTCTCTCCTAGAATAATAAATATAGTCTGTACAAGCAAAGAAGACCCTCTGGCAAGATGAGAAATTGACTCCACCTCGGCCAATATTGGTTCAAAAATTATTGATTCGATCTCAATCGTAGGAAACATTCTGATCTACAATTTTAGACCAAATCAATAATTTTGACCTAGCTGGAGTCATTTTCTCATCTTGCCAGAGGGCCTTCTTTGCTTGGACATACTATCCAAGGATCCTCTTTGATTTCAGTAGAACAACTTACCATAATGCGCCGGATTATTGTAATCGTATGCTCGCCACATAATCGATGTTTGCGCCGCCGCGTAGAAGGTGCTCGGCAGATGGTGATGTGGAGGGGGGTGGGGAGGAGGGTGCGCTGCAGCCGGATGTCCCCCCTGATTAACACCCCCCTGGTAGGCCGCCTGGGACGCCTGCATTTGCGGGGCGTCATAGTGTGAGGTGGTCGTTACGCCTTGGGTGGCCAACGATGGAGATCCGCCACCCCAGTTTCTGCCGGGCACGTAGAGTAGTTGTTGTTGCTGTTGTTGTTGATGTTGTTGGTGTTGTTGTTGACAGTGGGAGGCCGGGGTGGAGGAGGGGGTGGACGAGGTGCTAGTGATGGGGTTGGTGTCCCAGGCTGTAAGAAAACCGAAGAAAATTAGTTGAGGAAATAGTAACGTGTTGAGCTATGATCTTAGTTTGAAAAGTAATCCAGTTGCAATATTGTATAGTGTTATAGCATTGTTTATGTTATAACAATATAGTTGTATATTTGTTAATATAGTGTGCAATATAGTTGTAACAATATGTTATAATATAGTTGTGATAGTAGTTCGTAATAGTACTCACTAGCCTACTTCTCCTTGTGCTTTGCAACAGATGATGATGTCAATAATAATATGTTAGAGTTGTCATTTAGCTACGTCTATTCACGATAAATTGAGACAAAATGAACAAACTTTTTGCGTTTGTGTGAGTGTCAGTGTGGGATGACTACCATAGCAATTGAAAAAAAATAACCAAAAAAAAGACGTAGCATAATATTACTTCATAGCATTGGCAATGCGTGAGTGTCGTTGATTGTTTACGTAGTACGGGTGGTATGATTTGCCATCGCAACGATAGTTAGTTTACTTCATGAGTTTGTGTACTTGCCTCAAGTCATATCGTGAATGAGGTAAGTTATAGATAATGTTTTTGTAATCAAGAGATGCTTTACATCAGCTATTAGTAGGTTACATCACAAACAAGAGACAGATGAAAGATGAAAGCATCAAACTCGTTGGCCTAAGGCGGGTATTACACGATAATAGTTCTATGACATATTTCTATTATCAAACATCTATGATGATGAAATATTACCGTGTAAAGAACCAAATATTATAAATGATCAAATTCTATGTCATAAGTTCTCCTATAGAGAACATATTATATAATATCTTTGATAATAGATGTATGACATAGAACTATTATCGTGTAATAGCGGCCTAAACAATTTACACTATACAGTGCAAGGCCTACTGTATATGAGTCTGCAAAAAAACGGATGAAGATGACTCAACATTTTAGAGAAACAGTTCTTGTTTAGACATACGTACTCATTCTAGCTTGTAAATGATTCCTTCAACAAGGCAATTTTCAATTCAGTAACAGGAATCAAAAACTTATATGAGCTTGAAACTTTAAAATTGCGAACTAGAAGATTATAGTCTGTCCAAGCAAAGGCAAAGACGACATTCTGGCAAGATGGAAAAATGTCTCCAGCTCGGTCAATATTGATTCAAAAATTATAAATTTGGTCTCAAATTATAGATGAGAAAGTTTCTCACAATTTTGAGACTAAATTTATAATTTTTTAACCAATATTGATCGAGTTGGAGACATTTTCCCATCTTGACAGAATGTCTTCTTGACTAAAGTAGAACTTACTTGTTGAGTTTTCGTTGTAGTTAGATGAGATAGCCATTGCTCCCGGAGTGTTGGAACCATGAAACATTGTGAGTCTCAAATCAAATATAACATCGCAGGACGCATTCTGCAACAGAAATTTGGTACGAAAGATTAGCTTAAATTCATCACTGAATAGAATTACTATTGATGAAATTGGTAGAATTGATGGTGATAGTGTGAAATCACCACATAATAAGAAAGCTTGGATTTTGTAAAAATTCACTAATTTATTATAAAAGCTTACAGAGCCAGGTTCCACAATTTACCATTGCATCTTCAACTGTAGCCTACTGAGTTAAATTAGCCTACTATTGGTTATTCTGAACAAAGATACATGAATAACTTGGAAGGTTTACGCACTTTAAGTAGGTACTATCGCTAATTATATTTATTATTATTCTTAACAAAAATCCATGAATGGATTGAAATCTTCATGAACTTTTAAGAAAGGTGAGAAATAATAGAGAAAATAGAAAAAGGAAAAAGATGAAACAATAGAAGATTTTTAATACATGATTTTTGCATCTTATAAAATGTTTATACAATTGAACAACGTTGAACCAAACAACTAACTCATCAATTAGAATTAATATAATTATTTTATGCAGTCAATGGATATAAGAAGTTCATCACTGGCGGCTCGTACCCACGAAACAGGTGAAGTGCCTGTATCTTTTACTGTACAGCTCTTCACCTGTTTCGTGGGCACGACATTAAATAAAATAGTTGAGTCTTGAGTCATTAGTAGTTTATTATGAGTCAACATAAAATAGTTGACTCTTGAGGGTTTATTTGTTAGAGTCAAATATTTTATTCCACCAATTCCTTATATCCATTGTATTGCATATTACATAGATTGAATACTATTGGATGCAATATTTAATGGTAAAATTTACTCTCTTACATCTGCTTCATATACCCTCAAAATGATTTAGTCTATCCAAACAAAGAAGTCCCTCTGGCAAGAGGAGAAAATGACTCCAGCTCGGTCAATATTGTTAAAAAATACTGATTTGTTCTCAAATTGTAGATCAGAATGTTTCCTACGATTGATACCAAATCAATATTTTTTGACCCAATATTGATCGAGAAGGAGTCATTTTCTCATCTTACCAGAGGGTCTTCTTTGCTTGGACAGATTATACCTGTTGTTTTATCAAGATTTAATTGTTAACAAATTGTTAAAAGACGAGACAATAAAAAAAATCGATTTTTTTCAATTTCTAGATGGTCATCTAGTCCAACACTTGTCATACAAAATCCATTGTTTGTTTGCCTTATTTATAAACAATAGGTGAGTGACAATATGAGAGATAAGCGGGAATTTTAAAAAAATGACAGGAAGTTCTTTGATAAGAACTGCTACCCACAATGCATTTCGAACCACATCAGGTGTGCAAAACTACTGAAATGATAAAGCTTATCACCCACAACTACATATATACACGGGTGTAAGTGTTGTTGCTATATAGTACATTTTCAACACATGGTTTTTAATAGTTGGTAGACAGTATGGACAGTATGCGGGTACTTATGTTACTTCATAACTGTAATTTATTGACTCAGTTACTGGGTCTTTTAAAGGTCTACTGAACTTGAATTTAGTTGAATTCTGAAGCCTTTAAACTTGTATTGTATTCTAAAGTCTTTCAACTTGAATTTAATTGAATTCTAAAAGCTTTCAACTTCAACTCAATTGATGCCTTTCAACTGAAAAAGAAGGAATTGAATCAAACGCCTTTGAAGTTGAAAAGCTTTAGAATTCAATTTCGACTTGAAGGGTTTATGAATTGAATTCAATTTATTTCCATAGAACTTGCATAGGGAAATCTTTAGGTTACAGAATTGACAAACAAAATTAGTGCAATCCAAGAACACCAAATGAATAATCAATTTTCCACCAGAAATAGTATAAATCAATACTTTTTCAGACTCCACTAGCAAAATACGTACAAGTGTTTGACGGCGGATCACGTTTTAGAATTGCCTAGTAAATGTTATTATGGAGAGAATAGAATTAGTAGGAATAGGAAAATTATGCAATCCTTCAATATTGGGATATATTATGCCTATAGGAATGTCGCAGAGAAATGTATAATGTATGTTCTAGAGAAACTCTGGATTATTTGAGTTCAATTGAAGATTGAACTCAATCTAAGATTTCAAATCTTAGATCTACAATCTGTAGATTTTTCTAATTCTACAAGATAAAAATGATTCATAACTTAATTTCTGCAACATAAACTATGAACTTTGATTGATTTTATTGGTTCTCCCACCCACTCTACATCCCAACTACTCTCGAAGACTCTATGGCTAAGTTTAATTTATAAATAAGCTTATGAATAAATCAATTCATTCGAGAGTATACAATCATTCAAACAATCTTGAGATGGATAACGTTATAAAGAAGATTGATAAGGTACGAAACAGCCTTCCGAAACTTGAAACATGTCGAAATATTTAGACAAAAATAGTAATAAGACCTAGTTGCTCAATTACAGTAATTAGTATCTGTATGATCAGCAGTTCAATAATTTCCTACCCCTCGTGAATTGTTCAAGATCGCTGGAAACTTTATTTTGTACTGTATATATTTTATGTATGTTGTATTATTTTGTACAAATAAATTTCAAATTCAATTTTGCTTCAAAGTACAGAATAAGGAGTTTACTTTTGACAAAATGACAAAATATTCAATACTTTACAATTACAACGTACACTCCATCATCAACTTCAAAGACACCCTTGAGATCGCCCCCAAGTTCTATAATAATAATGAAATCCAAAACACTCACGAATGAAAATTCCACTACTTTACAATAATCTTTCCTAATTTCTGTATTATCAAATAATTAAGAAACACATTTTTTGTACGCTTCCAAGTTCTTCAACCATAATCAAATCCAACCCTCTCGAACAAAAGATTTCTTCACTCAACAACAATATCTCGAACTACATAACGCTCAAAAATTCTTATCAATTCGAAAAATACTCCCCTTATCCCTCCCTAGTTCAACTTCATCAACTCCAAAATCCCCCTCACGCCTCACGATCAAAACACCCCATCTGCCAGCCTTCCAAAAACCTACTGGTCCCGTCCGCCATCTTTGATACAGCTCACGCACGCGCACACCCAGACTGGCGCCCAAAACAGGCCACGCCCTACTGAAACCAGAACTTGTAGGGGGGAGGGGGTGAAAGGGAGGCTAAAAGAAGGATCCAAACACAGCCTCTCAGACGAGCGAGCAGGGATGCAATTCTTTTTTTAGTCACCACTTTTTTGTTCTGTTTTTTAGTCTGTCCAAGCAAGGAAGACATTCTGGCAAGATGGGAAAATTACTCCAGCTCGGTCAATATTTGTTCAAAAATTATAGATTTGGTCTCAAATTGTAGATCAGAATTTTTTCTACAACTTGAGACCAAATTCATAACTTTTGAACCAATATTGATCAAGCTGGAGTCATTTTCACATCTTGCCGGAATGTCTTCTTTGATTGGATAGACTAAAGTCGATGCGTTTTTGTTCCTCTTTTCAGTCGTTGTCGTTTTTCTGTTGGCGTCAAAAGCGTAGTCGCTTTTAGTAGTTTGCGCATGCGCGTGCTTGCTGAGAAGATGTTTTTTAAAGACAAGATCATGTTAGGAATGAAGCGTACATCATTCTTGAGATTATAACTAGAAAACTGTGACAGCTGGGTCGTATAGAATTTCGTCTATTTGCATTCGGTAAATGACAGGATAGTGTAATGATGAGTTAAAAATTTATTTGATAAATCCAATATATTTTCTGTTTGCTTATGAAATTCTACGATCAATCCCTTATAAATATTAGGAGGTGTATTAACAAATTAATTTATTATTATAATAAAAATTAAAAATTAATAAGTAAATTGGATTTGGTGCATAGAAAGTGTATTTATACAGTGCGAATTTATTGAGTAATCATCACCAACATGAGAATCTTAAATCATGATCATTCAAATATTGGATTAAGACTCTGTAATAGTAGACTATCATTATTATGAAGACAGTTCATTGATATTATAGTTGACGCCTAATAGGCGGTTTCGTCTGTCTGTTGTAGCCTACATAATAGAAGCTACAAACAGCTGATAGGCTAATGCTTTGTCTCTGTTGATTTCAAAAACATAATCTAGGCATCGCTAAATGACAACTCTAATTGTACAATAGTACATTAAATATAGTTATAATGGTACGTGTATTAGTAGTCTGTCCAAGCAAAGAAGACCCTCTAGCAAGATGAGAAATGACACCAGTTCGGTCAATATTAGTTCAAAAATTATTGATTTGGTCTCAAATTGTAGATCAGAATGTTTACTACTATTTAGACCAGATCAATGATTTTTGAACCAATATTGACCGAGCTGGAGACATTTTCTCATCTTGCCAGAGGGTCTTCTTTGCTTGGACAGACGATGCTGCAGAATCTTCATCGGAGTAATCACGGAGTCGAATAGGCTACTTGCAATACAGAGCCACACGCAATAAACTTCAATAAGTCACAGAGGAGAAATTTTCGTTATTTTCTTCTCTGTGAATAAGTTTTTCATGCTTTGTCGACATCTTCTTCCTTTTGTTCTCACTTTTTCCATTACAGCGTAGGGGATTGTCATAATAATTTTCATAATATTTTGTTAACAATCTGAAAGTCATTCAATTACCATGTAAGTTCAAGTCATTCAATGTAGTACGTACATTTATTCAAGGCTACTATTATAGGGCTCAGGCGAAAATATACGAATATATATATACATTCTCGTATTAGGCCTACAGCATGTCAACCCAAGTATAGCTGAAGTCAAAAAATTATATGATTCCATCTGCTCCTTGTGCGTTCCAACAGCTGATGTTGTCAATAATTAGTGTTGTCATTCAGCTATTCCAAAAAGATGCTCTTGAAATGAAAAGAGACAATGGAAGCTTCACATCAGCGTAAAAAGGGTTACATCAGCAAGGAAATCACTCAACTTTGGCAACACCTATATACAGTAGTAGCAGTTCATGAGATCAATTCAAATTTTTAACGCCTGATTTCTCAAAACTCAATTCTTTATTGAATTCAACCGATGCATAAAGATTCTACGTTTTCAGACGATGCCTGCAATGCTCAATTGTCTTTATGACTAAGTTCTTGAGTCAATGTGAATTCGAAAGCCCGATTGCTCAGAAATTATTGCATTCAAAATTCAACCGATTTACAATGATATGTCATTATATCATATATTTTATGTGTCGAAGCGGCGATGTTCCATTGGCTTTGCCAAATCACGTCAATTTCCGGTGGTTAATTATTGTATTTGATCTAACAGGCCAACAGCACCTAAGTATGAGTATCTTTTTTCCAAATTCAAGTCGGCCAAAGTAAAGAAGACATTCTGGAAAGAATTTTGAGTACTACTTACTGGATATAATCTAGTCAAACTATTTCCTGTTTGTGAAAATTTTATTGTTTATAAAGGAAAATGAATTTCATTATTTCAAAGATGGTTCAATGACTACAGCTGGGTCAACATTGGTTCAAAAATGATAAAATTTGGTCTTAAATTGTTGATCAGAATGTTTCTTACTGTTTGAAACGTCTTAATTTATAATTTTTGAACCAATATTAACTGAATTGGAGTCATTTCCCCATCTTGCCAGAATGATTTCTTTGCTTGGACAGACTTTAATTTTTCAGCTATTGAAACGTTGTCCTTGCAGTTTCTTATTCTCCAGTTTAACTACAGGTTCTTGAACTCTGATCACTCCAAAAACTATAAACTAGTGGAAGGCCATTGCTTGTTAGTGCGCATGCGTGAGTGAGTGAGAGGTGACCGGTTCAAAACATAAATCAAAAGAAAAAGCCCCTGAAAACTTATAATGTAAATTATTACTGAGTGAAGGACTAGCAGACCAGAAGGACACATATAAGTTCTTAGTGGTCCTAATCGATGACCCCCTTCACCCCCTCTCCTTAAAAATGGAGGCTTCAAATTTATGGCCTCAAGTCAACGACAGACGACGCTAATGGATGTTGGAGAGAGAGATGAGAGAGAGAGAGAGAGAAGAGAGAGAGAGAAAAAAATGGAAAAGAAGTCGTGGATTATTATGATAAGAATAATGGAGAAGGAGGAGAAGGAGGAGAAGGAGGAGAAGGAGGAGAAGGAGGAGAAGGAGGAGAAGGAGGAGAAGGGAGGAGGAGAAGGAGGAGAAGGAGGAGAAGGAGGAGAAGGAGGAGAAGGAGGAGAAGGAGGAGAAGGAGGAGAAGGAGGAGAAGGAGGAGAAGGAGGAGAAGGAGGAGAAGGAGCAGAAGGAGGAGAAGGAGGAGAAGGAGGAGAAGGAGGAGAAGGAGGAGAAGGAGGAGAAGGAGGAGAAGGAGGAGAAGGAGGAGAAGGAGGAGAAGGAGGAGAAGGAGGAGAAGGAGGAGAAGGAGGAGAAGGAGGAGAAGGAGGAGAAGGAGGAGAAGGAGAAGGAGGAGGAGGAGGAGAAGGAGGAGAAGGAGGAGAAGGAGGAGAAGGAGGAGAAGGAGGAGAAGGAGGAGAAGGAGGAGAAGGAGGAGAAGGATGAGAAGGAGGAGAAGGAGGAGAAGGAGGAGAAGGAGGAGAAGGAGGAGAAGGAGGAGAAGGAGGAGAAGGAGGAGAAGGAGGAGAAGGAGGAGAAGGAGGAGAAGGAGGAGAAGGAGGAGAAGGAGGAGAAGGAGGAGAAGGAGGAGAAGGAGGAGAAGGAGGAGAAGTAGGAGGAGAAGGAGAAGGAGGATGTAACGAGAGAAGAAGATAGGAGAAGTTAAAGCAGATGACAAATTAATGAATCTATAATTTTGATTGCGATGATATTATTATCATCATCATCATTATTGGATCTGAAAACTTTTACGGAAGAAAATGGATCAACATTTTTAGAAGTAGAAGAGAAAGGATGATAAAGAATGGAGAAAGGGAAAAAGGAGTGAGAAAAATAATAAAAAAATGATGAGGTAATAGAGAAATTCTAATGGGACGATTCGGTGAAGAAATTAGAAAATCTAGAATAGAGAAATTGTAAAGAAACTATGAAAAAACGAGGAATGAAATAGGCTATAATTATTAGATTTTTTTACGAATAGTATTGGGAAGAGATGTGCAATAGGAGATGAATAATAGTAATATTGTTAGAAAGATGAGAAGATGTATTAATATTAGTGATAAATAGAAAATAGTATACAAGGTATGAAATTTGATAGATTTGAGTAATAATTTACTAGAGGAAAAACATGAAGAATTGAGAATTGATATGAGGTGGAATGGAATTATTAAATTGAATTAATAAATGTTTTATAAATGGAATTGTTAATCTAAGAAATAGCAATCGTTGAAGATGAGTACGGATTGTTTCTTTAAATCTTTCATTTTTCTTTGACGTATTTTACGTCAATGGAGTCAATGTACCTCTATTTTCTGTGTGAATCTTCCTCGTTTTTGTGAGGATACAATAAGCCGTCGGTCCCTACCACCACAAAAAGTAGTCGTCAATCGTCATCTATCATCATCACCCATTTCATCATTCACGCCCAAGCCTATAAGCTCATGTGGGCTTATATAACCCTCAGAAAAATAATTTTGGGAAATAAAATGAATATAGAAATGAAATTGAGAGAGAACAGGGACAGTTAAAGGAAAGAAGACAACGAATGAAGAGGAACAAGATGAATGAAATAGAAAAGGAATAGAGACAGAAGAAGAAGAAGAAGAAGAAGAAGAGCGAAGGGAAAGAAGAAGAAGTAAAAACAAAAATAAAGTCAATATAACCAGACGTACACTCTTTTAAAAGCATTGGCGCGGATGGTAAAAATGTATAATGGTCTCAAAGCATCAGACTTCAATAACTGGTGACTGGACGAGTAAATCTTCTGCAAGTTGAAACCAGAGTTTTGCTTTTAAATCTTTTTTAAACTCTTTTCCCGCTGCTATTTTATTGATGGCGAATAAAAACTTTGAAAGACTTTTTCGCCTCGTGAGAGCTTTCCAGAGCGAGTTGAACAGAAATGCAAAAATAACGATGAACTCCTCGGCGGATTTCTGATACAGAGTATTGATACAAAAGTGCACAATTGATACGCAATCGTACGGGAAGGAAGCTCCTCTAAAGGCTCTATAAAGAATATAATTGGAGGCTCTATAAAGAGCGTTTAGACTTAATAGAGCCATATAGTCTGTCCAAGCAGAGAAGACTTTCTGGCAAGATGGGAAAATAACTCAAGCTCGGTCAATATTGATTCGAAAGTTGTCAATTTGATCTCAAATTGTAGGAAACAATGTGATCCACTAATGAGACCACATCTATGATTATTGAACTACAAATATTATAAATATTGACTACACTTGAACTATAATATAAATATTATACTACTAAAATATTGAATTAATGAAATATTGAACTAAATATTGAATTATTGAACTATAAATATTGACTACACTGGAGTCATTTTCTCATCTAGGGTCTTCTTCGCTTGGACAGGTTATAACTTAGCCTCCTTTAATATATTTCTTTGTTAAAGGTTGCTATGGCCAAGCCCATACTTGACACTCTATTCATTTGCAACGTGGGTTTGAAAAGTGAGGTTAGCTTATTTGTTAATGCCGAAAATCAATGGGAAATAACAATTAGCTTTTTGAAACTTAGTATTCCATCATTATTTTTCATTAAGTTAATTTGAAAAATACCTATACCAAGTTTGAAAGATCTCAAATGTACACAAATTTTGATATAAATAACACATTAGTCAGAATACTGTTGGGCCTTATTACACTATTGCATGTAGAATGTACTAGTGTTGTATTGGGAATTGGTCTCTCGGTAAGGGTGATCTACCGGTGAACGTGATGTTAAGTCACGAACACTAAGGACTGCACTTGGATGGGTGACCAGTATTTGCACAAGAACACATTGGCGAGGTGGAACTACCCGTAAGGGTCTCCCCACCATTAAAAGCCATAAGAATAATTTAATAATTATTGTATGTAACCCCCAACTTGAAATCCAGTGCATTTTACATCGAATATGTGTAACACAAAGTTGAAAGATATGATATAAATAAAGATATTATGAAATTCAGAATTGGTCAATGTATACCTCACAAACTAAGGTCTTTCAGTTTTTATTTATTTATTTGGAATAATACAATATAGTTTTTGGATAAAACTCTAATAAATAATAAAAACAAAGACAATATATATTGAGTCCAAAACATCTCTTTTCTAAATATTGAGGTATATTCTCTGTTCTTAAAATTTAAACTTTCATCAAAGATCTTCAGGAACTTATCCATAATTTAGGTAAGTGAAAATAAAAGTTGTCAGATCTACAAAGTTTATTTAAAATACCATACTTGAGTTTTCCACTAATGATGATGCTCTGAGCATTGTAACTTGAGTATGGTATTTTAAATAAACTTCGTGGATCTGACAACCTTTTTTTCACTTACCTAAATTTTCTGGGGTTTTTTTCAGAAGAAGAAACAAATTGAATCTTAGTTGAGTTTTTACAAGTTCCAACAAAAAACTTTCACCCTAATTAGAGCGAAATTAGCCGAAGTAACGTGAGAAACTCGTAAATAACCCTGTGACTTATTGTTTCACCCCTTAGGGATGACTGTGAGATGTTTATCATCCGTGTCTTCTATAAATATAATAGTCTGTCGAAGCGAAGAAGACATTCTGGCAAGATGGAAAAATTACTCCAGCTCGATCAATATTGGTTAAAAAATTGAAAATTTTGTTTCAAATTGTAGATCAGAATTTTCTCTACAATTTGAGACCAGAATGGTTATTTTGGAACCAATATTGACCGAGTTGGAGTCATTTCCCCATCTTGCCAGAATGTCTTCTTTGCTTGGATAGACTATAACATCAGGTCTTCCTAACAAGGGAGGTTTCTCCAGTTTCGGTTCAGAGTTGTTGATTTGTGAAAACGATACTGTTTGAGGGGTTGTGAATGATGTGTTGACCTTAAATTATCTCGTAACGAGAAAAAAGTGGTGTGAAGATGATGCATTTTTAAGGAGAATGTTCAAATAAATGAGACAAAAATTTATGTAGGCCTATCAAAGAAAAATACTTTTGGAAATTGTATTCTTAGCCTATACAGTATATCTATTCGCCAAATTATTTTTCGTCAAATAATTTAAAAAATGAAAAGAAGATTGATGATTAAATTCATGCCGAAAAGGTTGAATTAGTTTAAAAGGGTTGCTTTACATTAGCTGTAAGTGAGTTACATCACGTACAAGAGACAGACGAAACCGCCAAACCTTTTGACGTCAGCTATAAAACTATTAGTGAAGCTTTTTTGTAATGAAAAAATTAAGAACTTAAAAAAGATGAGAAAGTCAATGAAGAGGACTCCGTAATGATTCTAGAGGATGAATTATCAACTCATCATATTTTAGCGATTTCATTGTTCAAAATTATATGATTCTGTCAAACGTTAAAAATTTGTGCTCTAAATTCTTCTTAAATTCCAAATTTTCCAGTTTTGGATTAGTGTTTTGACCTATGTGTTTCAGTGCTCTCGGGCTTTCTGAATTGTTAAAGACTTCTCGGAATCTAAATTGCAGTGAAAATAATCAAGAACTTTTATAGTCTGGCCAAGCAAAGAAGAGCCTTTGGCATGATGGGAAAATGACTCCAGCTTGGTCAATATTTGTTCAAGAATTATAAATGTGGTTTCAAAAGTAGATCAAATTGTTTCCTACAATTTGAGATCATATTAATAATTTTTGAAACAATATTGACCAAGCTGGAGTCATTTTCCCATCTTGTCAGAGGCTCTTCTACCATGTTTCCTATTGGCGAAACATGGTTATGTTGGCGAGGTGGAATTACCTTCTGGTCTCCCCAACAAATGAAGCCATGCGCTAATAATAGGCCTAATATGATTTTGTATAAATTTGATTATTTTCATTTATTATACGTGAAAATACACCGTCAAATCATGAATCTCTCCTTACATTAGGCCTATACCACGGATATAGTAACGTTGATATAGTTTGAATGGATTTTAACACGGACAAACCCATTTATGATAGAGAATTTCATCGATCACATTCAATTTGTTCAAATTAACAAACTTTGATAACCATAACCTGAGAAATATTAAACTTCAATATTCATAATAATTATTGTTGAATACTATTTCCGCTCCTTACCGAGAGTTGGTAGCAATCTTCTAGTTTTTAAATTATTTTGTATTCTACTCGGATTGCGTTCCCAAGCATTTCTCAGGTAAGATTGGGTCACATTTTACATGCTGAATTATAGATTTTATGGAAACTGTGAATCTTCCGCCATTGCCATCTCGGTAAGGCCGGTATTACACGATAATAGTTCTATGATCATAGTTGATCATATGAAAAGAGATGAAAATACGAAATCATATTTTCATTCCTTCCCATATGATCAACTATGATGATTGAACTATTATCGTGTAATACTGGCCTTACAGATAATTTCTGTGGGTTAGTATTTTGAAACTTTACCACAACTTTGTGTAAGAAATCATTCTGATTCTTAGCTCCTTCCTTCTGTAACTCTCTGTAGTATTAGATAAAATATTAGAATTAGTTTGTAGTTTACAGTAAGAATTAGAATTAGAATTGCATCCTTTTATTTTAGAATTGCATTCTATTTATTACACCTGGGAGAGCAAAGTTCAGCCAGCCCTCTCTTGAAACCCTCAACAGTTTGTAGTTTATATACAGTTTCAAAAACAACCAAACTCTCCAATTCCCAAACTATTCCAATAAACTAGACTCCAGCCTTCTGTTTGTAGTCACCTACTGACGCCACACATTAAAAAGTCATTCAGGAAAACAATGTGTCACCAATTCCGTGTGTGTGTCTGTTTTCTTATTTGTGTTTTTTATGTTTGTGTGTGTGCGCACCCAACAAAAGAAGTGTGCTACAGTCTGTCCAAGCAAAGAAGACATTCTGGCAAGATGGGAAAATGACTTCAGCTCGGTCAATATTGATTCAACAATTATAGATTTAGTCTCAAATTGTAGAAAACATTCTGATCTACGTTTTGAGTCCACATTCGTAATTGTTGAACCAATATTTAGCGAGCTTGATTCATTTTCCCATCTTGCCAGAATGTCTTCTTAGCTTGAAGACTGTAATAAGGGCGAGGCACCCAACTTCCATTCAGAAAAATTTAGGAGCCACCTTTTCCAATGGTCCCATTCATTAGGTGAGGCAAAGTTGTACGTCTATTCTTTTTTTGAGAAGGGGAGAGGGAATTGTCAATTATGTCTAGACTTTTCTTTCCTGCCCATTGTTGTTCGTGAGAAGGATGGAAGGAGAGAGAGAGAGAATAAATGAAAATGGGAGGAAAGTAGTGGGAATGTAGTAGGAGACATGAAACTTCCATTGGAAGTAGCGCCAAACTATTTGGAGCTACAGGAAGTGCTAAATTTTGATAGATAAAATGTAGGTGAGGATCTAAGCTTTGGCTCTAGATCATTATCTGTCAGTGTTTAGGCACATATCTTAAATCTACCTTAGCTTTTAGTAGAATCGATAGTGTGATAAAATTCAACGTAAATTTTGCCAAATAAATAAGAGAGCAGGAAGTGAATTCTGAAATGTCAAACAAATCTGGGTGAGACCAGTAAAGGTATAATTGTAAACATTTAGGGATGGATTGTGATCTAGCTAGGATCATCATCTTTGACTATACCTCCATCAGCAGGGGATGAATAGATCCCCTAGACATTAGGGATTATCTTTGACTGCTCTTGTAAAAATATAGCTGACTCCAAAAAGTTAGGCAGCTTCGTCTGCTCCTTGTAAGCTTCAACAGCTGATGTTGTCAACTAGAGTTGTGATTTAGCTATGTGATCTATGGCTAGGATCATCATCTTATCATGATGGATTCATCATCTCATCATCATCATCTCATCGATGGATTATAGCAAGGGTGATCATCTTTGACTATACCTCCATCAGCAGGGGATGACTAGATCCCCTAGACATTAGGGATTATCTTAGACTTAAAAAATATAGCTGACTCGAAAAAGTTAGGCAGCTTCGTCTGCTCCTTGTAAGCTTCAACAGCTGATGTTGTCAACTAGAGTTGTGATTTAGCTATGCCTATGATGTTTTTGAAATCTGAAAAGACAATCGTTTTTCACTTCAGCTGTTAGTAGGTTACTAAATAAATCACGTGAAAAGACTGAGAGAATTATTAGGCATTATATTGGCAATGTACCAACTAGGCATAACATTACAATTTCGATCTCTCAATCAAATCTTTGAATTATCATGATATATTATTTTATCCACATTGATAATGGCCTACATGTAACAATGCATCTGTGTTAATAATGATACAATTTCGATCTCTTTTTCAAATCTTTGATTTTCATTTATTTTTCAATCATGATATTAGATTATTATGTTGGAGCTGATTTTCAATAATCAATGAGATAAATTTACAATTAGTTATAACAATTATTTTGCATTCTAGTTCTCACTAAAATGTAAATAATGATCTTAATGTTTCTCAATTTTTTAATTGATAAGTGGTTTGAAAACATCTTGTCTTTTCATTCAATAACTACCACAATATCACCTTCACAATACTCAAAAAGTACATCATAATCATATCAATGATTTCCCCTATTCAAGCAAAATCTCGTTACGAGTTTGTAAGTTACGTAAAGCCTACTTTACGATATTTTTTGTGAGTTTTGATAAACCAATCAGGTCTCAATCTGAATCTAAGATCACCAATCTAATCGATCACCTTATTTATAGACCTGGATGGAAAAGAATAATCAATTTACGATCTTCGATCATGACCACAATATCACCTTCACAAAACTCAAAAAGTTCACCATAACTATCATCATATCAATAATTTTCCCCAATTCAAGCAAAATCTCGTTAGTGTACTCTACGATATTTTTTGTTAGTTTTGATAAATCAATCAAGTTTAAATCTTCATATAAATGATCACCAATCTTATCATTTACCCTATTTATAGACCTGGATGGAAAAGCATAATTAATTTCCGATCCAGGATCATAATCTTCAATAATCTTAAAAAGCTAAGATGACTTAATCCAGTAGATAAGACCCTAGACCACTTGAAACCCTGGAAGGTCATCTAATCCATTAGCCCTAATACATAGTCTGTCCAAGCAAAGAAGACACTCTGGAAAGATGGGAAAATTACTCCAGCTCTGTCAATATTAGTTAAAGAATTATGAATTAAGTTTCAAACTGTAGAAGAGAATGTTTCCTACAATTTAAGACTGAATTTATAATTTTTCAACCAATATTGACCGAGCTGGAGTAATTTTCCCAACTTGACAGAATGTCTTCTTAGCTTGAACAGAGTATATAAGAGATGCCACATGTCTGGTATTAAGGGCTTTCAATTCGGTCGTAAGCCACTACTCTATTTTTTAGTATGTTGTCTGTTTTCTGAGATCATAATGTTTTGGTCTTGTGGTAGGCTTCTGATCCTGAACACGACAAGTACTTGAGATCTTCAAGTCGTAGGTCTGGAGTAAGTTCTGGATGTCAAAATTGATATAAATAATACTTGAAAGGGTAACATGATTGTTGAGTAGTTTGAAGGTGATATTGTGATAGTAATCAATATTAGATGAAGATACAAGATATTGTCAAATCACAGAATTATTAAAAATGGAGATGCCGGGTTCGGATGATACACCATTATCAATCTTTGTTAAACTCTTATGAGATGTTATTGAATCTGTGGTTTTGAGAATAGGCTACCTCTTCTCTCCATTCGATAGAATGTATGTTATGTTTATTATATTTGTTTATTATATCAAGAATATACACGCTGTCACAATATAAAATTTATTTATTTATTTAAGTGCCCGTATCTTTTACCGTACATCACTTTACCTGTTTCGTGGGCACGAGCCGCCGGTGCTTGGAACACCCGAGTGACTTTTGTAGTAATGGAGTGTAATGTGATGTAATAATATTTTTGAAGTTTTCGAAAGGGTACTTTATTTTTATTCTTATTCATTAATGGAAACCTACCTATCACATAAACCATGCGGAACCCATCATGGAAACCTATATAATATCTTATAAATTAATTAGACTGTTCCCAATTGTTTGTGATCGCTGCAAGAGACATCCACTCATAAAAAAGCTTTCATCCTAAATAATCATAACCTTAAATTGAAATTAGATAAATTATAACATGATAGTGATAGAAGAACCTATTTCTAAATAATATGTAAATGAAAGACCTACAATATACAGGCGGATCGTGCCCACGAAACAAGTGAAGTGCTGTACAGTAAACGATACGGGCACTTCACTTGTTTCGTGGGCACGAGAAGCTAGTGTAATATGATTAACTTGAATTGAGTCTATCTAGCAGTCTCTGATGGCAGGAAAATTTGAAATGGATGCCATTACTAGAGTCAAAATGGCGGATCTGAGTACTGCTCTGTGATTGGCTGGTGGGCGGTAACCTGACTCACTCACTTTTAAAAATGGGAGGAGCTTACAATTTTCGATCGTTAGCAAATGATCAATCAAATTCGTAATAAACGTTATTGTTCTGTAATTTTATGAATATTAATTGATTTTTTCTATATAATAGGTTAATATATTTTTGTTTTAATTTGTATAATTATATTAACTATTGCTCATATTGATTGATTAATACAATGAGGGTGTTATGTTCTCAACACATATAATACCTATGCAACCAGTTCTTTTTTCATGAAAATTGAACCAATTCAAAGAGTTTATCTATTCAATCAGTGAGTATTTATAAGCTTTTCTAGGCTAATAATTCGTACAATTCGCCTATTCGATGGGTTATGTTGTTGATGAACTCTAATAAACTGTTAATTTAAAACTAGAAAATTTTTATAATATCGTCAATGTAAATTTTAATGATTTGTTAATAACTAAGTAAAGGGCTTACAACAAAAAATTTAGAAATTTGGAAAATATTAGAATTAGATGTTTCAGTTTGATTGAGCTGTTCAATAGGTAGTAATAACTATCATCAAATTATGAAGATACAGATAATCATGATTCATTTCAATAATATTCATTTCGATAATCATGCTGCAGCTTCATTTGGAAAGTCTTTCACTAGGCTTGTCCTACTACACCGAATTCAACAACCCAAAATAATAACAAATGATTGAAATATTTTGACACAGGAAAATGGAATAAGACTTCCAGTGAACTTAGTAAAATTTAACAATATAGATGCCAAACTAATAAATTTGAAGTATTACAAATTACTAAATGTAATTCGTGGAAATAGAAATTTTCGAACCATTCAATTGAGTCATTGACTAGATCAATCTCATCTAATTAATGCTACGTGAAGCAGAATGATATTCTCTAAAAACTGAAAAATGAAACCCATTTACTAGATTCTACACTTTTCCCCCAATTATTAGACTCAAAGTAGTTTTTAATGTAAAGCCTTTCCAGCACTTAAGTGCCGCCACTGGTTGTCCAAAAACTTTTTCTTGGAGAAAACAAAAAAAACGACATTAAAATCGAATCGGAATTATTAATAAGCGCGCCTAATTTCGAAAACTCATCAAGCTGTCTGTAGTTCAGTTTTTTGCTTTTATTCTCACTGCTCGAAATTTATTCATCCAACAGCTAATAGAGTGTATTCACGGTGCAGACGGCGCCTATGCATTTACGTTGAGAATGAGTTTTCTGAGTAGACTTTTTTGAGGAAAAAGAAGACAAGAGAGAGAAGGAGAAGTGGATGTGTAAAAGGAAGGAAGATGAGGGAGGGGGAAAGAAGACAAGATTGAGTGTGGGGAAGGGAATGGATGTTTCAAGCTCGTTTACCATTGTAAGAGAGGTGGAGGAGTGTGTGTGTGTGAGAGAGAGAGTGAGTGAGGGGAATAAGTTGTAAGATTGAAGGTGTGTGAGAGAGAAAGAGAGGGTGATAGTCGGCGTTTAATGCAAGGTGTTTGTAGTCAAAGCAGGAGGAGGAGGAAGAAGAAGAAGATGTCCTGTGTCAAAAGGCTTTCGGACGAGCGACCGTAATAAAAAAAGATGCTAATTAAAGTAAAGAAGAGAAAAAGTGTAGGCGCCAGCAGAGCGCCTTGCGGCACCCCACCACTCAGTTGACATTGTTTGTTGACTTGAATTCGAGCGGGCCAGTTCTGCGCGGTGACTGTCTTCTCACAACTTCGCTCTCTGTCTAGCACACACGTTGCCCAACCTAGGACACCTTCCGTCCTTCTCCCACCGCCGGATCAAAGCTGTATAAAGCCGTTGAAAGATCCAGGAACGGCAGACTCCAACTTCTACTCGGACATCGAAAGACACTTTCAGAGCTATTATCTGATATTAAACCACTTCGGGAAACCAACGAAAACTGGTAGGCTAGGTACTAATATCTGCTCTTCTTCTTCATCTTCTTCCTATTTTATTCTTCTTCTTATTCGGTTTCTTTTCGCCCAAAAGACAACAGACGGTGTAGCCAGCAGTCAGTTATTCTCTTTATAATAGGAAAGGTACAGCTGAATGCGGTGCCGACTGATATCACAAACCGCTGATTATAACTATATATACCGTTGAGTATCCATTACAGTAACATAGGTAACGTAGAGTGTATAACTATTTATATCTTGGAGTATAGCGTAAGAATGGGCCAGCACTAATGACGGTGATTGGACTGATAAGAAATCGATTAAGATTGAGATGGTTCTGCTTTGCAAACGAATCCAGTTCGGACTATTCGGTTTATCGTTCAACTATTTTACTTCTTAATTATGCTGCCTGCTGCTTGGTTATTGGAAGAGGTGACTGGAGAAGTGCAGTTTGTAATGATTACTGAAAGTATGCCAAAATTTGAAATCGAAATGGTAATGATTTGTTTAAATGCATGGGAAATGAAGAAGGATGCAGTTTCGAAAGAAGGGAGTTTTTGAGTAATAGTAATATTGTGGTAGTTATACATATTTATCTTGTCTCTTCATTTAATAAAAAAAGGGGGTGATCGCTAAGAATTAGAACAGAATTAGGAGTTAAGATAATGAGAAATTCAAAATAATTATTGGTTTTTAGCGTTTCTTTCTAATTATAAGAAAACTTAGATGTTGTCAAATTTCACTAATTTATTATATAAGCTTACAGAGCCTGGTTTCACATTTTACCAATGCATTTTCAGCTGTAGCCTACTGGGGAATCTAAATATGGTTCTGTGAGCTTTCATAATAAATCAATGAAATTTGACATCTAAGTTTTCTTATTATGGAGAGATTTCACGTCACCATCAACTCTACCAACTTTTCTACTTTTCTTAATTACTCAATTAACTCTCTGAGCTACTGTAATGAAAGATGTAGTGAATTATGTTAAAAAAGGGAATTATTTCAATGAATTAATTTTACAAATTCTTGGACATACTTTGTTACCTGATAGGTTATGTTCCAGAAAACAAGAGTAATTCTGAAAAATATAACGAAAATATTAGATGAATTGAGATTGAATTAGCTACTACAGCTCTTTATTTTATCAGTAAAGTTTAACTTCACCAGAGATTGATAATGGTTCAACAGCCGGAACCGGTATCTCGATTTTTATTCAACTCATAGTTTGACATTTCCTTGCATTGCAATATATGTATAACTTTAACTGTACACATTATCAATTTTCCACTCACTTATCAGCAACTCAACAAGCTATTTTAATAATAAATAATTCCATTTATGGACGGCGATTGAGGCTATAGTTTTTGATTGTTGCTATTCCGAGTCTAACTCTTCTATCAGTCACTGGCGGCTCGTGCCCACGAAACAGGTGAAGTGCTGTATAGTAAAAGATACTGCACTTCACCAGTTCTGTGTGCACGAGCCGCCAGTGCATCAGTCTCAACTAAGTCCGACGTATCTTCTCGGTCAAGTTGGCTTGACTTGATTACAGCTCTCTGTGATCGAGTACTCAACTTCAAACAGAAAAGAAAAACTTATTTAAGAGTTGAAATGAGTTCCATCACTTCAAGGAAAAAGCAATCAATCTAAGTGACATCTCTGAGTAACATGCAGATTGCTTCTTTCATAAAAAAAAATACTCTAAAAGTTGAAGCAGTGTAAAAAGCAGAAACATAAAGTTGAGCTGTTGAAGCGTCTTGCGAAACGGAAGTAAGTGGGAGAAGAAGAGGGTGAGAAAGAGAGAAAGAAATAGAGAGAGAGAGAGAGAGAGAGAGTGAGAGAGGTAGTGATTGAGATTGAGAGAGAGGGGGCTGAGAGAGATATAGTGATCTAGAGTAAGAAAAAGACCAGGTTAAATTGTATGAGTTAGAGGGATAGAGGGGTCATGGTTTGGAAAAACCTCCCCCTGCTAATAGAAGGGTTGTTACTTTATTATCATAGAACTTACTCCTCTTTTATATATGAATTATAAATAGATTACATTCCAATACTTTTTGTTATTATTCAAGGATGAAAAATCACCAGAAAAGGGGAGAAAATTTAGAAAGAGTGTTAAAGGGAGTATCGCAGAAAATGGATAAGAAGATGGGGTAAAGAGTGAATGAAAAAGCGAATTAGAGAAATTGAAACTTGAACTTCGTCAGAAGTAAATGAATGGGATGATTCAAGTCCTATATTTAAAGATGAGTCGACAAATCCTTGTGAATTTCATCTTCTTGTTTGTTGAAGTCTCTACTCTAAAGAAATTCTATTCCTATCTTATGGTTCAAGGTTATTTTATTGGATGAAAATACAAGATATATTGTCAAGCCACAGATTTATCAGAAATCGAGTTACCGGTCTCATTTGCCACAACATTATCAATCTCTGGTAAACTCCAGAGATTGGAGGTCTATTTACCAGAGATTGATATATAGATAGATACGAGTACACTTCGTAAATGGTTTTATTAAAGTTCTGTGGGCGAAGTTGAGGCATGCAAGCACCAATGATGGTGTAGCAACCGAAACCGGTATCTCAATTTTCCAATATATCTATGGTTTAACAATATCTTGTTAAGATGAATTTTGTCTATGCAATTGATATGGATAACTACCACAATATCACCTTTACAACCTCTTAACGAATTATTCTATTAATTTTAATTTATTTATTCATTCACGAATGAAATATGTAGAGGCAAACAGTTAAAAACGCAAATATTGCCTCCTTAACACATATTACAATTTCAACTTGGGTTAAATTTAAAAATAAGTAATAAAAGTAATTAAATCGAATTTCATTGAAAATATGTTTCATTCTCCAAGTTCACTATATTATAATATTGGTTTTACAATGGAATAACAGTTTACATTCTCCAGAAAATATCTAAATATCTTTCAAGACCCTTTACTAACAGTTTTAGGGTTGTTGTGCCAAATCAGTGCTAAGAATAGGAAAGTTCAACGCCCAAAACAGATGCTATAAGGAAGGTTCACGAGTGATTTATAAGTCGGTTCTCGTTAAACCTTAATTGTTACCTTGTTCCTTTCCCCAAGATGCCGCTTTTGGTGTCGAATTTTCAAAGAGAATATTATAAGCTAGAAGGGCTTAGTGAGAAATTTGGATAATTTTTGGGGTAAACCTGACAGTGTCTCTTGAAACCTGTAGAGTGCTCTTGTTCGATTAGGACACGTTTCCAGTGATTTCTACCATAAATTACAATAGTTATTTCTTTCAAATTTCTTACAATAAAATAACAAACCCTGAAGTAGGGATGAAATGGGGGAGTTAGAATAAAAACAAGGAACTCTTTTATATTTATGTCATTATCTGGAATTTAACCTGTTAATTCTTCTACAAATTTCTCATTTTTATGTCTAAAAATTGGTGAATATTGATAGTGGAGTAGATAAGGAACAAGTGAACATAACTTCTGTTTTAAATATTAATTAATTGAAATCGGGGGGAGAATACGTTTTGTACTTCATTGTTTGTCTTTTTGTTCCAATAAGTTTATTGTATTTTCTCCATGAAATAAATGGATGTTCTTATCAAATAAATTTCTTTCCATTGCAAATTGACAAAAAATAAACAATCAAACTAAATTTTTGCTTACTTACAAGCATTTGAAATAATAATAATCTAGTATAAGTTACTATAAAGTATTGTATTCGAAAATTAACTAGAGAAGAATTTCATATTTCAGGTATTTTATTAGAAAATAATCTAAATTGGAATAACATAATTATTACACAATCATCTACTCCGATATATGGGTTATCCATTGAAGGTTGATTTCAAAAATGTTTCTTTTTTTTCTTTTCATACCTGCCTGGATTTCATTACTGTATTTATCTATTTTTATTTCAGAATTGACCTTTCTTATTGACCCTTAGCCTAGGTTTCTCAAAACTTGAACGAAATACACATTTCATGAACGATATTATCTAAAAAATGTATCTAAAATTCAAGCGTAAAGACGTGAACAAAAAGGCAACAGAACTGAAAAGAGACGTCAAAACTGGACAAAAAAGATGTTGTAAATGAAAAAAAAAATGAGATGAAAAAACAAAGGTGATGTGGCAGATATGGGTCAACGGTGTATTTGTCAAAGTGAAATAAAATAAACTGAAAAATACGAGCCGTAAAAGTTTGTGAGTGCAACAGTAGTCTGTCCAAGCAGAGGAGACATTCTGGCAAGATGGGAAAATTACTCCAGCTCAGTCAATATTGGTTCAATAATTATAAATTTGATCTCAAATTGTAGATCAGAATGTTTCCTACAATTTGAAACCAAATTGATAATTTTTGAACCAATATTGACAGAGCTGGAGTCATTTCCCCATCTTGCTAGAATGTCTTCTTTGCTTGGACAGACTATAAAACAGTACCAATATTAGTGACATAAAACTGTCACTAATTCAAGATCTACATGGTTGATCAGAAGGCAGGTGTGAAACTCGAGTGGTAATCGACTTAATAAAGTCGACTTCAAGGAAAGACTATTTGTCAGCTCTAATTGGCTTGGAGAGAAGGTAATGTAGGTGTTGAATGACAAAGAGAGGAAATAATAGGGAAGATAAAGAGTATGAGGATGAGGATGAAAGAGGGTGAAGAGGATGTAGAAGAAGAATGTAGAATGAAGAAGAATGTACAAGAATGTAAAATGAAGAAGAAGGAGGATGTAGGAGAAGTAATGGAAAGAGAGGAAAGGATAAAGACGAGCGAACCGAGCCTGAAAAGTAAAATATATAATTATGTCACATAGGCTGATGAAACCGACTAACTTTTTGGCGTTAGCTATGCTATGAGGAAGAGATTTTTCAATTTTAATGAAAAATAATTGAAAAAATTATATTTTCTATAATTTTTTTAGATTATTTGAACATGCGAGGTTGCGAAATTGGACAGTTGATGCTCAAAACTCCATCATAAACTCACCCTTTCAGAAAATTCATTAATTATTCGAGAACAATCCCACGAGAGGATTATTTACAACTTCCGTCATCACGCACTTGAAAATTTTCATTACTTTCTGAATTCATCCCCTTTCTAATAATTTATTCATTAATTCATTCATCAAATTTGATGAATTTTGCGCCTCATCATTAATTATTTCATTAATCCATTTGAAATACTTTATCTGTCATGCGAATAATATTGTTCCTGGTGTTAAACTGTGAACATAATTAAAAGATAACTGTGAATTATCCGATTACATTCTATTTGCGAAGGTAATATTTCATTCTAATTGCTGATTCATATCTCAATTTAGTGTGAGTCATGCAATAATTGTCTCTGAATGGTATTCGAGTCATTCATACTAGGAAATAATTTTATGAATTTTAGGTTGATTTAATATAAAGTGAATAATTCATGGTTGAAAAGTTGGGACGTCAATCAAGCTAGATGAGAATTGAGGGCAAATTTTTAATAAAATAGATGGATGGAAAATAAATGGATTGATGGATATATTTATTTATTTATTTACAAAGACAATTGTTTCCATAAAGATATAAATAGAAGTAGTTCTTGAAAAATTCAATAAGATTTCTATTAGATTAAATCTATAAATAATTATAGATTTAGTCTTGAATTGATAACAGCCAACCGACTAGCTTCGTGACATCAGCTATACGTTTATTGGATATTGAAATAACAATAATTAATTTAATGGATCTATTTTATCTAAAGTTATTAAATTTATGTTGGGTAGGTCAGGTCTTTAGTATTGCATTATTACTGTGTTTCCCAAATTGACGTCATTGACATAGCAAATTAATTGGAGAGGCAGTTGGTTACTTTAATATGCACTCACTCTTTCTCTCTGACTCTCTCTCTCTCTCTCTCTCTCTCTCTCTCTCTCATTCTCTCTCTCAATTGGCACAGAGCCAATTTCTCAGACCAAATTCGATTCCTAATTTCAACATGGATTGATCTTATCATTTAAACGCAAACTAATTTCGGTTGAGCTGCAACTGCTCTAATGCAGTAATTTCTTCTATTAATCAACTCCTTTTCCTATTCGATTTCTTCTGTTCCTTTCTACATATTTTCTCTTTCACCTTTCCTTTAATCTCTTTCTTTTCGACCTTTATCTCACCGTTCATCGTCCTGTTCTTTCTCATTCCTCTTTATCCCTTCCTCTGTGCTCTATATTCTTTCGAAATTCATTAATTCATGATTGCGGTGCTTTCCTGTGAATTAATGATGATGAATTATTCATGATTGGTGTTTTTGGCTTTATAAAATCAATAAGAAGAAGAACTATACCAAAATTTCAATTAATGTGTATGAAATTAAGAACTATCACAATTTCTCATCATGGGAACTGCCCACTAATAAGGTAATAATAATAATATCATCTTCATCTTCTTCTTCTTCTTCTTCTTCTTCTTCTTCTTCTTCTTCTTCTTCTTCTTCTTCTTCTTCTTCTTCTTCTTCTTCTCTTCTTCTTCTTCTTCTTCTTCTTCTTCTTCTTTCTTCCTTCTTCTTTCTTCTCTCTCCTCCTTCCTCCTCCTCCTCCTCCTCCTGTCCTCCTTTATCTCCTCTTCTTCTTCTCCCTCTTCTTCGTTTCTTATCATCATCGTCTTCTCCCACTCCTTTCTTTTTCTTCTTTCTCTTCTTTTCCAATTCCTTCCTCTTTTTCTCCTATTCCTTCCTTCTTCTCCTTCTTCTTCTCTTTTTCTCACATTCTCCTTCTCCTCCTCCTTCTCCATCTTCTTCTCTCACCTTCTTCTTCGTTTTCATCATCCTCATCATCATCTCTTCTCTCCTCCTTCTCCTTCTTTCCTCCTCCTCCTCCTCTCCTCTCCTCCTCTCTTCTACTCCTCTTCTCCTCTTTCTCTTCTACTCCTCCTTTATCTACTTTCCTCTCTTTTCTCCTACTTTTCTTACTTACTATTCTCCTAATCCTTCTTACTCTTCTTCTCTATTTTCTATTTATTTCTCTTCTTATATCCTCCTCATTCTTCTGATTCTTCTCATCCTTCTTATTGTTTCGATTCTTCTTCTCCTCTCTCTTCTTCTTTAAAATTCTTTCACTCCTTGTTCCTCTACCTCCTTATTCGCCTTTTTTTTGTTGTCCTTCCTCTCTTTCATTATTCTTCTTCTCTCTTCTCCTCCTCCTCTCTTTCTTCAAATTTTTATTCGCTTTGTTTTAACTTCAATCTAGTGTGGTCTGGCTCCAATATACTGGTCTGATTTTTATACTATAGTCGTTGGCTGCCGCCAAGCCTAATGGCATATCGGTGTTTTCATTCAGTTCTCTTATATATTTCGTTCAGTTCTATATACTTCCGACCTTGTTCACCTGTCTACTATGTATATATTTATGGTTGCAGCATATATTTATGGTCCACTATAAGTTCTGACGTGGCCGCACCTATACTACATAGAACTATTTTTTATAGATATAATACTTTCATAATATGTTGTAGTGGTACCTTACCCCCTACAAAATAATTCTACTAAATAATACTATTCTATATCTATGTATGAATAAACTTAGTGTTGAAATGTTGTATTTTATAACTATATTCATAGTTTATATTCATTTTTGTACCCTTTTATCACAGAATCTACATGAGCTGTCTTCAAAAACTTCGATTCACTCGAGCGTTGAAATTTTGTTATTTACTAAACAGAATATTGCATAATATGTATTGTCTCTACTGAATTTTGCAATTAACTGTAGTGAATAAAATGTTACAGAGTAGTATTATTAGAATTATGGTTTTTGTTTTACACGTTTTACATGAGTCACTGGCGGCTCGTGCCCACGAAACAGGTGAAGTGCCCGTATCTTTTACTGTACAGCACTTCCCCTGTTTTGTGGGCACTAGCCGCCAGTGACATTAGTTAAACCATTTTAACACGAAATTATTCAAATTTTATCATTGTATTATTTATAATACTGTAAGCATTATTATTGCAATTATCTTCATTTATTTTTAGTCTTGCTTTTTTCATTTTTGGGTATTGCTTTACTTTGTGCTGTTCGCTATATGAACTCGCAGCTAGCAAGTTTTCTTTGCTGGCTTTGCCAAATCATTTAGATTTATTTTAATTTACATTTATTATGCATTTTGTATATATCATTCATACTTTGTAATTAACTACAGTATGTAATTTTTGGCGAAATAAATATTTTATATTCTATAGCTTCCTTTTATATTGAAGGTGGCTATGGTGCAACATATGACTATTATCATAAATAGAATTTAATCAGTGAATGGAATCTATTATTCAGTATATTTGATTTTATAATGCATGTATTGATTTGGATTTTGAACATTCCAGCATTTACTATAGAGTGAGATGAACTTCCCTATTATTATGTTACAGTATAATTTATTCCATTGCCATTGCATAACTTTACGCACTTGAAGATTGACTCATTGTTAACATAAAATAATATTAGAGTTAATGGATCAAAAACATTGAAATATTTGTTATATGTTATTTCTGAAATTCTATAGGCCTATCACTCTATCACTAATTTGAATTGTGATTAGAATAACTATACATAATTGTATAGTTAATGTTAGAATTCCATCATCTGCTTAGCTATAGTTAACATCAAAGTTTGTATAGCTATATACAATTCAACTTTACAATAAAATGTTTGAATTGTAAAATGCAAACGTACACCGTATAGACTTGTTAAGAGATTCCACAATTTGAAGTGGAATAATTTCTTGATAATATCACTTGTCTATCTATATTTACCGTCCATATAGTAAGAAGATACGGTCTACTGCTCATTATGTTAGTAGTTTACTGTAATATTCTAAATCAGTGTTAGTAAGTTATGAAGTTTATTCAGACAACTATTGTGCAACATGATAAAAATATGCGATGACTTTTCCATCATAATGGTAAAGTAATGAACACTCTAAAGTACACGGGGACAGTACTGTCGGCCAGTTGAATATCTGTAGCCAATCACAGCTGTTGTTGTTTGACTCAATGACAAGACAAAGGCTGTGATTGGCTAGAGATATTCAACTGGCCGACACTACTGTCCCCGTGTACAGTCAAGAATTCCAAGTGTTTTTATCAAGGTTGTTATAATAGTACTATCCATTCGAGCTACTAAATTGATAATACATCGGTTTCTATATTCGAGAAACCTTCATTTAATATTCTGATTGAATAAGGAAAGAAGGAGAAATTAACGGTCATGTGCCTGTGTTTTCATCTGTGATGAATAGATATTTAAAATGAGCAATATAATTCAATTTTTCTCAATCAAAAAACCTTACTTGGTTAAACATAGAAGAAAAATAGAATAAAAAGTGAACGAGAAAAAAGAGATGATGAAGAAGAAGAAGAAGAAGAAGAAGAAGAAGAATAAAATGAAGAAATAGATGAAAGTAAAGGCGTCAGTGAATGTGGCGCCAAGAGCTGAGAAGAACTACTGAGACATAAGGGAGTGTGAGAAAGGGAGAGGAAGAGAGAGAGAGAGAGAGAGAGAGGAGAGAGAGAGTGACAGAGGAAGAGGGAGTAAGGTGTACAAGTGCCACCTGATTGAAAAAAACGGGTCATCACAGATCGGAAAAAGAAACTTGTCACATTTACGTGTCAACTTCTTTCTCTTTCGTCTAATTTGCCCTCTTCTTCCTTTCGTCCTTTTTCCTCACTTCTTTCTCTCTTTCTCACACTATCTCTTTCTCCTTCTCTTCGCCTTCTTATCCTAAACCTCTCACTCCTCTCAAGTTCGTCTAATAGAAGTTGATTTCTTTCCGAATTTCCTCTAGATTGGGAATATTTTATTTACCATAATTTTATTTTACCAATTTGTAAAATAAGCTTGTCATACATTGTTGAAACAATATAAGGAAACAAATTTTATTCTCCAATAGTTTGTTTGTTTTTCATGAGGGTGAAGCCCACATAAGATCGTGGCTTGTGCGTGGGTAATGAGATGGTAGCCATGAGCTGGTAGATGACGAATACTCCAAAAGATTTTATTTTAAATAAATATCAAAGTAGGCTTCCCTTTTTGAATTATTCTTTAAATGGATTACATGTTTCGAGTAATAATCGTCATTTTTAAATTCAAATATGACTATATTACTTTTTTGCATTTGAAAATGACGATTATTAGTCGAAACAAAAATGAATTGAAAGAGTAATTCTAAAAGGGGAGCCTACTTTGATATTTATTTAAAATATAAAATCTTCAAATATGATTTTTGATCACAATTTTATCCGATACTGATGCCCATGGCTTGAGAACATAGCCTACAGGAGCACTGCAAGTTGAACAGGATGAGTAAACAGAGCTTCCAACAAAAAAAAATGGCAAATGAATCAGCTGATCAGAGTATATCACTTTCTTGTTCTATATCTTCTCCTTTTCCAACACATCAGTTTGACGCTATAGACAAATTTTTCATCGTTATCTCTAACTGGGATCATTCACTTGAATGTTTTTTAAACTGTATACAAGTGATATATTTGCAGCCTATATCTATTTGCACATACGGTATCTACACAGTTGTCCAGTACTTCAATATTTTCGACCATGGTAAAGTGATTTTGATAAGTGTTTCGGTTCTTGTTTTTAAATCAAAACGTCTGTTTCAAAATGTAAAATAACTATAACCTATATGGTTATCCATGTTTTAATCTGGAGAAAATTATGTTATATGGAGAAGTGGAACAACCCTTGGGTCTCTCCACTATTGAAAGCTATACGCTTCATATGATACTGCAGTTACGAGTTACCTATTCACTGAACGTAGCTATAGCACTTCATGAAGGCGATTTGACTAAAAAACGACCCAACCAAGAGCTGTAGGAAGAGAGTCTCTTCTCATGGGACTTCTTAGGATACTTATTAAACCCTACTTCTGGCGACAAGATCACCCCAAAAGAGTCTAGTTTTGTCTGGGAGCGACAGGTTAGAATAGAGGCGACAGAGAGTCGCACCTTTTGAGGACCACAATGAGAAATCAGGGTTCCCAGGCGACAACCAGTCGGCTTGTAACTTGTCACAGAGGGAGAACAGACTTCGAAGATATTGAGACAAAATTGGCCCAAAGCTGAGATGGATGAGAGCTTGGGGTTTCTGTACTATTGAGAAACTTTATGTTTTCGGAGATATTGAGACGAAATTTACCCAAAACTGACATGAGAACTTGGTATTTTCTGAACTTTTGATACACCTAGAAATATTCTTGACAGTTTAGGGCCTTTTCAACTTAGAATATTAATACTGTATATCATTCATAAAGGTATGGTTCCCAAGCGACTGCTGGAGAATGCCATCCAGCTCTAGCCATCACAACTCTATTCACATGATCTTTGAAACAATATTCACCGAGCTGGAGTCATTTTCCACCTTGCCAGAATGTCTTATTCGCTCGACCTAACTATCCCAATAATTATGTTGAAATAAGTTGTTAGAATTTGTTGAGCATTTTAACCTGAATTTTGATTTAACCTGATTTGAATAGAAGTTTTGGGCTAACGCCTGTTTTTTCTTTCCTTTTATTGTGATTTTTCAATGAAGTGAATAAATAAATAAATTTTCAATAAGAAGATAAATAAATTTTCAAAGGTGATATTGTGGTAGTTATCCAAATTAAACGAGAATACAAGATATCAACAAACCACAGATTCATTGAAAATCGATATACCGGTTTCGGTTGCTCTTACTAAAGCTCTTGCTAAAGATAGAGTAAAATTCACGTGAAGGTACGACTCCCAAGCGGCAGCTCGAGACGCGCGGCACGATCGCGGATTTAACGGCTTTGCTGGAGCTGTCTGGCTCTAGCTGCGCTGCTCTATACCCTATTCACGATCACTTGAGACGAAATAAAGAAACTTTTTGCATGCACAGGTAGCTATTTTTTTTTGTGCTTGAGGGAAAGCCAAGAGCTATGATTGGCTACAGCTGTTCGACTGCGGCCGACCGTCGTATGAGGTAATACCTCCCTTTACACGCACATACGCGCAAAAAGTTTGTTCATTTCGTCTCAAGTGATCGTTAATAGGGTATAGGCATCACAACATTCACATAACTGTATTATTAATCTTAACTTTGTTATTGTGGCCACTAATGTATAATTAATAGTGAAATTCTCTCGAAATTACTTAAGAAGGGTGAATTTAACTACTTATTCATCATAAATAAATGAATAATAAATCAAATAAATTTAAAAGGGCTTGCAAATTAGCCAGCTCCGTTTGTGGATACGCCAATCTGATAATTAAACTTTAAACGTAGGGCTATTTAAAATAATTGATAAATAGAATGAAAAAATCAAATACCCTTTTTAAAATAATACTTTCAAATTTTTAAAAAAAGGTGTTTGATTTTTTTTCATTTTATTTATCAACCAATCTGATTATAAGTTTGTTCTGAAAACTCCTAATTTCATATTTTTAGATAAGAAAAGTTCCTAATGTGTATTGGAAAATAAAAATGAAGCATCTACAATAAATATTTTCGCTTTCCCAAATTTAAAGATTGAATTACTAGTTTATCACTTAATAAATTGTTTAACAATAATATATATTTGCAGGTGGACCATTGAAAATTATCGATTGAGACCTATCTTCCGCTGATTCTCCAAGAATGTGATTTCGATAAAAACATTAAAAAATATAAGATTAAAAAAAGTCACTCAGAAATAATCAGGAGTTAATTAGTTACCCGATAATCTAAAAAGGTTTTTTACCGAAGAAAGGATTTCATTGCTCTATTATCTAGAATCCAAAGATAACGGGGTCTTTCCCTGATTATGAGGTCCTATTTCCGAAATTAGGCCACAAAAAAAAGAAAAAGGAAGAAATTTGTCTTTCTTCCACTGAGTAACGTTTTGTGTGTTCCATGGGCGCGTGCTAAAATGTGAAAAAAACAAAGATTAAGAGAAAGAAGAAGGAGAAAAGGTAGAGGAAGAAGAAGAAGAAGAAGAAGAAGAAGAAGAAGAAGAAGAAAACGTAGTAGTAGCAGTAGTAGAAGAAAGGGTCATTCACAAAATAGGAGTCTGATGAGGTAGTGTTTTTTTTCTTGAAAAATATCTCCACCTTTCTTGCCTACTAGGCCCCAAGAACTTATTAGTTCAGGAAATGGTATCCTACCACTATTTCCACTCTAGGAGAAAAAGGTTCTTACAGGGAAATCCACTCAGATAATAATTCAAAGGGCTTCTCCTATCTTGCAAACCTTGGCTAATAGAAAACTCGTAAAACAATGATCAGGTGGACACATTTGAGATATTGTTGGAAATAATCTATAGAGGTAGATAAAAAGCAATCTAATTATTCTGAGTTATTTCCCAGGATTCTTGGGGAGACCGCATTACCTAATTAGATTCTGATTCTTAAATCTTACTTTAAAAATATAATTTTTCATAAACATGTTTCGGAGCTGTGATTAAATACTCACAATGTGTATTTTATCACATTGAGAATGGGCTAAAGCTCCAAAACATGTTTGTGGGAAATAATATTAATTTTAGTTGTTGAATTTTTAATTTAAAATTTTAGTTCTCAAATTTTTAATTTATTGGTGTTTTCGTTTAGACATTTTTTGGGAACCAATTTTCAAATTTAAAATCTCTCTCATTTGGATCTAAATGAAAATGAACTTGTCTCAAAAATTTGCCCAAACTATGCATGTTACTATTTGATGTAACATCATTTATTCAGAATAGTTTTCATAATTTAATTAATAATGTAGATTAAGTTTGCTTGAGACGCAGAATTCTAGAATATAATTTGATTTATCTTACAAATTTAGATCACCAGCTCTCTTTCATTTATACTGATGAATTGCTCTGGCGGCTCTTGTACACGATAAAGGTGAAGTGCTGTACAGTAAAAGATACGGACAATGTGATTTGATGAACCAAAAAACCATGATAACATTGATAACAATATAATGTAGCCTATGAATTACTTGTTGAGTAGTTGTGAAGGTGATATGGTAGAAGATATCCATAAGACAAGTCATTTTCGAGCCACAGATTAATTAAAAATCTAGATACCTGTTTCGGTTGCTACATCATTATCAATTTCTTGTGAATCAAAACTGCACTTCAATAAACTAAAACCTCTGTAGCCTACTTTGAGTCTTAGTTTATCCATGTATTACGGTGAAATTTAATAAGAATAGAATGTAAAGGCTTCTTCCAAATATAGGTGTATTGTATAATGTATTCGGCCTCATATTTTTAATTTCATCTTTAAAATAAAATATGTTCAATATATGTTATTAAAGGGACATAATTCAAAACATGAGGCTCGATACGTAATACAATGCAATACAACAATACAACATCTAAACAATACAACAAATCAACAATACAACACCTACATGTGAAAGCAGCCTAGAATAGATAGCCAGATAAATGATCAAAAATTATAGCACTGGCGGCTCGTGCCCACGAAACAGATGAATCTGCCCGTATCTTTACTGTACAACACTTCACCTGTTTCGTGGGCACGAGCCGCCAGTGGATTATAGAATAACAAAGTATATCTTTATAAGAAGTTTTAGTTCTAGTAGACTATATATTTGAAATCCAGTGCTATCAAATATTATCTCACAGTAACAACGGCATAAACAATGTTCGTATTTTGTTATAACGTTATTATTTCATATTTGAATATCTTGAAAGCATTAATAATACATAATATTCCAAGCCAATACAATGTATTGTAATGTTCGTTTCGCGATAACATTTCAATGTGTTCAAACCGCTTGAAAATCATTAATAATACATCATATTCCAACCAAATTACTGAATAAATTTGAATGTTTATTCTGGTTGTATGAATTCTGTCCAGATAGTTTCTAGCAGGGAAGGTTTCTTGGGGTGAACTTTGACCAAGTAATCAATAATTTTATACCCTTAGCCACACCCAAAACGGGGCGGGGCTTGAGGGGTGCATTGTTGAGGGTTGCTATAATTCTACCCTTAGCATATTATTCACCCCTGTAATAATATTATGCCACCATCAATGATAACTATCATTTCTGTGGTTTGGAATTTTCTTGATAAATTTTAATTGTCTAGGCCTAGGCTACCGTTCTATGAAGTAACCATGCCACTTTCTAAATTGGAAAATTTTCTCTTTGTTCTTCTTCTTTCCGATTTTCATCTCTTTTTATATCTTCTTTTACTCCACATTTTAATTCTATTATAGGGCAAGGATAGTTGAAGAAACTATACTTACTTCATGAAAGTAGTTATCGTTTTTTCAACGATCCGATCCATTTTATCGATCTATTTCCTAACATAGTGTAATAACAAATTTAAAATATTAATTTATTGTTTTTTAAATATTTATTGGAGCAAAATTAACTGTCGGTAGGTTGAATCACGTACAAGAGACAGACGAAACCACCTTATTATGGCGTCAGCCATAAATGAGCTCACAACAAGGAAATACAGTAGTTCTTGAGAAGATTAACACAAAAGTATTTCAAATATGAACAAGGATCGTTTTGAAGCACTGGCGGCTCGTGCCCACGAAACAGGTGAAGTGCCCGTATCTTTTACTGTATAGCACTTCACCTTCAAGACTTGGAGTCTCAAATAGTATTTACTTGAATAGGTAATTAACACAATTCATTTTTTGTGATTCATAAGTTTAAAGACGGCAATTGAGATATTTGGCAATTGTCAATTCTTATGATCAGTTTGTTTGCGGATTTAATATGGTGTGTCATTTAAGATGTTTTATTCACTTAAAAACATTTTTTAAAGCTGAGGTTAGGCTGCTCCTTGGGCGCCTCAACAGCTGACGTGTGATGTTTATTTATTTTATTCATTTTACAGAAGCAATAACTTATTGGTGTTGTCAAGGCGGGTTTATACGATGCCGATTGCCATAAGACAACTGATGCCGGGCTCCAACAGCTGATGTGGTCAATGAAGTACACTCAGAGGGACCCTCAAATTTTGACAAACAGCTGAGATTTTCTATCTTAAGTATAGGAAATGTAGTAAACTTGAGGCTCCCTCAAATTTGAGTTTACTTGGAAAAACCGGGCATTAGAGTATTAATTTAGCAATGCCTAGATAATTATTTCAAAATCAAAAGATACAATTTTACGTGTACGTCTCAGGAGACAATAATTGTCTTGCCAATTGGCATCGTATAAACCTAGCATTGGAGTTCTCATTTGGCAATGCCTAGATGATGTTAAAGAATCAAAAGAGACAATATAGATGCTTTACATCAGCTGTAAAAAACAGTTACATTACGTACAAGAGACAGACGAAACCGCCTTACGTTTTGGGGTGTCAGCTATATTATAAGTCTGCGGAAGTATAAGAAAACGGATTATAAGAAAACGGAAGAAAATTACTCAACATTTTACAGCTATTGTTAGATACAAAAATTGTAATTAACATTAAATACAAAAATTGTATTTAACATAAAACAATTGTATTTGAAAAATTGACAAAAAGTTGTCATTTAGCGTTTTCAAGATGATGATTTTGAAATTAAAAAGACAATAGATGCTTTACATCAGCTGTTAATGGATTACACCACGTACAAGAGACAGACGAAACCGCCCAACTTTTTGGCGTCACTAATAATTACTGTAGAGTTTTCAACAAGTTAATCTTGATACTGCAAAACTCCCACTTGATACCTCAGAAACTCCCAAACCATAAATTTGATAGTGAACTTTTATTAAAACTCAGGTTTCACTGGCGGTTCGTACCCACGAAACAGATGAAGTGCTCATATCTTTTACTGTACAGCACTTCACCTGTTTCGTGGGCAC
Source organism: Sogatella furcifera (assembly GCA_017141385.1). NCBI lineage: Eukaryota > Metazoa > Arthropoda > Insecta > Hemiptera > Delphacidae > Sogatella > Sogatella furcifera. Next base: position 3,010,738 of record CM029558.1, on the reverse strand, counting down.
GAGCCGCCAGTGGTTTCACTCAACGCGGGTCTCCACTTCCTCATAACTTTTCTAGATTTTCATACGATAGACATTGGAAATGTTTTGAGTTTTTCCATTATTATTCTCGACCTATGCGTGATACACGCATGGTTTTCATGCTTTTCCACCTCAATAAACCTGTCAGGTTTTGAAAATCATGATTTTTTAGAGTTGCCAAAGTTTAACTTCGTTCATTTTTGTTCATTTCTCTGCAGATTAAATGAAGCACAATTCGAAATGGTCTCTAATAATGTTGAGAATGTGTTTTGAATCATTAATTAACATTTTATTATGGACTTCCACAACATCAATCAAGATTCTACAAAATAAAATTTCTGTTGATTGTTCAAATTAATATTGAAGATTTCGTTCCGTTGAAAGTAACTTAAATTCAATAAAGAATAGTTAAAAATATGTTTTCAATTTTACATTGTTCATGTATCATTTTATAGTTAATTTTGTATAATAGGTATCATTTGTCCTTCACCTAATTCGGCTTAATTTGGTAGGAATTAGTTCTCAGAGTATTGGCCATTTTAAATATTGTCCGACATAATATAAATCTATCATTTCTTCCCTTGTATATTGCTAAAATTATTGTTCCAGTGAAGTTTGTTTAATTGTAAGAAAGTAAACAATGAAACTTAAGATATGAATTTAATCATTGACTATGGATATAAGTATATTATATCCATATATCCATAGTCAATGATTTAATGCCGGGCTTATACGATTCCAATTGTCTTCTGAAACACACAGCTGATATAAAATATTAATTATTGTATCTATTGATTTTAAAACTATCTTCTAGGCTTGGCGTAATGGAAACTCTTATTGATAACATCAGCTGTTGGAGCCCGGCATCAGTTGTCTTAAGTCAATTGTCTCGCCAAAGGCGGGTTTATACGATGCCAATTGGCGAAGCAATTGTCATAAAACAACTGATGCCGGGCTCCAACTGCCAATGTTGTCAATTAGAGTTTCCATTGAGCCATGCCTAGATGATGATTTTAAAATCAAAAGATACAATAATTTATACTTTACATCAGCTGTACGTTTCAGAAGACAATTGTCTCGCCAATTGGCATAGTATAAACCAGGCATTACTGTCAAAGGTTTTCAATGATTGTTCGTCAAATCATTTCTCCCACATTTCTACCAGAAGGGATAAGAACAAAATTATATTAACCAGAACAACTATAAGACAACCTAAAGTTTTGTTCGACAAACAGAGCAACAGAGCAAAGCAACAGAGCAACAGGGGACATTCAGAGCAAAGCCTATTGAATTCCACTTTGTGAATTATTTCTGAATGATTAAATAAAAGGTAAGGGATCCTGGTTCCTGGATATCTTATTGTAGAATGATTATACGAGATTGTCAATATCAATACCGATAGAACATGTTTATTAATTTTTGATCTGGTTCAAGTAAAATGCGCTTTCCATATTCCATACAATCTTTGAAATAATAAATAAAGAGACTATTGGATAATGTTCTCAGTAAAATCCTGTATTCTCATGTGTATTATACTCGGGAAGAATAGAACTGAATAATTTCTTCAACCTAATTTGTAAATATTATTTTGTATGCTATAAGCTACTCACTAATTAGGCTATGCCAAACACTCCGGATTACCGGGGTATGAAATCTAGTCTACCCGTGAAGCCGCTATTGGTATAACGCGGTGATATTTCTATGATACATCAAAAGAGTATGAAAATATATGAGATTTCGTATTTTCATCTCACTTCATTTGATCTACATTCATGACATAGAAATATTATCGTGTAATACCGGCGTTTTCTTCCATGCTTTCAATGCCATGATTCATTGATAGCTCTAATGAACAATTCAATCTTTCAATCATGGTTTATCTCCAATCTACTTCCTAATGTTTGGTTCATGAACTACTCAGTTTAGAGTTTATCACATGATTAAGATAAATCAGACTAATAAACGATCATTAGTAAATGATTAGTCTATGGACAAAAATAGTCTCCTCAGTCTTGAATATTTAGGCTAGAACACATAAACTAATATATGAATGCAAAACAGTTTAACATGCAAATAAATAGAAATTAAAAAAACCGACTCACCACTTGATAAAAGCTTTCCAAAACCAGTCACGAACTTTCTTTCTTTGTAGATTGACGGGAAAATCTCAGTAATAAATACAAAACTATCTTGATAATCACAACAACGAGTCAATTATCAATGTCTGTAGTTTCAAAATTGACGGAAAATGCACATAATAGTAGGTAAGTACACTTATTTCAAAGTTCAAGGTTCAAGAAAGTTAGACTTCTAAATAGCTTGATAGTTCATTGGGTAAAATGTTCAGTAAAAGTTCATTGGGTAAATGTTCGGTAAAACTTTTCAGAAACAATTATTTTCCAATTTTTTTCTAATAATTTAACAAAGATTACACATAAAACTCTGAGTAATAGTTCACAGATTTGTCGATTTTTTTCACAGTGTTCCTTCAGGGTATAATATTATTCGCCACGAGTTTTACCTATTTCGATTAATCTACAAGTTTTCTTGATGCTTGCTCACTATTGTAGATGATTTTATACCATTATCAAAGTGTCTCTACCTGACGAAAATCAATAACAGATCCCACTCTCACACGTGAACGTATTTTCAGATGAAAATGTCCAGTTCTCTCGACCTGACCAGCGCTTTCGACCAGCTGAAATTCTCAGGAGCAAGACACACACAACCTTCCAGCACCGTCTATTCTCCGAAACTGGTTGAAGAAGTTCGTTTCGATAAAAATAAACATTCTAAAGGACAGTAGAAGGTGGGTGTACCTTCGCGCTGGAATTTCTGGGGTGGGGAGTCACAGGGAGTTGCTCTGTCCCCCTTCGCTAACGCGCTGTTCAAGTGGCGCGTTCTGGTGGGGGAAACCGCAACTAATTTTCACTCCGCCTCTATATGCGGTTCAGCCGGTCTCTGAGGAATTTGAACTTTTTTCCGAAGCCAGTCAGCTCAATGGAGAATAGAATTAATTTGATGGGGAGGCATGGAGGATTAATAATAATAAAATAAAGTAACTAATTAGGGAGAGAGTAAGTATTTTATCGTTAATATTGAACGAATCAAATAATTTAACTGATTAGGAATAATCTCACTACTTTGAAATTTTTCGTAGCGAGCTCAATGGGAAATGAAATTAGATGGCAGGATTGAAGTGAAGATAATAATTTAGAGTAAATGATCAGGGATTGTTATTTCATCGTTGTTTGAAACTTTTTCGAAGTTAGCTCAATGAGAAATATCTGCATTACATTGCTGCATTGAAGTGAAAATAATAACTAATAATTTAATGGTAAATAATAATTAGGGTTCAAGTATATAATATACCGTAATATCCCAAATAAATAATATTATTCTATAGTAGCGTGAGTAAATTGAAATTAAACAACGCAAAACTGATTGGGAAAATCATAGACATGCACTTGTTACTGGCAAGTTAACTTTTTCAAAGCAAAATTAATATAGGGAATGCGAATGGAAATATGGAATTATTCTTTGTTTGAGAAAGGGAATAACAATTATTATTATTTATTTACACTGTAATTGGAGTAACATTCTACAGAAAGAGTACGTAGTTTATTTTCTCGTTAATTGAGTGTATTGAAATACAGTTGTAAGTTACTGTTGTAAATGAAATAAAACACGAAATAAAATAAAATAATGTCGATTCTAATGTTTATTTTAATAAAGCATACAGGACGATGGTTTCGTGGCCACACAGGTCAAATATTCAAACTTTCTGTATATTTTAGTGTATTTTATTTAATTATGGACCGATTCTACAACATCGATGACTCAGACGAATTTTTAATACGGTACTGTAACTTTGTACCACTGGCGGCTCGTACCCACGAAACAGGTGAAGTGCTCGTATCTTTTACTGTACAGCACTTCACCTGTTTCGTGGGCACGAGCCTTTAGAGCTTTTTAGATATTTTCTCGCTGAAACTTGATTTTTTATCGAAGAGAGCTCAATGAGAAATGGAATTATTGTAATTATATTTTGCTGGATTGAAGTAATAATACTGCACTTAAAATTGACTCGTTGAAGAAGTACTACAGTTCGCATTATCTCGAAACTTGAGTTGGTATTATATAATTATTGAAAAAAAAAATGAATGTATTTTTCGTTACTAGACTAAATGTGTTTCGTACCTGAGTGATGGAATGCAACATATTGAGGATTGAGGACAAGAGTTTCAGCAATAACGAAATAAAACCTTCAATAAAACTAGAAAAGATTTCCTCTAGTTGATATTTCGTTCATTGGTTCATGAGTCACATCCAGTTGTTGATTTATGATTTGTACGAAAAAGACAATAATTTCTGTATTAATTGAAAATTTTCAACCCCTCAATAAAATTTCGTAGCATTTTTCTCATTGGTTAGTATAGTTTTCTCGAATTTCTAAATATCTAAAATTCTGGATATTATATAATTATGGTTTAAAAAAATAAAAATGGTGTCAAATTGTAATAAATCAACATGATCAGTAGTGAATATGTATAATTTTCGAAAATACCTATGTATATAATCTACAGTTGAAACTTGAAATAATTAAAATCGAAGTACCCTGTTTTAAGAAATATTTTTATTTAACACAACATGTTTTGGCGATATAGACATTTTCAAGTGTAAATTATTTCAAGTTTTGAGAAGTATAGTAGCCCTAAGAGAAAATAAGTATAATCTACAGTGTATAATTTTCTATGCTTGAGAAGGAAACTTTTACAATAGGCTACATGAATATAGTTATAAACGCTATCTATCGGATGGAGAAGTAAACAAGGGAGCTGGTACTGCTTTTAACGGTCGACTCCCATTGGCCAGCTTCAACAGGTGTTGAAAGTGGGAGTGGGAGGTCTCGTCCAATCACAGAGCTTCGTCATTGTAGACTGGGTGGATTCCACCATTTCAATTTCAAAGTCAGCCATTTGCTCAGTTCTGTGAAATGATTCACAATTTTCAAAAAGTATGATGAAAGAAATAAATTTTTTTCGAACTAATTTGGTATTGAGAATCAAAATACTGTACAATATTTCCCATTCTATCAATTTTCATGTAATTATTTCTTCATTTTGCTCCATTGAATTATTACATGATTACTAATAATATTTACGCCAGTAGAATTTCGACTACGGCAGCTTTCATTCAGAGAAATATGAATCTTTAGCAAGTTCTTAGACCACTATTCACAACTACAAACTCAACTACGGTTCTCAAATACTGTAATAATCTTCATAACCATTAGGGCCACAATACTCTGAATTGAGTATGAATTTTTGGGTGAAAATTTGAAAATTGGGTGTGAATTTTTTCTAGTTGCGAGTTACGATCAAAATGTAGGTAGACCGTAGACCCTAAAAAAATACGGCAACTTATTTCAGTTATGAAAGTATAAATTGTAAATGAAGTATTAGGCCTGAAATGATCCAAATATGAATACTGTAATGCTCTTCAACCTTTTGTTGATGATTCAAGAAATAATCATTGTAAAATAATTATTATATGATTCGATTAATAAATTTATTTCTATTAATTCACCAATATATTACAACAAAACTGTAAGTTCTGTTTCTCCGCGGTTCAATTACATTCTATTATAATTTAATATAATCCTCTAAATACACAATAATTATTCTCATCCTACAAGATGCTTGCGATGCAAAGGAAGGAATTGAATTTTAATTTCTTGTACCGTATTAGGACATTCTGTATAGTATTGAATCGTATTCTATCCAATCATGTAACGAATTTCATAGATTTTTGAATCATTGGCACACAGCTTTAGTATTATCAAGTTAGTTAATAAGAGTCTACCTCCAATATCAGTGTGGACTAACAATATTCGGACTGTGACAGTCAAAAACCAGTGGACTGTGAACGATGGAACTGACAGTACGAACTGACAGTAGATTTAAACCATCACACACTACTCAAATGTAGCTGATACCAAAAATTTAGGCGGTTTTGTCTGCTTATTGTGCGCACCAACGGCTCGGGTCGGTCAATTGGAGCTGTTATCTAAGCTAAGATGACATCTATGACTATTACTATTCACGATCACTTGAGACGAAATGAAAAAATTTTTGGGCGTGTGTGCGGATAAAGGAAGGTATTACTTCATACGACGGTTGGCCGCAGTCGAACAGCTGTAGTCAATCACAGTTCTTGGCTTTTCCTCAAGCTCAAACAAAAATAGCTACCTGTACATGCAAATAGTTTCTTTATTTCGTCTCAAGTGATCGTGAATAGGGTATTATAGATGATGGTTTTGAAATCAAAAGAGACAATAAACGCTTTGCAACAGCTTTTAGTTGACTAAATCACATTCAAGAGGTTGAAGAAACCACCTATCTTTTTATAATGATATGACATTACTCTGTATTTATACAATTATTTCTTATTTAAACATTTTGATGGCAGCTATAGTCTGTGCAAGCAAAGAAGACCCTCTGGCAAGATGGGAGAATGACTCCAGGTTGGTCAATATTTGTTCAAGAATTATGAATGTGGTCTTACAAGTAGATCAAATTGTTTCCTAGAATGTGAGATAGAATTGATAATTTTCGAACAAAAATTGACCGAGCTTGAGTCATTTTCCCATCTTCCCATGGGCAAGACGGTCTTTTTTGCTTGTACACTCTACTGTATAAAAATAGTTTAGTATATACACAGCTTGAGTATTGTCAAGATAGCTACAACAATAGTAGCTTAGTTGCTTCTAGTATCAAAGTACTAAATTCTATTTGAAAATTTTTAGTTGTGCGATTGTACCATAGAGTAAGAATAGTGAGTACTCTAATTTCTCACTATTGACTCTATACTCACTATTCTATTCATAAGTACTGTCATAGAAAATACAATTCTTTTTTATGGTTCTACGATTGAAACTTTTAAACCCCAAGTTTTCAAGTTTTCATGCTGTGAAAACTTTTCTGTATCTTTCCAACGGCAGGATTGAATTTATTCAAGTGTGTATGTAGTATATGTGAGTATGTTTTAGTATTTGTGAGTATGTGTTAGTATATTTGAGTATGTGTGAGTAAGGAGACACATAACAAGAGTGAATCGATTTGGTCGAAGGATTATTAAGAACTTTCAAAAAAATATTGTCTCAACTTCAGGAATGCTTTTAAGGAAAAAGCTCCCACTCGCTACCCTACTGTCCTTTTTGTTCTTATTTTTCTCCTGTTTATTTATCGTTTTGTTCACCTTCTTCTTTGTCCCTCTCTTTCATTTTATTCTACTTCTCATCTACTTTTTCAAACTTGTCTCCTCTTTCCCCTTCATTTTCTTGAACATTTTTCCTCCCATCTTATCTTACATGTTCTTATTTCTCTCCTCTTCATTTATTGTTCTTTCTCCCACTTCTTTACCTCTCTCTCCACTCATTCTCCTCCTCGTCTTCTTCTTCATGCTTGTCTTCTCCTTTCACCTCGTCTTCTTGTCCATCTTTATCCCCTTCTTTTCATATTCTTCATTTTTCTCTACTTTCTATTCAAATCATTTTCCTCTTCATGCTTGTCCTCTTCCCATCTTCTTGTCCATCTTTATCTTCTTCTTTTCATATTCTCCATTTTCTCTACTTTCTATTATTATTATTTATTTATTAACAAGATTGAAATACAGCAGGATTGAAACACAGACAAAGTCCAAAACGTCTCTTCTTCCCAATTTTGGTTGAAATATTTAAAATAGAGGTTATGTCCAAACTTAAAACTTGAATTATACACAAATTTCAACTTCTGAAGGTAAAAAAACTATGAAAATTAAATTATTATATTCAATTATCCATCATGATTTTCACCATATATATTTTGCAATTCTTTTATTTTTTCTCGATCATTACTAAATATTCTTTCGTATATTATCATTGTTTTCAAACATCAGCTTATTGTAATTATTTCACTAACTTTCTTTATCATTCCTACCATAGACATTCCCTTGATTTGGAACTTATTACTTTGTAATTTTTTAATATCAGTGTAGAAGCGAATCTAATAGTTTTTTCAAAATTTACACTTTTATCAGAGATGTTGTGGGTCTGACAACCTTTGTTTTCATTTACCTCAAATAATAGTTTTTTCCTGAAAGGATGAAATAACTTTTCAGGAGGGGGAAAGCGTTGGGAGGTTTCTTCAACCCCTCTGGATTTGCCCCAATCATTCTACCAATAGATTATAATATAATAATTCACATGAATATAAATAATTATATTGAATATATAATAAATAATTCACATGAATATTGATTTTCACAGAATTCTGGAGAGGAACAATAATTTAAAGAGCATTCATGATCAAAAAATGAATGGAAAGATATAAATAATATTTATAAATAATTATTATAATATATATATATTTATATAATTATATATAATATTTATAAATAATAATTAATAATATTTATAGCCTATCTCTTTGATATGCATGTTATTTCATTTCCATTTTGATCATGAATGCTTTTAGTGCATTTCATTTGAAAAATGCACTATTGGTCTTGCCCTGACAATCGAAAATTTATGATGTGATATATTTTTTTACACGTTTCCGAGCCCCTAGAACACGAATCTGATGTCCGTTCAAATTCATATATATATATCTCTCTCTCTCTCTCTCTCTATATATATATATATATATATATATATTTATATATGTACAGTTTCTTGTTAACACGATAACTCCCGAAGGGCTTGTCGGAGAGCGACCAAATTTTGCACAAAAATCATTAGTGTTAATATCTCGGTCAAGTTCGTTAACCAGCCAAATTGGTCCAAGGGTGGAAGGTGAAATTGGGGGATGAAAATTTTGAAAAATCACTACAAATCGACCAATAACGTGATCGTTTTGAAAATTGGTGGGTATAATACCCTTATTATTCCCTACAATTTGAGCCATCAACGAAAAAAATCCAATCAAAAATGGCAGAGAAAATGGCGAATAACACAATGCCAAAAATTGTGTTTTTCGAAAACGGCGCCTTTGAATTCATACCCTGAATAGCTCATTATAAGTCATATGATTTGAGCCATCATAGAATTGCATTTGAAATGCACTCTTTCCGACCGCCAGCTGCCGGAGCGAATTTTTTTAATTTTTGTTCCTCTCCAGAATTCTGTGAAAATCAATATTCCAATATTCATGTGAATTGAATTTTGGAAATTAAATGTGAAACAGCCTGTGAAGAACATCCGATAGAAGATAGTAATGTATCTTTCCCTCTCCACTAAGTATAGTTGTGCCAAGCAAAGAAGAGCCTCTTGCAAGATGGAGGAGGGAAGTAGGAGTGTAATTACGCATGCGCAGAACTAAAATTTTTAGGGTACCTACAATCACTTCAGCCAACCTACCGTTTTTACACTATATTATTCATATTGATTTCACGAATGAAAATATTGTCATTTATTTATGTAATTATTGACATGTTAGCACAAAACATAAGATAATTATGAACTAGGACAGACAAATTTAGTCTGAGCCTGTACTATTTCTCCCTAATTTTGGTTATATTACAACAATTTTCATTTCGAATGGCAGCCATGTTGCCAAAGTCTCTTCTGTGCTTGGCACAACTATAACATGATCTTATTATTATAAAAGTGATTTCATTATCTAGTATTACACCTTTATTTTCAAGTAATTTTTTGTTCAATCTAGTATCATTGTTCTACGTGCAATCTGGGTCTTATAATATGTAGCTTATCAATAAATCAATAAATTTCACATTATTCTTTATCTCCTTCTATAATCAAACAAATCTCGCAATCTTTCTCTCTTACTCTTTTGCAAATCTTACCCTCCTCAGATTTCTCCCTTCGAGTTCAACAATCTACCAAATCTTAAAACCTCTACTCCTCTCAATATCTCTTTACCTCTTTTTATCTCTTCACCTCTTCCTCTCTTTACCTCGTTTCGTTTTTACCTCTTATTCTCTTCACCCATTATCTCTCAACACTAATCAACCAATTTTTTATCCTTTCCCTTTTCTTCATCGTTTGTCGCATCATTAGCCAGGAAAAGTAATGAAAACGAAGAAGAATAAGAAGAAGAAGAAGAAGAAGAAGAAGAAGAAGAAGAAGAAGAAGAAGAAGAAGAAGAAGAAGAAGAAGAAGAAGAAGAAGAAGAAGAAGAAGAGAGAGAAGAAGTGAAGAGAGGAGTCATTTGGATGGAGACCTTGCACAGAAGCTCTTAAGGTTCAAGGGATAATCCGGATTACCGAATGGTTTTTGTCTTCTACTATTTTTTCAAAGTTTTTGCCCTTTTTTATTCGATTCTCTGTCAATCCAGCCTCGGATGGCGCCATGCTTTGTTTTAGACTAAAGTGATTAGGCTCCGACTACACAAATTTTAAAAACGCCCTACGTGTAGTTGGAACTTTGGACCGTGTTTTACATGATTTTCTCATCACGTGAAAATTGCTCCAATAATGAACATTGATTCGTTTAATTTTATTTTAGTCTATATAATGTTTTTTTTTACAAGAATTATGTATTTTTCACAATTTATTGTGAGTATCATACTAGTAGCTTAGACCAAAGAATATGTAGAGATATCAATCAATATCAATCAATCCTTTATTTATTGATAAACTATTACAATGATCTAAAATGATAGATATTATAATCTGAAAGAGAAAAACTAGGCTTAGCCTGTACTATTTCTCTTCCAATTTCAATTATTGGTAATGGTGTCCAAAAGGTTATGTATATGCCACGCACTTCAAATTTCTGGTCCGGGAATCTTGAAAACTTTATAATTCCTATAACATGGAATATAATATAATTAATATACTTTATATTGACTGCTTAGACTATCTACTATTAGTCTATTAGTGAGAGTGTAATATTGTCTTTGTTAGTAGCATCTCTAGTTCTCTATTAATATGACTGTAAATCATGACTCTAGTAAAGAGTTTTATTTCATTTCCCATTGTAAAAGATAGCATGTTTTTGGTCAAAGAGGAGAATGCAAGCGAATATTGTGGTAGAGAGAATTGTTCTGAATGCATTATATTCTAAAAATATGAAAATTCCGAAAATTCTAAAAAATAGTAAAACGCTAATATTAAGCGTTACCTTGGGAAGTATATCGGAAGTATATATAGTTTGAAACTTGATCCAACACAACATTTCTAGGCCTTATCTGAACCTACCCACCAAATATCAACATTTTCTACCGATTGGTTCTCGAAAAAATGAAGAAAACGTTGAAAAACTATAGAAAAACTAAATTATTTGGCGTATCCTTGAAAAGTTTTTAAAATCCGTTCTTAGCGCGCGTCTAAACGTCCAACTAAACATGCCTGCCAAATTTGAAACATTCAGTTCAGTGGATTTTTAGTTCTGGTGATGAATGAATGAATCAGTCAGTGCCATTTCGCTTTTATATATAGAGATGATGAAAGTTCTGTTCTTTTTTCAGAAACGTTTATCTGGAAATGTAGTATACTACTTGTTCAATAATTCATCATATTTTATCATATTGTTTTGTAGTCGTTGATAAGGTAATCATTTCAAGGGTGATTCCTGATTATTATCCCTCAAATCATTCAAAATTGATTATGTGAATGAATCTTTGAATGAATGAAACTTTTATGAAGAGAGTACCGTACTTGTAATGACAATAATTCGAATTCTTATTAAAATTGCAAAGATCGGTACAATGATGATCAGTTCAGATTTGGGTGTATCTAAGAGGGATGAAGGATCTTTCAAATTGAATCTCTCTCACTCACTCCTCTTTCTAATCAATTCCTCCTCCACCACCTCCTCCTCCTCCTCCTCCTCCTCCTCGTTCTCCTCCTATTACTCCTACTCTTCTTCTTCTTCAACCTCTCACTCTTTCCATTAAGCGTCTTACATGGCAATGTACTTAACTTAAAATCTTAGCAGGCGCCGGTCGATGGAAAACCATTAAAAAACAGCAGAAAAGAACGAACTTGGAAGAAGAAGAAGAAGAGAAGAAGAAGGAGGAGGAGGAGGAGGAGTAGGTGGAGAAGAAGTTGGAGTAGAAAAGAGTGAGAGAGAGAAAGAAGTCTGAAAGCAAAGTTTGATCGGTCCTCCCTTCAGACTCCTTTCGATATAGTCTGTTCAAGCAAAGAAGACATCCTGACAAGATGAGAAAATGACTTCAGTTTATTTAATATTGTTGCAAAAATTATAAATTTGGTCCCAAATTGTAGATCAGAATGTTTCCTACAATTTGAGGCCAAATTTTAAATTTTTGAACCAATATTGATCGAGCTACAGTCATTCTCCCATCTTGCCAGAATGTCTTCTTTGCTTGGACAGACTCTATCTTGGAGACGTTTTATCTTTTAGCCCGGTGCATGATTGCCTCATTATGGCCTACACTAATTAGGATGTGGTCTTATAGCTTTATTTTTCCTACAATTCCATATTACCTTCCTTAATGACGAAATAGATTTGTGATTGTTTATGGTTTGATGTCAAGAAGGAGAGTAATAATCTATGGAGAAGATAACTTTTGTATAATTTTTGAAGAATAGTAATTTTTCTGTTTCAATTATCCGAATGCTAATATTTGAATTCGTTGATTGATGAATCTAAGGTCACTGGAGATGAGGAACGTATTTATGAGTAAGATTTGATATGGAGCGATATTAGTATAGTTTGGTCGAGCAAAGAAGACATTCTGGCAAGAAGGGGAAATGACTCCGGATCGCTCAATATTGGTTCAAAGATAATAAATTTGGAATCAAATTATAGGAAACATTCAGTTCTACAATTTATTTGTTTTAGAACAAATTTATAATTTTTTAACCAATTTCGACAGAACTGAAGTAGTTCTCCCATCTTGCCAGAATGTCTTCTTCGCTTGACCAGACTATACCTGAGGTCACTGTAGATAATGAATGTTCTATGAATAAGGTATATGAAGAAGATATAAGCTATATAATACTTTACATGGTAACGTCACTGCAAAAGTATTGGGAAAATATTGGCTCGAATGTGTGCTACATGAAATCTGTATAGCTTACGCCAAAACGTTAGGCGGTTTCGTCTGCTCCTTATGTGCTCCAACAGCTGATTTGGTCGATTAGAGTTGTAATTTTGCTGGGCCTAGAGGATGTTTTTTTTTAAAAAAAAAAGATACAATAGATGCTTCTACATCAACTAGAAATCTACTTTTAGCGATATGTATCGCGACTGCTATACATACTTAGGCCTATACATACGTAATTCAACACAAGGGACTAATGCTCGGCTTTTCCAAGCAAGCATTCTCAAACTGGAAATTCATATTTTTATTAAATCTTGAAACTGAAACCCGCTTACAAAGGTTAACTTTGTTAACTCTGTTAACTTTGACGAATAGACCTCTATTGAAGATCGGCCGTACAAGCAGTCTTCAAGTTTGACGAGCTGTTTGTAGATGTTTATTGATGTTTATGATATGTATTTATTGTTTATATATGTATTTATTGATTTATGTATATGTAGCTGTTTATTGATGTTTTTGAGAATTGACGAGCCCTAGTAAACCGCAATACTGCTATCTAATGAACCCTCAGCTGTTTGTAGCTCATCAAATATTTTGACTATGTTTGAAAAAACCGGGCATGAGATAGCCTAAACTGTAGAGACTGTGAAATCAGACGTATAATACCAACATCTACTAATACATCAGTAGATGTGTAGATGTATTTGTAGGTGTTGATAATACAGTCTCTATACCCTAAACCATTTGTTGTATTTGATTGAGATTACCAAATACAAGTGTAGCCTATTTGAAATGGAATAAGATCCATACTCAAACAATGAACTTGGATTATTCATTCTTCTGACTCTTCCACTGTCAGCTAACTAACACTATTCCTACCTTGATAAAAATAAATACCGTTCAAAACAATTGCACTCTAAAAGCTGAATGAACTTTTAATGAATCGCCTTCCTTTCCTACTTTTTTATTTCATTTGCCAAGGAAGTGCGAATTACAGATGCGTGAAAGTAACTAAGTAAGTAACTAACAGTAACTTACAAGTAACTAAGCTCGTGCCTTCAACTTCCGGACGCTTCAAGTCCCGCTGACTTTGAAAGTGCATTTCGAAAAGCATTTCCAAGTTCGTCACCTGCCCTTAATTGCACGTGCTCAAGACTTGGGTCATTGATAAACAAGCAGAACAAAGTGTTTCCATTCTTTGAGTATGGCTGACGTCAAAGTTGGGCGGCTTCGTCTGTCTCTTGAACGCGGTGTAACCTACTAAAGTAAAATGCATGAAAATAGTCCAGTGAGACTTGCTGCAACGTTGACAATCAAGCTGATTATGAATAAAAACAATTCATATATATACTTTCATTTTTAGTCTGGGTGCCAATGGGGGTAACCTTTTTTTGTGGTATGTCGTTGATTTTTTGATCGATTATGATAGATTTTGATGTGTACATTCCGAATCCAAGTGATGCCAAGCTGTAAAAGTTGAGCATTTTTTGTAATTCAAGATGGCGGCCAAAATTTCGGTTCCATTTCTAGTCTACCACGATTTCGGTCAGAACGAAGCGTCGGACGAAAAAATCATTCTTATCTTTTTTTAGTAAATTAAATTTCCAAGAGAAAGGTATCAGATTCATGACTCTATCCTTATTACGAACGGAGTTATAATTTTTCAAAAAAGAGGCTAATTTTCAAGAAAAATGAGAATTTGAGAATTTTTTTATTTTGCTTGCTTAGATCTTCTGACGTATTCACTTGATTCGGAATCTACACATCAAAATCTATCATAATCGATCAAAAAATCAACGACATACCACAAAAAAAGGTTACCCCCTTTTCTCGCATTTGGCACCCAGACTATTTGTCTGACAAAGACAATTGAAATCGATTGGACAATAAATTTATTCAACTAGAGAAACTGTCAACTCATATTGAGTGTGACACTTTTGATTGGTCAGCTGATCAGCTCAGTCGAATCCACAATACTCGTATTGCCAAAAAGTTTGGCGGTTCCTTATGCTCCTTGTGCGCTCCAACAGCTGATGGTGCCAATTGGATTTGCTATGCCTAGTTGATGTTTTTGAAATCAAAAGATACAATAGATGATTTACATCAGCTGTTAGTAGGTTACATCAGGTACAATAGGCAGACAACAAAAGTACAGTGTAACCAAGGTAATTAGAATAATATAGAGAGGTAACAGTATAGAGAGGTAACAGTATAGAGAGGTAACAGTCATCGTAACCGTAGCCGGGAGAAAAACGTGAGCTCTGACGTCATCTGACCTCTCTATTCTAATTACCTTGAGTATAACTGACGCCAAAAAGTTAGGCGGTTTCGTCTGTCTCTCGTACGTGATGTAACCTACTAACAGCCGATGTAAATCATCCATTGTCTCTTTTGATATAAAAACTTACAAAATTATAGCTGACGCCCATAATTTATGCGTCATAATTTTAGTCTGTCTCTTGTACGAGATGAACCATACTGGCAGCTGAAATAAACCATAAACCATCTATTGTCTCTTCCGTTTCAATAAACATCATCTAGTCATAGTCAAATGACAAAACCGATCAGCTGTTGAAACACACAAGTAGCAGACGAAACCATCCAACTTTTTAGCCTAGCTATTGAGCTGTACTTGGTATGCAAATGTGAATGTACCTATTCGGAACTGAATTCATGAATGAAATTCATAGTCCAGGCGTTTCCATTGTTGAGCGAAAAAGCTGACTTATTCAAAAAATCAGCGAAGCGTGATAAAAGACACAGTTTAGCACTCGCCTCACATTTCCAGGTGGAGTTGACACTTACTATAATTATATAGAAATATAGTGGAAGCTCTATCGCTATATTTACATGAAACTAAACAATGTAAATCACTATGTATTATATTCCTATATAGTTCTACTATACATAAATGACACGAGTGTTAAAGTACTGTAGTACTGTTGTATAAAATAATATGGTCTAGTAAAGCTAAGAAGACGTTCTGGCAGGGCCCTCGCGTGTTTTCTTGGCGCCCTGTGCGAGATTTTGGTAGGTGCCCCCCTCTCATTACCAGACAAATCCTACAATCCAAGCAATCCACCTCATAAATCACCCATCACTTACCATTACCCACGCACAAGTAAAATTAAATAGCCTACTTATATGGGCATCATCCGCAAAAAAATCCAACATCATTATAATATATTCAAAGTCTAATATGATTCAAGCTGCCTTGCATGTTCACATTTTTCTCATAAGCAATCCCAATGTTGCATGTGGGTGGCAAAAAGGATTATAGGACTTGTGCTTATTATATCCCAACGTATTGTTTCGAATTTTCATGTATTGGATACGTGATAAGCAAAAGCCTACAGTAATAATTACAAAATTACTAAAGGTTATTTACATTGAGCATTACTATCACATTGTACCGTACTTTATCATTGAAATATTATAATTTTGATTATTGCTTAATTTATTTTATTAGTTTGCTTCAAAGCAAATGAGGATGAGAATAATAATTTTTTCACATAAAAATTATTAGGGATCATCATGAATATTCCATTTCACTGGAAATAAAGATTTTTCAACAAAAAATCTGAAAATCAATATCAATCAAATTGAAGACTTCAGCCATTTTCACTGCTCTACCCAACTTTCTTAAATAACATTCGAAATAGTTCCAAATTCAGCCAGCAGATGGCATTAGCAATAGGGTGACTTGCTTCGACTTCCATTGGACACGCCTCCAAGCTCCGCCTACGATCAAAATGGCCGAAAACATCGGGTAGAAAAGTTTTCAAATTCAACCAGTAGATGGAAGCAGTTGACGGGTGATGTTTCAGATTTGACTTGGACACGCCTTCATGCCCCACCTGCTCTTTTCTCATTGGTTGACAGTGTTTCGTGAGTTGTCTTAGAAAATGGCTGCTAGCTGGAAAATGATGGATGGTGTATCATACACAAAAAATTACACTGATTTACTATTGACGATCCTGTGCTAATATAATATTTATTCATGTATTTAGGCTGGTAAGATTCTATCAAGTTGGTATTCAAAGAATTTATTCATAGAATTTAGACTCAGTTTTACTTTTATCGAATATCTTCAATAGTTTTATACTGTATGAAATGAGATGAAAATATGATTTCGCACTCCCATCTTATACTCATTCATACGATGAATATAATGGAATAGAACTAAAGACTAAACAGTACTTGGACAACATTGAAAAAACATCATGTTGAATTTCTTAGCAGAATCTTGAAAGAAAAGAAGAAACAGCTGACCCAAACTTCCGAATCATGTTCTCTACGTTATCCTGTCCCTCTTTGGTTTCTACTTCTTCTTCTTCGTGACAACGCACGAGGCAAGGAAGTATGGTTGACACGTGAGTGAAATGGAATGGAAATTGAAAAGTAAAAAGGAAGAAATAAAAGGTAGAGGAGCAATAAGTAAAACGGAAGTCAGTGACAAGGGAAGGGGGATACAGTCTAGTTAACTTGGAGGGTAATGGTCGTATGACACTTAAATTGCCTGAAGAATTCTTAATAATGTCAAATAGAATAATTCAAATTATTGTGTAAAAACTTTCCAAGTCTATTGGAATCATTAAGTATAGATTAAGATTAGTTTGACAGGTGATTCCAAATTTTTAGGCAGCTTCGTCTGTCCCTTTTACGTGGTGTAACCCCTCTGCTAACTTACTTCATCTGTAATAATAATTTATAAGTTAATAAGTTCAAAATTTGTGTCTTTTATCTTTCTGCATCTGTTATATGGAATGAGGAGGTTGAATATTGTTTTGTATTATTGACTTGGCCTAATGCTCTTCATGTCTTATTTGTTCCTGAATAAAACCTTCTAGACCTGTGTGTGAGTAATGTGAAGTATGATGATGAGAGATTATGAATATTTTTAAGGCAGTGGCTTGTATTTATATGATTGTGCTGAGGCCCCTGTAATAGAACAATAATTTTTAATTATTATAGAAGGCCTAATGAAATGGCAACATTGCACCGTAGGTACAATCTACCACTGGCGGCTCGTGCCCACGAAACAGGTGAAGTGCCTGTACCATATATACTGTACAGCACTGTTCCGTGGGTACGAGCCGCCAGTGCAGTCTACTTATAATGATAGCATTGAGTACAGGGCCCTATTTCACAACGTAACCAGTCTTGTTACTAACTATGATTTTTCACAAATTTACTAATCCAGCTGATTACAGGCGTTTCACGAACGCACAATTGTAGACTTGTGATAACAATTGAATTTTAAGAATTCTACAAGCGTTCCGCCGGTTATGAACAAGTGCTTCACGAACGTTGGCATGGTAACGAACGAGACTTATCAAAAAAACTTGTAATTAACCATGAAATTTCTACCTATGTATAGACCTAAGTAAGTTACAAGTGTTAATAAAGATACTTTTCAAGGCTTCAATATTATTTTCAATGATTTGAACTATTTCATATTGTTTCTTTGTACATTTTATTATGCCCAATATGAGTCAAAAAATTTTATTTGATAAATTAGAAAAATCATCAGTACCAGTAGAATTTAGGCTATGTTTATAACATGTGAGATGGGGGGAGACTACTCCAAGCTCACTGTAATTTTTTTTTAAGTAATGGATCTAAATGGATTGAAAATGTCTCATTTATTTATTATTATTTTTATTCCAAATGACATGAGGGTTCAACGATTTGGATTTCTAATGATTGATTTATTTTCAAAATCAATTTCATCAATCTCTCTTTACCACAAATGATTCAAATTTCTACCAAAACCATATCAGTGCAAACTGCAAACTATAGAAAGTATCGAAAACCAATACAGATGGCACTGATGGTGGGAACACTTGTCAAATTGTAGAATTGTAAACTTGTAGCTCATTCCGTTTGTGAAACGCCTGTAATTAACAACTTGTTATCACAAGTACTTGTCAGTAACCATGGTTAATAACAAGACTTGTTGCTTTGTGAAATTGGGCCCTTAGGTACAAATCATGCATGTTTACTTAGATTTTCTCCCTTCTATCATAGTTTTCATAGAATAATTATGATCATGAAACTCCTCTTATAGAGTTCTTCTTGTGATTTCTAAACTAGATCATGATAAAGATTAGCATATAAGATTGAAAATGGACAATTTTTATGCCTAAATATATCTTCGATTTGTAGCAAGTCAAATGGGAAAACGCACACAAGAAACGTATCCGTTGAAACAGCTGATTTAAAAAAGGTTTCAATTGGATTTACTTTCCTACTCTACATGTTTGTGGTCAAAGAATTGATCCCCGGTCAAGAATCGAGCTCGGAGCCTCTGGTTATCAGACCGGCGCGTTATCACTGACTTCAACAAGCCACCCAAACACAACTCCGACTAGCGGCAACACAGCTCTGCTATCTAGCGGGAGTAAATGAAAGGTCATGTACAAGCACGATAAGCTACCAAACTTTATAGATAGCGTTACTGAGCAAGGTTTTCATTGAATATAGAGAACTTTAAACTGTATTGGAAAATTAAAATGCTATAGATATACGAGTAGATTCAAGATGGAATCAAAATTGAGAAAAGCCCTCTTTACACAGCGTTCACAAAACTTTTGTAATAAGTAATGAAAAATGGAATAATTTTTTAATCTAGGCTATAGATATTTCTAGAATAGATGATAATTATAATATAATATTGACAGATTTTCCTTCAATGTCGTCCAGAATCGATTGCTCTAGAACCCTCTTTGTATAACGGAGTTTTTGCACGCATTAGTGATAAAGATTCCAAAATTGATACAGAATGGAAACTATTTTTCATTTTAAATGTTAATCTCAGTAAACTTTTTCGACTTATTCAGAATAAGTCGAAACATGTTATACACGAATAAAAATAATTGAAAAAGGGTACTGAGATCAAAATTTAAAATAAAAAAACAGTAATAAAGTAGCCTTAAGATAAAGGAAACATTAAGGATGGAAACTAGTTTGATACGAGATATTTGCAATGCTATTTTTTATAATGAATAACCGCCATATTGGAAATGAGCTGATTCTATTTCTCAATGATTTAATATTTTAAGAGCATTTAAGATTAGTTTGGTTTTCCAAGAAGAATTAACAACAATATTCAATGGTTAGATGGTCAATGGAAAATGAAACAAAAAACAGCTTTGAAATAAACGCATGTACAAATTTTATTCAATATTCCAGTCTAAACAATAAGTTGGATATTCAGTGGAACAGTACACTACAAATAATGTTATTCTTATCAGTACCGGTATTTAATAGATGCTTAAGAATACAATAATCTACTGACTTAATCATTAATCTTATTTTTGTAACTAAACAGAGTTTGACAGACTTTAAAAGCTCGTATATGTATATGATAAACTTTTATACAAGCTCCTTGAAATTGAATAATACCCTGAACTTGAATTTCCCATCAAGGGATCAAGATAAACAATTTGAAATGAAAGTTGTATCAAAATAATGACAATACCACTCAATGATGTTAGTTTTATTTTAGATTTCATAATAGATTTGAATAATATGTTCGTAGTTACAACTTCAATAACTTCAATCACTCTTATCTGATAACACTAGAATACACAATAATTAAAAAAATAGCTCAATTTCTCAACAATAATTGAAAATTCAATACAATTCAAGTACAACACTTTTCTTAACTTTAGGCTACCTATGCAAATAATTGTTCCTAGAATCATACTATCTTATAGACTAGAGTTTACTCAGATATAGGTATAATAATATAGGTATTATTTTTGAACATTTTATAAATAATTAAATTGATGGCAATCCGTTTATTCACTATGAATATCATTCTTTTTACAACTTGAATATTTGCTTGATAGTTCATGAACTTTATTCCTAATGAGACTATATCTATGTCAATCAACAGTAATACTCATGATTTACTTAATATTTTTCCATTTTGATAAAATAATAGTTCATCTCTCATGCATCTAATCTAGCTTGGTTTATCAATTGTTAACTATATACATAGTGGTTTCCTTATACTATAATAGATGGTATTTGGATAGAAATTGTTTGTTTCTCCATACCATACCATAAATAAATCTATACCATGAATGGTAACACTATTCCCCGTAAAAGGCATTCTAATAAGTACGTTATTTTGAAAATAGTTCAAAATTACTTGATTTTTCAATCTTATCTACATAATCAAATCAAATCAAATATATGACACAAATATAATTACACTATGATATCAAAGTATGAGATACTATCCAATATAGTTAAAAGTATTTACATTTTTAAGAATCCTCCTTATAATAGCAATAGAAATACTGTACAGTACTGACTTCCTATTTACTATACTGATTCTAACCAAGTTTAAATTTAAATATCGTGTTCTTAAAATAGGAGATTTATACAGAATCTATTGGTTTTTATAATATTCTGGATTATTTTCTGAATTTCAAAATTTGTCCTAGGCAGTAAAATTGAATTTAGTTTAAATTTACAAATAATTTATACAGTTAATTATTAAAGGTGCAAGACCAAATTTTATCAATTTTTGCGTTTAAAAAGGAACGTTTATTAAGATATTGTTTAGTGAGATTATATTCAAAAGTTTCGATTTTTTCCTAACATTTTAAAGTTATCACTATTGAAATGTTTATTGAACTAAGCATTGTTTAGGGGTCAAAATTTAAAACTTTAATTGAAAATACGATTATTACATCTAGTAAGGCATTGAAGACTGTTTAAGAAATAAAAAATTTAATAAAATGTTTGAAATAAGATCAAAAAAATATTATTAGTCTCACTTTTTGAAGATTTATTTGAAATATTTTATTAATATTCGATTAACATTAATGTATTTTCTAATTCATAAATTTGTTTCAATATTTTTAAACTTTGCTTTATTTCAGTCGAAATAGTTACTACCAATATTATTAATATTATTGAATAACTGATTAATTTTATTTAAAACAACTATAATCACGATATCTTTGGTCGCTTAATGTAAAAATAAACTCAAATAATAAATCTTTTCTAAAATTAAACTAATTCATATACTGTTATGTAAATAGGATGGATGGATATTTATTATATAAAATACGTATCATTATAATAAAAATAATAATATACCTATGATATTCTATCTTATTTGAATAATATATCTGATAGTCATTGACTTCGCTCATGACTTGAAGTGATGACGCTTTGTAGGCTAAGTTCTCTGGGTGCCATTGAGTCGAGAGGCGATACACTGAAAAAAATATATAAAATTTTAAAATTTGATAAGAAGTATTGAGAATAAACATTTAGAAATGGAACATAATATAGGAAATCCACTAGTAAATTCTTGAAAATACTGTAGCTTATGAATGTGAAAAATTATTAATTCGAGATGAGCTATTAAATATTGCATCATTGGGGAAAGTAATTAAAAACATAATTATTGAAAATTGAGGAGAATTGTTGAGAACAAAACAGCCAAAATGTTCAAAACAGCCAAACAGGTAGAGAATATGGGAAATTCACTAGTGGATATAGTCTGTCCAAGCAAAGAAGACCCTCTGGCAAGATGAGAAAATGACTCCAGCTTGGTCAATATTGGTTCAAAAATTATACAGTTGATCTCAAATTGTAGGAAACAATTTGATCTACTATTTAGATCAAATTTATAATTATTAAACGAAAATTGACCAAGCTGGAGTCATTTTCCCATCTTGCCAGACGGTTTTTTCTACTTAGGCAGACTGAACAAGTCACAGACAAAACCGCCAAACTTTTTGGCGTTAGCTATAATAACAATCAAGTTGTAGTCTGTCTAAGCAAAGAAGACCCTCTTGCAAGATGAGAAAATGACTCCAGCTCGGTCAATGTTGCTTCAAAAAATATTGATTTACTCTTAAATTGTAGATCTGAATGTTTTATACAATTTAAAATAAAATTAACAATTTTTGAATTAATATTTACCAAGCTGGAGTCATTCTCTCATCTTGCCAGAGGGTCATCTTTGCTTGAGCAGACTAAACTATGCAAGCTTTGATGCTCAGCTACATACAATTTCAAAATTTTGTTCAAATTTTCTAAAATTTTGTTTAAATTTCTAATTTACGTCCATTCTTCCACACTCACTTGGCAATATGGCGGTTCAAAATTGAAGCCGTCGGTAGCAGCAGTGAATTCTGTGGCAGAAAACCTTCTTGAGCCAAAGATTCCTGAATTTTCGTGTCGAACATTGAGCTCAAACTGATCTTGGAATCGGCTAGGAGCGAATTTTTCTCCTGCTTCACAATTGTGGACCCACCGGAAGTGCCTGGGTTGCTGCTCTTTGGTTTCCGTTTTCGCTGTTGGATTACTTCCTTTTTCATGGCTAGTGGGCGGTTCACCTAAAAAAGAAACGGAAAAATATATTTAAAAACTCTAATAAATTTATCAATATTGAATTAGAAGTCAAGATATTGCCAAGTCACAAATCTATTAAGAATCGAGGTACAATATTATCGGTTAAACAGTTTACAAGAGATTGATTGATGATGGTGTAGCAACCGAAACCGGTATCTCAATAAAAAGTTTACCAGAGATTGTTAATGGTGCAGCAACGCAACTGAGACCGGTATCTTGTTTTCCCCCCAATAATTTAATATCTAATCTCAATCTATCTATCTTTCTATAAATAAATAATATCTGATAATAGTGTAAGTTTTTTCTCCATTCTACTGGACATTATTCAATCAACACTTTTTTCTCTCAGTGAAGGTATTTGGAATGTTATTAAACAATTTTTAATAGAATAGAAATAGAGCCTCCTAAAAACATCAAGATCCCAACTTATATTTTTATTTATTTGATAAGAGTAAAAGAACTAGTACAGATATAAGATACATTGTATCTTATCAATGCAATGAGCATTGCAATGTCTCGTATCAACGAGCTTTCTTCCTGTATCAATTGTGGACTTCTGTATCACTACTGCGTATCAGAAATCCGTCGTGTAAAGAGTGCTTCAGAACAGTAACATTTTTCATTATATATATTTAATTGACCAAGAAGCTGTAAATATAAATGTGGAAAACTAGCTTGTATTGAATTAGTGAACTTACGTTATGCAGCTTGTAATAAAGTCCACACGCGTTGCAAACAGGTTCTCCGTTGTTGTTTCGTCTCCATAGGGTTGTTGTGTTTGTCGAACAATTAGCACAAGAGACTCCGGTTCTACGATTGCCGCTCTGCAAAATATAA
Source organism: Sogatella furcifera (assembly GCA_017141385.1). NCBI lineage: Eukaryota > Metazoa > Arthropoda > Insecta > Hemiptera > Delphacidae > Sogatella > Sogatella furcifera. The sequence goes on along the minus strand of CM029558.1, from coordinate 2,986,487 downwards.
TTTAAACTTTTATTATTTCTCCACTAAAATTATTCACAGACGGTTCATCACATTCTACTTTCAACCAATAGCAAGTTTAAAGAATAGTAATAAAAACCGCTTGGCGTTAGTTTACATCAAAAAGGAACTCCTGTAACACATAAAAGCTTTGTCAATGAGATATTTTTCCAATTTATTCCTTAATATTTGGGGACTTTCTGTATTTTTCAAAAAGTGCGTTAGCTTATTATAGAATACACTTCCAGTATAGAAGAGGGTTTTGTTAAAACAGACTACTGCTATGAACCATCATTTGATAATCTGATCTGTTCCTTGCATTGTAAACATGTAACTTACATCAATTTTATGAATTGTTATTCATAACATTCATTAACATGAGTTCAACATTCAAATTTCAGTGGAACACTTATTTTTTGAGTAGTTTACCAGAGATTGATAATGGTGTAACAACCGAAACCGGTATCTCGATTTCTTAATATATCAGTGGTTTGAGAACGTCTTGTCTTTTCATTTAATTTAGAAACAGTTATCATAGTTATATGATACAGCCTAGTACTAATTAGAAAAACAATTTCTCCTTAGTACATGAAAGTATAAATAAAGAATACTATATTACACTAAAAACTATAAAGTACACTATACTGTAGTGAATTGCTGGGAATACAAACGTACAGAGAAAGAATAGAGTGAGATAATTTTTCTTTTAACAACTTAAACCAATTTAGTCATAAAAATGTAGTCAAGAGGTACAGTACTTGTTGAATGAAGCTTAACTGTCAATTCTTGTTTCTAGTTCAACAGAATATATTGATGAAACGGGGAATACATCAAGCGAACTGAATAACGGAAATAAGAATGAACTTGGTTCTCGGTTTCTTGGTTTGATGGACATCAAACTCGATATATGTGAATTAACAATTATTATTATTGCTCATCTATTTTGTTTTCCATTACGAACTGCTAGTAAATATTTCACTCTGAACTAATTTACACGCACTGCAGTCATAAATGCAGTCACTGAGTGTTGAAAATTGAGTAAAATCCGAAAGCGCTCCACATGTGAGTTATATTCAAGCTAATATTTAAATCTATGACTGCAACTGCAGTGTCGTGTAGAATAGTTAAGAGCGAAATATTATTATTGGGTTATCTAATTCAAATCACTTATGACAAATAGTTACTTATATGACTTTTATGAAGATGATTTTACTCACCGCAGCTACTTTCTTCTGATGAGTCCTGACAGGGGGACGGTTGACCCCGTTTATCCTATTATAAAGTCCACACGCGTTGCACAGATAATGTCCTGTGCCATCCCGTCTCCATAGGGGTGTCACGCTTGCCGCACAATTCACGCACTCCTTCATGTCTGACGAGCCGAATATCGAACCTGTAAATAAAAATAAACTGTTTTTAGAAAAAAACTCTAGTGAATTTTGGTAAAATAGTAATGGTAGAGAAGATATAGGAATAGAGAAAGTTTGGAAAAATAATAATGTTAAATTAAAGTAATTACCATTTCATTGAATTTTCTCTTTTTAAAGTGATTGTGAAGGTGATATTGTGATAATTATCCATATTAAATGTTAAATTTTAAATTTAAAAGATAAACATTAAATCCATATTAAACTGTTGTCGAAACACTAATTTCAGAAAGAAACTGAAAACTTCCAGAAGAAACTTTCAGAAGAACTGAGTTCATAAAATAAGCGGTTTGACAAAATCTTGTCTTTTTATTCAATACATGGATAACTTATTACAAAGAAACCTTCACAACCACTTGAAAATGATAATGGTAGAGAAAATGGAGAAATAGATAAATTTAGGTGCAATAGTAATGGTAGATAAAATGGAGAAAAAGGTAAAAAAATAATTTTCAGGGTTTGTAGTCATAACGGTGCGACCTTATGAGGTCATATTTTAGTCAAGAGTAGATTTTTTAAGTAGATAATCTAGTTGCTTCAAATAGGAACTAATCTATTCAGTCGAAAAGGGATCCACAACTCTTTTACCAAATACCGAACATTGAATATTAAAATTTGGAAAACCCCGTTTTGGACTTCATTGTCTGTGTTTTAATCCAATAAGTGTATTATATTTTCTTGAATAAATAAATTGATAAATGAATAAGAATTGATACTAAATGTTCCAATTGTAATAACAAAATAACTTCCAGTAAACTATAAGAATCTATATAGGTAGAACAAATATGAACCTGGAATAATAAAGAAATCCTTTAGAGAAACTCCAGCCTATTGAAAATATAGTAACGAATGATTTGATTATTATCGAAGAACTGATTTCATGAACTAATTATCTGGATTTTTCGGTACGTATTTTGATTACAATTCAGAACCAGTTGTGTCTTATCTATCTGATAAGATGAGATAAGGATAATTAATCTATGTCATTGTTTACATTCAGAATTACAGATTGTATTATGATGAATTTAGGCCTACGCCTAAAACTGTCCCTTTTCTAATTTTCCAAAAGTACTGTAGTCCAAACTACGTACTTGCATTTTCACAATAATCTCATTCAGTTATTTATTATGATTTGCCGCATATATACTATATAGTCATATAGTCATGGCGGCTTTGTGATACGCATTAGTGATACCGATTCCAAAATTGACACGCAATCTTACAGGAAGAAAGCTCATTGACACAAATTCGCAACATGAGGTTGAATATTGACACTCTGGAACTTAAATTGATTTTTTTATCAACTCAACTCAAAAAATGCTTGAACCAAGTTGAAATGCTTTCAAAATGTTCAATTACTTAGGAATAGAATCAGCTTATTTCCAATATGCCGGCGATCCCAATCCATCATCATTGCAAATTTCTCGTAGAATTAAACTTCCCTCCCGTATCAATTTTTCGACTCTGTATCAACGAGCTTCCTTCCTGTATAAATTTTTGGACTCTGTATCAACGAGCTTCCTTCCTGTATCTAATTTTGGAAATTTTACTTATTCTATTTGATTTCAGTCTATTCATGTATTAATGTCTTACTCGGATCATAAGCCTCCTCCCATGTGTGCGGTGTTCCGTTAGGTCCATACACAGTGAAGGTTTGTGGTCCCCCAGCTGATGGTTCCGCTATCACAGTTTGCAATCCTGGAGCGGCGTTGTACAATTCCTGGGCATTCCAGTAGGGTCCCGCCGCACTGGAGGATGTGTCAGCACCCGATGCACAGAGACCTTTGGTGGGGTTGAACATTCTTATCTAAAAAAAAACGACATTGGTTGATTTTTAATAATTGGTGTTGGATCATGAAAGACCTAAAGCACATCCCAACATAGTAGAGAATGTACCAAAAACATAATAAAACTGTAATATAGAAATATAAGTGTAAAATTATGACACATTTACTGACATCTACTCAATGTGGTCTTCCAAATATGATAGCATACAATACTATTGTAGAATAAAATACAAAAGTTGAATGTTAAACTAATTGTGATATATGAGATCTTACATGAAATCTACTCAATGGAGTGTTTCAAATGTAAGACAGAATACAGAAGTTTGATGTTGAACTGTTTTTTAAAAGCGAAACCTTGTAGAATATCTACTCAATGAGGTATTTCAAATAATGAATCAAGAACTAAAAAGTTTTGAGGTAACCTCCCGTGATCTGTACATGAATGAACTCAATCGGTTTAGAAACCAGGGAGACATGCTTGCCTATTATTATAAAGTTTTGGAAACAATAAGATTAAATACGGGTGAATGATAAATAGCATAGTTCCCTTCAATAGAAAGATCTAGTCTAATAGAATGGCAACATAGCACTGTAGGTACTGATGGGATAGCATTGAGTTTGGTTACAAATCATCCGTTTTCTACTTGGTTTGTCTCTCGTTATCATGCAAAATTATCATGGAATATGATCATGAAACTTTTCTTATAGAATTATTTCTGTGTTTTCTGTACTTGGTTGTAAAATAAATCAGCAGAAAAGATTGAAAATAGACAATTATATATTGAGATAGGTATGATTATTGTAGCAAGTCAAATGTGAGAACGCACACAATAAACGCATCCGCTGAAACAGCTGATTTAGAAATGATTCAATTTCTCTAAATGACTTTCCTACTCTACTTTTAAAGCCTTATTAGTCTGTGCAAACAAATAAAACATTCTGGCAAGATGGGAAAATTACTCCAGCTTGGTCAATATCAGTTTCAAAATTATAAATTTGGTCTTAAATTGTAGATCAGAATGTTTCCTAAAATTTGAGACCAAATTTATCATTTTTGAACCAATATTGAGCAAGCTGAAGTCATTTTTCTATCATGCCAGAATGTCTTCTCTGCTTGGACAGACTATAATATATAGATATAGTCAATTACCTGTTGAGAAGCCTGTCCCAACGCCCCACTTTGACCTTCAAAGTGTCCTTGACCGCTTGCATAAACGCCCGATTTTGCCGAATCAGCTGTTTTCATAAACACCACCGGTGACCCTATTGGACTGTCACCCTGCTGCACACAGTACAGCTGTTCAGCTGAGTTAGCTGATGAGTTGTCGGCTGTAGGTGCTCGCTGGAAGTTCAGCTGATAGGTTTGATGATGATGATGGTGATGATGATTTTGTGCTGATGCAGCGTAGTCGGAAGGAGGTGGTGATGTTTCATCTGTGTAGCTCACCTGAAAAATAAAACAGTAATATACTAATATTGTATTGATGATCAAGCAAGGAAAAGTAGCAAGAAATAAAGTTATTTGATATTGTTTCATCAAATACCATGTTATTATCATTCAATGTTATCAATAACAACCCGAAAATAGATTGGAAAAGTGAAAATTCAAACTTAAATGTAGTTTTTCCAAACTTCGTCAAATCAAATCTGACGACGTGAAAAAGCATTGGTGTGCACTGGGATATCATTTCTGCATAGAATACTGTAAGTTAGATTAGAATATTTTAGTTTTCTATAACTTACAAGTAATTATATTCTATTAGTCATTTCAACATGAATCTTATCAAATAAAATAATCATGAAATGACATTAGAGTCCAGAGTCAATCTTTGGTCCTTGTTGCTTGTTACTGCAAATAATCGGGTGCATTCACAATGTGATTGTGAAATTTTGATTTGAATTGAAGAAACTATATGGGTCTACATCCACTGACAGATAGAACTGACAGTTCAATCGTTTACAGCTGATCGTTCAACGATCAACCTTCCGGTTAACAGCTATTTTGGACTGACGGTTTCCCCAACTGGACTGTCACAGTCCGAGCTGTCAGTGGATTAGACCACTGGCGGCTCATGCCCACGAAGCAGGTGAAGTGTTGTACAGTAAAAGATACGGGCACTTCACCTGATTCGTGGGCACGAGCCGCCAGTGATGTAGACCCAGCTGATTAACTTGAATACTTTCAATCAACACAATATTGTACTTGATGAATTAATATTGTAATTTGCTCACCATTTGTCCAAAGGTATTAGCATTGATAGCACCATGCTGGTTGATGATACTGCTGCTACCAGGAACTGATTCCAGTGTAACATAGGTTGCATTATCGGCCTGCTGCTGCTGATGATGGTGTGCTTGATGATTGTGTTGATGATGATGTTGTTGATGAGTCAGCAACTTCTGTTCGGTGTCGTCTTGATGAGCGATCGGCTCGTCTACGCGCTCGTATTTCACCTGGAATTGGAATAGAAATTAGGAAAATGTTATTGGTAATTAGAGGAAATAGTTACGTTAGACGGATTACTATTACCTTAGAGCTTAGACTAAGTACAGTCAGTGAATATAAAGTAATTCCATATTCTTTGGTACAGTCTGTTCAAGCAAAGAAGACCCTCTGGCAAGATGGGAAAATAACTCGAGATCTCTCAATATTGGTTCAAAAATGATGAATTCAATCTCAAATCGTAGAGAACATTCTGTTCTACAATTTGAAACCAAATTTATAATTTTTGAACTTATATTGCAGTCACCTTCCCAGTGATATCTGGGATAATCTGTGATATTTTCTCGCCAGAATGTCTTCTTTGCTCGACCAGACTATAAGTTACTAGCCACTAAATTGGAACGTATCAGGAACATACGCCTTAAATCTTTGGTACAACCTATGAATCTTAAATATATATATTTTTTCATCTTTCTTGTGGTACCACCAACCTGAATTCCGTTGTTATTGTGAGCGTACTGCAGATCGAAAGGCGACGACAGTACGAAGTGTTTGACAGGCATGCCAGCACCATCTAGCGGCGATTCGGTGAACCTCTCTCCTTCAACACTCGCTGTGTGGTGATGATGTTGATGATGCTGAAACCTGGCTGCTGTTGCCGTGGGGGGTGTTCGTCCGGAGGGTGGTGATGATGCTAGTGTGTACCTGAAAAATTACGTTTAATGATAAGTGATACTGGAATATGTAAATTGATTTAGTAAATGAATTGGTGAAGAGGTGGTTATTAAACTATTTTAGTAAACTAACGTAGCATAATAATATTATTATCACTTATAATCTTGTAGTAATTATTGAGTATGGCAATCATCATTACAATATTATCAATCATTATCATCATTAATATAATCATTATCATCAACTATTACAATCATTATCGAGTATGGTATAGTCTGGTCGAGCAAGGAAGAAGAAGAAGAAGAAGAAGAAGAAGAAGAAGAAGAAGAAGAAGAAGAAGAAGGAAGAAGAAGAAGAAGAAGAAGAAGAAGAAGATAACATGATTCGGAAGTTTGGGTTAGCTGTTTCTTCTTTTCTTTCAGGTTTCTGCTAAGAAATTCAACATCATGTTTTTTATGTTGCCCAAGTATACTATATAGTACTTCGAACAAAGAAGACATTCTGGCAAGATGGAAAAATGACTCCAGCTCGGTCAATATTAGTTAAAAAATTATAAACCTGATCTTAAATTGTAGATCAGAATGTTTTCTACAATATGAGAGGTTCAGTCAAAATTTGTTCAAAATTATATTATTCTCAAATTCTAGAGCAGAACTTTTCCTTCAATTAGAGACTATATTTATAATCTATCATGTATTTACGTTGCCTGATATTCAATGAAATAGAAACTAGATAAAGACTTATTTTAAAGAAAAACTAGAAATATATCATATAAAAGTATCATATAGGCCTAGTGGGACTCCAAGTCACTTATAGATTGAAGTTGGCTTCCCATTACTACAAGTCGCAGGCACATGTCGGACACAAGATGCAATAGAAACAAAAAGTTGTATGGAGCAACGCAAATCGAAAATCACCTGGAGTGGTATACAACTCCGTACAACTCTATTCAACACCGTGTTTCTGTTACATTTTGTGCCCGTAATGGAAAAATTCCTTTAGAAAAATTGCTGTTTTAAAATCCTGTTTTCAAATCTCACCTATTCTGCAAGCCGTGCACATTCCCCAAACTCTGCTGAAACAGTGGCGACACCTGGTGGTACTCTTCGGTACTAAATCGTTCGTCCTCCTCAATCTTCTTGATCTGCTGTTGTATGTGGTGCGGCGATTCGACGTATCTGCGCTCCTGGGGATGGATTTTGATTTCGTGAAATGTTTCTTCATGATGGTCCCCTCCCTCGCCACCCTGGAATGTGAGGGGGGCGTGATGGGTGGGACTGCAGTTGTTGCTGCTGCAATTGTCGGCGGTTTCGTTCTCTACCTGGAAAAATAATAGAATTAAATTAATTAATAATCGGGATAAAATTAATATTAAAATTAGAATAGAATGGAAAATTGTTGTTTGAAACCATGTTTCCATTTAATCAACTCGAGGGCACAAGATGAAAATACAAGCATGGAGATTAGATGTATAGAGCAACTTTGTGGATAGACATATAACCTACATCTTAAACCTTCATCATCATCATCATTCATCATCACTTATTCATCCTTTGCTTAAAATACTTGGAAACCAAGTCGCAATTGTAAAGAAAGAATAAAGAACGCAAATAAAAAATCAGCTGACCAGTGTGCGTTGCTCTATTACAACTCCGTGTTTCTATTGCATGTTGCATCTTAAGCACATGTGCCAGTGAACTATGACTAAACTATTTGTTCTAATTACATAAATGAATGAACCTTTTGCTGATGATGCCAATCATAGAAGATATGCATAGTTTTAGCTTTTATTTTAACATATCATTTACTACTTTCTGTATTATTACTTTATTGACTGTTACTTCACTATTATTTCAATGTATTATTAATTATAAAATTATGTAACTCATTTCTCTCCAAATATAATAATTATAATGTATATGGTTTTGTATGGAAGATCTACATTATACATGAATAAACTTAAAAAAAGTGATAAATTCATTCACATGAAATCATTGTGTTAAATCAACACAACTTTCAATTATTTATGACTACTAGCTGTTTTAATTATTGTACTCAAATGGCTCTTCAAACAGTGGCTTTCTGATACGCAGTAAAGTGATACAGAGTCCAAAATTGATACAGGAAGGAAATTTGTTGATACGAGAAATTTGCAATGCTCATGGATCGCCGTCATATTGGAAATAGGCTGATTTCAGTTCACAATGATTACAAAATCTAAGGTAGTTCTAAGAAGTTTAAGTATTTTTCGAGTTGAACGTTGAATTGATAAAAAAATAATGATAAAACATTGAGTTTCATATAGCCAATGAGTTATTTTCCCCGATCTTCGTCTTTGTCAAATAAGCTAACCTCACTTAGCAACTCCACGTCTGGTGTCAATGAGCTTCCTTCCCATACGATTGCGTATCAATTGTGGACTTTTGTATCACTACTACTGTACTTATCAGAAATCCGCTGTGTAAAGAAGCCTTTGAGATATCTTTATATGGCGGGTTTTTACCGCTTCAAAAGCCTCTTTTCACCTCTGAGACGCAATAGTGATACAAAATTCAACATTTATATCATGCAATTATAATATAGAACTAAATTGGTTGAAAATGTGATCAATAATCTTTCGTCATACCTTCAAACAAATACCAGCCTGATCCTCACTATTTGGCTGTAACTCCACGCAGGCCCCGGTCAATTCGCAGGTAATGGTCACATTTTGAGGAATCTGATGTTCAACATTCTGATACTCATGTTGTTCCATTTCATGCCGTTGTTGTTCCATTTCCCGTTGATGCTGTTCCATCTCATGTTGTGAAACCTGGTGTTGATGTTGTCCCATTTCATGTTGCATCTGATGTTGTTCCATCCCATGTTGTGAAATCTGTTGTTGATCATTGTTCGATTGCAAGTCGGTCATGTGTTGATCGCCTGATAAACGCCGGCTATATGATTGGTGATCGCCCGTTAAACCGTGGTTAGTTGATCGGAGATCTGTTGATGGACTTCCTTCGTTCAGAGGTGGTAGACTGTTGGTGGATGATCTGTGAAAACATATAAATATTATAAAATAATAAAACATGACAATATTTAAATATAATAAAACAAACGAAATAAATATAATGATGAGGAATATAGGATCAAATCTAGTAAGTCTCACTATCCCATGAATTATTCTTCTGAGTTTCATTCCTTCATCTTTGTGGCACTGGCGGCTCGTGCCCACGAAACAGGTGAAGTGCTGTACAGTAGAATATACGGGCACTTCACCTGTTTCGTGGGTACGGGCCGCCAGTGTGTGGTATAATTTTTATAGCCCATACACCGCAATATTCTATTCTATACTTAGAATCTTCTATTCTAATTACCTTGATACACCGTGATATGAACCTATCGTTACATTGAAAACAACAACTTTTTAGTCATTCAAAATTCATTATCATGATTCAAAGTAATTCAATATGTATCCGGTATCCCAAACCATAAAGTAACACTGTGGACTGTTCTGGCATGGGTGACCGTGAATTTGGTCATGTACAAATTGGCGAGATGGAACCTACCCGTAAGGGTCTCCTCCACTGGAAGCTCGTGCCCACAAACAGGTGAATTGCTGTACAGTAAAAGATACGTACACTTCACCTGTTTCGTGGGTACGAGCCGCCAGTGGTCTCCTCACCATTAAAAGCCATGCGAATATTTTTTCAAATTGGAAATTGTTTTTAATTTGAATTTCCACTCACCTATCATCTTGAGACAACGGAGACATTCCGTCATGACTATTGTCCATCGTCGAAACCCCTCCCGGGGTCATGGTAGTGGTTTGAATCAGTCCGGAAGTGGTGATGGTTCTCAAAACCTGAGGACCGGAAACCGGAGGGTTTTCCGGTTTTTGCACTTCAGTGATGACGTCATTCTGTGACCCGGCGTCGGTTTCAAGGTCACCCGGTGTTTTGATGACACCGGGAGATGTGGAGGGTAGTTCCCGGTTCAGCTGGTGGTCCTCCATTTGGAAAATGGAATTCCTGAAGAAAGGAACGGTGAATCGTTATTTTTTGGCAACAGTAATTGAATTAGTTGCAAGAAATATTGCGGAAAATTGCTAAAATAGATACTCATAGCGCGCTGAAGATGCGGCTCAGTGGCCCGAAACGCGTCCGACAGCAAAGAAATTGTGATTAGGCTACTGTTGTTAAATTGAAAGTTGATAACGTAGTATATTATCAAAATATATCATACCTGCTCAATGTTTGTTTCAATGCATAAAGCTGCGTCCCCACTGATCAATTATACTTCAAGAATGTAAATAATGATACCAGTATACATAAATAATGTATATTACGTATCTGAAAATGTATATAAAGCTGAAAATTACGGTTGTCTCGTCTGTTACTCGTACGTTGCAATTACTGGCTACTAGCCCATATTCCAGCTGACAAGAGAAGGCTATATTAATCTATTCTCCAGTCAGATGATACGGTACAGATAGGCTACACAGACTCAACGTTCTTCTATATATGAACCTTGACACAGACTATTTGCAGACGAAATAAGCTGTTGGAAAGCACAAGGAACAGACGAAACTACCACAAGCTTTGGAACCAGCTCTATCAAATCAAAATCATTATTTGGTTATACTGTCATTCATCATTATTTGTATACCTGTTAATACTATTGTATTGTCAAAAAAAATTAATAATGACCAAGTTAAAGTAAATTAATTATAAATATAGTAAGCTACTGTATGGCTGGAGCCAAAAAGTTAGTTGGCTTCGTCTGTTTCTTGTACGTGATGTAACCTACTAACAGGAAACAGTTGATGTAAACTATGAATTGTCTCTTGATTTTAAAAACATATAAATCTAAGCATAGCCAAATGACAGCTCTAATTGGTAATATCAGCAGTTGGAGCGCACAAGGAGCAGAATAAACCTCTTAAATTTCTGGCGTCAGTTTTAGGCTACTGTATTTAGAAGATGCGATAATAAGTCAATCCACACATTCATTTATCATTGAATGGCAAAGTGATATTCTAAAAATATTACAAATATCTCAGCTCACACTCCATAATCTTGACAAATCATCAAAAAAATGTACCACCATAACCAACACAAGAAAAACATGACTTAGGTATTCAATGGAAATCGTTACAAATTGAAAAGACTTTCAATAAAAACGAATACATACCATAGCTTGCTGTAAGTGAGAAGATCCAACATTTTCACAACAAATTGTTCACTAACGTTTTAGCACACTGTGCTTTTTGACAACAACTTAATGTTTTCAATAATTATTTGAATTTGAGTTTAACAAGTCTAACACTATATATTATGAACACTGCAGTCTGATAGTACCTATCTCTAGTTATTCAAAAACCTTAGCATTGATAGTATAGTTGTTTTCAAGAAGCTTATCACTTAACCTCAAAATAACCACTTCGCCCGAATAGAACTAACTTTTAAACGTATTGGGGATTCTCAATTATTGTAACTTCTATCGTAACGAATACATAATTATAATACACTACAATGGTAGGAGCCGCTCAAATAAAACTGTTACAACTTCAAGTAATTCAACTGTGACTTTTTGTAGGAACTAAAAGTTAGCACAGTTTAGGTCCTTCTTAAACGATGTCCAAGGATTGACTGAACCTGAATGATTCTTCTTCCTTCGAGGCTTCGAACTGGAGACTTCAAGGTCTACACTCGTAGTGGTGGGGGGTGGTGGGAGAAGGACGGAGCATGAGAGAGAGCGCAGGGACCTACTAGTCTGTCCAAGCAAAGAAGACCCTCTGGCAAGATGGGAAAAAGACTCCAGCACGTTCAATATTGATTCAACAATTATGAATTTGGTCTCAAATTGTAGGAAACATTCTGCTCTATAATTCGAGACTAAATTTATGACTTTTGGAGCAATATTGACCGAGCTTTTCCCATCTTGCCAGAAGGTCTTCTTTGATTGGACAGAGGGTGTGCGAGTGAGTGAGAGAGAAAGTAAGCCTTTCAAAGGGAGGGGATATGTAGTTTCGGGTGGGGGCTTTCCGGTTTTTTGAAGAAAAGAAAAGAGAGGGTCGTATTCTGTAGCTTGAGTGAGAGGGGTTGATAGAGTATGGGAAGGATGTGAGGAAGAATAATAATATCGGAACAAATTTTTATGAATGTAAAGGAAGTGAAGTGAGTCATTTCAGTAATGGGTTGGAATAACTGGTAATTGCGAAAACGAATTCGTAATTCATTTAACAAAACCATTGAATGATTTAAGAATTTGGTATTCCATGACTGGTGGAAAATATGTTTCTAATAAAATCTAGTTATTGTTTTTCGTTGAACCGTTTCCTTTTGTATAATTTTTTGTAATTGTTTGTCAAGTGATCAAATAAGTTGAGAAATTACCGATTTTTAATTAGATTGGTCTCAATATTATATATTTGTTGGTAGAAATTACTGTATTGTAATTCATGTTTTAGGTTAATTATTATTGTACTTTTGTAATACAATTCTTGTTCTATAAGTTGATTTTGGAATTAATAATAATAAATCGTAAAATATCAATGAATGTCTTACTTATATAATCTTTTATGTATCAAGTTTCATGGAAGTCTATCTTTTTTAGGTTTCAAAATTTGAAGTGAAAATTAATATTTTAAATAATATTATCCTGTTTTGGTTCTTTTTATTTATGTAACAACCTTCCAAATTCTAAATTACGGTTTCATAGTTTTTTTTACCTCCAGAAGTTGTAATTTGTGTATAATTTAAGTTTTAAATGTGGACATAACATCTATTTTGAATATTTTAAGCAAAATTGGGAAGAAGAAACGTTTTGGACTTTGTCTGTGTTTCAATCCTACTGTATTTCAATCTTGTTAATAAATAAATAAATTTTTAGTATTTTCATTCGTAATATTTTTCAGTAATGAACTTATAGAACGAAGTAAACGAGGATCCGACATGGGTAAGCTATAAGCTATAAGCTATAAGTACATTTTGAGGCTAGAAATCTATAACTTGTAACTTTCCTAAGCCCAAATGCTAATAATAGAATGCTATAAAAATAATGAGTGTTTTACTTTCACTGTAACTGTAAGGCTCTAATATTTTATTGGTAAACTTCTGATATTATTCATTGCGCTCATAGAATCGCATAAATAATAATATTGTATTATTCATAGAATCGGCTCTTGTATGTATTGACTTGGTACGGTACCGGTACTGTACTTTAAAATATTGTTGTGACAGAATATTTAAATTGATTCAATTTCTAAATTTATTGGATCTCGAACAATGTTCTAACTCCTCACTACAGATCTTAACTTCCTTGATCTTCTGTTTTGAATACCAAACAACAAACCCTAATAAAATTGATATCAAATAGACACTACATTGCGTTTACACTAAAAACTTGAACAAAATAATAACTGTAAACAATCGCTTATAACATAGTGTTACGGAGGGGAACTTTATACTGTAGAATGATGAATGATCCATTGCCGACTGAATCATTAAAAAGTGGAGTTTTGTTGTTTTCATTGATAATCTTTAATGAATCTATCATCAATTGATAATGAAGGCGATAGCCTAGACTTAGATAGTTGAGTTACAAATAAAAGTGATTTAGATTTAGATATAGTTCGAGACACAGATAAAGGACTAAATCCATAGAAGGGTCCTACTTCTCACTTTATTTTTCTTATCTGTGGTTTAGCTGACGCCAAAAAGTTCGGCGGTTTCGTCTGTCTCTTGTACGTGGTGTAACCTACTAACAGCTGATGTAAAGCATCTATTGCTTCTTTTCATTTTAGAAACGTTATCTAGGCATAGATAAATGACAACTCTAATTGCCATAAACACTGTTGCAGCGCACAAGGAGCAGACGATTGAATCAAAATGCAACAACGCAACTCGTTCATTACGCAAATGCGCAATGCAACTCGATCAAGTTGACTTGACTTGAGTAAGCGAAACATTAATAATTATTGTAAAGTCACCCAAATAATCCACAATAATCACTAATTTGCTCAAAAATATAAACCTACTCTAGGACATGGCACGCCATAGTGTATAGGTCAATTTCCATAAAAAAACACTTAGTCACAGTTAGAAATTTTTGCATTATTGTTAATTGTTTTTATTATTGTATTATATTTTATGTATGTATTTTTTCTGGAAATAAAATTTATTTATTTATTTAATGGAAGAAGGTGGTTTCTTGATCCATGACGAGTTGCTGTGTGATTATGTCTGCTGTGAATCCACTCAGAAACACTCCAGAAAGGTACCTAATTTAACACTTTCCTTCTGTAAGAAATCTTGACTGCATTGTCGGTAATATACCCCAGTGAATATCAAATAATGGACTTACGAAGCCATTCCAAAATCCCTCTGTTAATTCAAAGAGTAATTTATTCATTTTTTAACTAAATATATAATTCAATACAGTTATATCTTCACAATATTGGATTGGTATTTTGTTGCTCATTCTCGTGCAGCAAAACAGCCTACACAAAAAAGAAATAGAATCTTCAGAATAGCTGAAGGAAAAAGTCCATATTGTCAAACTAAAACTTCCTTCTAGAGGAAGTCACACAATCTAAACATGATAAAAAGGACATGAAAGTGAATTTCTTTTGAAGAGATAAGAGAATAAAAAAGGAAAAATAGAAAAATAAAAGGGCAAGTATAGTCTGTCCAAGCAGAGAAGACATTCTGGCAGGATGGAAAAATTACTCCAGTTCGGTCAATATTGGTTTCAAAATCATAAATTTAGTCTCAACTTGTAGAAAACATTCTTATCTACAATCTGAGACTAAATTTATAATTTTTGAACCAATATTGATCGTGCTGGAGTCATTTTCCCATCTTGCCAGAATGTCTTCATTGTTTGGACATACTATACTACTTGTGTACAGAGGATCATGACGTCAGAAAGGAACTCCTTCTATGACACGTCTTATTGTGTTTCTCTCTCTCTCTCTCTCTCTCTCTCTCCAACTTCTTCTTCTTCTTCTTCCTAACTATATAACTATATCTATCCTACACTCACTATGAGTCATTCTATCACCACTTTTCTTCCTATACATATATATATTCCCTATATCTTCCTCTTACATAATTTTGTCTAGTTAATGATCGTCTATGTATCTAAATCTATTCCTAGAACCGAATCAATATTCCCGAGAATCGAACTGGTAATTAGAGGAACATGTAACTGTCTTCAAGTATAAAAGCTTTCTGTTTAGATTAGCGGTAAATAAATAAACGAATAATTAATTGATATACTTCATTATTTGTTTAATGAGTAGTGTGAGGGAATTACCGTCGCATATATTTGCACTACCAGTATGAAAAGTATACCTATGTATAAAGCACTGGATTTAATGCTGTACCTAGGGAATTACCATGTATTGACCCTTCTAGTATTAAGAGTATACCTATGTATAGTGCACAAAACAAAAGTTACATCAAGGGGATTACCTAGTTCTAGCCCTATCAATGTTTATAGTATACCTATGTATATTCATTGAGTATGAATATATTCTTACTCTATGGTATATTGCACAAGACACAAGTTACACGTGAGGTTTCACCGTGTGTTAGCCCTACAGTAAGAATAGTATACCTATGTATAATACACAAAACATAAGACTACATCTGGGGAATTGCCCTACCATTATGAATAGTATACCTATGTATAATAATAGCCTACAACGTTGCTCAGCTGTATCTAATGAATTCAGAGTAGGCCTACTAATTAATAATAATTGTTAAGATCTTATTCTAATATTTGAAGATCTAAGATTTGTACAGAAATATAAGATTCAAGATCAAGATATAATAGAAGGGATTTTCCTGAAGAATTTGAGATATGTGGATGAAGTTGCTTGGGGAATTTGAAAAATGGTATTTATTTTATGAATGCATGAATGAATATTATAAGATGAGATTTATTCAGTCGAGTTATATTCGGATATCTTATATTCAGTCGAGGCATGGCTGTTTTTCACCTCATCAATCACCTTCGCACTCATTATTATCCATTACCCACGCACAAGCTAAAATGCTCATGTGGGCATCATCCGCAATAATATGATATAGATCCCAAGAATAATTGAATTATAAAACGTAGAAGTGTAGATTTAAAAAACGTAGAAGCTTTTTGAGTAGTTTGTGAAGGTGATTATTCTTTTCAACGTAGAAACTATGGATCTAAAATCACAAAATCATTGAATTATTACAGAACGACATGTTTTGTACTCTAGTCATTTCAAGTTACAAGTGTAAAAAAATAAAAAGACAAGATATTTTCAAGCAACAGATTTATTAAAAAAATCTAAATACCTGTTTCTGTTGCTAGGCCTACATCAATCTCTGGTAAACGAAACTAGCTTATGTATGTAGCGCAGTTATCCAGAGATTAATAATGATAAATAAAAAAAACAAGATGTTGTGAAACCATGATTTATTAGAAAATCGAGATACCGGTTTCGGTTGTTACACCATTACCAATCTCTGGTAAACCTGGCAATCTCTGGAAACAGGTATCTCGATTTTCTAATAAATCAGTGGTTTGACAACATCTTGTCTTTTTATTTATTTTATGGATAACTACCACAATATCTCCTTCACAACCAGTCAAAGATTAATAATGAATTAGAAACCGATATTATACTAAACTAGTTTAGTTTGGTTCATCAGAGATAATGGTGTAGCAGCCGAAACCAGTATCTCGATTTTTCAATAAATCAGTGGTTTGACAATATCTTGTCTTTTTATTTAACATGGATAACTACCACAATATCAACTCCACTACTACTTAACAAGTGTCATGTTATGTGTGAAAAAGCAACGTTGAATCATTCCATCCCTTGCTTCTTATATAAATATATCCTTAACCCCTTACTTCTTATTCACAATGGTGTATTTTTTGTCAGCATCATCATCTTCACTTCAAGGATTAAGGTTTTTTATGGATTAGGTGAATTTTTTGTGAACGACCTATTCATATTAGTGAATCACAGCAATTCTCTGTACCATAGTGATTAGGCCTATACACCATTTCATGCAAACACAATAACACTATTAAAACTTTATCAACGATCAAAACTAATCAATCAATTTGAAAAAGTCAATCAATCAAACTACAGAAATTATTCAAAACTAGAACAGGCCTAACCCATACTACAAACATTACTTTTTGCACAGACAAAATAATGACGCCGTTGAAGATGACTAAAGTTAAACAATTGACGGTCGTCACACTTAACTTCCGGTTAAGACTATTTGGGTCACTTCCTTCCCAAGTCCTTGCAATCGTTTGAAGAGTGAGAGTCATAGCAAACATCCCATGATTTTTTCAAAGTTTCCGGGGGAAATTTCAGTCAGTATTTGCTCTGTTTTAGTCACATATTTCGTGGAGTTTAGTGTTTTGGAACTTTAAAGCTTTTTTCACGGTTCAATTCCCTTTCAGTAACATTTGAATTCACTTATAAATTCACGGTTCCTATATTTCCATTTATTGTGAGAATAAGTTAACAAATAAAAGACAAATGATAATCCCCGTCCTGTATACGGGGATTGTAGTGGCGGCCAGTTGAATATCTGTATAGTCTGTCCAAGCAAAGAAGACCCTCTGGCAAGATGAGAAAATGACTCCAGCTTGATCAATGTTGATCTTGTTCAAGAATTATAAATGTGGTCTTAATAATAGATCATATATTGTTTCCTAAAATTTGACAATATCTTTGTTCCCTTATTCATTTCAAGTAATTTCACAACGTACAATCATCTGATGTAAACTCTAGAAAAAAATTTCGTTTCAAATTCTCAACGTGAGAAACAAAATGGCCGACGTTGAATAAACGCCGAAAAAATGACACTAGGCTTAAATCTATTTATTGTTGGTACTCTCTTATCTCTGGTGACATGTTCATGTTTAATGAGGCTGTAAGCTTGAACTTTGTACGCTTTTCAAACTGAGCTGCTGGCTACAGTTTTGAAATAATTTTGTTATTTATTGAGCTAATAATGCAGTCCATATTCTTCTCTCTCTCTCTCTCTTTCTCTCTCGTTTATTACTTTACAAACTTTCTTCCTCTTTTCTGAATATACAACTTTCCTCTCTTATTGTTCCATATCTCATCATCTCTTTCTGTAGAATCTTCTAGAAAATTTTATTTCAAATTCATTCTCGCTTTTCATCCAATTCTTCCTGATTTTCCCTTTCCTTCTATTTCTCCTCCTTATTCTCTTCCCCTTTCCATTTCTTAATTTTCTTCTCTTCCATACCCTTCCTATTCTTCTGCGGTCCATTTTACTCCTTTTCCTTCATTTTTCAGCTTCTGAAGCGTATGCTTATTATTAATTTTGTTTCATTTGCCAAAATATAACTATATACTAAATATAAATATATATTGAATCTTTACTGATACTGTACCAGAATATAGTAATGTAAGCCTATTTTATTTATTTCAGTAACTTCTTTTGCTTCTAAAGCATATGCTTATTATTAATAATTTTGTCTTATTTACCAAAATATTACTATTATTCATACAATCCTTTATTTTCATTCTATTGAATGGATTCATCACGGATACTATTAGAATACATTATTATAACTTATACTAGACATCACGGACACTAGAATGTAGTAAGGTTTTGTCAATGAAGGCGATTGTCAGGTATTTCACAAACTATATAAATAATAATTATTGTTGTAATAATAATAATTAACAAACAAATTATTGTTGAAAGAAAGAAATTTTCTCACTACGTGACAAGTGTTCAGTATCACTGCTTTTTGAATTGCTACAATTAATAATACAGTAGTTCATATCTATCTCCTTTAAACTGTCTTCAAGGGCTTTTGGAACAATTCCTTACTATCAGTCAACTAGATCTCAATAGTCAAAGCCTCAAAGGGTTCTATGAACCCTTGAACTTGAAAGCGCTCCAGTCATGAGAGTAACTGTTAATACTCACTGCATGTCATGAAATTAGTTTGATATTAATCAGCGTTATCCGTGCAGCTCAACATGGATCAATAGTTTTATACCTGCAGTAGGTGTTTCAGGAAGTTATCAAAATATGTATGGGGTAACAATCTGCAGTGTTAGGCACAGATGTAATATTCATCATTAATATTACCAGCTGTGATTGGAGTTTAATATTTAAGTTAAACAGAAATAAACAGTCACTTGACTAATGCATTTGCTTGAAGCTTGTTGTTCTTATTTCATATAATTCTACTCAACATTACACAATCCATTATAATCTCCAATACTAATTAATTGTATGCATACTTCCAGTGAGAATTGAATCTATTGTTCTGTTAAATTCTTACTGCATACTTCCCCATATCCTTCAGTAACTAGCTATCATAGTTCAAATTGAACACATAGGCTAATCAAACTCAACATATTCACGGTATAGTTATACATATTATACTATGTATAAACTTTATACTTAGTTATACATATTATACTATGTATAAACTTTATACTTAGTTATACATATTATACTATGTATAAACTTTATACTTAGTTATACATATTATACTATGTATAAACTTTATACTTAGTTATACATATTATACTATGTATAAACTTATACGGTATAGTAATACAGTAGAACAGGTTTTTTTCAATAGGTGTCAAATCGAAAACCAATTTCAAGTCACACAGATACCATTATCACACTCCTCACTCGCAAAATTAATAAACTCAACAATTTTATTCGACTGATAACCACGTTACACACATTATGAAATAATGAAAATGATAAAAATTTTCTCGATAACCCGTATCTGGTTTGTTCAGATTTACCCAGCCTTATCGAAAACGTTTCTGATTAAATTATATTATTCTGGTACATGAATGCAGATACGGTATATCTTATTGTTCATACTTCATAGATAAAATGTTCTAATGGGATGATTTTAGTTCAGTATATTTCAATTTAGTTGTACTTGGTGGCTCAGTGAGTAGAGTATTTCAAATCTTGATTTGTGAAAGTTCTGTAAGTTCTCTGAAAGCTCTGTACGATCTGCAGATAGATAGATAGATAAATTGCCTTTATTAAGGGCGGAGTTGAGACTGTTGGTCCTCTCTACCACTCAACCCTAAAGCAGATGTAAGTGTAAAAAGTTTTCTAAAATTATGTATACTTTTTCAGAGTATTGTGATGTAGCTCTGAAAAGTCAGTATTGTCTCTGATAGTGTTGTAAGTTTTCTGAAACTTTTCTATGATCTCAAAAAGTGTTTGAAGTTCTCTGAAAGTGCTGTGATGTGAGCTCTGTGGAAAGCTATTATGGTTCTCTAAAGTGTTGAAAGTTCTCTAAAGCTTCAGTTAAGTATGATCTCTTAAAATGTTATGAGTTCTCTGAGAGTTTTATGATGAAAATTCTGTATAATAGTGTTGGAAGCTCTCTGTAACTTCTTTATAATCTCTGAAAGTGTTGTAAGTTCTCTGTAAGTTGACTTTCCGAGTCGAAAGTTGTCGTATTAAAGTGCCGTGGATGAATGAGTTCCAAAATTGGCCTGGAAAAGTTCCAAAATTTCCAAAAGCATCCTCGAGAATAGGCTTTACAGTGGAAGTTTTGTACAGTTCCATAAAAAAAAAAACAAATTCTTGAAGCTTGTAAGTTATGAGTTCAACCAAAAGTTATTAAGTTATGGAGTGAAGTTATTATGAGGCTGGTTCTACCAAAAGTTATGAAGTTATCAAGAAAACTTTTGAATTGTTGGTTCTACACAAAAGTTATGGAGTAATCAAGAAAATTTGTGAATTGTTGGTTTTACCAAAAGTTATCACTTCAAAGTGAAGATGTGAGGTGTTAGTTAAGTATCAAAATTTATGAAGTTATGAGTTGTTGGTTCTACCAAATGTTATGAAGTTTTGAAGTAAAGTTGTGTGTTGTTGGCTTTACCAAAGACGATCTATTCTTACAACTAGAATAAATTGTCTTTGGTTCAAAGTTCTAAGTGCCAATTCGAAATTATAAGCTCCTTGGTTATTAAAGCTTGAAAATCTAGCATCAAGTTGTAAATAATTTATAATTTATTAGTGAAAATGGCAAGTTGCACACTAAGGCGGGTATTACACGATAATAGTTCTATGACATATTTCTATTATCAAACATCTGTAATGTTGAAATATTACCATGTAATGAACCAAATATTATAAATGATCATATTCTATGTCATATGTTCTCCCTTAGAGAACATATTATAATATCTTTGATAATAGATGTATGACATGAGAACTATTATCGTGTAATAGCGGCTCAACACGAGTTCTATACCCTATTCACGATCACTTGAGACAAAATAAATAAACTTCTTTCATGTACAGGTAGCTATTTTTGTTTGAGCTTGAGGAAAAGCCAAGAACTATGATTGGCTACAGCTGTTTGACTGCGGCCGACCGTCGTATGAAGTAATACCTCCCTTTACCCGCACACACGCGCAAAAAAATTTGTTCATTTCGTCTCAAGTGATCGTGAATAGGGTATAGGTTGTGACTTCTATAGCCCAAGTGGAATATATGCGGTTGTAGCCTATTACATAAATTCCAAAACTTGAGCATTTTCTGATTTTCAGTGGAGGTTCTAAGTTTTACGACTTCAACCAAATATTTTGTAGTTAATTAATTTCGTGAATTGGATGAATTAGATTAATTGAATCTGTTCTCATCAATTTGGATTTCGTGACTTGTATGAATACATCGGAATGTTCTCAATTTTCCCAATACTTTGATGATTCATCCAAATTATATTAATTGAATGTGGCCGTATTTCGTGAAATTCCACATAGTTAAGGAATATCACAATACCAAATACTATTCCAATGGTAAATAGCGAATTATTCGATTATTGTCAGGATATAGAAGATAGATTTCAATGATTTGCATTTCCCGAATTGTGACTGATTAATTTCTTAAAACGAATTAAATAGTTTATCAATAGTAAATTGTTGTTCTTCTTTTAAAACTCAACAAATTTTATGATTGACGCACTTATTTTTATGTTCTCATTTCATAATCTCACTTACCTGACAGCACTTATTGAAGCGTTCAAAAATTTGAGTTCAAATCTTTCTGAATGAAAATTACAGTAGACAATCATCAACAAAAAAGTAGTATTAATTATCCAGAGAGTATAGAATAAGAATAATTTGGTACTATTCTCTCGAGAATAACGCAATTATAGACATTAATTTAGATTATAATTTTTGAGATATCTCAATATTTTGGCCTACAAAAATAACGCATCTTTAGCGAGTCCCATCCCATCCTGAACGTGTTTTTTTCTGAAAAATCGAAACTGATTGTGAACTTTTTTTTCAAATTGAGTAGTTCAACAGCTAGAGAAAAACATTAGCAAAGTCTGAATCCATTTGGTTATGGTTACTCATTGTAGGCCTATAGTAACAATCTGTTTTCCAAAGTCCATTTAGTTCAAAACATCATGATGCATCTTGCTTCCACTTATAGCTTTATTGTTGCTTGTAGCATAAAGGAACTAGGACAAGACTATTATTCAGATATTATATAGATTTCAAAGTGGTCTGAAGGTTTCCAATATACTTTCTGCCTGTAGGTTTCTGTTCAATATGGTGATTCATCGTCTATCACCATAGTCATTATGTCTACTTGCCTAATAACTGAAATCACATCTAGCCTATATACATAGGATCAAAGTCCAAAACCATCGGAAATGAACCATTCGCTCTGATGTCATTTTCTAGAGAGGGCACCAGAAAAGTCCATTGTATTATATATAGAAATTGAAAGTTTCTTCGTTCCTGACAATATTTCGTACAATTCGTCATCCAAAACCTATTAAGGACAAGACTATTGTTCAGATATTATATAGATTTCAAAGTGGTCTGAAGGTTTCGGTTTGTTATGATACTATATTTCAAGGGTTTGCTAAGTTTACCTGAAGAAATCCCTATGAATCACATTATTTACGTATCCATGAATTTGTTTGTTTCTGACAATATTTCATACAATTCGTCATCCAAAAAACCTGTTACGAACGAAACGAGACAATTGTTGAGCATGGGTTTCAAAGTAGTCTGAAGTTTTAGATTTTGTGATACTTTTATGGGTTTGCTAAGGAGTCTAAGTCTACCTGAAAATAACCATATTACTCATAATGTTTTGGTATTGATGAATTTATTCAACTTCACTGGTTCATAATTGTTATGATACTATTCTTGGGTATTTGAAGGAGTTTCGTCTACCTGAAAATAACCCTATTATTATATTAACCCTATTATTATATTAACCCTATTATATTATAACCCTACTCATATTATTCTTGTATTCATGACTTTACTCAACTTGAAAGTTTGTCTGTTTCCGACCATATTCTATTGGTCATTCTAAAAACTGTAGTTCAGCAAAATAATGGATTTCAAAGTGGCCTGAAGGTTTAGGCATAGACTTTCCAAGCAAAGAAACCCCTCTGGAAGATGGTAAATGACTCCAGCTTGGCCAATATCGGTTCAAGAACTATAAATGTGGTCTCAATAGTAGATCAAATTGTTTCCTAAACTTTTGAGATCAAATTGATAAATTTCAAACCAATATTGACCGAGCTTGAGTCATTATCCCATCTTGCCAGAGGGTCTTCTTTGCTTCCTAAACTTTTGAGATCAAATTGATAAATTTTAAACCAATATTGACCGACGTTGAGTCATTATCCCATCTTGCCAGAGGGTCTTCTTTGCTTGTACAGACTATACCATGCGTTATGATACCATCCTGGGGTATGCGATAGAGATTACATCTACCTGAAAATAGCACTATGACTCATAATGTTTTGGTATTGATGATTTTAGTCAACTTTACTGGTTGAGGTTTGATATGATACTATAGTAGGGATTGTGAAAGAGATTACGCCTACCTGAAAATAACCCTATGACACACATTGTTTTCATATTCATTACATTATTGAACTTTATTGGGTGTATAAAATGTAAACAAGCTTGAGTCATCCCTATAACTGAGAAGTATTTTTCCAAAGTTGGTACGCTACGCTAGTTACCGTTGTTCTATTATTATTATTATTATTATTATTATTTGGCTTTTAATAGTGGGGAGACCCAAGGGTTGTTCCACTTCGCCAGATAATCTCATTTTCCACAAACGGAGACACGAGTTATAGTTCTTTTAAAAAGTTCATTTGAACTATTCTATTTATACCAAAGAATAGTCTGTCCAAGCAAGAAGACCCTCTGGCATGATGAGAAAATGACTCCAGCTCGGTTAATATTGGTTGAAAAAATATTGATTTTGACTCAAATTGTAGATCAGAATGTTTCCTACAATTTGAGACCAATTCACTAGTTTTTGAACCAATATTGATCGAGCTGGAGTCATTTTCTCATCTTGCCAGAGGGTCTTCTTTGCTTGAACAAACTATACCTATTCATAAGTAATTTCACAGGTACATTCTATTTATCCAACCGGTGCTTCTGATCTTGGAAGCTTGAAGATTGACATTTGAAACTTCCAATTCTGATCGAATTGATTTTGAAATTGTAAGAAATAGTTGAACTATACATTCGATACCTAAGTCACCATTCATTACGGTGTATAATGAATCATACATTTTTTTAATAATGAATCATACATTCTACCCTATTAGCATTTATGAAAGTCTATTTCTAACTGGTATTTTTATTCACGACCCTATTTTTGTTACACCATTAGTTTTGTTTTTCGAAGTTATTTTTTAATTTTCATCACTGGCGGCTCGTGTCCACAAAACAGGTGAAGTGCTGTACAGTAAAAGATACGGGCACTTCACCTGTTGTGCCAGTGATTTTCATGCGTTCCTAGAACCAGAATTGGTCTGATTCGTCTATCAATCTCTAATGCCGGGTTTTTCCAAGCACACTCAAAGTTGAGGGACCCTCAAATTCTGATGAACAGCTGACATTCTCTATGATAAGTATAGGAAATGTAGTAAAGTGTAGTAAACTTGAGGGTCCCTCAAATTTGAGTGTGCTCGGAAAAACCGGGCATAAGTTTCTCATTCTGAGTCTTCTACTTTTAAAATGGACTATCTTGTAGAGAGGCTTGATATTCTAAAGGCTACTTAGTGAAAAGAGAATAAAAATTTCTTCAAATTATCTCTGCATTACACCTCAACACAAGCCTAGGGATCTTATTTGAGAAAAAATCAAGTTTTTCTATTAGTGACCATCCTAGATAATTATTTTTGGAAAAATGTGTGATCCAATGTGATTACTGATTTTCCAGAGATTGTTGCAAGTTCTCACTCAAAATAAAAAGACAATTTAAATACTTATTTATGTAACTTCACATTATGAAATTATGATAAAATTTCAAATCTCACCTGTTTTGTGATGATGCTTCTTCCACAAGCCTCCAAGTAATCACTAGAAATATTGAAAGTCCAATAATTGGAAATATCACTTCAAACGAAGAATGTCTCCTTCCTAATTCAAACTTTTTAACGACGCCATCATTTTCACAGAATTTCAATACCTAATATCCAATTTCTACAATGGAATCCACCCCTGTAATCATACAAAATTGAAATATTTTTCACGTTCACACCACAAATTCAACATAAATTCACACAATTTTATCTCAGATACACAAAACTCTCATCTAAGTTCAGATACAAATTTCATGAATTTTATCAATCCACTGTTTTTCATAGAACAAGATTTTAGATCTAGAATTCAGTTCAGTTTGTAGTTTCAGAATTAAATTCGTATTACAACCCTTCAAAATTTTATATTTGTACATCTTCCCCTATGTCCCCTAAAACTGTTATAGATAAGGATGGTGTACACGTTTCAGCAAATCTACAATATTTACTATTAGTTTATCTACCCCTACGCTCTCCAGTACGTGTGTCTGGAGATAAGAGTTGAATTTGTATTGATTATAAGATAACCACAGAGGAAAAATGGTTGAACAACAGTACACTATACAGAAGGAAAGTCAACATATAGTTAAATATATTTTTATCGGAGTTTTTCGATTTTTCGTTACGGTACCGTAAACTATGAATAAAATTCGTAAAAATTAGTTAATCTGAGTTATTATCTGTTTAATAATCTACACCCTTGTTTCTAATATGGGGAATAAATAAGGAAGTAGCTAACTAATGGTAGGTTTCAATTACAGTGCTACAAAACACAGGCACAAGATGCAATAGAAACACGGAGTTATATAGATCAACGCACACTGGTCAGCTGATTTTTTATTTGTGCTGCTCCATACAACTACGTGTTTCTATTGCATCTTGTGTTTGATATGAGCTTGTGTTTTGTAGTAATGTAAACCCTACTTTTACGGGAAAAATACGTATCCGATTTTTCAAAAACTTTTGTTTGCCCTTAACCAGTGAATATAAAGATAAAATAAATATAGGCTATCTCTCTATATTCACTACCTTGACCTTACAGTGGAAAGGAATGGTAAATCGAATTATTATCAGTTAACTGAGGGGAAAGATTAGTTGAATCAATTTATTATTATATCAGCTAACTTAGGGAAAACAATACGTATCAGACTTTTTTAAAATAACTTTGGTTGCCCTTAAAACCCTCCTGTGAGGCAGAAAAAGTAAAGCGAATTATTATCAGCTAACTTGAGGGAAAAATTACTTGCCCCACATAATATTATCCGTTAACCAAGGGGAGGATTAGTTGACTCAAATTATCATCAGTTATTTTAGGGGAAGAATAGTTGACACATACTATTATCAGCTAACTTGGGGGAAGATAATCTATTATCACACACACTTTTTGTTAAATATTATCACAGGTTCGTTTATCTTTGGGGCCCCGATAAGTTCTAACGTATGTTGAGATAGATACCGTGTGAGAAGAGTAGCTGCCTGATAAAACCAAGTGAAACCAACACAGATAAAGTTATCTCTGGCGGGCCCGAAGTCAGTACTAAGCGTCAGTTTTAGTTTAAAGGCAGCTGAGAACGGTGTACTGTTGAAAGTGGGGTGAAGTTGGGACTCGCGAGCTACGCGCCCATGTTTGAATAGAATGCTGAGCGGTGATTGGTCGATGGTTGACGGCTGCTGTGCTCTGATTGGCTGGTGGCTTCCCTCTTCCCGCGCGCGCGGAGGAAGTGATCTCGCGTGTGTGCTACGCTCGACAGACTCATGAAAACGCGGAGGAAATACGCTGCGGGGTTTCAATATTATTGAGGGAAGTTAGCGTGATGAATCTGATGGACCATCTTGGAAACATTGGAATAATGTAACAGTTATTAAGTTTAACTCTAAATTTTTAATTTGAAGATTATTGTAACAGATATTAAATTCAGTTTGGGTTTTCAATTGTTTGTGGAACTTGACGTAATGAAATAAGTAAACTATCATGGAAACATTGATCAATGTAACAGAAATTAAATTCAGTTGGAGTTTTCAATTGTTTGGGGAACTTAAAATATAATGAATTCATCCATTGATAATGAATTCGATACTATTTCTCGAGGACATTGGATCAATTCAAGAGATATTGAATTTACTTCAGGTTCTCAATTGTTTCAGGAACGTAATGTAATGAATTTGTAATAATAATAAACAATATTGAAAACTTGGACCAATGTAACAGGTATTGAAAAAAGTTCGTTTTTTAATTGTTTGGGGAACTTAAAGTAATAAATTTTCATGGACCATCTTAGAGAGATTGATTCAATGTTACAGATATTAAGTTCAGCTATTAAGATATTAAGTTTTTTTATTAGCTATTACAGATATTAAGTTTTCAATATTGTTTGGGGAACTTGACGTGATGATTTTCAATAAACTATCATGAAAATATTGGATCATTGTTAAACGCATTAAATTTAGTTCGGGTTTGCAATATTGTTTAGGGAACCTTAGATTGTAATGAATTTGGTAAACCTTCTTGATCATACAGGCCATGCTAATTCTGTTGAGTTATAACAAGCTTATAGTCCATTCACGATGGCTTGAGACGAGATAAACAAAAGCTCTGCATGTTTGTGTGTGCGACTGGAGTGGCTTCGTTTTAGCCACGACATAAACAAGTCACAGCAATGCCGAAGTCCCGAATTTTGTTGTCGGGACTGTAACCAAAGCATTGACACCAAAATTGTTTGTTCATTTTAGGTTCATGCAGTCGAGAGACAACCAAAACATGCAATTTCCCAATGTGTATCTATAAAAACGATTACTTGAAGATACTTATTTTGAATTGCTTACAACAAAATTCGGGATTTCGGCATTGCTGTGACTTGTTTATGTCGTGGCTAAAACAAAGCCACTCCAGTCGCACACACACGCATGCAGAGCTTTTGTTTATCACGATGGCTTGAGACATCGTGAATGGACTATAGTTCTAAATGTTCGAATATTGTATTAATTTCAAGATCAATGTACCTGATATTGAATTAAGTTCGGGTTTTCAATAATTGTGTGGGGAACTTAACGTTATGGTTATGAGTAATTTAATCAACCATTATTTTGAAAACATTGGATAAATTTAACAGATATTGAATTCAGTTCGGGTTCTCAATTGTTTGGAGAATTTGACGTGATGAATTTAATAAACCTTATCGAGAATATTGGATAAATGTAACAAATATTGAATGTAGCTGGGATTTTCAATTGTTTGGGGAAGTTGACGTGATAACAAGAATTACCATCTTGAGAACATTGGATCAATGTAACATACAGTAACTTATATCAAATTCAGTTCTGAATATTCGAATATTGATTTTGATTTCATTCCAATTGGGATTTTTCAGTTTGTTTATTGACTTGATATAAATAAACCTGTCAGAATTGCTTATCAATTACTTCCAGACTATCATTTCTTAAGTGGGAGACCGTAGACAAAAACAGAAATTTGGACTCAACCTAAAAAGTTGGATTACATTTTAATCGAACTTGCGTTTGAAATATTAAGGGCTATGCATGTTTGTCATAAGATGAATAAGTAAATAAATAAATTGAGTAGAAATCAAATATATATTTTGAATTCAAAATTCTCTGGTAATAACTAATTTATTAGTGAATTTTTAGATATTCGTACATGATAAAAAAAACACAGCAATGTGGTGAACAGAATTTGAAAGTGGAATATATAGTACAATAATTTATGTTAGTAAAAGATAGTGATCTGTTTCAAAGTAGGTTTATGAGGTATGAAGTATTGGCTCTACAACTATTACAAATTTATATTAAATATTCTAATAAGAATAAAATTATTGAAGAACTATTCATCAGTCATCTATAGGCTACTTTCTAGCTCTAGTGGGGAAAATTCCCAGTCTTCATCTACCATAAAATTATATAGAAATCTGCCCACTAGAATCTACAAAATAAACCCACATTACCAACATAAATCAAACAATAGGCTACAGTAATAGCCCACCGCTCAAAGCGAAAACAAATAATGACCTAATCAATAAACATTGATATTTGTCAATGCCTATAATAGTATCCAAATCATCTTTGTCCATCAATAGTCAAACTTTGAACCCAAGGAGCTTGCTCTGGAAGTGAAAACCTTTGTATTTCAGGAATGGCGTTGTAGAATTTAGAATACAAATACTAAATCTTGACTAGACAAACACTTGTTAGCTTATGACTAATATAAGGATGTGACTCATTTAATATAATACTATGGTTTTATATTACATTCATTCCAAATTCACGTCTTTATTCTAATATTCATTGAATTTGATAATACTGTATATTCAGAATTTGTCAATTTTGTCATGCTTTTAGGAGTTCAATTCTTTCTCAGTCAACTATCGAAAAATATAGCTGATGCCATAAAGTTGAGTGGTTTCGTTTGCTCCCTGTGCGAAAACAGCTGTTAGTGTCAATGAAAGTTGTAATTTAGCTATGCCTAGATGATGTTTTTGAAATCAGAAGAGACAATAGCTTGCAAAATGCTTTACATCAACTGTTGAAACATCAAATCACGTACAAGAAACAGACGAAACTGCCTAATTTTTTAACGTCAGCTAAACTCAATTAATAACACACATAAATCTTCACAATATGTTTAAGGCAGGACTTTTTAGTTCTTGTAGTTATAGTTGGTCTATAAGTTTATGGTCTATAGTTTGTTAGTTTCTTGTGGTTTATTTTGTGTAAAGTTATAAATTGCTTTGATGTTTAGTATAATCCTGCTGGTTATCGTAATCTTATGAAATAAAAGCTTCAATATACCAGCTAATAAATGGCCTATAGCTAAGTAATAGGTATGACTTTTTTCCTTATAAGTTAATCATTATTTTTATGTAGGCCTAATTTTGATTTCATCTAAAGGTTACGGTCCACGATCATTTTCTCGAAGAGACAGACGAATCCGCCTAACGTTTTGGCGTCAGCTATCAAAAGAACAACTGAACAAGAAAAACTGTACTGTTTTTAGTGCTCGACTCCCATTGGCCAGCTTCAACAGGTGTTGAAAGTGGGAGTGGGAGGTCTCGTCCAATCACAGAGCTTCATCGCAGACTTCCACCATTTTGCTTCAAATTTTGAGCCAGCCATTTTCTGTGTCTTGAGAAGCGTATACCAAAATAATTTCTTGAAAAAACAAAACTTTCCTTACTCTTCTATTCTCCTTCCTATTGTAATAATTTTTCGAAATGTAATTGTGCTCTCTTATAAATTTTAATATGATTCCTGGACAGTAAATTATTTGTTTTAATATTCTTATTTGGACTTCATTAACACCAAAATTCAGGAGATTAATAGACTATTATCTTAACTATGATATTCACGAAACAAGTGAAGTGCCCGTATCTTTTACTGTACAGCACTTCACCTGTTTCGTGGGCACGAACCGCTAGTGTAAAATAGTAAGAGCAAAGCCTGTTTTCTATCTCCCAGATACTTTTAGTTTGATTATGAAAAGTATGTTTAAATAATTGAAGGAATGCATAAACTATTATCTTATCTGGTTCAAACGAATAATAATTTGAGAACAAAGGGAACATTATCCTTTCTCCTTGAATATTTTTTCTAAATTACATTACTCTCTAAAACTCTGGCGGCTCGTGCCCACAAAACAGGTGAAAAGCTGTACAGTAAAATATACGGGCACTTCACCTGTTTCGTGGGTACAAGCCGAAAGTGCTCTAGAATAATGTAAACAGGTAAACTGATTGAACAATCAGGATATAATGATTTGAACAAACGAAAAATTGTCTTCCTACCTAAAGTAACTTTCTCCAGGGTCGGTGTCTCCAAAACGTTTACCAGAAATTTTAGTATAAACTATCAGCTATAAGTATATTGTCACATTATTTTATTGTCGTGTGTTTCAATTGAGCCAGCTGATAGTTTAAACTTAAATTCTGTTGACCTTCTTTGGAGAAACCGATACTCAACTTATTTTATTCTCTCATTTATTATCTAAAACTTAAATTATTTTCTCATAATGTTTGTGACTGGTTCGACTTCGAACAATAACTTGAAGACAAAGCACTGGCGGCTCGTACCCACGAAACAGGTGAAGTGCCCGTATCTTTTACTGTACAGCATTTAACCTGTTTCGTGGGTACAAGAGATCATTGTCCTTGTATGTATTGTATTGATTGATCGGGGAATTTCAACTTCTAAACGTTTTTTAAACGATGTTTTAGTTCTTGAAGTTTTATAAATCGTACAATTTTGAATTGTGGCCTCGCAATTGACAATTCATGTCTGAAATTCAATCATCCAACAAGTGGATTTTGATCTGAAATATGGAATATTCGATCAAACATTATTACCAAATGACAGAGAATATCAAGTGTTGTGTAAACAATGGCGTTTCTTCTTCAAAAGATAACGGTTTTATAGTCAAGTGAGATTCCTTGCCTACTTGAGTACTTGACTAAAATAAAATTGGATGGATTTTTCCCGCTATAGATACTTGAAAAAATAGAGCAAATGAATTCTTCGTGACATCTTAAATGTAAAAACTAATGTTAAAGTAAAAATAAAGTATAGTTGACTCCAAAAAGTTAGGAGGTTGTTTTAGGAAAGTTTCCTTGAAAATTTAACAAATTCATATAATTTGATAAATTATTGTGCATTGAAAATACAATTCTTCTTTGTTTTTCTTTCATTTTTTAATAAAAAAGTGTATGGCTGCTTCAACACAGACAATATAAACGTCTTAGAAGCAGCGTATTCTACAAATTAGAAAACTGAACTTTAAAACTTAGGGCTGTTTAAAATAATTGAAAAATAAATGAAAATCAAACACCCTTTTGAAAAACTTTAAAATTATTAAAACACAGACATGTTTCGGCACATTAGGCCATTATCCATAATTGATTTTCATTTATTCTACAAATTAGATATACTATATTTAGAAAAGGCAAATAACTTCAGTATAAGAACTTAATGATTATGTTCATGTCATTCTAATTTAGTAGATTATTTTTTAATAAAATACTTGAAATATGTTATTCTTATTTAGATAATTGTTGAATACAATACTTATAGTATACTAGATTATTATTATTCCAAATGATTGTAAGTAAACAAAATTTAGTTTGATTGTTTATTTTTTGTTAACTTGCGATTAAAATGTGGAAATGAATTTATCAATTTATTCTTCTAGTTATTTTTTAAAAGCTACTTATTGTTCTCCTTTTCCGCTACTTTCTTATTCTAGTTTCTTCTTCTTCTTTCTCTTCTTCTTCCATCTTCTCTTCTTCTTCTTCTTCTTCTGTTACTACTCCGTGTCTCCGTCTGTTATCTCTACTTGCTCACACGTAGACTATGCAAAGCTAAACTACGTCACTCATATATGCTAGTCACAATATAATTCCGTACCAGATAAGGCGTGTGTGGGAGATTCTGGTCTTGGGTAAATATTGTCACACACAAGTTAGTCAGTGCAAGCAAAGAAGACATACTAGCAAGACGGGAAAATGACTACAGCTTCGTCAATATTCATTCAAAAATTCAAAATTTGTTCTCAAATTGTAGATCAGAATGTTTCCCATACTTTGAGACCAAATTTGCGATATTTGAACCAATATTGATCGAGCTGGAGTAATTTCCCATCTTTCCAGAATGTCTTCTTTGCTTGAACAGACTATGCGTACACAATTAGGGTGACATATTTTAGCTCTTTTACGTAGGCTACATGTCACTTTTTGGTTTCAAAAAAGGTGAAAAAAGTATAACAAAATGTTACCGAACAATCTAGTTCACGAAGTGTATGTCAAGATAACATTTAGAGTTTCAACTAGCAGAGGTAGAGAGGGTGAAGAAATAGGAAGTATATTTCACTTTCATAACTGACGCCAAAGAATTTGGTGGTTTCGTCTGCTCCTTATGCGCTCCAACAGCTGATGTTTTCGATTAGATGGTCCGGACCCCCTGGACCCCCCCCTGGCTACGCTACTGTATACCACGTACAAGAGGCAGACGAAACCGCCTAACTTTTAGGCGTCAGCTATACTTTTATGATTTCTGGTGTTTGCTCTACATCTCTTCATGTGTTTATATTTCTCTCCAATACTTAGTTTTCCATTGAAGTTCTTCATTAAAATGGACATTCGTTGTGTTGGCCTCGGATATACCCATTGGTAAAAGACTTTCACTAAATAATTAAATAGAGTATAGAGTGATGAGAAAATAAACTCTCAAATCTTTTTCAAAACAATTTATTAATTTCACATATTGTGACAGAACGGATTCATTCTCCAAGTGATAGAGCATTAATATTACAAATGAATCTTGAATAATAATTACAGATGTATGAAATCAAAACTCAAAATAATTGCATCGAATTATTGATGAAAATGAAATTAAAAATGCAACATACCGTACTAAAATTATAATTAAAACATAACTTTCTGTAACTATCAACAAATTTGAACAAGAAATTAATGTTGATAGATCCAACAAAACAAAACTATAATATTTTAAAAGAAAATCATCACAAATAAAGCTCTTACAAACTACTAAAGATCCTTTGAATTTATACTGTACAATAATAAACTATAAATCATTACAATGGAGAATAACTCAATCAAAATTACAAGTTACAAAATAATAAATGATAGATAAAAATAAATGCCAACTTGAATAATTTTACAAACAACTAATAATTAACTTCCGATAAAATTGTAATCCATTAAATAAGAATTTAACTTATATTATTTACAAAAATAACTTTAAAAGTTAATCAGTCATAGTTTTAAGCTGTTAACTAGAACATTTTCTACAACAAAATCAATAAATTCAACAAGATTTTAAGCCGTAGTAATACGAAAATGTTTGAATTTGAAATCAAAATGATTGACTGAATAATAGCTAATAGTAAAATCAAACTATCTAAATAATGTAACATAGTAAGAATTAAGTACAGTTCAAGAAATAAAATCAAACGTATTGTCTTCAATAAAACTAGGTATCAATATCGTTTTCGAAAAATTACAAGATTCTTCAAGAAACTTAAGTGCAGTTGGTACATATTTTAAGTAACTTAATTTTTAAGCTTAAAGACTGATAAATTAGAATAAGATCTAGTCTTCCATATTTGTACTTGAAAACCAATCAAGCTCTCAATTTATTAGATAAAATTTTATTTTCAAATTTTAGAAAACAATAAATAGCCTAGTCTTGCACAGTAGGTCTTTGTAAGAAAATATCATGGATGCCAGCCTTCAATTCTTCAAATAAGAATATTAAGATTTATTTATACATTATAAATATTTATATTTAATCTTATATTCATCGCAAGCTATAATTACAAGAGATCTGGGTTAACCAAAAACTGGTAAATAAAGTCTCAAACCTAGACACACTATTATTTTGTAATATTTAGTAATTCTAGCATTGTGGAAAATGGAAAAATGCGATATCAAAATACATCTCTAATTTTCCATTTAAAGTATTTCTATGCAAAAAAAAAAATGAAGTCATACTTAGTTACAGTGATACTTTTATAGTCACTGCATACTTTGTAAGTTACTATAAAAATGTTATTATTTCAAATTTTTCAATAAACTTCATTACAATAAGGTAATTGACTGATCTTTCAACAAACTATTGATAAGTATTTCACTTTGGTTATCTCACCTCAAGGTGTGGTAACTTTTATTCTAAGGTTTATGATAATAAGGTTCATCTTAGGTTTTTATCTAAGGTTTTCACAAGGTTTATCTCAAGGTAAAATTTTGATTACTGATGTTATTGAAAGGCACATTATTTAACACAGCAGTTACTGACTTTTCAATTAGTAGTTTAGTACAAATACAATAATAATTCTAAATAAATAATTATAATATTATTGTAATTCATTATTATTCTTCACTTCATTAATAGAACACCATTCATAATTATCTTTAGATGTGAAAATGTATTAAGGTAATGTGTAATACAAAAGAAATTAAAATTGTAACTGAAGAGCACAATACTGTATTTCAAGTACTCACTGCATACAATATATTTATATGAAGTTCAATTCCTCAAAAAAAAAAATATCATAAGCTATAATGTACTGTACCCTGTAAATATTTGATAGCCTATGAATAGCCTTCATTAATATATCATCTATATTTTTCACATTTTTAAGGCACTTTACTAAAACTATTGCAATTAGTTACTATTCTATATCAAATGTTACCTCCATAATAATTATATTAGGCTACAGGCTAGTGACTAAACATAAATTCCATCAATTAAAATTTTATAAAAATATAGAGAGCTGATATTATACAATATAGAAGAGTATAAAATTTAGAACTATTCAGATGAAAACCAATTAATCATTGAATTGAATTTTGTTTGAAGATATTATAATTGACATCAAGGGAGAGGAAGGATTAAATAATAAAAAAGTTTGAATAGATAAAATATTGAAAATGTTGGATGTAAAAAATATTGTATCAAGTGGAATGTTTATCAATGATATGGAATGTTAGGAATAATTTGTCAATATCACTTTTTTACATTGATTGTTCAGTTCTGGAATCGTTGGTGAGAATACTCCAATTTAATTACAATATTTATTATAAATATATATACCTGATTATGATTAATTGATAACTGCATAATGCTGAGAAGCAAGGATTAGCAGAATAAAAGTATAAAAATGGAATGCAATCAATTCATAATAATATTTACATCAATTAAAATAATGGAATGTTTGTATGGAGAATTGTAACTTCCATAAAAAAGGTATCAATTACTATTAGTTGTTCCAGGAATATACAAGTTAAAGATAAGTTACCTTAATTTATTTATCTACCTTTAGATGTTTATTAATGTTACATTGTTTAATTGATTTTCAAAAAGGCACATATACCTATTTATAATTTTATTTAAGTACTAACATTAAGTACGTAATTGAAAGGGAATGCAAAATTCAGTAAAATATAAAAAATTGAATGCCTATGAAAGTTAAGGGTGGAAGAGACTTCTGCCAAATTATTCCTAGTTTCAGAATAAATTTCAAAGTCATACAAACCATAAACATTTTTTCAATAAAATTTGACAGAAAACAAAATGAGGATAATTATTATTGAATTCATTTTTTTTCAATATTGATTTATTTATTATATCAATGTTCAGCAGTGAATGGGAAAGTTGGACAATATCATGCAGGTGTTAATAGAAAATAGAATAACTCAAGTTAAAAAATTGAATATCATTGATTTTTAAAGCATGAATTTACTTTTTCTAGCTTTTCAGTACAATTTGTTCAATAATAATGAAATATCTCTGTTAGAGGAAAACACTTGAAAATATTCTAAAAAAATTAGATTTCCTACTGATCAATTTATTGGAAAAATTGATTTGGAAGCAAAATTGTTCTTGTATTTATTCAAAAAGGAGTTAAACTCTATATTCAATGAGGTTTCAAACTTGACTAAAATGAGAAAATAGTAAACATACTAATATGTTTGTGAAGTATTTTGATATGCTACTGTAAAATCAGCTTCAAAAATAAAATATTTTATTTTTACACAGTAAATACAAGTATCTACAATCATTTAGATACAGTTTAAAATAAAATAATCACTGTCAAAAAAGTAAAACAATAGTGGTTTTATCAATATAAGATGTTCCTATTCCTCTTAGATTGAAAAATTATTCAACTTATAGCTCTCATTCATAGATGAGACAATTTGTTGTCTCAATTTACAAGCAAATTCAATATAACAGATTATTTGTAACAAAAAATGGCAAACAAACAAATTATATCTATAAATTGACAAAAACTGAAAATTGAAAACATTTTGTTTTTTAGCCATCAATAGGCTACTTGTTAGCTATTGATGTATCATACAAAGCTATTAATTTGACCATAATATAATATTAACCAGAATAAATTCAATGTACAGTATTTTAAGTTCAATACATTGATTTTCCAGTTATAACAATATCTTGATATTCATTTGCTATCAATATTTATTCCATAACTATTGAAGATACCAGAGCTCAATGCAGATATGAATTCAATCCAATTTATGGATAGATTTTGTTCTATTCTTCAATATTTCAATTATTTGACTAATTATTGATAACTCAATACTTTGATTAATTGATATTTCAATACTTTAATTAATCAATATCTTGACACTTTGATTATTCAATAATCAAACTATTGATTATTTT
Organism: Sogatella furcifera; assembly: GCA_017141385.1. NCBI lineage: Eukaryota > Metazoa > Arthropoda > Insecta > Hemiptera > Delphacidae > Sogatella > Sogatella furcifera. The sequence continues at coordinate 2,948,556 of CM029558.1, read as the reverse complement.
CTTACAAGTTAACTAACAATGTTTGTTACAAAGTTAAGCATAATATCAACTAAAAATATCAATTCATAAATTGATACTTGTTAATTATTCATACAAGTCATCTATTGACGTTTGCTATGAAGCTATTGACACAACCGATGGCCGTTCTGCCTTCTGATTGGCCAGCGCAACAATGTGGGGAGACTGGGTGGAGTCGGTGGGCGTGGCCTCCTGTTTGGTTGGCAGAGAGAGGCTGTCGTAGTAGAGCGTAGCCGTGTGCTGATTGGTGTACAGGTTGGTGTAGGGGAGGGGGGAGTTGTTGCTGTGACCCAGTAGACCTGCTGTGTTGCTGGTACGACATTCGGCGTAGACATCTGAAGAATGGCAAAAAACTTAGATTACAATTAGAGAATAAATTATTTTATAAAAAATTACTACAACCTACGGCATTTGGCTTTAACATCTATGAAATAGACAAGAAAATTTCAATTCATAAATGAGCTTTTTGAACAAGAGTTAATAGAAGATACAGTACTTGATAGTATTTGTACTACTTTACAGTACCAAACGAACATAGTATTAAGTTATCAAGCTTATAATAATCTCAATTATTTGATTTGATGTTGCTTTCCATGATGAAATACTAATTAAGACTTTATGTTGTAATAAAGAACCAACTTACAATTTGTACTTCAACTGTGTGATCCGAGTTGTATCTTCATCATAAAGTGCAAATATTATTAATTTCATGCATGGAAAAACTTTTGAACTTACAATATTAATATAAATAAATATAGGCTGTTTCAAGCTGAAACGTTTGGTCGTTTATAGGAAAACTCCACTTTGAATACTAATCTGCGAATTCGGTAAACTTTATTAGAAGAATGCTGCCAGTGTTTTACCTGATTGCTGTTCAATTTTGATGACTTTCGAAGGAGCACTACCGGAATCCGCCTTGGATCCAGTTCTTGCTTTTCGCTTTCTTGTCTAGAAAAGATTAATAATAGCAGTGAATTAATAGGATGGCCTATTTAAAAGGAGGTAGCTCGGATAGAGAAGATAAAGAGCTTAGAAATAAAGAGCTAAGAGAGAAAAAGGTGAGAGATGGCAAAGAGTATTTGAATAGAATCTAGTTACACTATGGAAATAGAGAGCTAAAAGATGGATATCTAATTGATAGAGAGCTAAGAAATGATCGAATAACTGAGATATAGTGATCTAAGAGTTGAAGAGCTGAGAGCTATATACTGGAAACTAAAAAGAGAGGAGTAATTAAAGACAAAATTATTTCAATGTTCATTTCCAATAAGCTCGATTTCTTCGTTCGTGATCAATCTCCAATGCTTTTGAGACCTCTGTGTACCTATTTCATTTTTCATTTCATTTCATATTCCTTTATTCATAAAATCACCTATCTTGATTGTACACAATGTCTTTTGTCAATGTTACTGGTGCCCAGAATCAAGCGGTTTCGTCTGTTCGTTGTACGTTCAAATAACTGGCTGGTAACTGAACCAGCTGACTAGAGTACATTCATAGCTCTATTCATTAGTCAGCTGAACAGGTACAGTTACTTATTTACAGACAAAATTACCTGTTGGGAAGTTGAAATAAACAGACGAAATCACCTAGTTTATGGCACCAGTTATCAATAAAACACAGGTCTAGAAAGATATCAGTTAAATCTTGATATATTATGATAACGTGATTTTGGTAGATAAGATGAGTGGTAAGTAAAGTCTGGTCGAGCAAAGAAGACATTCTGGCAAGATGGGAAAATGACTCCAGCTTGGTGAATATTGGTTCAAAAACTATAAATTTGGTCTCAGAAGGTAGATCAGAATGTCTTCTACAATTTAAGACTTTTAATCTAGTTTTTAAACAAACATTGACCGAGCTTGAGTGATCTTCTCATCTTGCCAGAATGTCTTCTTTGTTCGACTAGACTACATAAGTTTCTCTGTAATTCCACATCATACTTTTCAATAAATCAATGAATAAATAGCCAAATGCCAGCACCTGGATACTGTCCTTCTTCATAGCCAGGGGCCGATTCACTCCATGCAGTTTGAAGTATAGGCCGCACGCATTGCACACCGGCTCACCCATGGTATTCCTACGCCACAAAGAAGTAGTTCTCGTGGTACAGTTGCTGCATTGCAGCCCTGTACGTCTGTTGGCGGTCTGAGGAAAAACAATAGATAAATCAATTAATAAGAATTGGTAATGAATATTTATTTATTTATTTGGAATTGAGAAAATAATTATGGTAAAAGTTCCATTACCAACTACCAATCGCAGTGCTTGACTGTTAGTATAATTATTAATACTACTGCTCTTCACTGAAAGTTTTAGTTTACCAGAGATTGATAATGGCGGAGCAACCAAAACCGGCATTTCTCTCAATTTAGTTAATATTTAGAACAAATATTTATTCTTAATTCATCGAGAGAATATACTGATTGGTGAAAGCCCTATAAAATTTAAAAAAAAAAATGAAACCTCCTTGATCACCATCGGGTCAGCCTGGAAAATTATTTTTGAAAAAGATTAAAAAATGGAAAAAGATTAGTACAGCAAAATTACAAAACATGAAGAAAATATCATTTGGCACATACCAATCGCCGTGTGGTTTTATCCTCATGGGGATAGGAGGAGCTCCTCGTCGTGTGAGGAGTGGTGTAGGCAGGAGTAGGACAGTAACTAGTAGAAGAGCCCTTGTAGAAGTCATTGTGCCCCGGACTTGGACTTGCCACTGCAACATAGAACCGAAACCAATATTGGCTTGTTAGATTTGAGTTTTGGGAGTAAAAAAAAATCGGCAGCAAGCATGAAACTAGAAAGAGTTCTTCCTAGCTTCATGGTGGCAAGCGCTTAGCGAGCGAGCAAAACCTAACCTCAAACTAAAACAAATTGAGGTTAGAAAGGCACACAAGCAACAAGTTACAGTCCGTACAAGCAAACAATACATTTTGGCAAGATGAGAAAATGACTCCAGCTCCGTCAATATTGCCTCAAAAATTATATAGATTTGGTCTCAAATTGTAGGAAACATCCTGATTTACAATTTGAAAAGTGTTGAATTATGTTTGAAATTGTAGGCCAAGTGTTTCCTACAATTTGACACCAAATCTAAAATATTTTTGAACCAATAGTGACCGAGCCGGTGTCATTTCCCCATCTTGCCAGAATGTCTTCTCTGCTTGGACAGACTACAACATTTTGTAAACTAATTACAAAAACGTGTTCTCTGACCCACGTTTTACACAACTCGATATTTGTACGTCCGGTTTTTTGCCATCCCTATGAATTCCATTAGATTGAATTGAGCTTGACAAACACATTATGATGTGTCAGACACAAATCATGTGTTTGATAATTTCTGTTCAATTTTGTAAAATTTATAAGTACAGCAAAAAACCGGACATCCAAAAATCATAGAATATGAAACGAGGCCAGAGTTTCTAAACGTTTGTAAAACTACAAATAAAACATGAAAACTAACCTAACATTTCAACGCTTGCAAAACTACAAATACAACATGAAAACTAATTTATCTACAGTTTCAATCGCTTGTAAACAAACTACAACTACAGGGGACTGTTTTACAAGCGTTTGGCGATTGGTTTGAGTGAACAACAGCATGACGTTTCATTGGCAGATTAAAAAAATACTTCTAAAAATTTTTCAAAGGTTTTTGTAAGACTTCTACAAGAGCTCTCCTATTCGTTTGTGAATTTTAAAGTTTTTACTATTGTATAGGCTACTAAGGGTGAACCTGGTAGAAACATATTGAATTGAACATTTTTGGAGCATACTGCAATAATTGAATGGATGTATAAATAATTTTGTTAGTAGTTTTGTTAGATGTTATTTATTTTCAAAGCGGCCAGTTGAGGCTGTAAATTTAACGAACTTACCTTGGAAAGAAGAAAGAGGTGCTGGTTATTAAGAAAATAATAAAATTATATTTGTGCTGGAATTTCCTGGTGAAATAATAGGAGTGCAATAAAATAATATTGAAGTAGAAGATGATCTAGCATGCAGTTCCCCAGCTCCATATTTGATGCAGTAAATTGTTCACAGAATTTTATAATGTTTGAAACATACTGTCCAGAAAAAATCACCATGTTTGAACGTAGGTAATCAAAGAAGCTCCAAATGCGATCTATATGAACCGAAAAAGTACACAATAAAGTAGTCTATGCCTATGGAATGTGAGATGAAATTATCACTATTAATACGGTAATAATCATTCTTCTGTAGCCTATTCTAATTTTAACACTAATTGTTGAAATAAGAATTTTTCACCATATGAATAGTAACAGTGACTCGTTCTAAAAAGAGTAAAGAAATAAATAAAAAAACAGTGTGTGAAATAGAAAAAAAAATATATTTTTTTAAAGGGTACTCTGATATTAATCTGATTTTTAAAGTTTCAAAAAATACAGTAGCCCTAGAAGAAAAGAAGTATTAAAGAAATCAAGTATAAGGAAATTAAAATAATACAAGGATACAGAAACAACCAATGAATCTTTGGAAAACACTGAAAATCAACATGAGAAATCCAGTACAGTAATTAAAAATGAGCTGATGGAAGAAAACCATGTAGGCCTGTCATCGGAGAACTTTTGGGAAACAAATATACAGATTTTGATGGAAGAAAACCATGTAGGCCTATCATCGGAAAACTTGTGGAAAACAAATATACAGATTTTGATAAATTTTTTTTGATAAGAGAAAAATTAATAATTAATTAATTTCATTTAATGAAAAGGGTAAAATTGATGAAAACATTAAATTATCTGTCGTTCCTATTGAAATTATTTATATAGAATAAATGTATTATTTTGTTACCTATTCGATTGAATAATATTACATCAACTCTCTAAAGCTTTTGGTTGGAGGTTTGACTTATATGTGGTTACGTAAGCTACGAAGACACCCGCTCACAATGTAAAGTATATTGTAACGATGTGTCTTCTCAGCTTGTGCGAACTATATGAGCAATACTACTAACTGTGCTGTGATTGGCCAATATGTCTCAGCCAATAACATTCAACCTATCACAAACGCCTTAGGCCGCTATTACACGATAATAGTTCTATGTCATACATCTATTATCAAAGATATTATAATATGTTCTCTATAGGAGAACATATGACATAGAATATGATCATTTATAATATTTGGTTCATTGCACGGTAATATTTCATCATCATAGATGTTTGATAATAGAAATATGTCATAGAACTATTATCGTGTAATGCCCGCCTTAAGAACGAAGGCAACTGACTAGATAAGATAACTTCATTTTTATATTAATTTGGGCCTAGTTCTATTAAAATGTAATTTTTAGAAATTTTGTAATACTTTATTTAATACATGAATAGGAAATACAAGAAAAATTGAGAATGGTGTAAAACGCAATTGAAATGAAAATGAAGTGTCTATAAAACAGATACTCGTCTGTAAAATTCGTCTATAAAACAGCATAATTCAATAATACTATTCCATGGAAATAATTTTCAAAATTAGAAGTATTTTTGAAATACTGAACGAACGAACAAATCTGACTTACTGATTGAACTCTACACAATTAACAGAATTATAATACAGAGTTGTTCATGTCTAGTGTTCGTATGCTTTTGCTTCATCCTACAGAAATTATATAATACAAAACTCAAACCTGAATTACCAAGTCAATAGAAATGATTTTTCCATTTATTCATAATTATTTTAATTGTTTCAAAGGTTGAGAGGTTTCTTAATACATAAAATACTGTCAACTTTATTGTTGAATACCGTATTTGATCTTGAAGCTCGAAAGTACTCCACTCATGTGGGACAAATAAAAAAAATAGTTTTCTCAAAGTTAGTTTAAAAATACATGACTGGATGAACGAATCTCGTTAATCAATCAGAGGTAAAAAAATAATTATACTTCGAAAACTAAACTGCATAGTTTCAAAATATTATGAGAAGCTTGGGGCTAGTATACGTTGACAATCCGTTATTTCTAATGTTGCTGCTAATGGGATTAAAAGTAGTTTTTAATAATTGGAAGCATTTAACCCAGCTCTAATAGCTGTTTACGTTCGGAGAGATAATGAGTAAGCCAGTGACCCTTTCTAATAATCCCTTTAGAATCGAAATTCTTCAGAGATGTTTAGAATAGAAATTCAATTCATTGAAAACTCTACTCATCAAGAGAATGAACTTAAAGAACCTGGAAAATAATTTTTTGTCATGTCAAGAACTTGAGAACCCATTGATATGATGATGAAGAAAGACACTGAATTAAATCGGAACTTATAGCCTAAAAATAATGATTTTAATTTATTTATTTATTTATCTATTGGAAAAACACACATCGGTTGAAAGAACAGGCATAGCCCTTGGTATTTCAAAACACAATTTTCATTAAAATATAGTCCAAAATTTGAGGTTACAAGTCCAAATTTCTTCTTCAGCCGAAGTTTTCTCACTCAAAAAAAATGATCTAAAAGTGATAATAATTGAACGTAGATATAATATAGTTCACGCAATTTTATACTAAATAGATATATTGAATATACATTCATATAAATAGAGGAAAAGAAACTATTGTCATTCATTATTGTTGAATTTAGGTTACAATATTTTTTCATCTGTAAAATATTTCTTAAATAGCCTGCTATAATTGCACTGTGTAATGTCCTAATAGATAGATAAATACTTCTAGCCCGCGACTATAAATTATCGTACAGCAAGTGGGAGTACTATTTTAAATGATTGTTACTGCATTACGTGTCCTAAAAGCATTAATAACCTCAATCACTCCTGTACATCGTATTCATTGCCAAAAATATAATCAAACCCTTCAAGTAATAGAAAAATACGCAACGTGTAGTAAACTTAAGGTCTCTCAAATTTGAGTGTGCTTGGAAAAACCGGGCATTACTCATTCAAACTTTACTCTATTATCATCAAATGCAATGGCGGCCAGTGCCCACGAAACAGGTGAAGTTCTGCACAGTAAAAGATACGGGCACTTCACCTGTTTCGTGGGTACGAGCCGCCAGTGATCAAATGCGGCAAAACTGATTTCTTGTAGCTTGCAATGCAGTCCATACATTCACACAAAAATTTCTGTAAATAAGATTACATATTGCGCTACCTAGCGGAATAAACCTAAACCAATTTCAAATAGTTGACATTTTTCCCGCAAAATGTCGCTAGCGTAGTTGATCGGTGACACTATTCAGTCAAAATACAATAATGAGACTTGGAGGCTCTCTTATAAGTCTTATCACTTTCCTCTTATAAGCTTAATCACTTTTTCTGTCTCACTCCTTCCATCGTCATTCGCTCTCATCTTTTTTGTATCTTTTATTTACAAAAATTATTGTTATTGTTCTCGTTCTATGAGGCTATGAAATGGAGCTTCAGTAGCAACCAAGTAGAAACCATAATGATTCCTTATCATAAATTGCCAATTTGTTTCCTATCCTAAATCAATAAACATTAAAAAATAGAAAAAAGACCCTGTAAGGTGATTTCAGAGAAGGGCTTTTTTAGGGAAAACAGAGGTTTTGACAGTTACGTATGGTGAGTAAAAAAACTTTCAAAAACTATTTAATGTATCAAACAAAGGATACGAAGTTGATATTGCAAGAATGTTTTCATAATATTAAATATAAACTTCATTCAACCGTTATACTGCATAGCTCACGATTTGATTCGTGGACGATTCAGTTCTTTTCATTCTTCCAGCAACTCCAGATTATTGATGATGCATTCATCCAGGACCTCCTAAATGCCGTATTTATGAGGTCCTGATTCATCCGAGGTGTAGGTCTATAGAATAGTAGAGGTGAGCCAGAGTGAAGCAGCTGGCTGGGAAAGCTATGATTCTGACGTCACGGAGTTCCTCTAGCCAAAAATTTAGCATTGATTTCCCTATCCTTGACGAAAAATCATACGTTTTTTTCAATTTACAAAATACCGAATAGTTCAATAGATAAATTTATTATAATATGAGCTTGTTGAGAACTTCAAGACCTACATTTTGAGTGATTCAAATCTATATTTTGCTCAAATTCAACATGAAAAAGTCCGTTAACGTGTCTCGGGAATGCTCCGCAACTGGGCTAATGCAATTATGAGTAGGAATGCTATTGAAAAATACATTTATAATAGCATTTCATTGCTATTTATAATTGGATAAGCCCAGCTGCAGAGCATTCCCGAAACACGTTAACGGACTTTTTCTCATGTTAAATTTGAGTAAAATATAGATTTAAATAGATCAAAATGTAGCTCTTGAAATTCTTTACAAGCTCATATGAGAAATTCATCTATTAAACAATTCTGTATTTTGTAAATTGGAAAAAGCGTACGATTTTTCGCAAGGATAGGGAGATCAATGCTAAATTTTTGACTAGAGGAACTCGGTGACGTCAGAATCATAGCTTTCCCAGCCAGCTGCTTCACTCTGCCCCACCTCTACTATTCTATACACCTTGGCATTCATCTTCTGACAGATTGATTTTTTATTATTCCGTACAATGACCCATCGGACACGCATCACTTCATATTTGTCTCAACAACAATCGGACGTGGACGTCTGATGTCTCTTCGATGTGAATTACGTGAATTATGTGATACGATGTGAATTTTGTGAATTACGAGTTCAAGACGTTAATTTTATTTCATACATTTGAAGATATACATCAGCACGAGCACGCCCGTCCCTTCTGTGTGACTTGGAGAGGTGACGGACATGAGTTTATTCCAAGTCGCTTCGAGCTAAACGTTCTACATTACTCCATATGATCAGCTGATCGTCCTCGTCCCGTCCGCGTCCTATGTCTGTTCTGTATAAATAGGGCCTGAGAGGATTAGAATTCTTGATCAAGTCCAATTGACTCAAAAACTACTTCAATTTTGAATGTTATAAATATTATTTAAAAAAATAAGTTTTTGTCTTTTAATGGTGAGGAGACCTCTACTGGTAGGTTCCACCTCGCCAATGTGTACTTGGCCAAACATTGGTCACCCATCCGAGAGCAGTCCACAGTGACTAATTCCAAGATCAATAAGCAAACATCCTCACCGAGATCTCGTTTCCCAATGCTATTTTAGATATAATAATTAATTAGAATATCCATATATTGCTATATAAAGGATTTATGCAACTGCAAATATTGACGAATTTCAATAGTAATCTTTTTTCCATCTCATTCTAGATAGGCCAAGACAAGAAAAGATATCCTGAAAAGAAGAAAATAACAAAAGGTACGAAATTACTATTCATCAACATGCTTATTTGCTCATGCAATGTTCATTTAAACAACAGCAAAATATTATTGAAATATTAAAAGTAGAAAGAATAATTTTATGAATAAAATTGTAATGAAGAGGATACACTCTATTCTATTCATTCATGCAGTCATGCAGATGGAAAACATAAGAAGCATATAATATGAAATAACATAAAATCATGCAGGTTTTCTACAGAATACGAAAAATGTTCAATTCCTTTCAAAATAAATCAATAATTGTGAATAATGAGTGTTGGATTCACATTGCAATAGATTACATTCTCTATTTATTTCAAGATTGTTTCAAAAAGTAACTACATTGAATAATTAAATGAGAAGCGCGTATTTGGATGAATAATAAGAAATACCTAGTAATAGGCCTACAACTGATATAAATAATTTATTGGATATTCGATTAGACTGATAATTATTATGAGAGTTGTAGTCAAACATAGTTTAATCACAGAAGATGGTGAATATCCTCTGTGATCAGCTCAAATGAGCTAATTGTATTTTATTTATATTTATTTAATGTTGTGAATAATTTTTTTATTGAAATGGCACCTGCTGAAAAACCCACGGGTTTAGCAGGACCAAAAAATTGTAACAATTTATTTCAAATAAAATTGATTGTTGTTGTTGATTAACATCCAGAGAATTTACAACCTCTGTGGTTTGATCGAATGAAGATATCATATTAAATACGAAGGTGATTACATTAATTATTATAATCAAATAATATAGAATTCCCTGGCGGCTCGTACCCACGAAACAGGTGAAGTGCCCGTATAATTTACTGTACAGCACTTCACCTGTTTCGTGGGCACGAGCCGCCAGTGAATTAGAATCTATTGCAATATCAATCCACATCTATCATTGTCACAATCATTTCTACCAGGCTTTGAGAGACAAATAAGTAGTGGAAAATATATTATGTAAAAGTGTGGTTTTTAGTGACAAATTCAACAAGGATTTGCTAAAGGGGAGGAAATTCTCATGCATGAATATGTTGTCAATCTAGTCACAACCATATCTGAGATTTGAGACTAATTCGAAAAAATAGTAGGCTACTAGAAGAGATTCAAAGTAACAAGTTTCAAGACCGGGCTAATTTTTTCATTTTTTTCTACTGGACCAATCCGGACTGTTGCTTCAGTTCCATTTCAGGAGTAAAACGCTATTAATTACAACAAAAATCTATTTAAAACTTGAAATTGAAATCTGACTTCTGAAATATGAAATCCTGTGAAAATGAATTGAACCTAGTTATGCTAAAAGCTGATTAATTGATAAATTTTCAAGACTTCTATTGTATCGGTGATTGAATCTTTGAAATTTTAAGACGACTGTATTCATTTCCTATTGCTTGAAATTGTTGAAAAATTAGTCAAACTTATTGAAATGGTCAATTACAATTCAGTGAAGACCCAAACAAATAGCATACTGTATTTCTTTCTCATGTAATGTATGTATCAACTATTGTGAAATAAGAAAAATTCTGATTTGATTTGATTCAATCATTTGTTTCTTTTGATCAATTGCCTTGCTCAAGTGTCAAAATAAATAAATATTTGATTTGATATGGAAGTGACAAAACTGTCGCATATTTACCACAATTTTTCTGAATTAATAAAAAAATATTCAAAATAAAGGAAAGCATAAAACAGATAATTCAGGATGGTAGTGACAACATTGATGAATTTTTTTTTAAAAATGAAAGGAGGTTTTCAGGAAACAGTAAGTCCAGGATTTGAAGTTTTGTTTGTTTGAGGATAAAACCACTTCGGCTTAAAAACAAACGGAAAAAGTACTACCGAAATTAATAGAAACAAAATCATTAATAACTTTGCTATAGGCCTTAATGGAGGAGAATACGTTTGTTACTCCCAAAATAAATGAAAACAAGATCATACTTTGCTAAGAAACTGATCAAAAAGCTATAAAAACTGCCAGAAAACTGAACAGTAGCAACTAGAAACTAATCAAAAAGCTATAAAAACTGCCAGAAAACTGAACAGTAACAACTGATCAAAAAGCTATGAAAAACTGCAAGAAACAGTGGCAACTAAAAATTGCTAATAAAACTATAAAACTGCCAAAATAAACAACTTTTTACTGCCAAATGAAACCGGTTTTGTGTCATGTTTTGTCGTCCACTCTTACCAATCGCCGGGGTTGTCGCACTAGGGGTCGATTCATGCCATTCATCTTGTGGTACAGACCACAGGCGTTGCACAAATAGTGTCCGGTTCCGTCGCGGCGCCAGAGTGGCGTCGAAATGGCGCCGCAGTTGACGCACTCCCGGCCCTCGTTGAAGAATTCGACGTCATCCACTGCGGCAGAACAAACCAACAACATGTAGCGAGTAAGAGGGGTGGGTGAGGGATAAGACTAATTTATGATACAAAAGAGATTCTAAGATAATGCTATAAAATTCTATAATAATAATAGTAATAATAATAATAATAATAATAATAATACTGTAAAATTCTAATAGAATGTCAACAAATTCTAAATAAATTGTATAAAGTATTCACTTCATCAGTTATGTTGTGTTATCCCGTTATTTGTTAAATCAATGCCATAAGTATAGTATATTTGAAAAAAGTAAGATTATTCGTACTGTTATTTACCACGAATTAACACAGATAGTGAATATCTATATACTACTAGTTATATAGATAATACAAGAGATAATTCTAAAAACTTACAGATATTTTAGTTTTAACCAAATATAGTCTGTCCAAGCAAAGAAGACAATCAGGCAAGATGAAGAAATGACTCAAGCTCGGTCAATACCATTTCAAAAATTATCAATATTATCTTAAAAAGACCACATTTATAATTCTTGAACAAATATTGACCAAGCTGGAGTCATTTTTCCTTCTTGCTAGAGGGTCTTCTTTGCTTGGACAGACCCTCTAAACCTTTGCCAAAAGCATTTCATGGTTCCATTATTTTTATAACTATGTTTCGACACTAGGCTGTACAATAGTAAATTGTAATTGAATAATTAAATATGATAGTTCTATTGTTTTTGCGACTTATATAAAACATTTTTCAATAAAACCCCATCCAACAACTAATTAACTACTACGAAAAACGAATTCTAGATGGGAGTCATGCATAATAATTATTATGATTTCTTGATTTGTTGTTTTATGATAGATCTTATCTGATAACTGTGAGCTGTTTGGGTTTTATGGGATGTTTATCCTTAACACCTTATGACATTAGCTTTTTAGAAGGACTTCTCCACCAAAAAAAATTTCCCATTGAATATTTGAAACCTAAAGATCCTCCAACCTAATCCTCCACTAGTCTGAATCTGTATTTCATTCACCAGGCTATTTCTTCTCATGGTGTCAATTATTGCAAAATGACACTCCCTTTTAACACTTTCGAAAAACATTGACCTCTCCTTACAAGAAACTGACAACATACGAATCTCACGATCTTCTTTCCTCTCGTTCTATCACACTTTCTCTTCTCTTTCAACCATCTTCTGTCCTCTTTAACCATATTCTCTCCTCTTTTAACCCTAGTTTTCTTCTCTTCTAATTCCTAAACCATTTCTAAAATTTGAAAAAAACGTTAACCTCTCCTTACAAGAAACTGACAACATACAAATCTCACGAACATCTTTCCTCTCTTTCTTATTACTTGTTCTCCCCTCTTCCAATCCTCGTTCCCTCTTCTTTTAACACTTATTCTCTCCTCTTTCAACCCTCTTTCGACTGACACCAACAAAACTGTCATCAAAATGTCGACAAAATGACAAATGACTTCTGAATTGAGTGAGGTCGCCACTTCACATTCCTTGAACGGAATACGTCTTCAAAAAATACAAAATTCTTGAGAAATACAACACAGAAATGATGGATTGTGTTACTGGTGTTACTTGTTTCTCTTCCTCCTCCAAATATTGTTAACATGATGGAGATTATACTGTCAAAATGGATAAATATTGAACAAATGGATATTGGTCAGTACTTTTGACTTTTTTTAATACAGTAATAACAAAAACTCATTTAATCATAGTCGATAAATACTGGCAAAATAGACTTCTTCAGTAATTTCCACTTTAGTTGATACTGACAGAAACTCTGATCAACAGAACACATCAGTTTGAAGAATTTCTGCTACAAACTAGCATAGGCCTATTTATTTGAGCAACAAATTATACTTTAGAAAAGAAAACCACAGTAGGTATCTATGGTACCTACTCTTAATAATTGTTTGTTTGTTTATTTGTTTGTTTATGAGGGTGAAGCCCACATGAGCTCTTAGGCTTGTGCGTGGGTAATGAAAAAATTCTTCACTAAGCAATCTTGGACAACAGTTCAAGGTTTTTCAAATTTTTGAACGTTGTACAATAACCAGTGGGTATAAAATGAAAAGTTTCTCTTTTTTTCTCTATTCATTAGTTACTTCTATTCTCTATAATTTTACTGTACTCTGAATACTTTTGTATATATAGATGAAGCTAAGAAGTTGGGCTGTTTCGGTAACAGCTGATCAAAACATTTATTGTCTCTTTTGATTTCAAAAACATTACCTGCGAATTGCTAAATGTCATCACTAATTGACAACATCTGTTGTTGGAGAGCACAAGGAGCAGACGAGAACACCTAGATTTTATACGTTTATTGAGGAAACATGATATAAATTATAAAATGTATATGTAAAAATTATAAAATGATTACTGGTTTATTCAGGTGAAGTGTACAAAAATTGAAGAAATGAAGGTAGGTAGTCAATGGTGAATTAGATTTCATCAAAATAAGTAAACTTCAATCCACAACAACCGAAGAACAATGCAAGACTAATAAAAAAGTTGTTGGAGATAACTAAACCCAATAAAGAATGAGCTAGACTAGAATAGAACAGGGAATATTGGAATGTGATTCAACAAAAAATAAACAACTGAAGCGAAAAACAAGACAACAAAAGAAGAGGCAGCGAATGCTATAATGTGATGTAATACGATTGCACGCTTCTATATATTTAGTGTAGTCTGTCCAAGCAAAGAAGACAATCTGGCAAGATGTGAAAATAACTCCAGCTCGGTCAATATTGGTTCAAAAATTATAAAATTGGTCTCAAATTGTAGAAAACATTCTGGTCTACAATTTAAGACCAAATTCATAATTTTTGAACCAATATTGACCGAGTTGTAGTTATTTCCCCATCTTGCCAGAATGTCTTCTTTGCTTGGACAGACTATACTACAACAGAGAGAATTACCATTATTCTATATCTATATCCACGGTATATGCAACAGGTAGACAACATTTCATGAACAGGTGTCATATAAAAAAAGAAGAGAGCCGTCCACCAATGAGAGCTCAGCTATCTGTGAATCCCCCCTCCACTTCGGATTCTTTTGTCTCCTAACTCCTCCTTCACCTCTTCCTCCTCCTGCTCTTCTTCTTTTTGAAAACCTCTTCCTCATTCAAAAAGTCTTCAGTGATCTCAGAACCGTAGATATACTATTCTACTGTATAGTTAGAACCCTTTCTTCTTGTTCACAGACTCGTTGCTACTTGTCAGTATTGCATTCGTATATTATTAAGGAAACAGGATCTTATTATATTATAGAGAAATATATTATTCTATTGTTTAAAAATGAATAAAATCAGAATACCTTTTAAAAAATATTTTTTATTTCAACGAAACATGTTGTGTGTGAAATAAAAAATATTTTTTAAAGGGTACTCTGATTTTATTCATTTTTAAAGTTTCAAATACAGTAGCCCTAGAAGAAAAGAAGTATTCTATTGTTATATTTTGAAGGTCTCATACTTATATTATTACATCTTATTTTTCTCTTGGTCAATACAAACTTTTCAAAGAGAATCAAATGATGAAATATAAAGCACTGATGTCAATCGTACAGTTTTTGGTGAAAGATCGACCATTGCCACTCAAAATTTTTAATTAGTGTTTTATTCAAAACATAATGAGTGGCCACTCATTGAGTTTTTCGTGGTCACTCAATCGGAATTTCGAGAATAGAATTCTTATTATTATTATACTCTCTGGTCTGGATAGCGCAAAAACTAAGATGAATGAGTCAGCTCTGTCAGGACAGTCTAAAGGTGATTCCGAGAACGAAATAGTTTAGCTAAAGTCGCTCTCTTTTTATGCACTCTTGCAGACAGCTCGTCGAGAGAGTTGAGAATTCATAAGTCATTCGCCAAGCGCCTTATTTCCTTCTATTCATTTTCTTTTTTCTCTCCTCCAATACACTCTTCTTTTCCCCTTATGAATTCATTCTTATCCGTTTTCTTTTTCGTTCCCTATCATTCATTGAATTCCTTCTTTCATCATTTTCTTTCCACCTTTAATCCTTCAAATCCTTTTCTCCTTTAAATCCTCTCATCCGATCTCTCTTTCCTTCTTCATAGTTTTTTAAATTCCTTTTTTATCCGTTTCGGATATCATATCTGTATATACCTTCCTGCTACATATAAACTTCTCTTACTCTTACACATCCTTATCTCTTCTCTATTATCCTTTTCCTCTACTTTGTTTCTTACTCCATTTCCCTCTTTTACTCTTATTCTTCTCTCTTATCACTCCTCCATTCCCTCTCATACAATTATTCAAATTAGGAAGGGCGTTACAGCTCTAGCAAAGAATAGTCTATTGTATAAAAGCTAGAATGTCGCGGCTTTGCCATTGGGTCGGAACTTAAGTGGGGGGCTTAACTTAGAAGAGAGGGGACATTGTACTGGTTTTTGGGCAGAGAAAGAGAGAGTGAGAGAGAGGTCGAGTGAGAGAGAGAGAGAGAAAGAGAGAGTGAGAGGTCGAGCGAGAGAGTAAGAGATTGTGTGAGGAAGAGTGAGAGGGAGTGAGAGGAAAAAAGAGAGAGAGAGAGTGAGAGCCCGGCTTGTTTTTAAGAAGGAAAAAGAAAGAAAGAGTGAGTGAGAGAAAGGAAAAGTGTATAATAGTGGAATTACAATCAAAGAATGAGAGGGAGAAAGATTGTGAGAGATAGAAAGAATGAAGAAAACAAGTGATAGAGAAATGGCGATATTAGGACTAGAAATAGGACTGGAAGAGGAATGAAAACTATCGAGTTATAAAGAGAAAGATGGTACAAAGAAATAATAAAGAATATTAGTGATGGAGTAGTGAAAGAGAGTGAAAAGATGACCGAGTGCTAGAGAAAGATGGTGCAAAGAAACGAAGGAAAGAGAAATAATTAGAGATGGAGTAAGGAGTAGTGATAAAGAAATAGAGAGAGGAGATTATCGACTGCTAGAGGAAAATGGTGTAATGAAATAATGAAGAAAGGAAAAGAATAGTGAGGAATTAATGAGAAAGAGAGGGAAGATTACCGAGTTCAAAACCGGTTTCAAGTCGTAACAAGATAAAGATCTTGTTCTTGTTTTTTATCCACAGATAGCCTCCTATTCTATTACATTGGGAATGGGGCGTTATAGTAGATTTCAGAGATAATACGAATATTCTTGTGATTTTAAGTTGCTGGCACATTCTATATGTTACTACAAGTCGCGGGCACATGTCGATGCACAAAATACTACATAAACATGTAGTTGTATGGAGCAACACTATCAAATTATCTGAACAGTTTATAGTCTGTCCACGCAGAGAAGACCATCTGGCAAGATGGGAAAATGACTCCAGCTTGGCCAATATTGGTTGAAAAATTATCAATTCGATCTTAAATTGTAGGAAACAATTTGCTCTACTATTGAGACCACATTTATAATTCTTGAACAAATATTGACCAAGCTGGAGTCATTTTCCCATCTTGTCAGAGACTCTTCTTTGCTTGGACAGACTATACGTTGCCCTATACAACTCTGTGATTCTATTGCATTATGTGCACATGCGATTTTTTCTAGTAATAATGTAAACTCACTTCCTTCAAGTTGGTCACATTCGATATAAATATTCCAAAATAATTATCTAATTATTTCAAGTTTCTCTAATTTAGATCCGAAATCGTACTTCTTTTTACCTTTCAAAATAGAACTTCATTATCGAATAAAAAATATGCATATGACTTTTTTGTAGAGAGCTACCCACAAGAGTAGGTTCCACTCGCGGTTTTTTTATTATCGAATAATCTCACTCATTAAAATTTATCCTCCAGCCTACTCCAGTAATTGAACTTTCGACTATCGATAGTAAAATCCTTGTTCGATACCTTGAAGGTCGATCATCGAAAACACCCCTATTTACTACCCAGAAGTAAACAGAACGTGACTTTTGATCGAAAATCACATGGCGCCAAGACTTTGTTAAGTCCACGGAAGTTTCCCATTCCAATATTTGTCAATTCAGAAGGGGTTGAGAATAGTCTGTCCAAGCAAAGAAGACATTCTGGTAAGATGGGAAAACGACTCCAGCTCGGTCAATATTGATTAAAAAGTTATGAATTTGGTATCAAATTTTAGATAAGAATGTTTCCTACAATTAGGGACAAAATTTATAATTTTTGAACTAAAATTGACCGAGCTGGAGCCATTTTCCCATCTTGCCATAATGTCTTCTTTGCTTGTACAAACTATACCGGACCTGTCACCAATTTGTTGTTTAAAAACCCTTCCGCGATGTTTTTAATCCTTTGTTTATATTGGAGTCCAACAAACGAACAATCTAAGAACTTCCTTCAGAAAAATCTAAGATGATACCCCGTCACTAATATCTACAAATGTTTGCTTAGTGCATGACACCCCTAGAAAGATGAGACAAGAGTTGTTTTTCCAACATATTGTTATCTTCTTACTTCAACCCTTGAATCCCGTTATGTTTACTAGCGATGATGAGTTGAATAAACAGAGATGGAAATCTTTATTTTTGGGAATGAGTGCTAAATGGGTATGTTTGTTGAAAATCACGATTTTGTGGGAGTTTTGCTGATGATTCTACAGTAACAGGGGTAGGCTACTTTTTCGGGAATTTTCAAGTTCTTTAATTTTAATACTGGAGTTAAATATTGCTATCATCTTGAGGAAAATCAATTTTAAGTCAATTATTTCATATGAACATTCGCATAAATTCATAAATTTTTATATAAAATTGAAGTTATGCAGTGATAGGTAGTCATCAAAGTGATAGATTAAGTCCACCAAGTTTAGAAAAAAATTTTTGACTGCCAGTTTTCCCATTTACATAGGCCTTCAGCTTTTGACTGTCACAGCACTGGCGGCTCATGCCCGCGAAACAGGTGAAGTGCCCATATCTTATACTGTACTGCACTTCACATGTTTCGTTGGCACGAGCTGCCACTGTGTCACAGTCCGAACTTTCAGTGGATGAAGACCCTATTATGACTATAATAAATAGTCATATGACCAGTTGAGGAAAAAATAGTTGAGATTTTTAAAGCTAATTTCCTTTTCCTCAAGATAAATCAATTGGGCAACCAGCCATCAGAGTAAATTATTTAAAAATTATCAATATTATACAAGTAGTATCAAAATAATACATATAAATTTTAGCAGCAATTTGCAACTTTCTGTTATCTATCACAGGATGGAGCACCCATAGATCCACTTCCTCAAGCATTCAAAAAAATTTTCTTTCCTCATGAATATAAAAAATTTCAAGAGCTAGACGAAATTGCCCACTATTTTCATACACCCTACCCATTATACACATAATATGTGTATCATATACATGTATAGATCATATTATGAACTTATCCTTAAAGTATAGTATATTCAAAATAGACATGAAGCCTGTACAAAATACTGATAAGAGAGTGTAACATGCTATATCCGGTAGGCCGTACTTCCTTTCTTATCAGTTGACAATAATAATTCAGGCTACATGAAGCAACAATTGACTCATAATTCACTAAAGGCTTGCATGCGCTGACCGCAACTTGCATTGTAATAGAACTTTCTTGAAGTCAAAATAGAAAAATATATACTGTCAGAAAAGTATTCTCTTTCAAAACAAATGAAAATGTGAATGGAAATGCTAGAATATTTTCAAATACACTTATTTCAATGTGAAATTTGATGAAAATTCTAAAACAATGTCCACTTACATAATAATGTTTCCACATAAATATAAGAGCCATAACTTCAAATCAATGACTTTTAGAACAATTTTTCTAAAGAGGTTCATTGTATTCTTTATTCTTTATTCTTTCTTTACAATTGCGACTTGATTTCCAAGTATTTTAAGCAAAGGATGAATGAGTGCTGATGAATGATGATGATGAAGGTTAAAGATGTAGGTTATTATGTCTATCCACAATGTCTACTTTCACTTAATAATTTTTCACTTCCAAAAATATTTTATCACAAATAATTTATATATATAATAATTTTTATATAATGTTTATATATATGTACAAACTGAAGTGCCCTTTGAATAAAAATTGATCAGTGATATGATTGTAATCAATGAGTTTTATAGGATATCCAAGAAAAAATATAAGTTGTTTATAAATTTGAAAAAATAATAGTATTAGGGAAAGTGATTGATTTATTATATTATGACGAAAAATCTGATTGCAACTATATGATTGTGATTTTTCAACTAATTTTCAAAGATTTCCAATGCACTATTTTGTAAATAGTAGGCTATTCCTTTCCAATCCAGTAAATATTATTGAATATATTGAATATATCGATCTACTGTATTTTGTAGACTTTGATATTCTACTCCATAATGTCTATAGATGAACGAATATTGTGTAGCCTACGTATTTGAAATTAATATTATAATAACTAATCATTTGCATTCATTTCATATTCACTCAATAACTTTAATTTTACTCTATCAATAATAATGTTTATTAATAGTGGGTATTCATTTGAGATGAATATTATATTAACTAAACATGTTAATCCTTTATAAAATACGACACCTCTCCAACTAAAAGTTCCTAGTAGTCTAACTAATTAGTCCCATTCGACTAATAACTGTCATTTGCGAAATGTGACATTTTTCTATAGAATGTTTATCCTAGGATGTGTGTTGGAGCCTATATTGAGGAAAACACTCATCAGATTTAGAAAAAATGTTGATGAGTTATTGGCATCTTCCTCTCTCCTTCTATCATTATTTATTCCTTTCCTTCTCTTCCTCGTGTTTCTTCTTTGTTTTATAATTGGAATCTCATCGTTCTCCTCTCATTCTATCTTTCTTCATTCTCTATTCCTTCTTTTCTCTTTCTTTACATTCTCTTCTTCTTTGTTTTGTCATTAAAATCTCATCGAAGTTGAACCAAATCACCCAGACAGACAAAACAGTCATAATTGATATTTAACAGACTTTGCGAAATATTTGCCCGGCTATTTTCAGAGATCTTAATTTTGTTTCTTCAGGAGAATTAATTTGAAAAGATTTAGAAATTTGGTTACGTAAGGCTGAAGAAATGTTACAGGAAGAATTCGAGATTCGGAATTCTGGATCGATATCTAGGATTTATAGTTCGAGATCTAGGATTACTAGTTTAAGATCTAGGATTTTTAGTTTGTAGTAGCAGGATTTCTAGTTCAAGATGTAGGGTTAATAGTTTGAGATATAGGAGTTCTAGTTCGAAATCTAGGATTTATTCTGACATCAGCTCTATTTTAAAAATCCTTATGGACAAAGATTTCAATTTATTAAAAGAATTTTTATAACTAAAATCGAAATCAACTGCTTAAACTGCAATTACTTGAATTTCCTTCGATCTGAATAGAATAATAATAATTAATTATAAAAAAGACTTTAGAGGTGTACCAAAAATTTAGCTAACTATATTCGACTCAAATTCAATAATATATTAAAATTCTAAATTGTGTTTGATGCATTGATGAATTTTCACAAATTCACCATCTAATTAATTGGTTTTTCTATATTCGACTCCAGCGTTAACGCAACTTCAATTAAATCATTTAAATAAATTATTAAATCACTTCAGTAAGTTTTAAGCATGGGCATGTGCAACAAGCTAATGCCCAAAACTGAAGCTTCAATATCTCCAATACTGAAAAATTTTATTGTCCAGAAGAGTTTAATCTGAAGCTTATATTGTCCAAAACTGAACAATTTATATCGCAGTCCAAAATCATTTAGATCAAATAATTACGTTCAAGTTCAATTAAAAAGAATAAAACTTAGTATGGTATGAAAAATTTATACAATTATTATATCACCTTCACAGCTACTCAAATTATACTAGGCTACGTTTATATTTGTCATCTATACTATATCAGATAATACAAATGGACAAAAAAATATGCATTTATTTCTTCATGATATTATCTCGACAATAATCCCGTTATTTTCTGCGGTTGAAGTGTGCTTTCATAAACAATTTACAACTAACATTTCTCTTCCAAGTTTTATTAGTTTATTTCTTATAGTTTTCATTCCCACTCATCTCTTCTTCTTCTTCTTCTTCTTCTTCTTCTTCTTCTTCTTCTTCTTCTTCTTCTTCTTCTTCTTCTTCTTCTTCTTCTTCTTCTTCTTCTCTGCCCCGGCATATGCCATGCCGTGTCGTCCGGGTATCACTCAATATTCTGATGTGATTATTCCCACTTCGATGGTTCATTCTTATTTTTTCATTCCTGAACGATCTCTGTCCCCAAACATGTCTCAAACCTTGCTTAATCCTCGTTTATGATCCGTTCATCCATTCATCATTCCACCAAACCCTAGTTTACTAGTCAAAAGACACCGCCTGAACTTCGAAGATCATTAGAACCGTAATTTATGGGTTGCACCACGGAGGGCAGACATGAGAGGGTCAGGGGTTCTTTTTTCAATATTTTTTTGGAACTTTTTCCAAGTGTTTTTCACTCATGATATAACCATCACCATAAATATGAATTAGACATAAGCTGTATGGTAGACCTGTATAATAGTGACTCCAAAAAGTTAGGCGGTTTCGTCTATCCATTGTACGTGATGTACTCTTCTGAATATTGTAATAATTACAATAAAATTGAATTTGGTAGCCATTACATGGGTTTGCAAAACCTGTGCTCGACAGCAAAGCTAATGTAAAACATCTATTGTCTCTTTTGATTTGAAAATCATCATCTAGGCATAGCTGATTGACAACTCAGATTGACAGTTGAAGCACAAAAAGTAAACTGGTTTCGTCTGTCTATTGTACGTTATGTAACCCACTAACAGCTGATGAAAAGCATATTTTGTGTATTTTGATTTAAAAAATATCATCTAGGCATAGCTAAACTACAACTCCAATTGACAAACTCAGCTGTTGGAGCACGCAACGAACAAAATCGAAATAAGCAACTAAATGAGTACTAATTTATGATACAATTTTTATAAAATTACATACATTTTTATGAAATTTCGCAGATTGAGAACTAATCAATTAAACCTATGAATAAAGTCATGTAAAATGATATGTTCATAAATAAGAATTCAGTGTAAAATTTATTTAATTTTGATAAAATTGGTAGAGCTGATGGTGATAATGTGAAGTCTCTCCATGATAAGATAACAAGGATATTGTCAAATTTAACTTTTAAACATTTTTGGCCAAAAATAATGCTACTTTCAGCTATCAAAATAAGTAAAATTCGACAATATCCTTGTTTTCTTATTGATTCAATCCTGTTTATCTGATCATTCACACTTGGAAATGCCTCTTAGGAGAGCGAAACATTTTGTGTACAAATAAAACATACTGATCGAAAGGGTACTTAGATTTCAATTTTCATACACCAACACTAACATAAATAGAATATAATATATGTATTGTTTAAAACCAAAGTATTCTGTTCTGAACCTGGAAAGACTGCAGGACGTATAAGGATAGCTGTTCCATACCTCTTTAGTATCCCATATCTATAGTGTGTCCCCCAACTTCGGACCTATTTTATTACCATTGAAAATCCATGCAATCCGTCAAAACCCTCGTTTCGAAGTTTTATTAGGAATAAACACACGTGATTCTCTCGTTTTTACGGCCAAAGTCAACGTTAAAGTGATTAATTATCGAACTGAATTACGTGAGAATTCTAACTTTTGTTTTGAAGGTTTTATTACTACTTGGTCTCTGACTTGAGTTATTGGTTTCACACGTATTTGGAAGCTGCGCTGTGATGTTTTGTTGTTTTTGGGTGCGGTTGGACTTTAATGGATTGGGAAGAGAATTGGGATTTCTTGTCATATTCAGGTGTAATGATCGAATTACGATTGATGAGCAAGATATTTATTTATTTCATTGGAAAAATACAATTGAAGGAACGAAAAAACAGGCGTTTGTCCATAACGTCTTCTGTTTCAATTTTGATTAAAATGTCCAAATTCAGGTTATGTCCCTTTTCAATACTCACTTAATAAAATTTCCAAATAAATATTGAATGATTTTTAAAAAATTAACTCAAGTTTGAGCATTGGTTGAGACAATAAACAATAGTTTACAGTTTTGTAGTGATTAAGAAGAATAGATCATGAGTTTTCAATTGTTTCAAATCATTCATATCGTTGTATGTTTGATTCATTGAATTAAGTAACGTCTTTGATTGTTATTAATAAATATATACGCGGAAAAGTCTTCATACTTTTAATTATTATAATTATGTATTTTCAATCCATGATTAAGAAGAAGAAAAACAGCAATCATGATAACAAATAGTATAGCAATAATCATTATTATTGATCATGATATTAATCATGATTATAGCAATAATCATTATTGGTATTACATCACCAATCATTATCAATATCACAATAATATGATCCTTCAAATTGAAGACCTGGATACTGTTTCAGTAGTTGTGAAGGTGATATTGTGGTAGTCCTGAATAAAACAAAAAACTCAATATTTTATTAGTTTTAGAAGAATTAAAAGTACCTAACATTTTTGAAAGCGGAATTCTTGCTTATATAGAAGTAACATGAGACATTATACACAATCCCAAAAATTTATAGATAATATTGCCACAACTTGGAATATTTATGGAATATTCTGGTAAAAACAATAGCTTTTATGACGAAAACAAAAAACCAATAGCAAGCCTGATTGAGAGTTTCCAACGCCCATCTAAAAATGTGAAACTGTTTCAGTTTGAAATCCTACCGATAGATGGAAGTAGTTACTAGGTGGAGAACTGGTCAACAATTGGAGAAACGCCTACAAGCTCCGCCTTCTCTCTCTTCTGATTGGCCAACACCGCGACAAAATTTTAGTTCTAAATTCTACCGATAGATAGCAGTAGGTACTGGGTGGAGAACTGTACACCTGTTGAATACACGCCTTCAAGCTCCGCCTCTCTTTTGCGATTGGAGGAAACAGTTTACCCCCAAATAACGCCAGTAGAAGGCAGTTCTTATTGGGTGAACTGTACACCTGTTGAAGACACGCCTTCAAGCCGCGCCCCTCTCTTCCAAGGAAACAGTTCAATAACCCCAGTGGTTGGCAGAACTTACTGGGTCGTTCTAGAATAATTAAGTTACTGTGTAGTTTCGCTACTTTGGTTGCTTAATTGTCTATGATGATTGATGATTGAATTTGAAAATAATTTCAAAATCAAAAAACTAGTTTTTATTCTATCTTCAAATCTACAATAAACATTTCTGATTCAAATATCTACAATCTACCATTTTATTATTTTACTCATTCTAGAGATTAGACTCATAAGGTTGGAACTTGCTTGAGAAACTTAAATATTAGAATTGAAGGAATTAAAGTACAAAAATAAAGCTTAGAACTCGAAGTTTTTCATGAATAATCAATTGAGAATGAAGACATAGTTCCAGAGGTTGAGATTGATGGAGAAAAGAGAGAGAAAGAATGATGAAGAGGAGGTGGTGGAGGGAGATGAGTAGGAGGGAAAAGAAGACAAGAAGAAGGAGGAGAAAAATGAAAATAAGGTGAAAAATTTAATAAAAAATCAAAAGGGAAGATAGCCTATATACAGTAGCTTTAGAATGGATAATAATAACGTAAGCAAATAAAGTGAAAAAGAGAGGAATACAAGAAAAAGACGGAATAAGATTAGAATGAGAAGAAAATGAGCAGAAAGAAGTTAATTTTTAGGAACATGATCTACAAATATCAACGATCGATTCAAATATATACATTTCTGATATGAACTGGAATCTATAATCTATGTAGAATCTATAATCAACAAAGAATCTACTATGAAGACATTAATGAGTGATAAGAAACGTAAGAAGGAGGAGAAGAAGAGTAGGAAGAAAAAGAAGAAGGAGGAGAAGAGTAGGAAGAAAGAAGAAGAATAAGGAGAAGAAGAAGAAGAAGAAGAAAAAGAAGAAAATCAGCAGTAACAAGCTCATGAACAAGAACAATATCTACAAAAATCTACAACCTACGGAGAATCTATAATCTGTAGAGAAGTTAATGAGTAAGGAGAAAAGAAAGAAGAAGAAGAAGAAGAAGAAGAAGAAGGAGAAAGAAGAAGAAGAAGAAGAAGAAGAAGAAGAAGAAGAGAAGGAGGAGAAGAAAGAAAACGAAAACAAAGGCATCAGACTGTGGTGATTGGTTAAATATTTCAGATTTGAGCTGTCAAACATAATGAAGTTATAAACCAGACAGAGTCATTAGAGGACGAGCTGTACCAAGCTGTGAACTATACACACATAGAGCAGCAGTGTCAATGATCTCCTATTCCAAACTAAACGTCCGTCGTTCTGTTTTGATTGATTTGATGACGTGTGCTTCGACAAAAAGAGACAGAAATATAAGTAGAAATGGGAGAACGGGAGAAGGCATGACTGTAGTGACAAAAATCCACATCTCGTGACTGAATTGCCCAAAAAAGTATTTGCAAACAAACTGTGAGGAGAATAAGAATGATAATGAATGCTCAAGTAATAGTGCCATTAAAAATATTCATTCATTTTCCCCGATTTTTGGAATTGCTCACTTTGCAATCCCATGTCACAAAAAATTCGTTTCTTTGAGCTTACTTCGTGTATGATCAAAATTTCAAATCAGATCATAATAGTCTAAAATGAAATATTATTTTTCTACAACAATTCATGAATAAATGATTACGTCAAAGTAGAATAAAAGTTTTTTGAGTGAGATATAATTACAAAATGGGAGTAAATAAGAAGCCCAAAAAAGTTTACCAGAGATTGATAAAGGTGTAGCAATCGAAACCGGTATCTCGATTTCTGATAAATCTGAGATTTGACAATATCTTGTCATTCTATTCAACAAAAAGCCCAAAACTTTCTAGAATAATAGTGAAGTAGTTTGAAGTCACTGACAGTTCGATATGCTCGATAAAAGCTAAATCGAAAGTCACCTTTATAAAAATAAATAGGTAGGCTAGTTTCCGAGAATTTAACATCCCAATTACTAGAAAAATATCCACTTCTTAGTGTGTATATTACTAAATGTGTTCACACAATTCGAGAAAGTAATACCTGACTGAACGTCATATTTTAAATAATCACATAAGTGGTTTGCGAGAATTTAATATACCAGTTGATACAAATCCACTACGTAGTGTGCATATTACCAAAGAGAATCCTAGGAATTCTAATCCTAGAGCTCTATTATTCTATGATATTACCAAACATTTTCACCCAATTCGGGAAAACGACCTTCCAAACTGATCAAAATACACATTGTATCATTCATAGTTTACGAGAATTAAACATTCATAACTTTGTGTGTTTATTCCCAAACATTTTCACCCCATTCGAGAAAATAATACCTGACCCTCCAACCTAGTCTTTTACAAAGCTGCATAAAAAATGTCAAAACTCAAGACCTTACACTATGGTGTGATAATTTAATTTACGATTTCACTAATGAAACGACTTCGAAATGGTTTACAATGACTCAGGGGTGGTTTTACAACCCACTGTCCAATTGATAAATGATTTAGTCTGCCCAAGCGAAGGAGACATTCTGGCAAGATGGGGATATGACTCCAGCTCGGTCAATATTGGTTCAAAAATTAAAAGTGTAATCTCAAATTGTAGAAAACATTTGAATCTACAATTTGAGACCAAATTCATAATTTTTGAACCAATATTGATAGAGTTAGAGTAATTTTCCCATCTTGCCAGAATGTCTTCTTTGCTTGGACAGACTATACCACAGAGTGAAATCCTACTGGAATTTTTGGGTGGCGTGTTCTTGAAAGATGACTTTTTAGTGTGAAAGTTTACTGACCTCTTGTTCAATAATTAATAACAAACTAGAGACCATTAACTTCAGGTTTGTCACATGTTAGAGTAGGAGGATTTGTTCTAAATGGAGTATTTCACGGTTTGGGTTTAACGCCTCTGGTAGGAGATTAAAGAGATTTTAGGAAAATTAATAGATAAATCATAAAAAATTGTTTACAAGGAGGAAGATTTGTTTCAAATGAACTATTTCACGGATTCATTTTGACGCCCATGCTTTAGATATGGGAGTAAAAAATTTAAATCACGAAAAAATTTACTAACAGAATTTCGATTGTTTATAGCTTGATTTCAAAGCAATGGTTAAGGTACGAAAACCATGTAAACTGCTTGGATGGGTGACCGGCAAGAAAAAGCGGTTCGTTTTCCTTGATTTTACATTTATCATGTCCCCACTGATTATATTATTGATTTTTACTCAAAGACTACAACGAAGTGAAATACACTTTTGATTTAAATAGTCATTAGATCCAATAGAAACTACACCTTGATAGTTAACGTAGTCTATGTGGAATCAGAATATGTTTGTTGAAACTAAATATTGATTTCGTCGTAATAACATCTACTCACATTTAAATAATCCACGCAAGGAATACATTCATTATACTGTAGTTACACCATTATTTTGTGAATAAATACTTTTTATTCATGAATAGAATAAATTTGTGTTTCAATTTTACCTTTACGATGAACAGCAGAGTAAATTTCAAATTTTCTTCTTTTGCCTTCATTCTAATAAATTACATTATTAATTTCCACTTCAACATTTTTCAGCGATTTCGTTGTTTAACTGTCGCGTTTCGGGGTACTGAGTCACATCTTCAGTTTGCAAGGATCTTGATACTCCTACATCTTTAGGAGATTTATATACTCCTTGAGCGCTGAAGATGTGGCTCAGTGCCACGAAACGCGTCCGACAAACAAATGAATTGTAAGTACTAGTGTTAAAGAGGAAGTTTTATTGTAATTTACTGAAAAAAACAATTTTAAATTTAGTAACAAGTTGAAAACTACTCACTAGCACTGAGCGAAGCGGCGGCAGGATACTGATGCTGTACCCCGCTCGCACTGCTCCTCCTCTGCTGCGCCACCAGATACTGGTCAGCCCCGCCTCCGGGGGCGGCAAACGCCGCATTCCACAATCCGGCCGCCCCCGACGCGATGCCGTCGGCCGTCAGATATGCAGCGGCAGCCGAGGCGGAAGCGGAGGCAGAAGAAGTATAGATGGCGGGAGTTGGGTAGGGGGCGGCGCGAGCTGAGCTGGAGGCGGTTGGGAAGGCGGCAAAACGAGGCTGGAAGGCGGGAAGCGTGCTGGAGGTGGGGGCGGAGGAGGTGGAGAATTTGGCGCCCGATACAGAGGTGGGTTGCTGGGGGGCGGGAGGGGAGTAGTCGTCGTTGGAAGGGGTGACCACTGGAAAAAAGCCAGAGAAAAGTTTAGTCTAGATTAATCGTTGTTGAGTAATTGAGAAGGTGATATTGCGGTAGTTATTCATAAATAAATGTGAAGACAAGATATTTAAATAGCTCAAATAACTCAACGTGTACAAGTGTTAGATTACATATGGTCACAGATTAGCCAAATTTATCAACTTATTTTCACATGCAACTACCTATTAACTCAAATTAGATGAAAATACAAGAGGAAATTGTCAAACAATAGATTTATTGAAAGTCGAGATAACGGGTTCTCTTGCTACACCATTATGAATACTTATTTTTCTTAGGGCTACTGTATTCGTTAAAACTTTAAATAACTAAAATCAAAGTACCTTTTTTTAATATAAAAGAAGGGTACTTTGATTTTAATTATTTAAATTTTCAACCATTATGAATCTCTATTAAACTCTGGAATTTTGTGTAACAACCAGTATCTCGACTTTTTATAGATCTGTGGTTTGACAATATCTTGTCTTTTAATTTAATTTGAATAAATAGATAGTTACTTTTGGGAAATAAGTAGATAGTTGTAGCTAATCTGCGACTATGTGATCTACGCGTTGAGTATTAAGATTACAGCAAATCTAATATTCTTATTCAATGAATTTTTGATATAACTGGTATGGTATATAATAATTTTTTCAAAAACTTTTGGAATAATTATGATAGAAGCGAGAACGCACATTTTCTATATACATAATACAGTACATGGTTTTCGAAATAGCAATGCATTATTTTATTCGATTGTATAAAACAATAATTTCTATTATAGCTGACCCAAAATAGCTATAATTTTAGGCGGTTCCGTCTGTCTGCTCCTTGAGCGCTCCAGCAGCTGATGTTGTCAACTAAAGTAGTCATTTATCCATTGTTAATGTTTTCAAACAAAAAGGACAATAGGTACTTCACATCAGCTATTGTAGTAGGTTACATATCAGCTGTTATTGACCTACGCCTAGAGGATGTTTTTGAAATCAAAAGAGACAATAGATGTTTTACATCAGCTGTTAGTAGGCTACATCACGTACAAGAGACAGACGAAACCGCCTAACATCTTGGCGCCAGCTAGATCATTCAATGCTAGATTAATCCAGCCTTAATCAATCGAGTTTTTGGAACTCCCTCATTATTTTTCTCTAATTTCCTCACTAATTTCAACACCAATAAAGCCTTAATAAGCCTTTCAAAATACCACAACTTTCTGGAACACATTAAATAGTGAATATCAACAAACAAGACGCTCCTTGAAATGAGTGATGATGACAAAGGCTATATTCTGACAACCTATTAGCAGTAACAATAGGATATAGGAGCCTAGGTTCAGTGGCCCTTGAAAATACGATAAGCTTAAACTATTAGGCTAAATGACCTTTTCAGTTCAGCAACCGCCACCTAGGGGCTTAAGAAGTTACTAATACATGTAACCCTAAATAAGTATGTAATATTATGCACTTCTAATGGTTTCTGAGTTCGATATGGTGGTTGATCATGGGGCCATAGGAGTATAACCAGAGTTATAGTTATATAGCAAAGGCTATAGTGGTTATACTTGGAACGTTATATGCCCTCAGCTTTTGTTTCAGTAGATTTTAGTTGGAGGCTTCGCGAATAATTATTGTTTTTTTACAATACTTGGTGTATTGTATTGTTTATGAATCGGAATAAAGAAATTTGAATTTGAATTTGAAAAATTTGGTGGATTAAGATTAAGGTTATAGTCTGCTCCAGCAAAGAAGACATTCTGGCAAGATGGAAAAATGACTCCAGCTCGGTTAATATTGGTTGAGTAATTATAAATTTGTTTGCAAATTGTAGATTGAAACGATTCCTACAATTTGAGACTAAATTAATCATTTTTTAATCAATATTGACCGAGCTGGAGAAATTTTCTCAACGTACGACAGACGTCTTCTTTGCTTAGACAGACTATACTCAGTGGAATGTCATATCTTGGACATGTAGTCAATACATATATTATATCGGTGTACATATAAAGATAAATAGTACAAACAATGTATCATAAAATACATTGTACGAGTAAGATACAAGAGAAAGAGAAAGAATCGGAATCAAACATAAACATATCATACAACAAACTTTGTACGATACAAAAAAAAATTTGTATCATACAACAAAAATTGTACCATATAAAACATTTCGTACAATCTAGCAAATACAGTAGATAATGAGCTAGATAGTTTCAATATTTCACAAATAAATATGATAAAAACAAATTTTTCTCACCTTGTGTAGCCCACATATTCTGGTTGGACTGGGAACTTACTTCGCCAGAACTGGGACTAGCTGACGAAAAGTACTGATGGAGTGAATTACCGGGATGGTAGCCTACGGGATTCCGGGCATAGATTGAGCTGTAAATGATAAAATAAATAAAAATTATCGATTTATACACTATACAATATTATATAAAATACTTGAATCGGGTAAAAGTTTTCAAGTAGCAATAATTGCACCTCAGTAGAACTTAATCGGTTACTGCCAGCGAGAATAGAAGAAAATAAATATTCAGTTTTTATATATAAATTCATTTTTATATTCTATTCTATTCGCTGGTTACTGCACTCGGATGGAAAACTAGGCACAGCCTAGGCCAATACTATTCCTCTCTCAATTTAAAAAAATAAAGTAAATCTTTCCGAAATAACGTTAATTAATGCAATAGAACCTTGGATAAATTGGAACTGCAACCACGTATGATGTAAGAAAGACAACATGAAATAGGATAAAAATACAATATTACGTTTTTTGTAAAACTAAAAGTGATAATCGAATTGTATTATTTATTGTTACAATTGCGACTTGATAGCAAGTATTTTAAGCAAAATTGATAAGTGAATTCAAATTTATTTATTCTTTCCACAATATCAGATCAAATTTTGGTGCATATTTTCCTACAAAAAATTCTAGGGGACGGGGTTTAAGGGGGAGGTAATATGAATCTGAGGATTGGGGCATATAATATGAGGATTTTTAATTACGTTTTTGAAGCTATTAGGAAAAGATAATAACCCAATTATAAGACAAACATGCCAAGAAATGTCATTAGTTGCCAACACAAACATGTTCGCAGCCAGGAAACTAAATTTTCTGTTGCAATAAATTTTTGAAGTTGATGTTGCATTTTATGTGGATCTCCAGATATATTCCAATTTCTATTTACTCTCTATAACACTATATTGTGCATAGTACGTTTGATTTACTTAGACTCAAGATTGCTGATTGCATATTAAGATTAATGATAATAATCTCTGACAGTTGATTACATACCTTATATTAATCATCATTGTTGAAACCCTTATCTTAACAAGAAAAAATTTATAATTTGGAAATCATTTTGTGATGATGTATGGTATCAAAACACGCACTCTAGCCTAAAGACCAGTGCTCCTATCCTACTAAAGTACAGTATATCCTACCTATGTTCCATCACAACTAACGAAAATCAGTCTTATCAATTCAATGGCTTTAAAATTTACCTGACCTTGTAAAGGGATTACTGATAACTAAAAATCTCCAAAGACTCCAGTAACGGATAGATTCCTGAAACCATGTTAACAAGTACGAAAAAAATAATAGGCCCAATTGAAACCCTTTTGATAACGATTTGAACAATACAATTTGTTTTCAGTTTGATGAGTTCAAAAGATGGTTATCTCAAAGTTTGTACTTTTATAAAGTCACGTATGTAATTACAGACATGATAAAACCAGTTTGAGAAGACTGATAGCCAAATTTGCCTGCTATTTGAAGCACGTGTTATTTATCGTGTATTTGAAGATGAAATTGGAAAAGACGGTTTGAATTTCAAGAAGGTTCAGAGTTGGATTTTCTAGAGTTAATTTTTGGAATTGAAATCAAACGAAATGAAATAATCTTGTAAATACTGGACCTATGATAATAAATAGTAATATAGGGGAAAAGCTGTGTATTATCATTATTATTATTATCATAACCAAATGACTTTATTAATAAATTGTAAAAGTGTAATCAATATCCAGTCCCAATATGTGTCCGCCTTTTCTTGTACAATGAGACTTTTAAATTTTGTTTCAAACAGGCTCCTGGTTTGCAAGTTTTGTGGGGAAGTTCAAAAGTTTCCTTAATATGATTCGCTGCAAATCAGAAGTGCTAATATTAGCGATTTATTTTTGTGGATGAAATTCAATAGGAAATTTGATGGAAATATAATGTTACTTTGAAGTAGTGAATGATGGAATCATTTGAAATAATGAGAAAATAACTAGGGAAATTCAAGGATGAGAGTCTTTATTTTCAATGAAAATTTGGGGATGAGGTAAGGGTAAGTGGAGGCCTGCTTTCTCTCTCCAAAATCATATTATTATAACTATTTTCATTTATAACTCCTGAAATAAATGAATAATGAAATTAAATATCCTTGGAATTGAACCGATTTTATTTGGCGTACCTAGTTTGATATCTTCTATCATTCAGTTCTTATCCAAAAGCTGATACGGTTTGATGCAAAAACAATAATGAATTATTTAAGGCGTCATTTTTTTTAAAACAATACTTTTGGCAGGATGAAGTGAATTCATATCCAGTACACTTCCTCTGATGATTCATTTCAAGTTCATGAGATTATGAGGAACAATTATAAAAATTTGTAACAATCCTTTTTTAGAACTGTGAGACATCTATTCTATTTATAGTGAAATGACTACAAAAATAGTTTTATCCTCACTCGATGAATTTCAATTAGAAAAAAATGCAATAATGCAAAATCATTATTTATCGTAGGTCAGTTTCCAGCTCTCATTCATGGTAAGGAATCAGATCATATTCTATTGTATTGTTTTTGGAAAGGCATTGAAACTACTGTAGAAATGCTGTAGTGCAAAATTATGTAATGTACCCTGGGTCAGATTAGGACAGGGTCAACATTCTATTGTGTATTATGATGGGAGGCTATGGTCTGTCCAAGCAAAGAAGACATTCTGGCAAGATCGGAAAATGACTCCAGCTGGGTCGAAAAATGATCGATTTAGTCTCATAGTGTAGGAAACATTTTGATCGAAAATTTGAGACCAAATTAGTAATTTTTGAACCAATATTGATCAAGCTGGAGTCATTTTCCTATCTTGCCAGAATGTCTTCTTTGCTTTGACAGACTATACTTAACCCCTTCTGAATTGACTATATAGAACAGTAGTTGAAAAGTAATAAGTAAAAGGAGAATGAAAGGGAAAGAGCAAGACTACAATGAGCAGTCAAGTTAAAAATAGAATCACAACAAATCTAAATAATTAGAACAATGCAATGACTCATGGGAAGACGTCCATTATAGTTGTCCTCGTTTATATAGGGAAAATTATTTTCATTTCTTAGTTTTATAGTTTTTTGTTGAGCGAATTCTACCTCGTATGTTGGTTTTTTATTTATTTTTCATTTCTTCCTATTTGAAAGAATGCGAAACAGTGCCTGTTTAATACGATTTCCGGTCTCACCAGTCTGTCCGAGCAAAGAAGACATTCTGGCAAGATGGGAAAATGACTCCAGCTCGGTCAATAGTGATTCAAAACTTGTAAATTTGGCCTTAAATTGTAGAAAACATTCTGCTCTATAATTTGAGACTGAATTAACTTTGTTTTAATCAATATTGACCGAGCTGAAGTACCATCTTGCCAGAATGTCTTCTTTGCTTAGACAGACTATACTCAGTGGAATCTGGAATGTCATATCTTGGACATCTCCCCATTTTGAAAAGTTTTCAATGCTATTATAATTTTGTTTCTTTTGTATAGGCTATTCTTTTGACTTAAATCAATCACTATGTTAGGAATGGATTGAAAGCACGAAAGAGGTTCGTATTTTCTGGGATGAAACTAAAAATAGACAGCAGTCAACAATTTGCGTACAGTTGGTTGATTTTATAGATATATTCATTGGGTTGAACTTTTTATAATTTGATGTGATTGAACCATAAAGAAAACTTAATGCTTTATTAACTTTAATGTACTGTAGTTCATTGTAACTTTATTAACATGCCAAACAATCCAATCCAGACTTTAAGAAAATAGCAATTGACCTATTTTCCCAATATAAGACGATTTACTCAAATTTGTTTATTTTCAAGCAGCTCTAGACTTGAAACAAATTGCTTCAAATAATCATGAACTTGATAATAATAAACAACTTGATACATAAACAACTTAAAACAGAGTCCATTCAAATAATGCTATTGTTAGTAAATTCCATTGTGAGTATCATGCTTACAGGGATAGAAGATCCAAAACAAAAATTAAAAATTTGAACCAATAATCTCAAATCAAGAATTGAAAGTCTTCAAGTATCTAATTTTGAATGTCAACTTTTTCAATAAGCAACTATGTTTCTCATACAGTATCAAGGAAAATGTTGAATTAAATGAAATTAAATTTAATTTAAATAATGTTCTGTGGTCATTAAAGACTGGGTATCAATTAAAGAAGTAGGACTTGAAATTCCGAGTTTTCTATTGTTGATTAGAAAAGAAGCAATCGAGAGTATAGCCTTATATGTATAAGGGATTAATAAAGAATTTGAGATTAGTAGTAAATAGGATATTATAAACAAAAACATATTTGATGTAAATTGAAGATTTATAAGTAAAATTAAAATTTTTGGAAAAACTCACTTCAAATAGTAACTGAGAGCATCCTCCATGCTGTTATAGTAAATATCATGTTCCGCTTCGAACATTTTTCTGATTTTTATCAACTAAAACAATTTCACCACTACACTGCGCTTATCTTTTCAAAATTTGAGGAGGTGATTTCACTCTAAATTAACCAATTTCACACTTAATAAATTACTCAAGTTATAATAATTACTGCTCACACATGAATAAATAAGCTATAGAAAGCACTGGGACTTCAACTGAAATTATTATTGAAAAAACAATTGTTGAATTTTGAAATAATTCGCAGTTTTTCATAGAGTTGATTGAATTCTACTCCTCACAAACTCATGAATCTAAACCTAAATGAAATTTATCATTTACATGGTAATACATTAACGAAATTAACGCAAATATTAATGAATGTGATCCAAATACAGAATCAAACCGATAATAGAACTTCCTTCATATGTCAACACCAACTTTATAACTGAATTCTACTCTTTAAAAATAACGAATGTAAACCAAAAATTCCCTATTTACAAAGGATAATAAATCCTCGAAAATCAGCGAATGAGCTTCAATACAAAATTAAAATAATTGGAAAACTCCTAATATTCACTTAACCCCCAAACTCACTATTCTCATGATAAAAATTACTCGAAAATATTTCAAAAATTAGTGAATGAGGTTTAGAACTGAATAAAAATCAAATTGACTAGGAAAGCTCCTCACTTCAACACTTCAACTCGACAACTGAATCCAACTACTAAAGTGAACTGAGAAATTTAATAATAATTCTGTAATAATAAAACACTGTCTCTGATTCAACTTATATACTACAATACTAGTTTTGTTCTGAACCGGAAAGTTTTGCTGTCAAGTATAGTCCGTCCAAGCAAAGAAGACCCTCTGGCAAGATGAGAAAATGACTACAGCTCGGTCAACATTTGTTCATAAAATATTGATTTTGACTCAAATTGTAGAGTAGAATGGTTTCTACGATTGAGGCTAAATCGATAATTTTTGAACCAATAATGACCGAGCTGGAGTCGTTTTCTCATCTAGCCAGAGGGTCTTCTTTGCTTAGACAGACTATACTGTATTACGCTCCAGACTGTCTCCATATTGGAGTTGAAAATAGCGACTTCAGTACAGCTCGCGTCAGCTGAGAAGACACGCTGTTACTATACACTTTACATCGTAATGGGGTGTCTTCTAAGCTTGTGCGAATTGTACAATGAGCGGCAGTATTCTGACAGTTTGTGTCTGCAAGTTGTGTGCAGAAAAGAACGATTGGCATTAAATTTTGATGAATCAGCGAAAAATACACAGTTGATGGCAAACTGTAGACTGTGAGGTGGAGGGGTTAGGAGACTTGAATTTTAGAAAAAAATTGTCTTGTTGACGCCAAAGAGTTAGCCGATTTCGTCTGCTCCTTGTGCGCTTCAACAGCTGATTTTGTCGATGGAATTAGAATCGCCATTTGCCTACAGTCCTACAGCTGTTAAGTAACCTACTTACAGCTGACGTAAAGCATCCATTTTTTCTTTTGATTTCCAATCATCACTAGGCATAGCTAAATGACAACATATTGACAACATCAGCTGTTGGAGCGTACAAGGAGCAGAAAAACCGCCCAACTTTTTGACGTCAGATATACTAGTTCGAAGCTATTCTCCATCCAATCATGCTATTGATAATTGATAATTTTATTTCAACGAAAAACGATTGGATTCTACAATTTGTGTTGGATTTATTAGTCACCTAGAAATATAGAATTATGAAAATGAAGAACTGATTTCATCATCTGTAATTATTATTAAGTTCTGAACGGCGATCACTTCATGAAGAACACTGGCGGCTCGTACCCATGAAATAGGTGAAGTGCCCGTATCTTTTACTATACAGCACTTCACCTGTTTCGTGGGCACGAGCCGCCAGTGATGAAGAATAAATTAATTTGTGTTTTTGAACGGTTGATTTGAAAAATTACATAATTTTATTCTCCCTTCTAATATAATCACCAACCGACATTTCTAACAGAATTCACCTAATATTTTAAATATCACCTTATTCACTCAAATGAAGAGACAAGATAATGTCAAACAAAAAGTTGAGTTTATACTAGATATTGATAATGGTTTAGCAGCCGAAACCGGTACCTCGATTTTTAATAAATCTGTGGTTTGACAATATCTTGTATTTTCATTTAATATGGATAACTACCACAACATCACCTTCACAACTACTTAATTGAAAATAAACTTTGATAAACTTTACCCTTAAGAGAAAAAATCAGCTGACATGATTTTGAAATTGAAATGAAAATAGAATTGAATAACAAATAGATCTACTTCAATAATTGTCTTAAAACTTTCCAGGTGCAACAAATACTTTATGAGGGCGCACTACGCAAAAACCTTGAATCTACAAGTTACGTTCCACTGATTCTGTACATGACACGTGCCCCGGGGACTTGAAGACCCCCAGGTGGGGTCCAGGGTACCCTTGAGTGGGTCTGCGGTACCCAAGACAGATGTAAGCTATGCCTCACTGATTTCGCAGGGCTTAGCATGACGGTAGGACATGGTATTTCCATATTATATCCCTTATAAAGGTGTACTTAAAGGTGTATATGAAGGTACTTACTAAAAGTAAGTTGGTACTTGAATGGTTAGTTGATCCAGGTGGTTAATAGTTAGCACGTGCTAAGCCGTGTGTCAACGCTTCAAGTAACTTTCAAGATGATACATTTAAGAAGATACACTAGATCTAGATGATACAAAATACAAATTAATTGAAACAATCTGATTTAAAGATTTAAAAAATTGAACTGAGTTGTAGTCGATATTGTAGAAATTTTTTACTTCATTATTGAACCGTGTCTCTCTTCCATGTATGCGAAAGTTTTCAATTATTTTTTGAATTTTATACATGTTTAGTATGGTCGAGTAAATAATACATTCTGCCAAGATAAGGAAATTACTCCAGCTCGGTCAATATTGGTACAAAAATGATAAATTTAGTCTCAAATTGTAGAGCAGACCATGTAGAACATTCTTCTGGGAAATGACTACAGCTTGGTCAATATTGCTTTTAAAATTATAAATTTGGTCTCAAATTGTAGAGCAGACTATGAATAACATTCTGTTGGTGCTGGGAAAATGACTGCAGCTCGTTCTATATTGGTACAAAAATGATGAATTTGGTCTCAATTTGTATAGCAGACTATTAATAACATTCTGCTGGAAAAATGACTACAGCTCGGTCAATATTGGTTCGAAAACTGTAAATTTGGTCTCAAATTGTAGAGCATACTATGAATAACATTCTGCTAGGGAAATGACTCCAGCTCGGTCAATATTGGTACAAAAATGATAAATTTGGTCTCAAATTGTAGAGCAGAATATGAATAAAAAACTTCTAGGAAAATGACTACAGCTTGGTCAATATTGCTTCTAAAATTATAAATCTGGTCTCAAATTGTGAAGAAGACTATGTCGAACATGCTGCTCTACAATTTTATACTACACTTATAACCTAATTCTTAAACCAATATTGACCATTGCTGGAGTCATTTTTCCATTTTGCCAGAATGTATTAATTGCTTGATCAGGATATTATAACACTTTGTGTATCAGCATGAATGTATTACTATATCTTGAAGGTAACTGGAAACGTGGACACTTTGCTTGGGAAATAAGTTTCATGGAAAGTTCTTATGAGTTTAAGAATAACTTGCTTTATAAGGTTCTAGAGCTTTTCTAACAATTTCCATTCCTATTCTCATGATTTAGCCTATCCCTAAATATTGATATAATTATTTCATTGTTCTACAATTGAACTTCAAGTAATTAAGAAAGTTAGGCGCTTTGGTCTGTCTCTTGTGTGTGATTTAATTTACTAACAGCTGATGTAAAGCATCAATTGTTTTTTAGGTTTGTAAAACATAATCTAGGCATAGCTAAATACAACTTCATTAATTGACAATATCAGGTGTTGGAGTGCAAAGGAGCAGACGAAACCGTCTAACTTTTTGAAATAATAATCATTTATTTAATAATTGAGTAATTCATTCATCTAGTAATTGGCCATCCAAAATAGCAATTTATTGTTTCCATCAAGCTATAAGTGTTAAAATTCCCTATGATTGAAAAATTACATAATAAAAATTCCCCGACAATGAACAATTTTACGTTAGCTGAATAAGCAGTATTCATTCACGTAAGAAACTCTGAGAAAAATTACAATTTTTCAAGGAACATTTAAACACAATACTCGCATTGTTTGAAACTTCAACTGAGACATTCAAGTTATTATTAGACATTGAATAAACTTGACCGACATTTGACCGCAATAAACTTGAAGAAATATATAGGTATAAATAATGCTATAGGTATTTTAAAAGAATGTAAAATATTGAAATTTGACGGCGCAAGAGTCAATTGAATTATTGGCGTGGAATGTCGTCATTAAATTAATATGGAACCTATCAATGATTGCATCATATTTGTTTTGTCAAATCACGTTCTTCTACCGAATAAAAAATTCAATAAATTGACAATCTGCTCATAATAATAGTATCATGTAATGGTAGTCTGCACTGGCGGCTCGAACCCACGAAACAGGTGAAGTGCCCGTATCTTTTACTGTATGGCACTTCACCTATTTCGTGGACACGAGCCGCCAGTGGTAGTCTGTCCAAGCGAAGAAGACATTCTAGCTTCTAGCAAGATGGGAAAATGACTCCAGTTTGGTGAATATTGGTTTGAAAGTTATAAATTTGGTCTTTTCATATAATTTGAGACCATATTTGTAATTTTTAAACCAATATTCACCAAACTGGAGTCATTTTCCCATCTTGCCAAAACGTCATCTTTGCTTGAACGAACTATGTCAGACTCTCAATTTTTCCACTTTTTTCAACCATAGGGTTGAATTTCTCTTAAAAAATTAAACTTCCTTGAGTTGAGATAAATATTCGTGAATAGATATTGTTTTTGTATAATATCATTTAATCTGTCATCTCGCAATAGCTCTGATAAACTAATGAAACTATAAAATGAGAAAATGATTGAAACAATAAAAAAATTAGAGAATTACTGAAACCATAAGTGAGAGTTAAACTAATGTAACTATAATAATGAAAAAATTATTTAAACAATAAAAAATTAAAGAATTATTGAAACTATAAGTGAGAGAAGTATTAGAACTGTTGAACCAAAGCCATCACAATGGGGAACCAATAAAATTATAAAAATTAGAGAACTAAAACCGTAAGTGATAAAACTATTAAAACATACTATAGATGAGAGACCCATTAGATCCAACAAATAATGAGTAAAACTATAACTACGGCCTTCGAATTAAAGTTAATGACCTGAGCTACAATCCATTAACACACTGCGTTTGGTTTTGCCATTATTTAGTGTATTGTTATTGTTCTCAAATATTCAGTCTGTGACGTCATTGTATCATACTAATGGAATGGTGGCATACTTGAGACATTAAGCTGTGTGTCCATACTTCAATCATCTAAAAACATAGATATTGTTTAGATAATGCAAAAAAGTAAGGTCTGCTACTTGTGTGCTTCAACAGCTGATGATATCAATTACAGTTGTCATTTAGCTAAGCCAAGAGGATGTTTTAATAATCAAAAGAGACAAACAGACAATAGATGCTTTACATCAGCTGTTAGTAGGTTACATCACGTACAAGAGACAGACGAAACCGCCTAACTTTTTGGCGTCAGCAATACAAGTGTACGTATAGTCTGTCCAAGCAAAGAAGACCCTCTGGCAAGATGAGAAAATGACTCCAGCTCGGTCAATATTACTTCAAAACTTAGTGATTTGGTCTCAATGAGTAGGAAACATTCTGATCTACAATTTGAGACCAAATCAATATTTTTTAACCAATATTGACCGACTTGGAGTCATTTTCTCGTCTTGCCAGAGGGTCTTCTTTGCTTGGATAGACTATACAAAGAGATTGGTACACAAGATACATGAAATAAAAGAAAAAATAATTGAATAGAAAGGTTTGCAATTTTGTCTCTTGTGCGCTCCAACAGCTGATGTTGTTGGATTTAATATTTAGCTGTGCCTAGATGATGTTTTTGAAATCAGAAGAGACAATAGATGCTTCACATCAGCTGCTAGTAGGTAACATCACGTACAAGAGACACACGAAACCGTCTTAAATTTTGGCGATAGCTATAGGTACCAATTTTCCAATGAACGTTTCTTTAGTTTCTTTATTATCTGTAAATTTATTCTGTAACATTCTAGGTTCTGAAAAAGTGAATAATTAAATACTGTAAGTAAAAAAATGAATTGAACATGAATATTTCCAAAAAAACCCTAACTTGACTCTTGTCTTCTGTCTAGTTTTTTAATGAGACTTCTGTACTAGATTTACTTTTTTATTAATAAACCAACTAATATTATTTATAATTTCTTGAAAATACCACTCAGGATATCCTATAGGGAAATATATTTGATAAGAATAATCTGATTTTACTTCCAAAAATCACCCACCTCGACTCTCGTCTTCTAATTTTTAATGAGATTACCGAGCTAGAATTTACTTTTTTATTAATAAACGAACTTATATTATCAATAATTTATTGAAAATACCACTCAGACTCAGGATATCCTATATAGGATCCTATATCCTATCCTATATTCCCTATATCCTATAGGGAAGCATATTTGATAAGAATTAACTCATATGATTTTACATTGCAATTGATTTCTTTTGTTGTTTAATAAATTTGAGATTGAATTGATCTGTAAAGGCTATGTTGTATGTTATTCTGTTTCTTTTTTCAAAGTAATATGAGTCAATATTATTTTTTTAAATATTTGGACTTATTATGAAGACAGTTTTGGGAGTAATCCTGTTGAACCTTCAATTGAGTATTTGTTGTAACTTGATAAAAAATAAATTGATTAAATGAAATGAATTAACATGCAAAATATTCAAAAACCACCCTACCTTGTCTGCTGTTGATGGTGATAGCTCAACACTCCCGGATGCTGCATGAGCACCGTGGACGAATCAGCCGCCTGCGAGTGATGAAAATTTTGCAAACTATGCAAATTCTCCGCGCCCGAAGACGAGGACGGCGGCGATTCAACAGGTGATGACGTCTGCAAAGCCGAGGCAAGATGTACCAAATGAGGGTCCCTGGGTGACCCCACTTCCTCGTGATGATCTTGATTAGGAACCGATCCTGGGGCTTGATCCAGGTCCCCTGATGTTCTCCTGGATGTCATACCACTACCGGAAACCGAGGACCTTCTATAGTTACCCACATCATCGACCATGCCCATGTTGTACCTAAGGTTTCCCCCCACATCCCCATTATTTTCAGTGTTGTTATTATCATCATTACTACCACCCACGTCTTGGTCCAACTCATTTTTCAAAACAATTACGTCTTGGTGTGGTTGATCACCACCTCCCCCTGGGGAATTGTTTGCACCAGTATTATACGTGTTCAGATTCTGGTACAAATCCTCTGAATACCCTTTTAAATGAGGGTGGTAAAAGTTTTGTATGTTTTGTATTCTCATACCCATCAACGCCTGGTCTTCTTGATGGTGTAGTTGTTGTTCGTGATGATGATCGTGTAGTTCTTGTTGATGATGATCATGAAGATCTTGTTGCTGATGATGTTCATGAAGATCTTGTTGATGATGTTCATGTTGATGATGATCCCT
The DNA here is from genome assembly GCA_017141385.1 of Sogatella furcifera. NCBI lineage: Eukaryota > Metazoa > Arthropoda > Insecta > Hemiptera > Delphacidae > Sogatella > Sogatella furcifera. The sequence goes on along the minus strand of CM029558.1, from coordinate 2,905,336 downwards.
CTCCTCATCCCCTCCCCCACCCTCAACAACAACCCCCTGTTGTTGATGTTGTTCGTTGATGAGCTCGTGTTGATGATAGTTATGTTGGGGAGACATTTGAGACCGATGGTAGATCTGGTTGTAGAGGTTCATACGGTTGATCATGCTTGTGTCTTCATGATGATCGGTTTGTAGGTTATGTTGCACCCTGAGATCTTCACCGTCATCGTTCTGTACGGCGCAATCTTCAATGTTGATGTTGTGGTGATGAAGGTTGTTGGGTTCCTCCTCGTTTTTTAGGTGGTGTTGATGGAAAATCTCTTCGTTTTTGTGGTGATAAACCTCCTGTTCCTCTTCTTCTTCTTCCTCGTGGTGTAGGGCCGCAACCGCGCGTGAATTTTCGTCAGCGTCCAGCAATGACGTTCCGATCTCGACGACGTTTGCAGCACGACTGACTTCTCCAGCATGTGATGACTCCACCACTACCTCGACGCGCTCTGGTGGTGAGTTCTGGTACTCCTGCTCTACTACGGGCAACTGCTGCTGAGGTGAGGCGCTTCTGCTGTGGCTGGGAGACGCGGTCGTGTTGTCGCCGGCGATAGCGTTTTCTGTGGCGTTGGGTGGCGATTGCTGCGACTTCTGGCGATCGCTGGTGTTGTGGTCGCTGTCTTCGTAGTCGGATATGATGGCCATGTTTCTGAAAAAAAGAGAATAAATGAGTAATGAATCATGAAATATATGTACTGTATTCGTTCAGAAAGAAATATAAATAGGGTGAACTCATATAACTCATAACAAAATAAAAAAGTTTACAAACAGATAAAGCCCTAGTTAGAAACCTGAGTTATTAATTATGAAATTCATTTATTTTTCTTCTCAAAAAGAAATATAGACAATATAGGGCTAAACATTATCAAATTAACAATTATCAATTTATTAACTAAACACCAACAATTAAATTTTTATTCTAATATTGAGGATAAAATTAATAATTCAATCCTTGAATGTAAAAAAAAGTAGTAGCTTTAGATAAAAACCAGTATGAGAAATCTGAGGGTCCCCATCCAGTGTCAGTTCGGACTGTGACAGTCAAAAACTGTAAGTGGTAGGGGAAAACGGCAGTCCAAAATGGTTGTAAACTGACAGTCCGATCATTTCACGATCAGCTGTAAACAATCGAACTGTCAGTCCGATCTGACTGTGAATGTGGACCCAAATATCATTTTACATTGAAACAAGAATAAGAAGTAATGGACCGTGACTCAAAAGTTCAACACTGAAAAAACTCCTGAATAACTTTGTCAAATTCAAATATTGGTGATTTCTGTAATTCGATTGTGAGAGAAATCGACCGGGCAAATTATTGAAAGAGCTTGAACCTTCCTCTATTTTCCTACACTGAATATATCTTTATCAATTTATCAAATCTCATTATTATCTAAGTACAGTATAAAGGTGATCACAACGCATAACAAGTTCAAATGCCTACCGTATGGAGATCAAATTGGATTCCGTGTTTTATTTTATAGAATTCAAGCTATTCTGTTGTTTAAGTAAGGATGAAGGAAACCAAGCTATATAAACTAACCTCCAATTTACATAATCGAATACACTAGTTACAACTACATAAACTGTGTACCCCAGATACAAAGTATTTGTAGATAATGAATAATAAATAAAATTAAAGCTACAGTGCAATTTATGATGTTTTCACACAATAATTTGCATTTTTCTGAGAGGGATTTTCAGGTGTGAAAATTTGTCGGATCAACGAAAAGAGTTTGTAGACTACGTGAGGTTCAGCTTGAAATTTTCATTTGCTCCAATTCAAACTTCTTTGCTATATGAGGATGACACCAAGTGAAAACCATGCAAGCTAAAACGCACGTATAAACTTGTTACAACTTTTTTATCATACAAAAGCAGTACTCGGCAATACAACAACATTACATAACTTCGGCAAACAATTATTATGCATTTTCCTTACATTACAATAATTTTCTGTCAATTCCTACTGCTCAAGCTCATGTTACATTAGCTTTCCAACATAGTAAAGAATAGGTTGTCACCTATAGTCTGTCGAAGCAAAGAAGGCCCTCTGGCAAGATGGGAAAATGACTCCAGCTCGGTCAATATTAGTTGAAATATCATAAATTTGGTTTCAAAATGTAGGAAACTTAATTTTCTACAATTTGAGATCGAGTTTATTGTTTTTGAACTAATATTGATCGAGCTGGAGTCATTTTCCCATCTTGCCAGAATGTTGTCTTTGCTTGGACAAACTGTAGTCTAGTTTTCTATTTTTTCTAGAGACTTGCCGTTCATAATTTGTGTCAAGATTAGCATTTTGCTCACCATTGTTTGTTAGGTTATCTCGTATTTAATTTGCTTATTGTTTTGTTGATGGTATTGAACATTGCTGGTTGAGTAGAGTAGGTTTAATTCTAACGTTCATGAGTTTATGTAACCTCTTCCATTCCTATTAATTTTTGCACTTCTTTTTCTTGCTCTTCTTCAACTACTTCTTCTTCTTCTTCTTCTTCTTCTTCTTCTTCTTCTTCTTCTTCTTCTTCTTCTTCTTCTTCTTCTTCTTCTTCTTCTTCTTCTTCTTTTCTTCTTCTTTTCTCTTCAGATTTCTTCCTATTTTGCTCTACCAAATTCTTCTTGAGATTTGGGTAAAATTACACAATTTACGCCATTCAAATCCTACTCAGCAGATTCTTTTCATTCTTAACAAATAAATACAAATTTATCAGCTGATCGGTTATAAACCCTTATTGTTGAAAAATGGCGTTTTCTTATTCCAATTATCTCAATAACCGTTGAATGGTTACAAGCTTAAACCTGGTTCCATTGAATTCCTCTTCATCTTTAGAACCTCAGTAAAGTCTCTAATTAGAAAAATTTATTTTGATCTCAATTTTCGCCAATGTTATCTCGGCAACAAATTTTTGGGGTTGGTCATTTAGAATTGCACAAAGTAAGATTCAGCAAGAAGTATTGCATTTCCTGAATTATAGATATAAAATTATAGTAAATATAAATAAATTAGTGTAAAAATGAATTTAGTAAATAATTTATAAATTAATAATTGGATAATATAGAACTCTTGTAATCTAGAAACTAAGCATAAATATTTTGTTGTAATCTAAATGAATGAAGAAATCTAATCTAATCTAATTCCTCAGCTAATTTTACATAGGAATTGATTATTTTAGAACCTCAGTAAAGCCTCTAAAAAATTAGAAAAATAAATATATTTTGAAAAATCTCAATTTTCCGCCAATGTTATCTCGGCAACAAAGCGTTTTTGGGGGTTGGTCCCATGGAACTTTTTTGTCTACTTGGTGTAAGGAATCAGCCTGAGAAGTATTGCACATTCCTCCTGAAACACTCTGTATTACGTAAATATAAATATAGTCCCCCTACTATAGAGCGTAAATATAAATATAGTTCCGTACTATAGTGCGTAGATATGAATATAGTCCTCTACTATAGAGCGTAGCTATGAATATAGTCCCCTACTACAGAGCGTAGATAGTACACTATCTGTAAAGTTATTCCAAGTAAATATAGTTTCAAAAGTAGGGGAATTGTGATAGCTATTTTTCCTATTTTTACTATAAGAGGTGATAAACTCGCGATTAGATTAAAAAGTTTGTATTTTTGTGTGACGTATTTTCACCGTATTATTTCGTAGTACAGCTGAGTTCTAAGATAATTTCTAATCTAAATAGTCGTGGCTTTATGAATGAACGAGAGATAGGATAGTACTACTACTTGTACGTATTTCGGACTAGAGCGGTTTAAATACAGTGTTTCTTGATATTTCAATCAGTCTTGTTCAAATAACACAAGTGTTTAAAGTTTCAAGCTCTTCGGATCCATACTTGAATTGTTTTGTTAACCAGTTTTGCTTCTGTGCTGAAATTTCTCTCTGGATTCTAACTTCAATTCTGTTTCTATTCCCAATTTTACAGTTTACAATTTACAAGCTCTTTGGATTTACAAGTCTTCATTTGATTAACTATTATTGTGGTTCGATACAATATTACAGTAGAACGCCGATTAACCGAATTATCCGAATCGGTTTATAGCGAAGTAATAAATTAAAAACCAGCGTTTACGACGTGATTGTAGCTTTTCTTACTTTTTCCGAATTTTACTTACTGTACTGTAGCTTAGTACATTATTTGTTGTGCTTTCCATATTAATTTAACATCATCACCAAGTTTAATACAATGTTTTTCTTGAATACAATATTACATTCCCAATTATCCGAATTTTCGCCTATCCGAATTGATCCTGGTCCCAATTAGTTCGGATAATCGGCGTTCTACTGTGTTTGAAATATGTATTTTTTTATTTTGTATTGAGAATAAAGGTGTTTAGCTTTTTCTGTCTTTTTCAGTTATTTGTTAGTTACGTACCGTTTACAATTTATTTGTCAAAACTCATATATCTGTGTTATTTGTGGAAAAGGTTCTGTGGAAATGTTGAATAGGATAAGTGTTTCGAGAACCATTTTTGTAATTGATGAAGAATATCTTGATATTCTTCAATTATTTATTCGCTGATTAATAAGAAATTTCAGTTACATTGTTGAAAGGCGAGACCAGTCATATTCGTGTAGACAGTGGTCAATAGTGCAAACTTCAGTCATGAACTATAAAGTTATGCTTTGTCAGTTAGTTCGTGGAAGTTCGTCAATGGCTCAACAGCCCATGAAGGGCTGAAAACATTTATCAAATGAGTAGAAATATCACAAAATCCAAACACACAAAATTCTCCCAATGAAACTCAGGTTATATTTTGTGTTGGATCTCTGAACAGTATTGATCGAAATTAATTTCTTTTTATTCGCTTTACTCCATACAACTACGTGTCACTGGCGGCTCGTGCCCATGAAACAGGTGAAGTGCTGTACAGTAAAGATGTGGGCACTTCACCTGTTTCGTGGGTACGAGCCGCCAGTGCTACGTGTTCCTATTGCATCTTGTGCACGACATGTGCCCGCGACTTGTAGTAGAGAAAACCTACTTTGATTGACATAACCTGTCCATGCCTGTTCTTTCAACCGATGTGTGTTTTTCCAATAGATTAATAAATAAATAAATAACCTGAATTTGGACATTTCCATCTGAATTTGAATAGAAGAAGATTTGTTTATTCATTCATTCCTTATTGTATTATCATTACAATCCAGTTAATAATCGCAACAAATGAAAAATATTGAATTTATATCTATCATGATCCTCCAACACATTTCTCTATGAGTTTAACTTCAACAATAGCTGTACCACATTGTAATGCATATACATTTTTTATTTCAGTTTCCAATCGATGTAACAATATAAGTTAACTAAATTATCACGTGGTATCACAAGTTAACGATTGAGTAGCAGAAAACGATTTGGAATGTTGAGTAATTGAATAACCAGTGTCGGTTCATGCCCACGAAACAGGTGAAGTGCTGTACAGTAAAATGTACAGGCACTTCACCTGTTTTGTGGGTACGAGCCGCCAGTGTGAATAACTGAGTTTCCAGAACATTCTACATAGCAACAAACATTACAAGTTTTCTTTATTTGAAACATTTTCAACATTTCCTAACTTTCCAGAATATTTTGTGTCACTCAATGTCTGACTTGTGACAGCCAGAAATTGAAAATAAAACTTATAACAACACATGGAGTCGAACCAAGTGAGTTCACTAGCCACCACGCCTTATCAGTGGTTCCGGAAGCCTCTTATCAGCTGACCACAATAATTATTGTCGTCTACAGTAATTTCTCCACTGTGGAAGCGAAATAATAAAACTCATAAGGGAACGGTACTCTTATCGTAAGTGGAGTAATGACGTATTACGGCGTTACAGGCAGGACCAATGATAAAAAATGAGTTTCTTGGAGTTGGTGTATGACTGATTGGTTGTGACAGTAGAGTAGAGACGTAAAAACGTGTAGTTAAGGCATTGAGTATAAATATAAGATATTGAGACTTATGTATGACTTATATTCATACCACTGGCGGCTCGTGCCCACGAAACAGGTGAAGTGCCCGTATCTTCTACTGTACAGCACTTCACGTTTTTCGTGGGTACGAGCCGCCAGTGATTCACACTGCCTTCATAGTAAAGGGTAACGGTGGAGTAGGACAAAACGCAGACTAGAAGAAAACGTGAAGTTATAGTCTGTCCAAGCAAAGAAGACACTCTGACAAGATTGGAAAATGACTCCAGCTCGATCAATATTGGTTGAAAAATTTTTAATTTGGACTCAAATTGTAGGAAACATTCTGATCTATAATTTGTGACCAAATTTATAATTTTTGAACCAATATTGATCGAGCTGGAGTCATTTTCTCATCTTGCCAGAATGTCTTCTTTGCTCGGACGACTATACTAGCAATATGTTTTAAACTATGATAAAACATTAGTTTCTTGGAGTTTGTGTATAACTGATTGGATGTGATAGAGTAACGGTTAAATGGGACAAAAGTTAGAATGGAAGAAACCATAGAAAATAATAGAGGAAAAAATTCAAGTGATTCTCCAGATTTATTAAAAATCGTGTTCAACGAAGTAAACTCAGTGATCGTCAGAGTAAACTCTAGAGATCGATAATGGTGTAGCAATCGAAACTGGTATCTCGATTTTTAATTAATCTGTGGTTTAACAATATCTTGTCTTTTCATTTAGTATGGATAACTACCACAATATCACCTTCACTACACGAGCAGGTAATTCCCCAAAAGTAGGGAGATTTCATAGATTTTAGAATAAATTTGTGATTGAATATGACTTAATTTCTCCTTACAACGGTTGGTTCTGATTTCAAAAAGGTGCACATGACATGCTAATTGTTTTTTCGAATAAATTCGGAATTGATTTTTTAATGGTGGTGAGGATGGAGGAGAGGAGCTGAGGAGTAGACGGAACCGCCTAAGAAGAAGAAGAAGAAGAAGAAGAAGAAGAAGAAGAAGAAGAAGAAGAAGAAGAAGAAGAAGAAGAAGAAGAAGAAGAAGAAGAAGAAGAAGAAGAAGAAGAAGAAGAAGAAGAAGAAGAAGAAGAAGAAGAAGAAGAAGATAAAGAAGAAGAAGAAGAGAAGTTTTTCAGGATAAGAAGTATAAGCTAAAATTGAAAAAAGAGAAATATTGAGATGGAGAGGAGGGAAGAAAATAAGAAGAAAAAGAAGAAAGAAAGAAGAAGAAGAAGAAGAAGAAGAAGAAGAAGAAGAAGAAGAAGAAGAAGAAGAAGAAGAAGAAGAAAGAAGAAGAAGAAGAAGAAGAAGAAGAAGAAGAAGAAGAAGAAGAAGAAGAAGAAGAAGAAGATCTCGTTTTTCAGAATAAGCTAAAATTGAAAAAAGAGAAAAGATGGAGAAGAAAGAGAGAAGAAGAAGAGAAGAAGAAGAAGAAGAAGAAGAAGAAGAAGAAGAAGAAGAAGAAGAGAAGAAGAAGAAGAAGAAGAAGAAGAAGAAGAAGAAGAATAAGCTAAAATTGAAGAAGAAAGATGGAGAAGAAGAGGAGGAAGAAAAAGAAGAAGAAGAAACGAAGGAGAAGAACAGAAGAAGAAGAAAAGAAAACAAGAAGATCTCGTTTTTCAGAATAAGAAGTATAAGCTAAAATTGAAAAAAGAGAAATATTGAGAAGGAGAGGAGGAAGAGGGAAAAAGAAAAAGGAAAATAAGAAAAAAATAGGAAGAAGAAGAAGAAGGAGAAGAAAGAGAGCGAGAAACAGAAACAGAAAACACAACTACAAAACGAAGAACATGACGTTTGAAAAAAGTGGAGCTTACAAAACCAACATAATAATAAGGTGAAGGCAGCACAAACATCCAAACATCGTTTCAGTTCATAGCCATTTATTGTAGGAGGTTGTCGTTTGAAGGGGGGGGTGAGGGGGGGGCAAGAGATAAGAGGCCAGTAGTTATAATAGTGTGGTGGCATGGCTCAGGTCACGTGGTATTACTGATAAGAAAGTTATAAGCTTGCTTTGGTCGACTGTTCCTAGAGACTAGGAAAATAGCTATTTACTCAACTCACGTTTGTTCAGCTTTTCAGCTTTTCAAACGTAACTCGCCAAAGGAAAACTCAACTAGATATAGTCTGTCCAAGCAAAGAAGACCCTCTGGCAAGATGAGAAAATGACTCCAGCTCGATCAATACTGGTTCAAAAATTATCAATTTTACTGTAGGAAACAATTTAATCTAATATTAAGACAACTTTTATAATTGTTGAACAAATATTGACCAAGCTGGAGTCATTTCCCCATCTTGCCAGAGGGTCTTCTTTGCTTGGACAGACTATAGATAATTGACACTAGAATAGTAGACACTGAATGAAATCGTAACTAAATTTCAATATTGAACAAAGATGTATTACTGTACAGTGTTTTAGGAGGAATGTGCAATACCTCGCGGTCTGATTCCTTATATTAAGTAGAGGAAAAATTTCATTGGACAATGCTCCAAAAATGTTAAAATTCTAAATTACCGAGATAACAATGGCGGAAAATTGACATTATTCAAAACAATAATAGTTTTCTAATTTTTAGAGGCTCTGCTTAGTTTTAAGGATTTCTTCTAAGATAATCAAATCAAAATAAAAAATCAAATTTATTTCCCATTCACAAAATAATTCATACATTTTATGCAATCGTATATTGGTAAGTCGAATTTATATAGGATTATAAGATTATATGCTACAAGAAAAGTAGCTTAATGTATTATAATGAAATTTTTTTTGTACTTTCTCATAATTGAGTTTTGAACCATCAATTATTTGAATGACTCGAATGCTATTGAACAATGTAGCCTATATAAAAAATAACTGATTCTATTATTAGAAATAAATATCTGTCAAGGAAAATAATTCCAATCAAACAATGGATCTGATTATTCACGTCATTGCAATTATGGATTTTAATAACAATTCAAATCGATCAACATCTCTTTTTTCAAATATTTATCTCTTATCTCAATTTTCCCTTGATATATCCCTTTCTCCCACTTACTGTTTCTCTCTCACTCCCTCTCTTACCATTTTGTTACCTCCTCTCACTGCTTCCCGCTGTAATAATTCTCTCTCTGTCTATGCATCTCTCTCTCTCTCCCTCTTCTACCTATCTCTCTATCTCTATCTTAAAAAATATTTCATAGACAAATACGCTCTCTTCTTGTTGGATTTCAAGCAAGAAGTTTAGAAGGAAAATTTTACAAATTCTATTCTCTTATTCCAAGCTATATTGTATCATTGTTCAGCAAGATAATGCTTAAACAGCATAATTCAATCAATCCATTGATGCCAAACTATATGCTAGTCAATATTGGCACTAATATGACTATTGAAGCTTTGATGATCACTTGCTAGTTAATAAGTACTCTCTTGTTGATGAGTACAGTAGAAGTCCGAGTATCCGAGTATCCGAGCTAAACGGGACCGGGACCAGTTCGGATAACTAAAAACTCGGTTAACAGGAGGATGAAGGGAAGAGGTTTAAATTAATAATAGATTGCATTGAATCTGTACATTACAATTTATTAATACAGTAAAATTAATTTGTAATACAGTACAGTAAAATGATATGCATTACTCACAATTACTTTTGTGATTGTAATTTGTTTACAATTGTAGTTCTTTATCGGAAATATGGTCCAAATCTTGTTAAAAAATTTTGTTAGGCTATGCTCTTGAAAATTAGTTTGGTTAACCCGGTGGCTCGGATAATCGGAACTCGGATAACCGGACTTCTACTGTACTCAATTTTTGGGAGTTCTATTGATATTAAAAATCTAATTTTTTATCAATTCAATAGTAGACTCAAAAAGTAATGACTACCAAATGATATTGTAATTATATCCTCTCTGGTAAAACGCCTATTATTGGATCTAAAAAACGCATATATATTCCAAAAAATTCAAGTAATTCGAATATGAATAATACTGTATATTTCGAATGAGCCAGGAATCATAAACCTGATTGAAGATTTCAAAATTCAATTTGCAATTTGAAGAGTGAATTGTGTTTTGAAGACTTTCTTGATAAACAATGATTCTTCATATTTTTCATTTTTCTGGTAATGCCATTAATTGCCGTGAAATGTCCTAATATCCATCTTTCTTGAATTGAGTATGATATACAGCATACGTAGGTGGGCCATCAATCAAAATACTATAGCATTCAAATGAAAAAGAATTTCGGATTGTTGCTCAATGATTACAAAATAATACAATAAAAAAATTCATTTAATGGCTTTTAATGGTGAGAAGACCCTAACGGGTAGTTCCACCTCGCCAATGTGTACTTGGCCAAATACTGGTCACCCATCCAAGAGCAATTCACAGTGTTTGTGACTTAGCATCACGTTTACCGATAGATCACCCTCACCAAGAAACCAATTGCCAGTACAATACAATAATTATTATGGAAAGATACTATGCCATTTGAAAACGGGAGGAATTAGTTGTATTTCAATAGATTTCAAACTAAATCCACCCCAAATTACAATGATTTACCACTAAAAAACTAGAATTTCAACAGGGTAAGCATCCGAGTTCACCACTTACTGATAACGAATTATTCGAAAACCTAATTAACTTTAATTGTCTATTGACACTAGCAATTATTACGAGAATAAATTTCATTTGAAAATTCTTGGCTCACTGGCTTCAAAAGGCCACTGAGCAGCTGTGACCTCTCCAAGTCCAAAATGCTGCACTCTGATTGGCTGGCACGGTTTCTTTCAACAATTCACAGACGTCATCGACCAATAAACGATGAGCTTTCATTCTATTTTTGGGACTGTTTGAATTAATATTGAGAACAAAACCTTTGTGTCAGAAGATTTATTTTTTCGGATGATGTGTTGTTTGAATTCGTATAGTGGTAATTAATGGGAGCTTTCCAATACATAACATTTGACCCCAACTATAGTCTGTCCAAGCAAAGAAGAGATTCTGGCAAGATGGGGAAATGACTATAGCTCGGTCAATATTTGTTCAAAAATTAGAAATTTGATTTCAAATTGTATATCAGAATGTTTTCTACAATTTGAAACCAAATTTATAATTTTCGAACGAATATTGACCGAGCTGGAGGCATTTTCCCATTTTGCCAGAATGTCTTCTTTGCTTGGACAGAATATTAGTTGGGTATAAATCATTGGATATAATGTGGGGGAAATTAATAGAAAAAATTATTAATAAATGAGGATTATTAGTCCAATAATGAGGAAAGTCTCATCTAATTGGGATATAGGACGTGGTTGTTATTCGCCTAAAATTTAATTATAAATATATTTGGGAGAAAATTTCGTTTTATATGATCAGTATGTAGAGAGGAACACAGTGGAAAAGGGTAGGCCTATATTATGATATCAAATTATTATAATTATTGTAAAGATCTACATCCACTGCCTGTTCGTACTGACAACACTGGCGGCTCGTACCCACGAAACAGGTGAAGTGCTGTACGGTAAAAGATACGGGCACTTCACCTCTTTCGTGGGTACGAGCCGCCAGTGACTGACCGTTTGATCGTTCACAGCTGATCGATCTACGATCGGCCTGCCGATTTGCACATATTTTGGACTGCAGTTTTCCCATCCGCTCACAGTTTTTAACTGTCATGGTCCGAACTGACAGTGGATATGGTATGTGAAACTTAACTTATCTCATTATTAGATTATATCTTTATAAGTTTTCATAAAATATCTAAATGAACTGATGACACATAAAACGAGACATATCTAATGCTTATCTTATGAAAATAATTTGAAACAACCGAACAGACTGTGTCATCAAGGTTCATTACTTATCAAATAATACAATTATTTGAAAATTAAGAAGATAACTCATTAGTTCATCAAGTTTATCATTGAATAACTGTGGTTAATATACAGTTTTACCTACAAAAAATACTTTTTTTTCATGAATGGTCGAATTAAGTTGATTATATCAGCAGAAAAAATGCATCTTCATATTGCAATATAGAAAATTCTTTGCAATCTTGCAATAAAGGCTAACTGATTCTTTACAATATAACAGTAAAGAGATACTATTTTATAGGTTTATAGTTGAAGTATTATATATTGTCATTATAAGTTTGAACATTCTATAACAAGTCATAACTAATTCTAAAAGCTTGATGATTGGAGCTTCAAATATTTCAATTATTTATTTATTAATTCAATGTCAAACACACTTTGTATTTCCAACACTATTTTAGTTTGAAGGTAGTCAGAAATTTTAGTTTATTTCCAAATTTCTGTTTCAGCCGAAGGTTTCTCAATCAAAGAAATGATCCAAAAGTGATAATAATTATTGGAAAATTTTGATGGGTTCATCCGAAAACACAGAACAGTTCCAAACAAGTTAAAATGTCAAACACCTACTAGAAGTAACCCCTTATGTTTTGAGCTATGATTTATAATTCGTTATTTACTAAATTGCTGATAATATAGTCTATGTGAGATACTGGATTCTTGGGTGATCAGATAAACCACTGAACCCTAGAGGTCATTTCGTGAAAAAAATAAGATAAGATTTCAAAACGATTTCTCTCACCCTTCTGAAGAAAGAGGGAAAAGGGAGAAGAGGAAGAAGACGAAGAAGAAGAAGAAGAAGAAGAAGAAGAAGAAGAAGAAGAAGAAGAAGAAGAAGAAGGAGAAGAAGAAAATGAAGTGAGAGAACATCATCAATTATGTATCCCCTGCACCCTTCTAAGCAGGACAGTTATGACCTGCGTGAGTTTTTTTCACACCCCTAAATCTTGTTAGTAATGGTTTTGGACATTTTCAAAATAAAGAAAACATAACTGGTGTGTATTAATAGTTTTAGAGAATGAAAACACTGCAAAGTGAATGAATTTCAAAGGATGGATTGAGGGAAAATAGTGGAACAGAGGTACATTATTCCATTGCGAAGATCTTAAGAGGGTTCCTCAACAAATTAATTTTCATCAAATAAATTGATAAATCAATATCGGAATAAAATTTATTTGTTTATTTAACATTGGATAAATACACTCCAATAGTATTGATTAGGAGTAGATTCCATGAAATCCAATATTGAATTTAACTGCTGTATAGCGCCCTTTACACGGGGATTATAGTGTCGGCCTGTTAAATATCTGTAGCCAATCACAGCCTTTGTCTTGTCATTGAATCAAACAACAACAGTTGTGATTGACTATTGATATTCAAATGGCCGACACTACAATCCCCGTGTGCAGGGCGCTTAAGAAATACACGTCACGAAGCTGAATAAGGACTAATTTTTTGGATTACGTTAGATTTATAGTCTATCACGTTTATAACCTTGTTATGAGTTATCGATTTATAATATCACAAATTTATTAATAATAGCAAATAATTATCTTAGTAGTTTCAGAATACGTTGTCTTTCAAAATAATAGTTGTACGAGTATATATAGTACGAGTAATATATATAATACTATATAATATATATAATATAATAATAGTAATAGTTGTCTTTCAAATAAAAGACAAGTTGTAGACAATTTCATATAGTCACACTCCTATGTTTCCTCTTTTGTCTAGGACTATCATAATGCTAAAATATAAAAATCAAAATAATATTTATTTCAACAAATGAAAATACTAAAACGGTACTATGATTTTGATTTTTATCCACCTGTTTCACTGTTACTTCTTATTTTTATCAATTTTTTTAGTGTTACTTCTTATTTTAATCAATTTTTCAGTGTTACTTCTTCAAAATTGTTTTCCAAAATCGAATATATGTTGAGAAAAATTAGAATAGGAAGAAAGTGTAATGGAGGATAAGAGCTTTCAAGATAAAAATCTTTTCAAATGAAAGTGAGAATAAGAATGAATCTCTTGAAAGAATAAGAGAAGATCAAGAATGAGCACTAATTAGAAAGAAATATTTATTACAGAAATAAATTCAAGATGAATTTAGTTGGTGTTGGCAGGGAGAGGCGGTTTCGACCGCTTTGTCCTTGAGCTGAAAGTTAAAGGTTACCAGTCAAGTTCATTATTTTTTTAATTAATTACATTAAAGAAAAGTGATGAATTAATGGTTATTATTAATGGTTGCATTATTGTTTGAAGGTGGCAGTGATCCAATACCAAGATTCATTATTTTAGTTTTTTCTATTTGAAGCATTTTAATAGGAGCGTTACAATATTATAATGGTGTTGTCCATCCATTCTTTTTTCCACTTTCAAATTCAAACTTAATACTTGTGGGACAACAGGTTGAAACTAGTTACTACTAAGTAAGTGAAGTTTATTTCCACTTAAAGTGATTTTTATTAAGTTTGGATATTATAATGTAGGCTACACGTATCAGGTCACAAGAACATGTTAAAAATATTTTATAAAACTGTAATTATAATTTGGAGCTCAGATTACAAATTCGATTCCATACAAATTTTAATACATGTTATGAAAATGGTAATTTCCAACAATAAATTGAGAAAAAATATTCTGTTTCAATCAACCATACTTTGAGATTTAGGCCTAGGTATTTTTCATTTATTTATTGACATGATTACACAAATCATAACATTATTATTAACTAGGATAAAAAAAATAGGCTGGATTAGTCTACAAACTTTGATAACATTGCAACTCTATTGTAATTAGCTTCAATTTATATTTTTTATTATTACTAACTTAAGTTATTATTACTATAACTGAAGTTATACCATAGAGAAAAAACATTTCAATCTTCAATTTTTAAATTTTCTACATGTTTAATGAAGAATGGGTATCGACAGTTAAAACATCGATGTTTTTCTCACATCGATAAGGGAAAAACATCGAACGTTAATCATCGATAGGAAAAAATCGATATTTGACATTGAAATATCGATGTTTGTATCAATCCCATTCCTAATCAATACCTATTAAGACTCAAATCTAGGAACTTTTGTTATTCTCCAGAGAAGCTACAGAAAAGCTACAGCGACTGAAGAAGATCTATATTATAGTTATCTATAATCTCAACACATTAGCAGCACAAGTCCTAGGGGAGAACTGTGAATTCTTCATAACTCGTTAAAAGCAATAATATTCTCCAACAGGACAACCTATGAGTGTGATCTGCCGCATGTGTCTTGTAGTAAACAAGAGAAAGAGACGAAGAAGATGAAGAAGAAGAAGAAGAAGAAGAAGGAGGAGAAGAAGAAGAAAGAAAAGGAAAAGGAGTTGATGATGGAGAAGCAGAGAAAGACAGAAATAGAGAAAGAAGATAAAAAGAAAGAGATTATGTTGAAGAAGCAGAGAATGGAAGGAAAAGAGAAAGAAGGAGGAGGAGATGATGATGGAGGAGTAGAGAAAGGAAGAATGAGGAAAGAAAGAAAAAGAAGGAGAAGTAGATGATGATGCAGAAGCAAAGAAAGGAAGAATGAGGAAAGAAAGAAAAAGAAGGAGAAGGAGATGATGATGCAGAAGCAAAGAAAGGAATAAAAGGAGAGAAGAAGAAGAAGAAGAAGAAGAAGAAGAAGAAGAAGAAGAAGAAGAAGAAGAAGAAGAAGAAGAAGAAGAAGAAGAAGAAGAAGAAGAAAAATGAAGAAGAAATACAACAAGAAAAGAAAATGAAAGTACAATAACGATGATGATGATGAAGATGGTAAAGCAGAGGAAGAAAGGAAAAGGAGATGGATATGATGATGTAAAAGCATAAAAGGAACAGAAGGAGAAGGAGAATAAGAAAAAAAGGAGGAGGATTGGAAAAATATGAAAAAGAAAAGAAAAACAAAGCAGAAAATCTAGAATTGAATCCAGAACACCAGACATACAGCAATAATTCAATAGCATACCAGACATCGGTCGGTATAATATTGTCTGGTCGATCAAAGAAGACATTCTGGCAAGATGAGAAAATGACTCCAGCTCGGTCAATATTGATTCAAAAATTATAAATTTGGTCTCAAATTGTAGAGCAGAATGTTTTCTACAATTTGAGATCAAATTTACAATCAATGAACCAATATTGATTGAGCTACAGTAATTTTCTCATCTTGCCAGAATGTCTTCTCTCCTCGAGCTGGATATACTAATGTTACTTGGGGCAGACTCTCTTTCCATAGCCTTCTGGGATTTGTGTTAGGGGGTGGGGTGACGCCCCTCGGTTCCTTTGGGCCTCGTTATTTAGGTCGCTGATGTATTGCAATGACACGCGTCCTGAACATCACAAAAAGCGACTGAAAAAATAATAATAGTTCCAACATTTAACGCCTTTCGGTTGGGATCTTGAACGTGAACGCCTCTTTGAAATTTGTTGTTTATTCTATGAATTGCTCGTTTATTGGGTGGCTTGTTGGGGTAAGTGATAACGCGCCGGTCTGATAAACAAGAGGACCCGAATTCGATTCATGACCGGAGAACTATTCTTTGACCACAGCAGAATCACAATAGATATAGCCTGTACAAGCAAAGAAGACCCTCTGACAAGGTGGGAAAATGACTCCAGCTTGGTCAATATTCGTTCAAGAACTATAAATGTGATTTCAATATTAGATCACATTGTTTCCTACAATTTGAAATTAAATTGATAATTTTTGAACCAATATTGAGTCACTTTCCCATCTTGCCAGACGGTCTTCTTTGCTTGGACAGATTATACAGCTACATAACCTCATCTTACGGAGGAAACTGTAAGCTGTCGGTCCATATTAAAAGTAGTACTACCTTAAAAGTAGTCATCATCATCTGGCACCACAATCATCATCATCATCATCAATCCTCTCATTACCCTTGTTACAACCTTACCCGGTTGGTTAAGTGTAAGACAGGACTTAGTCCTAACTTCGCCGTTTCATGGCTAGTAACGGAGTAGTCTTATTTTAGTAGTTATATTAAAAAGTTGTATTTGCTATACTTGAATAAAGTTATTCTATCTATCTATCTACCCTTGCACGAGTCTAAGATGTCATGTCGTAATCACTCACAGAAAACAAACAGAACAAACAAATTTTGTTTGCAAACTATTCATTATAAGTTCTTATTAGGTACTAAAAAAAATATTCGTATGGCTTTTAATGGTTAAACCATTTAAGGTACGATTTGGTTTGTCCGTAACGTAACGACCGTCAGCCGCAATGTACGCATCCGACTGCGGCTGAACCATTTTCGTTTGCATGAATCAGTCGCATTGACCTGCCATCATGATATCGAGATATACTAGTAAGAAAGTTAAATCACTCCATTTCAATACTATTTGAATAAAAATTTCATTAAATTTAATAAAAATATCCCTTATGATTATCGATATTTCCCTTCTGTTCATCTCAATAATAACTTACTACATCTTCTACAAGATATTTGAGGTTAGAATCAACTGCGACTGGTCGGATGACTGCTTCTCGTGGAGTACGGTCGTCATCGAATGGTAGTGGTCGTCAGTGATACGCATGAACGAAATCGGTCCTATGATTTAGCACAGAAGCAGTCCGCCATCTTTTTACGCAACGACAGACGGTCGTTATGTTCCGCACAAACGAAAACCCAGCTTAAAACGTACCATACGGGAAGATTCCACCTGTCTACTTGGCCAAATACTGGTCACCCATCCTAGAGCAGTCCACAGTGATGTTCTCTGGTGAAAATTCGTGATTCTTAGTTCGAACACATCAAATATTTTGAAGATGTTTGAAAACCAGGCATCAGGGCTCTCATATATTTGTTAAAACTGTCTCCAGTACAGAAATGAATTCTTTTTCAAAAAGCAAAACAAGTGCATAGGACTCATGAAGTCAGGTGCATCTACAAGTGCAATAAAATGCACTCCAGAGTGCAAGCTGCATCTTTCAAGAGTTCAATGACGTCACTTCAATGAGGCCACATCCAACCATAACTCTATAGATATCAACTTGTATAATATATATGTTTCTAGTTCTATGCATTCAACCTGCTGCACCAAAGTGCATTAAAGCGTTGCACTTCCGTATTGCAGTGCGTGATGTTTTTGCATCCCAACTGCATTCAATTATTGGCCGAATGCATTTCTAAAGTGCATTTGTGACCTCGCCCCGGTATTGAAGGAGAGTGTTTAGTTATAGTCTGTCCAAGCAAAGAAGACCCTCTGGCAGGATGAAAATGACTACAGCTCGGCCAATATTGCTTAAAAAAATATTGATTTGGTCTCAAATTGTAGATCAGAATGTTTTCTACAATTTGAGATCAAATTGATAATTTTTGAACCAATATTGACCGAGCTGTAGTCATTTTCTTATCTTGCCAGAGGGTCTTCTTTGCTTGGACAGACTATAGCTTGTGAGACAAAAGAAAACAAGTGCTTGGAAGATGGGGAAAGAGAGAAGAAGAATAATGAAAGAGAGGAAGGACAACAAATAAGAAGGCGAAGAAGGAAGTAGAGGAACGAGGAGGAGGTGGAGGAGGAAGAAGAAGAAGAAGAAGAAGAAGAAGAAGAAGAAGAAGAAGAAGAAGAAGAAGAAGAAGAAGAAGAAGAAGAAGAAGAAGAAGAAGAAGAAGAAGAAGAAGAAGAAGAAGAAGAAGAAGAAGAAGAAGAAGAAGAAGAAGAAGAAGAAGAAGAAGAAGAAGAAGAAGAAGAAGAAGAAGAAGAAGAAGAAGAAGAAGAAGAAGAAGAAGAAGAAGAAGAAGTGAGAAAACATCAGCAATTATGTATCACAGATCGACAGATGATGATGGAGGAGTAGAAAAAGGAAGAATGAGAAAAGAAAGAAAAAGAATAAGAAACAGGTAGTAGAAACAATAGAAATTGTCGTATTTTTCACAGAGAGTGTAACCTGAAAGTCACGGATATAGACCCATAATGCGAAGAGAGTTTATGATGCTGGGAAAAATAATTATTACTTACAGCAAAAAGTACATTATGACAAACGCACCTGATTTCTTAAGGAGTTCATTGATTCTGGAGAGGTCGTGTCCGCGTGTGAGTAGAGAATAGGTTGATGGTAAAGAAAAAGTAAATGAACAAGAAGAAGGAAGGTGAAGAAAGAGGAGAAGAGAAAGAAGAAGAGAATAGAAACAAGTAGAAGAATAATATCGCAAGACGGCACTGTGTTCGAATTTCTTGTATTCTTTACTCCCGTTTACCTCATTCCACAAATTCTACATCAAATCATATGAAATCCGAAAAATCAAGACGAGTTTATTTATAAATAAAAGCTTTATAATAGAAAGGATTATAATTTTACATGCTTTGTTGAGCAATGAGGAAATAAAGTAGTTTGAATTGAATTTGAAATGGAACCACTGGCGGCTCGTCCCCATGAAACAGGTGAAGTGTTGTACAGTAAAAGATACGGGCACTTCACTTGTTTCGTGGGCACGAGCCGCCATTATGGAACTTGTTCTATTTCAGTCACCCTCAATATCAAGTAAGTTCAAAATAAGCTACCAACAATATATCTTTTCATAATCAATCATAAATTTGTTAAACACTTGTTACAACCGAGAATATGCCTGCTTTTGTAAGCAAAATGGGCGATCTACGATGAAGCTCTGTGATTGGACGAAACCACTCCCTCCCACTTTCAACACCTGTTGAAGCCGGCCAATAGGAATCGAGCATTGAAAACTGTTCCAGCCTACTTGCTTACCTATTCCACCAATAGAAAGTGATTATGTTAGCCTACTATTCTCCTATTATTTTTATCAGCAGATCTGTTGAATTCACTCTCAAAATAAATTATTGTTGTGAATTATGTGGTCAGCTTTATTACTGTGGAAATTATGTGTCAGCTATAGTTGCAAATACCGCATTAATGTCTTACAAACCAGGCCTAAATTATGAAACGTCGATGGTATCATTGAAACTAATATTTGATCGAGTAGATCAAGAATATAATTCTGAGCTTGAATATTATGGAAGAGACTCGTGAATGTCCTTTCCATAAAACTAATACAAAATCTATCCGTCCCTCCCACATTGGAGGCTCGTGACCACGAAACAGGTGAAGTGCCCTTATCTTTTACAGCACTTCACCTGTTTCGTGGGCTCGAGCCTACGTTTTTTGGTAGTGTTTTCCCATAAAATGGAAACAAAAATCAATATTTTCGATTGTAAAATTGATATGTCCTTCCTATAAAATTATTGAAATATCAATCAATATAATTTCTGTTCAAATTTATAACATATACTGTATTCCGATTACTTGATTTTGATGAAAAATTGAATTTTCCACTTATATTTATTGGCTTAACAGAAAATCATTTCTTTTGAAAGATATTTGAAATTTTCTGGCCGATAATTATCCAATCTCAATTTGACTCAACTAACTTTTGGTTGGTTAACTAGGAATTTTTTTTATATATAGGCTAGTTGAAATTCCCTGGCCGATTATCTGCTCCAATCTCAATTTAGACCAGCTTGAGTTCATCACATTTTTGAAAACACTTTCAAATGGATCTTTGAAAACATTATTTTTTAAAGGCAAAACTGTTAATTTCCAAAGCCAGAGCCACCCCCAGCACACGTCCAACGTTTCAACCACAAGTTTTTTCTTGACGACCCTCAAAGTCTCTGGTGTTGAATAAACAGTGTACAAACACATGAAACTGTCATCTGGTCCTTGAAAGCCCTTCGAGTTTCATTTCAAAAAGGGCAAGAGCACTTTGAAAAGGATCTTGTACCCTATAACTATATAGGGATCTTGTAACCTACTATACTCCGTCCAAGCAAAGAAGACCCTCTGGCAAGATGAGAAAATGACTCCACCTCGTTCAATATTGGTTCAAAAAATATTGATTTGGTCTCAAATTGTAGATCATAATATTTCCTACGATTGAGACCAAATCAATAATTTTTGAACCAATATTGACCGAGCTGTAGTCGTTTTCTCATCTTGCCAGAGGGTCTTCTTTGCTTGGTCAGACTATAGCTTGTTTAGTATGATAGCGCCCAGCATAGGGGTTGTGACCACGTGCCCAAATATAAATATACAAACCAATTTAAGGACTTATTACCGAATATATACAGAATATAAAGAGAATACAGGTATAGAGACTTTGTTATTTTATTGTAGAGATCAAACATCCTCCTTTTTGGTGGAAGGATGTTACAAGGTTTTCTCGTAGAGGATATCCCGTTTTTTGTAGTGTTTTTCGCCTTTCTTATTTTCTAAGGTGAGGTAGACTTGTGACTTGTTTGTTTTTTGCCTAAATGCGGATGGAGGTGTTTGCAAAACGTGCGATTGGATAGGGGAGGAATAAGGAAGGAAAGTACAGGAATAAAGGAGGGGGAAGGAATAAGGAAAGGAGAGGAATGGAAGGAAAAGAAAAGGAATAAGAGAGAAAAGGAATAAGGAAGAAGGAATAAGGAAAAGGAATAGGAACAGGAATGAGGAAGGACAGGAATGAGGAAGGACAGGAATGAGGAATGAAAAGGAATAAGGAAGGAAAATGTATAAGAAAACGAATGGAATAAAATTAGACAAGAAGGATAATGTGGAAATTAAGAGAAGAAAGGTTCAAACTAAATCAAAATTACAGAAGAATCTTCAAATAAAAAGATGCAAGGTGTAGAAGGCCAAATTAATTAAGAAAATCAACCCAGAAAGGTATATTTGAAATTATACAGGAAAATTTGTATACATTTTATTGATATTTTGAAAAATTTTGTACATGAATTAGTCCTTTGAGTAAAGCTAGTTGTTATATATGAGAGGGATTTTGACATGGAATCTCATTCATATAAAAACTATCTATTTATCTATTATTCTTCAGCGTATGCTTTTAATAGTGGGGAGACCCAAACGTTTGTTCCACTTCGCAATACTATAACCAGAACTTTAAAAACGATCTTTTAATAAACTATTTAACTATTCTGAATAATTGATCTTGAGAATTATCAGAATCCTTCATTCTATAATTCTCTCACCTAAAGGCTACAGAGATAATTATGTTATAATAAACAGTATACTATATGATTGAATCATTTATTGGAATTTTAAGAAGGTATTATGTAATTGAAAGTCTCAAGAACCGGGCTTGAAACCCATGAAAAAGCTTCAAGTCTTTTGTTTCTCAAAGTTTTACATTACATTACTACAAGTCGCGGGCACAAGATGCAATAGAAATAAATCATGTAGAAGGTGGTCTCACACTTCTAACCTCCAATTCTTCAGTGTAGACAAGGTGTTTGTGGAACACGAAAGGCCTCCACTCCAGAAAGGTAATCTAACAGTTTCTTTCTGTAAAAATTGTGACTGCACTTGTCGGTAATGTTACTCCAGTGAATAGAAACACGTAGTTGTATGGAGCAACTCAAATAAAAAAATCAGCTGACCAGTGTTCGTTGCTCTATACAACTCCGTGTTTCTATTGCATTTTGTGCCCGTGTTTTGTAGTAATGGAAGTCTATCTTCTTATCGCAATCAATATTATTCTACAGGTTAATGACATCCGTGTACAAATGCTCATTCAGAGTATTACGTTCATTTGCTAATAAAAATACTTGATAATCAAGCCACCAATACTAACTTGTTACGTTACTGATAACAGATATCTTAGTCCCAGTTAAATGCTTGTTTGGAAAACAGTTAAAATCTGGTGCTCGTACGGTTACATGTGATTTTGTGGGTCGATTTTAACTGTGATTAGTTTAACTTTGGTTAAAATTTGATGGTGATTCTCAGGAGTTATTGTGGATAGTGAGATAGTCATGGATTGAGTTTAATGCCCGGTTTTTCCAAGCACTCTCAAAGTTGAGGGACACTCAAATTTTGATGAACAGCTGACATTTTCTATGATAAGTTTAGGAAATGTAGTAAACTTGAGGTTCCCTCAAATTTGAGTGTACTTGGAAAAACCGGGCATAAATGTTTCCTTTATCTTAGGGCTACTTTACTACTGTTTTAAATTCATGTCAATCATAGTATCCTTTTTCAGATTGAGTTTAAATTTTAGGGAATGAATAGCTGACGCCAAAAAGTTAGGCGGTTTCGTCAGTCTCTTGTACGTGATGTAACCTACTTACAGCTAATGTAAAGCATCTATTGTCTCTTTTGATTGCAAAAAACATTATTTAGAAAAAGCTAACTGTAAACTACAATTGGCAATATCAGCTGTTCGAGCGAAAAAGGAGCAGACGACTTTTTGACATCAGGTTCTTCATACTGAATGGGGTTTGTTTATTGGTCGATTTATAATAATGATATCACAACCTATATTCCATTCACGATGACTTGAGACGAGATAAACAAAAGCTATGCATGTGAGTGTGTGCGACTGGAGTGGCTTCGTTTTAGCCACGTCATAAACAAGTCACAGCAATGCTGAAATCCCGAATTTTGTTGTAGGCAATTCAGAATAACTATCTTCAAGTAATCTTTTTTATAGATACACATTGAGAAATTGCTTGTTTTGGTTGTCTCTCGACTGCATGATTCTAAAATGAACAAACAATTATAGTAAAAGTTTTTGTGTCAATGCTTTGGTTACAGTCCCGACAGCAAAATTCGGGATTTCGGAATTGCTGTGACTTGTTTATGTCGTGGCTAAAACGAAGCCACTCCAGTCGCACACAAACACATGCAGAGCTTTTGTTTATCTCGTCTCAAGCCATCGTGAATGGACTATAGTAAAAAATAGATAGAAATGCCACATTCAAATTGTATTGTATGCAGTTTATTGAGTAGTTAAGTGATTCGAATTGGATTTAAGTTTTGAAGTACGGTACTCATTCGGTAATATGTATCTGTTTGGTTGGTCAGCTATAAAAGGTGTGATCAAAAGCTTTAGTCAAAATTTGTTGGAAATACTCAACATGTATTGTGAACTATTACTTATAGTCCATTCACGATGGCTTGAGACGAGATAAACAAAGCTCTGCGTGTGAGCCTAGGGTGGCTTCGTTATAGCCAAGACATAAACAACTCACAGCAATGCCGAAATCCCGAATTTTGTTGTCGGGACTGTAACCAAAGCATTGGCACAAAAACTTTTACAATAATTGTTTGTTCATTTTAGGTTCATGCAGTCGAGAGACAACCGAAACAAGCAATTGCCCAATGTGAATCTATAAAAGAGATTACTTAAAGATACTTATTCTGAATTGCCTACAGGAAAATTCGGGGTGATATAAAGTCAATAAGTTAAGCGTCTTCGTCTGCATCTTGTGCGCTCCAACAGCTGATGTTGTCAATTACAGTTGTCATTTTTTAGTTCACTAGATGTTGTTTTTGTAATCAGAAGAGACAATAATTGATTACACCAGCTGTTAGTAAGTTACGTCACGTACAAGAGGCAGATGGAACCGCTTATTACTTTTTGTCGACAGTAAAAAAGTGTAAAATGAAAAAGTGTTCATTCTAAAAAAAAGCAACATGTTACAATCACTTGAAAATATATAAACAATAATTTCATAGAATAACACTCCCCACCTAGAAACTAGTCAGTTAAATTAATCGAAGAACTAATTAAAGTTTCAAACAACGACTAGTAATCTCTAGATTCTAATGAATTCATGGATGATTGGTCAAAATATCTGGCAGAAAAACGATTAGAAGAGAACATTTTTAATTTATTCCTGTGTTGTGTGTTTAAATTCCAATAAAATGGTTTATAATAAATGTATTCAAGTCCATTATAAGAGGAGTAATGGGCAATAGGGGGTTTGTCCACGACAAGGTATAATTATATTGAACATGAGTTTCAAATAGACTGAAAGAATAACTTTGTACCATCCTACGTGCACTTTTTGAAACACGTGATACTGCAATTCAATTTCAACTTCAAACAAGACAAGAGTATCAAGTAACAATGGACATTTCTTCACAATTGGTTCGGTTTGTTCCACATTCTACTTTTCTAACTATGAAAACTGGGTAATGGGCGACTATATAGCTGACCATAACTAACTATATATACCTAGAGTCTGTCCAAGCAAAGGAGACATTCAGGCAAGATGGGAAAATTACTCCAGCTCGGTTAATATTGGCTCAAAAATTACAAATTTGATCTCAAATTTTTGATTAGAATGTTCTCTACAATTTGAAACCTGATTTATTATTCTTGAATCAATATTGATCGAGCTAGAGTCATTTTCACATTGTGCCAAAATGTCTTCTTTGCTTGGACAGACTGTACTGATGACCTTCAATTGTCACATGGCGTTGTAGAAGTGAAAATATATATAGTAAATTTTGTTTAGTTTTTATATCTATGTGTTTTATTGACTGAAAATAATGTATTTGCTATGAGTAATACTTGCTTTTCGTGTGGTCTGTGCTTCTGATTCATCATTTCTATCACAGTAATTTTTATTGTTCGAATCTATTTATTATTGCATAATAAAGTTTCAGTTTATGTTGGAAGAATTCTTAATTTATTCAAATATCATACATTATGAGAAATGTTTGTTATGAAATCTGTACCTAGCTGCTTAGAGCCAGTTATTATTCATGGAACGTATTTTCGTCTCTTTTACTCTTTTCATAAAATAATGGAAACAAATTTAGAAAGAATCAAATAATAGAATGCTTTCTTTCACAACGCTCCCTTTATAACGTATGATAGCCTATCTACCCGCTCTCCTATCAATCATATTCATGGCTCATGAGTAGCCCCCTAACCACTGGCGGCTCGTGCCCACTAAATAGGTGAAGTGCTCGTATCTTTCACTATACAGCACTTCACCTGTTTCGTGGGCACGAGCCGCCAGTGCCCCTAACCAGTCAAGAATATAAATTTGTTTACAATGTTTTGGGAGAGCAATCTTTTCTTATTACCTTGCCCATTTAAACTGTAGGCTATCATTAATATAATAATATCGTGTTGGGTATATTGGGTAGAAGGTTTCGCAATCTATGTCATTGAGAACTGAACTTTAAAACTTAGGGCTGTTTAAAATAATTGAAAAATAAATGAAAATCAAACACCCTTTTAAAAAACTTTAAAATTATTAAAACACAGACATGTTTCTGCACATTAGGCCATTATCAATGTGGATAAAATAATAATTTTAAATTATAATAATTCAATAAATAATTTTAAAGTTTTTTAAAAGGGTGTTTGATTTTCATTTATTTTTCAATTATGTCATTGAGCTTCAAACATTATCAAGCAAAATGAAATTTGTAAATTGTATTAAAATCCTAATGTGAATATTGTCTTTCCCAGTGGTTTCATCACTTTAATACATCCAGACTAAGATTCAGACTATTTTAATTTTATAATTGAACTTTCTCCAGAATCTATTGATGGATTTACACTTGATTAGTGAAGCTAGTAAAATAAAAAAGTTATTGAAACTACCTAGCAGTCCATAGACAACTAGAACAAACAATGAAAGTTCAAGTTGAGTTTGAACATGAAAAGTTTGCTCTCGACAAAAAACGCCAATAACAACTTGGCAAAGTTGGACAAGAATTTTTAGCCAGAAAGTCTTCTTTTCGTATTTTTCCTGTAACTATAATAAATAATACATCAATATTACGATTTCTAACTATTTATTTTCAAATTCACAATATCCCATCTTTCGGAGGAGGGGTAAAGCCGTCGGTCCCGACTACCTAAAGATCAGTCGTCATCTCTCAATATTACCCTCACAAATGCTTAAAGCACATATGGGCATAATCCTTAGATTACGGTAATTCTCTGGTATTAGGGTATCATGGTATAGTCGGTCCAAGCAAAGAAGACCCTCTGGAAAGATGGGAGAATGACTCAAGCTCGGTCAATATTGGTTCAAAAATTATCAATTTGAACTCAAATTGTAGGAAACAATTTGATCTACTGTTGAGACCACATTTATAATCCTTGAGCAAATATTGACCAAGCTGGAATCATTTTCTCATCTTGCCAGAGGCTCTTCTTTGCTTGGACAGACTATGTTACCAAGCTTGAACAATGAAACCGACTCGAAAATTCTTTCAACTTATTAGGGCCTTTTAACCCTTAGTTTTAATGGAGAAACAAACTAATTGTTCGAGTTGAGTTCCATAGTTCAATATAATAAAGGACGTTTTTTTGCGATCCTATGCGTGCGAGAAACTGCACACTGATTCATATCCGTTGTTAAAGTTGACCTAAATAACTATTCCGAAACAGACAAAACAGATATTGTTGCTGCTAATGATTATTGATTACCAAACAAGTTTTAGTTTGAAGTTTAAGCGAGACTAACCAACAGAAATTGAATGAATTTTATAAATATTTCTTGGAAAATTCTGTTTTAGGGTACAGGAACCCTAATATTTTTCCTTAGATATTAACCCTAACATTTTTCATTTTTCCAACATTAACCCTAGATATTTTTTCTATAAATTCAATCCCATTATTTCGAGTTCTATCTCCAGCCTCTTGAATACTCATTTTTAAAAATAGCTAAAAAATTAACAACATTGGAATTGTGAGTAATAATCTTAATAGTTATCTTTTTTAACATTTTATACTGTGGGAGAGTTGAACAGGCTCCAAAGCTGTTTCTCTAGTTGAAACAATGTATTTTAGAATTCTAGTTTCAACGATTAAACCACGTTTAATTAAACTCACTTCGAACGGGGGTTATGGAAAAGCGTCTAGGTATATATATTTCTCCCTATTTATTATCTCCCTGTTTATTTTCTCGTTATTATAAGCCTAGGAATAAATTATTTCCCCAAAAACAAGAATTTATGAAAAATACTATAGCTTTCGACCAAATACCGCTAAACCGGCCTGAGAAAGTTTACTGTATACCGCATGTATTTCGTGTATTACTCTGTTATCTTATCAATATAATAATACTACAAGAGAGAACCTACATAGTTGTCAATCTATGCAATACAATAATTTTTAATCGCTTATCATTCAAAGTGGAGTATTAGCACAATGAAACCTCTTAGAATATTATATACCCTCGCACAAGCCTAAGAGCTTATTTTGGCATCCCCGCCAGAAAACAAAAAACAAACAAAACAATTAACAGTACCGTATTTTAAAGTCAACATTGAGAAAATTGTAATTATTTATCCAAGTCGAATTATTTTGAACTTGGCAGGAAAAACGCGAAGGAGAAAACAATTGAAAAACCTGAATACAAGTAAATTTAGGAAAAAATTATCAATTTTTAACAATTAATTGGATCTGGAAGATTGAAACTAATATAGTTGAGATCAAAGATTTAGGTTCATCAGCTCTTTGTGCGCTCCTACAGCTGATTTTTTCATGAGATATATTTCATTTAGCTATGACTAGATGATGTTCTTGAAATGAAAAGAGACAATAAATGCTTTAAATCAGCTTTTGGTAGGTTACATCACGTACAAGAAACATACGAAAAGAAAAAGTTTACAACGACGATGAGAATACAGGAGAAGAAGAAGAAGAAGAAGAAGAAGAAGAAGAAGAAGAAGAAGAAGAGAAGAAGAAGAAGAAGAAGAAGAAGAAGAAGAAGAACAACAACAACAACAACAACAACAACAAAATTGTAGAAAAATTGAAAAATTCTCTTGAGACAATCTCTACAAGAAATATTCATTCCCAAATAATGAGTTTCTTGCTCTTGCAGCATTGACCCTCCACAACTTACCCTAACTAATAGCATATTATGTAATAGTATTCTTCTGGTATCTATCGATGTATTCTCTTATCTATTTTCGCCTCGTTGATTAGTCAACAAAACTGTTGACATGTCCGATAGTCAATAGTCAACACAGTAAATATAGTGAAGACCTTATCTTTTAGGATGACATGACCGTATGGGTTCCTATGATAGTTCCTATTATATAGTAAGGGAGGTTTCTGTAGTAAGGTCTGTTTCGTTTCAAAATTGAAAAGTTTCAAAATGAGTAGAAGTTTTATTCTTGAAAACTTTCAAAACCCGTTAAACCTTTGAAAAGTTGAAACCTCTAAAACCTTGAAACCTTTAAAACCTTGAAACCCTTTTAGCTCCTTATGGAAGGCGATTGAGAGCCTTCCCGTGAGAAAAATGAAGAAATTTGAGAAAACAGTGCTATATTTCAAAATAAAATCTTATATAATCCTTAAGAGAAGCTCTTCATGTTTTGTTAAAAAGATAAAGATTGTGCATAATATGACTCAAATGCAATTGCAATGTTATTTTTGAAATAATTAAAAACGCGGGAAAGGTTTATGGACGAATTATATGTCAAAATTTGGTTGACTCAACATTTTAAAGTTTACTTCACATTTGAATGAAACTTACTTCTTGATTCAAAATGGCCTGTGATAATGATGCAACATTTTAAAAATAACTATCAACAAACCACTGGCGGCTCGTGCTCACGAAACAGGTGAAGTGCTGTACAGTAAAATATACGGGAACTTCACCTGTTTCGTGGGCACGAGCCGCCAGTGGAACAAACACAAAATCTAACTCAGTTCGTTCAAAGCATGCACAATTTCCAAAAACATCAGATAAAATTCTGAAATTGTATCTATATAACTCTTGGGATTATTATTGAATTTTCTACAGAAATAATAGGTAATACATAAGGGGAAGTGCTTACATAATTATGATGATGTTACAATAATTTACCACTTGATAGAAAATCAATGTCATTGAATTTAAATTGATTGGAATAAATTATTGAATGCCGTAATTGAATAAAAGTGAAAGAGTACACTGTTCTCATAGTTAGTACTGAGCTCTCTATAATAATTATAAAATCAGTTACTACTGTTCTATAAATAAATAAATATGCCTATTACAGAGCTATTAATTCAAATTCAAATAAATCTATTTCCCAAATAATAATACAAAACAGATTGAGAATACAGTACATACAATGAAGTTATAATACAATAATGTATAAGGATTCCCCCTACAAGACTATACGTCTGTGTGTAGGGGTAGGGGTAATCTAAGATAACATATATTTCGATAAGTTTCTCGTATTTATCATACATGTTATTAATTTTATTATCCTCTATTTTGATATAATATCATCTTTTTCGGATAATGAATTGCGAAATAAATTGATAATATTTGAACTTCGAAAGATATCTCCTATCTTTCAACTTCAACGATATAGGCTATCACTTCATATCACCATTTTCTAATCTAGTTCACACATATTATCTTATATTTTATGAATGAGTTTAGTTAAAAACTATAAGATAAAAATGAAAACAGAAGATAACTTACCGAAAAGCAGATAAAAATAGTTGGGAAGTACACTTGAAAACTGTTTTTTGTCACGGATTATTTGAAAATATGAAGGCGTAACGTAAAATTACACTTTCACACTATAAAAAACTGAATATTCACCAGAGTTTAAACGGAGCTACGTTGTTTTAACGTAAATTGAAAACGTTTAACACTAGTAAAATCCTGTAAAAGTCACTGAATTCAGAAAAAAAATGTTTGCTTCGTACATAGCTCGGTACGAAGCAAGAGTAAACTCGTTGGTTTCTTGAGGAAGATGTTTGGTTGAAGGATTATTAACTTAATAAAAATTAAAAACCGAATAAGATTTGTTACGGCTTGTTGTAAGCCAGACTAGAACCGGCAAACTGCGGTTGTAGACTTCGTGAATGTTCGGCTAACTTCGGGTAACTCCGGAGATGACACGGGGTTATCAAAGAGCGGTGACGTAAAACTAGTTGCAACGAAACTATTATTTGGTTGGAAAGCCACTAATTAGTGTGTTTCGGGCTTTGAACGCAAGAGTTCGCTAGTGTACAGTTGTAGGTACAGTCCAAGCAAAGAAGACATTCTGGTAAGATGGGGAAATTACTACAGCTCGGTTAATATTTCTTCAAAAATCATAAACTTAGTCACAAATTGTAGACAAAATTCTAATCTACGATTTGAGACCAAGTGAATGATTTTTGAACCAATATTGACCGAGCTGGAGTAATTTTCCAATCTTGTCAGAATGTCTTCATTGCTTGGACAGACTATTCGGTAACAGTGGTTATTTCAGTTGAAGGGGAAAATAATTTTATTGCAATCAACTTTTGAAACAAACTGTACGCAAGGCTAGGCGTGTTTTGTGATTTGTTCAGTTTTGTCTAAATAATTCTCCGGTAAACAATAATGATGGTTGGAATGAACATGAATTGTTTGAAAAAATAGAGCGAATAATATTGTAATGAAGTAAAATATATAAGAGGATCAATGCTTGTTTTATCAAGATAATCTTGATAATAGTAGAATTTCTTTTCAAAATTTTAGAAAAGATTAGAATGCTCTCAATATATTTAATAATACTAGATATTATGGATCTTCAAATAATTTAGTGAATATCGATAATTTAATTCGAATTCTTATAGCATTTTAGAGAATTCAAATCAAATTATTCATAATTTTTTGCTGGTAATGCCAATTGTGATTAAATATAAGAGAGAGTTTACAGTTCAGGGAAAGGTAGTGAGGGCCAAGGTTCATATATAGGAACCTTTGTGATCATTTTCATTATATCTATACGAACCTTGGTGAGGGCTAAGCCTATTATCTCTCGCAAATCATTTACAGTATTCCTATGTAAAATGTTGTTTGAATATGAAATAAATATGAACACACGAAATAAATGATGTTCATATCATAATCATGTCCATGATCACTATCATAATCATATTCCAATTACCACTTTTCAAGAATTTTTTTTATTCCTACTTCAACAGGTATCAATCAGGCGCGAATCCAGAGTTGGATGATAAGGAGCGATCACACC
This sequence comes from Sogatella furcifera, assembly GCA_017141385.1. Classification (NCBI taxonomy): domain Eukaryota; kingdom Metazoa; phylum Arthropoda; class Insecta; order Hemiptera; family Delphacidae; genus Sogatella; species Sogatella furcifera. Next base: position 2,873,764 of record CM029558.1, on the reverse strand, counting down.
TCCCCTTTCACCACTTGACCCCCCCCCCCCACTTGACCAACTGGTGTACGAAAAATTGCAAGAATTGATAAAATTTGATGATAAATGACATATTAATAAAAAATAAAGCTCGAAAAAACTACTCTAAACACAAATTCAAGTGAATCCCTTTCCCGTCAACTAACCAAGTGGTGCCCAATATGAGCAGATTGCTGAGGGTGTGAAGCATATATTTTATACAGTATGTTCTTAGCTGCGTACAGGATTGTTTCTTGTGAATAATTTGGTTTTGACGTTTTGTATTCAAGTTGAACGGTGTAATTGTAATATAATTGTCTTATCCATCTATATTTCATCTAGGTAATTGTCAAAAGGCCTAATAATAATCGTCAGTAATAATTACATAATCGTTAATTACATAATCGTCAAGGTATGAGATAGAACTTTTAATAAGAAAATTCAGTAAACAGAAGGTGCATTGACTTCTAACATTGTCTGCTATAGAATTGCAACAGTCAGCATTATTTACAAAGTGTGAACGAACGCAAAACAAAAATAAAAATCACAATGAACTTGAATGATAGTGAACTCTCCAGCTATTATTATTACTGTATATACAGCTGTTTTCATATAGCTATTATAACTGTATTGATCTAGTTATCTTCATGAAACGTGAATCTGTATGGTGAAAATAGTAATAGTAAATTACAGGGTAGATTATATAGTGATAGTAATAGTTAATGCCGTAATACTGTACTACATTCCGATCACACCTTTCATAGAATTGATTATAATTAGTTTTTTAAAGCAGTGTCATCGGTTTAATTCCATCTCAAGATGACACAATTATGCAAAGAAGACATTCTGGCAAGATGGGAAAACTACTCCAGCTCGGTAAATATTTATTCAAAAATTATAAATTTGGTTTCAAATTGTAGATCTGAATGTTACCTACAATTTGAGACTAAATTTATAATTTTAAAACGAATATTGACGGAGTTGGAGTCATTTTTTCATCTTGCAAGAATGTCTTCTTTGCTTGGATAGACTGGCTGATACACAAGATGATAACACAATAAACAACATTCTACTCATAATTATCCAAAATTTCATGGAAAAGTTTAACAATGTATTTTAAAAAAGTGTTAATGATATCAAGATTTTTGAAGATCATGCGATTTAATTTTTGAATTGACTGATGTTAAGTCACAAACACTATAATCTACTTTTGGATGGGTGACCAAGATGATCGATCCTTCGGATAACTCCCAACTATTATATTATTTATTATTTTTTTATTGCGGATATTGCCCACATAAGCATTTTTGCTTGTGCGTGGGTAATGTACCTTGAGTGCTAAGTGATTGATGAGGTGAAAAACAGCCATGCCACTGGGATTCGAACCCAGACCTGCGGCAGCGCTAGCGGACTGAAGGTTGTGACGCCCTAGGCCACTGCGCCACCGAGGCCGGCAATTAGTGGGGAGTTTGGAAGTAGTTTTCCCGTGATGGGGGATTAGCTTCAAACTAAGAAATCAAAATGCATTTTTTATTAACTCATATGATGTGAAACAGTCGTATTTAAAAGTCCTGTATCATATTCAAAAGTTTTTATCGAATTGAATCGTATTATGTATATTATTGAACATATTATCAATTTGAACAGTGGTATAGTTTGTCCAAGCAAAGAAGACATTCTGGCAAGATGGGAAAATGACTCCAGCTCTGTCATTATTGGTTCAAAGATCATTAACTTGGTCTCAAAATGTGGACCAGAATGTTTTCTCGATAAATACTGGTTCAAAAATTGTACATTTGGTCTCAAATTGTAGATCTGAAGGTTTCCTACAATTTCAGACCAGATTTATGAATTTTGAACGAATATTGACCGAGCAGGAGTCATTCTCCCATCTTGCCAGAATGTTTTCTTTGCTCGAAAAGACTGTATTCCATTTAGAAATATGCCTCTTACAATTACTGTACTAAAATTTGTAGTTATGGTTGTACAAAGTCTGTAGCCAGCAGCCCACTAACTGGCGGCTCGTGCCCACGAAACAGGTGAAGTGCTGTACAGTAAAATATACGGGCACTTCACCTGTTTCCTGGGTACGAGCCGCCAGTGCCTACAGTATTTAGACCTAGCAGTAAGACCTAAAAGTATTTAGACCTAACAGTAAGACCTAACCGTATTTAGACCTAACAGTATTAGACCTACAATAGCCTACAGTATTTAGACCTAAAGAGTAGACAAATTCAAACGTGTAGAAGTGTACTGTACGTGTAGTAGATATAGACCAAGTCTAATTGTAGACTAAACGTGATTACGTGCTCAAAAAGCTAGTAACGTATCAGGAAGCAAGACAAAAAACAAACAAATGGCTAGTATAGGCGAGTGTGGCATAATTTTGAGTAGCCGCAGACACAAAAGGCATTGTTCAATGTCAACAGACGTGAATTAAAATCATAATTTCATAAATTAGAACATGATTTAAGCCTGATGTCAGTGTTCATTCAATAATTTTCATTGCACGGGAGGATTGGGTTTTTATTGAATAGGAAGACTATCGAACTTTTGCACTATCGAAAGTGCTAGATTGATTTTGTGTGTTAGGATGAGCAGATACTGTTCAATGCATTAATTCTATAAATAAAGACCATCCTAAAATAAAATCTTAAATGGGGCTCCTAAAAACAAACAAATCCAAAGAAAACGTTGAGCTGAAATACAAGAGACCAATCACCTGCAAAAATACTGTGGGTAGGTGACCAGTTTTTTTTTTTTTGAGGGTGATGCCCACATGGGCTCTTGGGCCTGTGCGTGGGTAATGGGAAGGATGATGATGAGAGATGAATTAACCTACTGCTTTAGGTGGGTTACGAACAACCGGGAAGCGATTTTTGAGGCTCATAAATTGAATTCAGAGGAACCGGTCACCAGTACAACAGTGGTGGCAGAGGCACGTCGCTTATCTAACCTCACCGATTAGACGTTCTCTACCACTGGGACAAACCGCTTCCCTCACAAGTTGCAAGTTGCTAACATGATTCAATTCAACAAGCCATTAAGAACCTACAATTAATATAAATTAAAAAATATAGTTACAGGAATAACGTCTAATATTATCATTATCATACTATTTAATATAGTTATAGGGATAATAGGATAATAAGGATAGAATTTTTGAAGGGAAAGCGGGAGGAAGATAGGAAATATGACAAACATACTATTAATGGAGAAGTAAAGGATAAGAAGTGAGGATAAAAAATGTTCATCCTCAATTCCACTGGTTATTAGGCATTCAAAAGTTACGTGATCGTGATGTAACATAATAACAGCTGATGTAAAACATCTATTGTCTCTTCTGATCTTAAAGCATCATCTAGGCACAGCTAAATGACAACTGTTATTTGACATCAGCTAAAAAAAATATGCATATGGCTTTTGTCGTGGGGATTTACCCATTTGGGTAAGTTCCACTCGCCTTGGTCACAATTTGGTCACCCATCCGAAATCAGTTCATAGTGTTTGTGACTTTTAACATCACAATCACCTAGCAACCAGACACAACACACCACACACCACACACCACACATCAGCTGAGTCAGATATTGGAGTCATTGTAGTCAGTCAATTGGAGTCATTCTTCTCTTTCAATCCTTTTCAACAAAATTCTTTTCTCATCTCATTTTCAATTCTTGATAAGTATCCCTCAAGAAGATTCAAAACATAAATAGTTGGAGCTTAGTTTTCATAATAATTGTTAGCTCTATCCTCAATCACTCACTCTTTCTCTCTCTCTCTCTTTGCCTCTCTTTTACACATTATTCCTCTCTCTTTTCACTCCCTTCCCTTTCTACTTTCCTCCACCTCTTCTTCCCTTACATACTCTCACTTCCTCCCGCTTATTCTCCTTTCTTTCTTACAGCTCCCACTCCTTTCTTCTTTCCTCCACCTTTTTCTTACTCACTCACTCTCTCTCTCTCTCTCTCTCTCTCTCTCTCTCTCCACCTCTCTATTCTCTGACACAGCTCTCATGTGATTCCTTCTGCCCTTTGATCTTGTCTAAGATATTCTCCCAACTCCAACTGATAACCGTGTACAGACTGATCTATCAAAGAAGACATTCTAGAAAAATGGAAAAATGACTCTAGCTCGGTCAATATTTGTTCGAATATTATAAATATGGTCTCAAATTGTAGGAAACATTCTGTTCTACAATTTGAGACAAAAGTCTATAATTCTTGAACCAATATTAACCGAGCTGAAGTCATTCTCCCATCTTGCCAGAATGTCTTCTTTGCTTGGACAGACTGTAACATTGTACAGTCAGGTCAAAAATGCAGTCAACCATCGATTCTAGATTACAATAAAACCGTCTAATCATCTCAGTAATAATTATTAATATTCATCGATAATACATAATCAATATTCATCATTATAACAGTTAAAAACGTTCAAATTATATCTGGAATTGATCCAAAACAACCTACTCGATACAGTTCGTACAAGCTAGAAGGAACTTCGTTACAATGTAAAGTGTATTAAACGACGTATCTTCTCACCTTACCCAAATTGTACAATAAAGATTTCACTAACATAATCAAAATGATAAAAAGTGTTTTTTATGGATCATGACATTCTTTATCCGTTAAATAGTTGGTACAATCTTAGAAGACACTTATTACAATACAGTTTACATTGTGATGAGTATCTTCTCAGCTTGCGCCAACTCCATAGCTTTGATGTCTAATTGTACTGTGATACGATAGAATGATTCTATTAATGATTTATAGAGATATTTTGTTGCTATAAATTCGTTATGGCTGGTGGTGGAAAATGTTAACAATTTGAATGCCTTTATCCTAAAGATTATGTTTGATATTCCAAAAATATAACTGTGATTTAGCACTGATTATTTGAAAATTGTGAATTCTTCGAATTCAATTCCTATTCTCATATCATTATTGAAGAGCTAATTCATAGATAGGCCTATACTGGAACTCCTGAGACTATCTATTCTAATCTATTCTATATTAAAAGTGAAGATCCTAGAAAAACTATCGAAAAAATCTGAAAGTGATCCAGGTTTTGGCAAAGACTATAAAACAACTGGAGAAGCCCTAATGCAATATAATCGACATAGGTTACGGGTGGAGATGATACCATTCTCATTCATAAATAAATTTCAACAATTTTTTCCATTTTCAACCATTTTTATTAAACTTATTAATATTTCAACTTTCCAACCTATATGCTATTTTGTATTTCTTCTAACCTGTGAATAGTGAATTTGTTGTCAGAACTTTTAGATCTAGGATGATGATCATAACCAGTTACTAAAGCTATGTATTATAATAATCGGGCTTTCTGAGTAAAGCTACTGATTTGTAAGATTAGGATAATCTTTGTTCTCTTGACATGGAACTTGGGTTGAAGTACAAAAATTAGACTCTGCAAAAAATAAGAAACGTTTGTCATTCACAATGTTCATTTTTTAATAAGTAGTTGAACTTATTATCACTGGCGGCTCGTGCCCACGAAATAGGTGCGAATAAGTGCTCGTATCTCTTACTGTACAGCACTTCACCTGTTTCGTGGGCACGAGCCGCCAGCACTAATTATAATATACTTTTTCACTTCAGCAACTAATCCTTTTACTTTTTAAAATTCAAACTAAATGAAATTAGTTTTCTATCGAAAGTATAAGTGAATGAATTACTGAAATTGTCCAAATAAATCTTTAATGCCCGCTTCTCCTAATGAGCGGATTTATATAAGTGCCTATACAACACTTTAGTTAAACTCTTTCGTCAACTACCGTATAAAAAACCAAAAAACTTACTAATGAATATAATAATACATAGAAATCCCATACAAAAATGAAAAATAGCCAATAAATCAATCACTCTAGATGACATCTAGCAGCTCCCAAGTCCAAGGAAAGTACTGGAAAAATATTCTGTCAAATAAGTTGAACAACCTCATGACAGCCAATGTCAAACTGTCAAAAAAGACAAACAAGAAACAAAATTTGAGAGACAACTGTTTTATTTCGTTATAGTCTGTTCAAGCTAAGAAGACATTCTGGCAAGATGGGAAAATCACTCCAGCTCGGTCTATGTTTGTTCAAAAATTACAAATTTGGTCTTAAATTGTAGATAAGAATATTTCCTACAATTTGAAATGAAATTGATGATTGTTTAAACAATATTGACTGAGCTGGAGTCATTTTTCCATTTTCCTAGAATGTCTTCTTTGCTTGGACAGACTATATCAGTTTGGCAATTTTAGTGATAAGAAGGAGGTTCCCTCTGGAGGATAAGCCCCTTTTCCAAAACATGATAACAGACATAAAAACTGTTATCAGTGGTTCTGAATTTTAATGCTTTAAGTTTGTTGCTGGTAATAATATGAACAGCTGTGGAGGGTTTTGTGATAACGCTGGCTCCGGAAATTGTGTATGTGAATGTTTCCCTTTCCTTTGCATACTACTTCTATTTTTTCCTCCTTCTTCTTCATCTTCTTCTTCTTGCTCTTGTTCTTCTTCTATCTCTCCTCCTTCTTCTCCTTTTTCTCCTCTATCTCAATCTACTTTATCTAGCCTACTGTATTATAATGCAGTGGAGATTCATTATTTTTTGTCTTAGAGTGATTCCAATTAAATGAAAAGACAAGATATTGTCAAACCACTGATTTCAGTGGTTCTAGTGGTTCTCAGTGTAAATCAGTGGTTTGACAACATCTTGTCTTTTCATTTAATATGGATAACCACCACAATATCACCTTCACAACTACTCAAAAAGTTGGGGTGATTCCCACATTGGTTCTAGGCCTGTGCGTGGGTAATGAGAGGGATGATGATGATGAGAGATGACGGTTTATTTCTAGGTAGACAGGACCGACGGCTTATCGTCTCCGAAAGACCAAATCTATGTCATGTGCTGCGGTCAAAGAATTTTGTCCCGGTTATGATTCGAACTGGGGTTCAGTTGGTCCATTGGACTGATAGATGATTTTAATTCTCTTGAGACTTGATGTTTTAAAAGCTAAATACTGAATAGAATACCAATTCATTTTATTACGGTACGCTATTATATGGTCAGAATTGAATGTTGATACTAACAGCCACTGGCGGCTCGTACCCACGAAACAGGTGAAGTTCCAGTATCTTCTACTGTACAACACTTCACCTGTTTCGTGGGCAAGAGCCGCCAGTGCTAACAGCTTGGCCTGATGATGATTATAAATTTATGTGAAGATCTAAAAGATTTCACAACAAAATAATTCACGGTTCATGGCTGGTAAATGTTGAACAGTGAAATTTAACTCAAGCAGCTGACTCACCCGCCAAATATTTTGTTGGCAATGGCAACTATAATAATATAATAATAGAGCTCTAGGATTCTCTAATAATTTCTAGGATTCTCTTTGCTATAATCTATTTCAGCTTAGTTCTTAGTAGATCGTCGGAATATGAAAGTGAATGCTAGAGCTACCTAGCGCCGCTAACTGTAACTAACAGTTTGTAGAATGTTGTAAGTGCTGCTATCTGTAGTACTTTGTGGAACTATCACTAAACTAACTAGGCTAAACACAGTACAGCTTCCAATGAGTGGTCTGCAATCATTTCAAATACAGTACAACCTTATAAAACAATAAATAATGAATAATAAATTAAATACAGGGTGCATTTATACTCAACCCAACATAACACAATACAACACGACATTTCAAACTCCTTTAATGCATTTTACACATAATAAAAAATGTAGTTTTTGTGTTTGGTCTGTTGTGAATAATGTGTTTTATAGCCCAGTCTGTTCAAGCAAAGAAGACCCTCTGGCAAGATGAGAAAATGACTCCAGCTCGTTCAATATTGGTACAAAAAATATTTATTTGGTCTCAAATTGTAGATCAGAATGTTTTTCTACGGTTGAGGCCATATCAATAATTATTGAACCAATATTGAACGAGCTGGAGTCATTTTCTCTTCTTGCCAGAGGGTTTTCTTTCCTTGAACAGACTATACCTATGTTCTATGTTGGATGGATGCAGAGGAATTGAATTTTTCTGAGTCGGTAAAATGATAATAGCATAGAGTAGCTATAATCCAAGCATCTTTAGTGATAATCAGATATTTTGCTTGACCAACTTCCAACAATATTCCAGTGCGATTTAAATAATTCATTCACATTTCTTTCACGAGTGACCTGCTAGATCCATTGAGCCACCAACTGATCTAATTTAAAACTCGGGAAGTGAACTGCAGTTTTCTGAGAGAATAATATTACAATTTAATTCATACAACCATAAAATCTTGCAAGAACAAGAATATACTATTAAATAATGTTACATCAATATCATAACATTTTAAAGAGTACTTAACTTAAAATAGTCTTCCATTTTCCAATTAATAAATTTATAGTTATAAGTTGAATAATTAATAAGTTGAATAAGTCTTTTCATCAAAGTTCAAATGAATAAAACACTAAAATAAAGTTGAAGATCAAATAAATCATCCAAGAAGCGTTAATTTCCTTTAAAACTATAACTAGAGTATTGCAGTAAAAGAAATCCTTATTTCAATTATATTTTGACGCTTCGTAAACTTGGAAAGCAACAGAACTCTCTGTTCCGTATCAATCGAGCAGCTCTTTGCGTAACGAACTGGAGCCTCCTATCTTTCCAATGTTATTTGGTCCAGCAAAGCTGAGGCTGGTACGATTGTTCGCTCCATTTGAACGCATGTTAAATCGAGAAGATTTGTGGAGGCTGTTAGTAGAATGATACGCTTGAAATTGAGGTGTATATTGGGAGCGGTTCTTTCCGTAATGCTCCTATTATCCCAATGCTATTTCAACGGCCTTTCAGACGCTTGCAAAATATAGATGATACGCAACGCGGAGCGCTGTAGTAATTTTCTCAAAAAATCATTAAAAATATTAAAATACATGAAAACTTGTTGAATTACAAATCAATCTACTCAGGAAAACTTAAATTCTCGTTTAAAGATTTTACTTTTTCAAAACCTATTCGTTCTAATGGATCTAATTGATTTCTTACAACTGAAAGTTATATAGATCTAAAACTATAGGTCTATAGTTTTAGTTTGTTATAGTCTGTACAAGCAGAGAAGATATTCTGGCAAGATGCTAAATTGACTCCTGCTCGGTCAATATTGATAAAAAATTATGAATTTATTCTGAGATTGCTAGAATCTCAACATACAATCGAATCTAATTTATATATTTTTAAGTATTATTGATCGAGCTGGAGTTAGCTACTTTCCCATCTTGCCAGATTGTCTTCTTTGCTTGGGAAGACTAGTTGTAGACTATCGTATTTCATTACACAATTCAACTCTCAATAAAATTATTGAGGTGGAAATCGGAACATTTGTTACCAGAAAGTAGCATGAATAATTGAATAACCTGAACATAAAATAACCTCAACGTTTTTGAACATTTTTATTTTGTGTTTTTTATTAGATTTTTATTGTGAACATTGAACTTTTATCAAAATTCAAATTTTTAAAAAGTGAAAAAAGTTTTTCAAAGTGAACATTCTAATGTAAACTTTCATAATCTTTCATTCACCATGTAAACATTATCACTCCCTCATCATCACCAGTGCTTGAAACACTTGCTATCAAGTCGCAATTGTAAATATCATTTGTTGTCATTAATATAATTTGTAGTTTGAATATTGATGTAGTGGAATTTTTCCATAATGAAAGAAATTAGAAAATATATATTAACGACAACTCCTCCTTCATTATGAAACATTAATCTATTATGGAGCTAAATAAGGTTGTGAATGAACATGAAAAAAAATCATGAAATCCCATGTATAATATACGGATTTGAATGGGTCGTTGGAATTGTTAAAGCTGCGAGTAGCAAATTAGATAGAATATTAAATTATTGTTTGATAATATTCTTCAAATTTATGTGCAAAATAACAATGTGGATATGAAATTCTCTCAGTGTTCTTCTTATCTAGCTCTTCAATAAACTAGTATTGAATTGATCTTCAAAACTATTATTAAAGATGTTAAGTGACTTCATAAACTCTTATATATAATAAAAAGCTATTACCCACGGAGAAGCTAAGTTTTCATGTGGGAATAATACGCAATAGAAAAATTAATTAAAATTATTGTGATTAATAATTATTTTAAAAGTGGTACGGTAGAGGACCGCCTCTGCACTCGTAGTCACTCCTATATTGTATTGAAGTTTATAAATTAAATATAGTTATATCATAGTTGAAAAATACTTCATATAGTTGTGAGGATTGATTGAAAACAAGACTTTGGTTATGAACTGTATTTATCACACAAACAAAGATGTAAATTATTTATAAATTTTGAAAGTTATTTACAAGTATAACAAATAACTATAGAGTATTTCAGTTATTATAAAATGTCTCTTCTGAAATTGACAGGTATTTGTCGTCACATCCGAATTCATCGTAAATATTTACAAATCTCCTATTCTATAAAGACATTTCAACAATTGGTGTGAAATCTGCACAGGCTAAATTGAATCATCCATTATATCAATTGAAAGAAAATATACACACATTTATTGTTTTGATAAGGCAGCTGTATGACAATATTAGTAAAAAATATACATATTATTCTAAAATATTTCAATAAAGCATTACAACATTTTGATAAAAAATATACACAAATTAATTTCAATAAGGCATATCGAGTGCATCTCTTTTAAAATGTACAACTTAAATTATTATTATTATTTTAATAAGGCATGATTACGACAATATTGATAGAAATCTATTCATAATCATGATTATAAATTTATGAAACTATGATATTAGAATGGATTTGTGTAGATTGTACATCAAATACACGAATTCATTCTTTTAAGGCACATTGAATGCAACAATTCATTCATCACTTCCATGAATATAGTCTAGTAGATTAAATTAGTTTATCTACACAATTCATTCGCTTGAAAAATTAAATTCACTAGAAACATATATATTAAACAAAATATTAATGTACAATGCTTGCTTATAAACTAGAAGATTAAGGCTAACAATATAAATTTAAGATAGAGAAGGGTTTTCTAATGTAAAAGTAGAAATGTACGACTAAATCAATTCAATATACAAACGCGTGACAGAATTTTTTACGATATTTATTCAATTTTCTAAAGTTTTGCACTCATTTTAGTTTATAACTTTTCAATTCAGAGCTCATTTTACTCAGATTATTTCACTTGTATCTGTCTGCATAAAACTTGTAAGATTAAACATTTTTCAAGTATAATATTATTTTCTGTCATTCGAGGTTTTGTGGAATAGGCTAAAATAATTCGATTTGATTCACCTTCAATTTTTATATTCACCTTCATATTCTCATATTTCTATCAAACATACTTTTTGTTACTATTTAATTTCTACCATCAATGTGATGGGGCTATGTTTCCACATTTTTCTCTCTATTAGGCTATTCATAGACTTTGACATGTTATTTTAGTAGTACATATACACTAGATTTTCCTTAAGGTTTTGTCAAATTTATCGATTAAAAAAGTGATAAAGCCTTTAATCGGATAAATCAATTGGAAAATATGAATAACAACTAGAAAATGATTTACCTATACGCTAGATTTTCCAAAAGGTTTGGTCAAATTTATCGATTAAAAAAGTGAGAAAGCCTTCAATCGGATAAATCAATTGAAAAATATGAGTAACAACTAGAAAATCAATTTCCAAATTTTAATTTCGAAATTGATTTTTATTTATCAAAAATGGTCTTAATTTAGAAAGGGAGGTAAATTTCCATAGCAGTTTGATTGGTGTTCTGGCTCCATTTTGACTCTTATCATAGGACAATCGTTGACATTGTAGCCTCCAATGCTTGTTGTCGATCTCCCGTCATCATTGGCTACTTGACCGCCGTCAACCGAATAATCAACCTGGAAAATGGAATTTGAAAAAATATTTGAAGAATTCAATGAGTATTAAGAGTTCATTAGAAAGCACATAAGAATTATCAATTAGAATCTCCATATATTGATTGCTATATACAGAGTGTTTCAGGAGGAATGTGCAATACTTCTCAGGCTGATTCCTTACACCAAGTAGACAAAAAAGTTCCATGGGACCAATTTTCAAAATATATTAATTTTTCTAATTTTTTAGAGGCTTTAGTGACGTTTCAAAATAAGCAATTCCTATGTAAAATTAGCTGAGGAATTCAATGAAACCAGTTCCAAGTTTGTAACTTCAACGGTTATTGAGATAATTGAAAATTATGATAGAAAACGCCATTTTTCAACAATAAGGGTTATCACTGGATAAGGAATCATAAAATTGAATTTTTCATCAATGGAAATTGAAGAGAGTTGGATTCTAAAGAAAAAGTTAAATGGCGGCAATTGTGTTAATCTCAGAAATGGCAATCAAAAATCACAAAATTGACAAAACATAGCACAAGTGATGAATTTGTGTTTAGTAGCAATTTTGCTATATTTTGCTATAAAAATTCATATATTTTGAAAAATCTCAATTTTCCGCCATTGTTATCTCAGTAACAAAGCGTTTTTGGGGTTGGTCCCATGGAACTTTTTTGTCTACTTGGTGTAAGGAATCAGCCTGAGAAGTATTGCACATTCTCCTGAAACACCCTGTATAAATAGACAAAGGACTTCTGCAACTGCAAATATTGACCAATGTACCAAATAGCAATGTATGTATTTATATAGCAATATATGGAGACTACAATTAATAATTATTATCCAGCAGTTGGTGTGCTGCAAATATCTTATAATTCTTCCAAATAAGAATTAATTATACACTTTCCATTCAAAATAGTAGAAATTCCAAAGATTCACTATATTGATATCGTAGAGCCTTTTCATAATAGTGTTTTGCCAAGTAGATTTTGCCAATTCGACTCTTTATTTCCAATAATAAATAATCTTTATTAAATAATTTTACATGTTAGACTGCAACAGAAAAAGCCCAAAACTGTTTCTCTTACAATAATTTATACAAACAAACAAAAAGGTTTAGTCACTCCTTGCAATATTTAGGAATATTTTTACATTTTCAATATCTACTGCTACCTCCATCATAACCCAGAATAGGAAACACAAAAATAATTCTATTAGAGAAGTTTCATGATCATATCTCATGAAAATCATGCTCTGAAGAGGAAATACTTAAGTTCACATATATGATTTGTAATTGAACTCAATGCTTCCATTTTTCATATGGGTAGACAGTACTAAACCCACGTTTACACCGGAGTTAATAAAAAATTGTTAATAACATTTATGTAATGAGTTATATAATATATGAGTCTGTATGATGAATGAATGATAATAAGTTAATCACAAAAGTTATTAACATTTGTGTTATTAAATCCGGTGTAAACGTGGCTCTATAGTGCGAAGTTGCCATATTATTAGGGCAAAGACTTCTATTGAAGGAAGCTATGGCTGAAGTCAAGCTGTGTGTTCTGTATCCTGTAGCCACGGAAACATGGTACGATGGTACCCCATTTGAAACATGAAATAAATAATTTCAGTATTTACTGATTTAGCTAACTTTACATGGAAATACTATTTCTATTATACTCATATTAAACTATTTTTTATTCTAAATAATTATAAAAGTACATGTTTACAACATGTCATGCATTGAAAAATAATTCAAAAAGGGTACTTTGATAATTACTTAAAATTAAAAAAAAAAAAAACAGTTATAAAAGTAGCCCTGAGATTAAGGAAACATCATATTAATATACTATTACAGTATTTCTATTCATATAATATTTATATTTAGTATTTTTACTAAATACTAAATTCTTTATTTTCAATTAAAATGTGCACCCACCTTCTGAGCATCCCCAGCCAGCTCGGACATATGCGGCAGCCCCCCCATTTGCGGGGGGGACTCATCTCCCCCCAAATAATCCTGCCTGGGGAACAGGCTCGACCCAAACCCGACCACGGGGTCATGAAGGGTGTATCCACCTCCACATGGGCCTCCCGGGGGTGGGTAGGATGGGGCGGAGGTGGTGGGCGGATAGCCCATGTTGAGATGGGTGAGGTCGTAGCCGGGGCTGTAGCCCCAGGAGTCGGAAGGGGGTCCGCCGCTGGGCCCCGGGGGGCTGGTTTGGAAGGAGAAACCGGCCGTGGGGTTTGGCATGGGGGAGCCTGAAATAGAAAAAAATTGTTTATTCGTTCATTGGTGAATACACAAGTCATAATATAGAGTAAAATTGTCTAAAAATTAAACTTTAAACTTAGGGCTATTTAAAATAATTGATAAATTAAATGAAAAATCAAATACCCGGAATGAAAATGAAAATCAAATGGGCTGAGTCCCGAAACATGTTTGAAGAATAATAATTCTAAAGTTTTTTAAAAAGGGTATTTGATTTTTCATTTAATTTATCAAGTAAATTGTCATATAATATTGAATGTGGAGACAAGAAATTGTAAACCACATACATATTGTAAACCACATAGTATATCCATTAGAAATCGAGATACTGGTTTCAGCTGCTATAATATTATCAATCTCTGGTCTCAAGTCATGTGATAGTTTAGTTATAGAACTTTTCTTAGTACAGTATCATTCAACAAATTATTGTGTTCTCACGATAATATTAAAGTTAAAATAAGGTTACAATCTTTATTATTGTGTTTGAATCGCCATTTTGTAACGTTTGTACGAGCCGCAAATCGGGGAGGAGCTTGTCTAGGCCAATGGCAGACGTTCGCTGTGATTGGTTCATGCGTCAACCAATAGCGGTGCTCGAGCGGTAGACTGCTTTTTAATTCAAATTTCAGTTTACCAGTGATTGTTTACTGGCGGCTCGTGCCCACGAAACAGGTGAAGTGCCCGTATCTTTCACTGTACAGCACTTCACCTGTTTCGTGGGCACGAGCCGCCAGTGAAATGGTGTATCAATCGAAAATGGTATCTCGATTTCTTAATAAATCAGTGATTTGACATTATATCTTATGTATTTTCAATTAAAATGGATCTACCAATACATGAACTACCAAAATATCACCTTTATTATTATAAATAATATAACTATTATTATACTATGGTACAACTATTATATACTATATTGCTATTTTTAATAGTTGAATATTATTATTTTAAAGTGCTTACAACTACTCAACAGGTGATAACTATTATTTATTTGATTGTTTACTTTTTGCATCATTTATTATTTTTTTATTTCATGTTTTACACAATTTTACATAGAAATCACAGCTGTATTGATGTATGAAATGTCATTAAAAGATTTTAAATAATTGGAAACAATGAGAAGAAAAAAAGGATAATGAATAAGGGCCGGTTTTCTCCAATAACGTTTATCTGAATTTTAGATTAAACCATCGGCTGGCTCAATTGAAACACTAGTTGATAAAAGTGACCATACACTGACACCTGATAGTTTAAACTGAAATTTCAGTTAAACTTTTTCGGACAAACCGACCCTAAGGGCCGGTTTCTCCAAATACGTTTAACTGAAATTTTAGTTTGAACTATCAGCTGTCAGTGTATGGTCACTTTTATAACTTGTGTTTCAATTGAGCCAGCTGGTGGTTTAATCCAAAATTCAGTTGAACTTTTTCGGACAAACCGACCCTAAGAATATCATTACCCTAGAATCAACATTACATCATGCTCTTGAAAGTAAACTAAAATAATATATTCGTATGGATTCTAACGGTGGGGAGACCTTTACGGGTAGTTCCACCTCTCCAATGTGTACTTGGCCAAATACTGGTCACCCATCCAAAATCAGTCCACAATGTTCGTGACTTAACAACACGATCATTGATAGATGACCCTCACCAAGTGACCAATACCCAGTACAAAAAGTAAACTAAACCTTGGAAAAAGCGCTTGAGAAGTGAGTCATTGCCCTATATTGTTCTGCATTGACTACGTGGCATTCCAGAACTCATTGAAATTCCGATGTGATGATAAGTACTTGGAGCAACATATGGCATTATGCGGGAATGAGTCAATCATGGTGATAATTGGGGTAGAAGTGTGCTTGATCAGGAGCCATATGTTGTACAGAAGTGTGCCCTCTTTCAAATAGGGGATGATTCTCTTTTGTTTCAGTATGACACAAATAGTTTAGAGTTAAAGGGACTGTATACGATATACTTGACGCCAAAAAGTTAGACGGTTTCGTTGTTTGTTGTACTTGATGTAACCTACTAACAGCTGATGTAAAGTCAGCTATTGTCTCTTTTGATTATTACAAAAACATAATCTAGGCATAACTCTGATAATTGTCAACATCAGCTGTTGGAGCGCACAAAAAGTAGAGGATGTTGTGTAGGATCAGATTATAAAGAGAAAGTTAAATTTATGACCGTGATTGTTGGAAATCTCAGAAATCGCTATCAAAAGGAAACAAAATAGACAAAACATAGCAAATGTGTAAAGTCATAACATTGGTTAGTCGTAATTCTTAAATTTTAAATCGTAATTTGTGAGATTTGGGAAAGTTTTACACAATCACGGCCACTCCACTTTTCATCTAGAATCCAATCCTGAACAACTTGCATTGATTAAAAATCAAAGTTTATAATTTCATACTGGTTATGAACCTCAATTATTGTTGAAAAATGATTATTTTAAGCATAATTTTATTATTTCCTCGATTATCTTAATAACCGTCCAAGTTACAAACTTCTAACTGGTTTAATTGAATTCTACATAGGATTCAATTTTGTTTCCTTGATATTAGGGCTACTCTATTACTGTCTATTATTTTAAATGTTGATAACAGTACCCTTTTAATAAATAAAAAAGAATATTAAAAATAATTGAAAAGGGTACTGTGATTAACATTTAAAATAAAAAATAGGAAGTGATTTTTTTGTAACTGCACAAAGCCCACAAAAAAGAAAATTATATATCAATGAATAATGTACGTCTGCTTGCTTTGCACTTTACTCACGATCTTAAAAATCTTGCAAAGCTAGCAGAAATACATTAGGTCTATTCATTTATATGGGAAGGCCAACTGCAGTTTCAAGAAGTATGAATAACCTCAACAATCAGAAAATTATAGCCTATAATTATTTTATTGGAAAATATCAATTCTCCGCCATTGTTATCTCGGTAACAAAGCGTCCTTGGGGGTTCGAGTTCCTTGGAGTAAAAAATCAGCCTGAGAAGTATTGTACATTCCTCCTGAAACACTCTGTAATTGCTAAAAGGATAATTTTAGGAATTGCTCTGTTTTTTCTAGCAATTTGCTCTGTAAAAGCAAATGCTCTGTAATTTTAGCAAATTTCTGTAATTGCTAAATGAAAACTAGCTTACCATATTCGTCACCAGTGCTAGCGATGTATCCCGTTTTCCTGGGTGGTTCCCGTTTGCGCCACTTGGCTCGCCTATTCTGGAACCAAACTTGGACCCGCGATTCGCTCAAAGTCAACTTCAGGGCTAACTCTTCCCTGGCGAACACGTCGGGATAGGGAGCTCGCTCGAACGCGCGCTCGAGCTCCTCTAGCTGGTAGGCTGTGAAGGTTGTCCTGGAAAGAGATTTATTCATTTGAACGGATACTAAATATATGTCTTGTATGAAAACACTGACAATCAAGGCCAAAACGTCTCTTTTCCTAATTTTAAAAGACATTAAAAATGGCCTAAAGGTTATGATTAGAATGATTCACATTCAAGACTCACAATTTTCCACTCACAATGGTTGTAAACCATTATTTAGGCCAATTAATAATAGTTTACAAGGTTGATAAAAGAGTCAGATTACACAAAAATACAATACAAGATTACAAAATATGAAATTGCACTCGAAAATATTAAACAATATTATCCGAGATTCCAAAATAAGAGAACATGATGATATGAATGGATATTATCCTTAATATTATGTATATCTTATATCTATATCTATACTATATCTTATAGTATTGTATATTATGGAATGCTCTATGAAAATAATGCAAAACAATAATGGTTGAAAACAATATTATCCGAGAGACCAAAATAATAAAACATGATGATATGAATATGAGGATATTATCCTTAATATTAGTATTGTATATATGGATTGAGATCATCTTCGTAAGCTACACAAGGCTACTAACATTCGTTTTCAAATGCAGGAATTCATAGTATGACTGTATTATGACGATATTTGTAGGCCTATATGTATTTTGAACATTTGATTAAAAATACACGTTTGTTATACTAAATGTAGACTTACGGGTGATTGAGTTGGTAGCAATGATTCTCTTGTGAATACAAAACTGAACAGTGTAGGCTAAATAACAATCCAAAAGCAATGCTTGATCGATTTATTGATTAGTTTATCGGAATTATATCTGTGAGTTTTTTGGAGCTTACCTAGTTTTTTTCTTCTTGACACCGTTGTTATCATTCTTCTTGCTTTTGGAATAAGATTTCTTGTTAGTTGTAGACTGGGCTTCAGAGTTAACAGTGGTTCCTTGAGAAAAACAGAAAATTATAAATTTTATTCAAGAGTTAACACATTTCTATGGAGGTCCATCAAATATTTATAGTAACTGCGTAAGCCCTTCAATAGAAACGTCAAAATCAATGACATGGAAATATTGACCTAGAAATGGAATAAAAAGTGAGAAAATTTACTCATAAATGCTAAGAGGAAGAACTCTTCTATGTTATGAAACATTTTTATGTTATTATAATATTTAATAACATGAGAATGTAGTATATTGAGGATTTTCCGAAATTCTTAATTTGGAATACATTTTCACGATATCACGGTAGAATTAAAGTTAATAAATGACAATGTGCAATTATTATTCAGATGGAAAAAATACAACCGCATCAATTTTTAGCAACAAAACAATAAAATTGTTCGCAAAAATGATGATGAGACCTTTCCGTTCTCTCAATTAACTTTCTTGGCAGTCTACCAAAAACCCATATTCCAGCATTCTTTCTTCAATTAACGAGAATGATAAAAAGAACTAATTTTTGCCCCTACTAAACTTGATAGCTCTTTCATAATATTCCTCAATAATTTGAAGTGAAACTTTATTAAATAGGTCATGGAATGAAACACAATAATTATCCAGTTTTGAAAGTCAAAACCCTTATTGAGTAACAATAACCTATATTTATTACAGATTGTTTCATTTCTAATGATGATCCCCCTAACTACATATCTCCCTAATATTGTCTAACTACAGATTATAAAAAAATCTAAATTCTGGTTTCTGCTGCTACACCATTACCAATCTATAAGGAGCAGCAAAATTTTAACTTATGGTCAAGCATTGCTACTGGTAGAAGCTTGAACCAATCACAGTGAACGTCTGTTATTGGCCTAGACAAGCCCCTCCCCGATAATCGGTACATACAAGTGTTTCAAAATGGTGACTTACCAAACATAATAATTGAAAATTAATAATAGTTACAATAACAAACGAAATAATTACGAGAAAGATACAAAATGTTGTTCTCCTATTCTTTCGTAACACTTTTTAATTATCTATTTCGTATGTTATTGACTATTTCAATCTTTCATTACTGTGTTTGCTGTTTGAATCGCCATTTTGTAACGTTTGAATGAACTGCTTTTCGGGGAGGAGCTTGTCTAGGCCAATGGCAGACGTTCTCTGTGATTGGTTCAAGCGTCTACCAATAGCAGTTCTTGACTTTCAGTACAACTGCTGCGCTTTACTTGAGTTCTAGTTTATAGTTAGTTCTAGTTCTAGTTGACATAAAGTGTAGTTAGTCTATGGTTTAAGTTTATTAGAAATAATGGTGTAGCAACTGAAACCGATATCTCAATTTTTAATAAATCTGTGGTTTGACAATTATACCTTGTCTTTCCATTTGTAAGCTTCAGCTATTGAATTTAAGAATAAATAAATGAATCGAAAAGTGGATGAATGAATGAATAATTCATCAATATTCACCTTCAACCTGTCCGGAACTAATAGTCTGCGTGGTACTCGAAAGAGCACCCAAGGCCGCACTAGAAGTAGAAACCTCTTGGTGATGCTGTTGCTGAATATTGACAATATCCTTGCCTCCTCCCTGGTGTCTCTTCTCTCCTCCTTCTCCTCCTCCTCCTCCTGCTCCGTAGACGGATGTGGGAGAAGGGGGCAGGGGTACACAAAGGGGGTCTCCTGCCCCTCCCCCTCCTCCACAGTGCATCCCAGTGGGAGAGGGGGGTCTACCTCCAGATTCGATTTTGTTCATGTGTAAACTGAGCATCATGTCGGATTGTAGGCCTAGCATAACCTGGAAAATTTCAAGAAGTTAAATGTTAAGATGATGAAAATTGATTGAATTTCAAGAAATTGATTGAAAAGTTGATGAAATTTGATAGACTTTATTGAGATTCTGAATCAAGTGCCTAATCAATATTCCCTCAACTGTCAATTCCAAAATATAATTTCTTAATTTTTCTAATGAATAAATAAGTAAATTATATTTTGGAATAGTATATTAGGTCAATTGTTTAGAAATCACCGTATTGGGGCTTTCAGGGAACTGAAAGCTTCAGGTAAATGAAGAAACGAGATAGTTCCTGGGAGTTTTTCAATCGTGTTGTGTGAAAAAACGTGTTGTTTTTAGTACAGTTGAGAGAAAGGCTAAATGGAATAATCTAGATAATATTCGAAATATGTCGACTTATCGACTTAGTCGACCAAAGGGATGAGCTGTCAAGTCAACGGAAATAGCTATATTTGTGTAACTTGTGCGCAAAACCGGTGATTGCCATCTATCGAGTTTCGCAAACCTTTTGCACACCAGTTGCACACAATATTTTTCCCAACACTATATCATAAAAAGTTCTAAACTTCTTTGATTGGCTACCTCCGAATGGGTTGTGGGTTACAATATTCTTCCTTTTCGAATAACATTTTTGTGCGAAAACCAGAAATATTTGAACATTATTTTCCATTTCCTTTACAACATTTTTGTAATAAATAAGTAAAATCCGAATAGATTACCTGAATAGAATGCACGTTACTCTGGTTCCCCCTCTGTTGCTGGGTGTCCCCTTGATGGTGGCCATGATGCGCGTTATTTGGCAAATGCTTGGCACTGTTCATGATCGGACATGACTGGAATTCGGTAAATAGGCCGTCGTCAAACGGTCCCCCATCCATGTTTGGATCCGTCTTGGCGTTGCTTAACCTGCGCTGGAGACATAAAAATGCAGAAATTAATGAAGTTTCAAGTTATTTAAAAACTTCTAAAACATGCATTCCGATGGTTGAAAGTGCTCAATTTCATTTAAATCCGTTTTATACTTCAATTAATCAATCAGTTTTAAACTACAGTATCAATAGCCTGCTATTATATTGATAACTTCAATGATTGTGAAACATGCAGAATTTCACTTCAGAATCGAATTATATCATTCATGCTTTCAGTCTTTTATGTTTAGATTTTTTTTGCTTTCAGATCTTAAAAAAGGATCTCGAAATGAAATCTTAGATTAAAGGCCTACGTAATGCCATCTCAATCTCAATAACAAGCATTAAGAAGAATTTGTGAAGATTTATTTTGTACGAAAAGCCTCTTATACAGATATAGTTGTATAGCCTCTTATACAGTTATATAGAGTTGTAAATAACTGCTATATTAATGCAACTAATGTTGTTGGAAACGCCCAATAGAGAAAAAATCTTTTGGATTCTAAATATTTGATATAACATCACAGCATTTGTAACATTCAGACGGTTTGAAATCGAACAAAACCTTATCTTGGCTTCTCTCTTGAAACTTTTACCGAAAATCTTCTTAAAAACGATGTATAGTTTCAAAGGAAACGCCCTGAGCCGCATATTATAGAATGGTAAATTTCCGATTGATTGTCAAAAAGATCAATCTAATGTTTCTAAATCAGTTATAATTTATGTTTTAAATGCTTCTCTAATTTATATCTATCAGATTCAGCAAGTACTGTATAATGTCTCAGTACTTCATGAACACATTACAATCCGCCAGCCCTGAATAATAGGATCAAACTCAAAGATATTCTTTCGTTGATCTGGTCAACTTTGGAATATACATCAATCTTATGAAATAGAGGTAATTGAATCTTTCTGGACAATACCAAGTATGATTATCCAACTACTTCATTATTTTGCAGTGAAAAAGACAAAGTCGCGTTTATGGAATCATGTTAAAAACTAATCATAAGTTTGTAAGTCTACTTAAAGTTGAAAGCATCCTCATAAATTGAGACTGATTGAATTTAGGTTTTGTTACTATTCTATGTATTATAAAATATCGTCTCTGAAGTTCATAAACACGATAGATCCAATCAAAACGCAAAGTCCAAGATTATGATGAGATCTAGAGATGAATATTGTTCGCCTACTCTCTA
The DNA here is from genome assembly GCA_017141385.1 of Sogatella furcifera. Classification (NCBI taxonomy): domain Eukaryota; kingdom Metazoa; phylum Arthropoda; class Insecta; order Hemiptera; family Delphacidae; genus Sogatella; species Sogatella furcifera. The sequence continues at coordinate 2,851,401 of CM029558.1, read as the reverse complement.
GTAAATGAATACTTCTATTTATTTTTATTAAGTTATTTAAACAATTTGACAAATGTTGCCAGGCTAAAGCCTATTGTAACAAAATATTACACAGAATGTATTGAATAGAGAAAATTAATAAAACATAATGATTGATTGGAAATTGAATATATGATGAGTTATTATTCATCAACTTCATGCGTTGCCCTTTTTTAAATAAAGTTGCATTTCTCAACTCTACAATTAGATAAAAGCCACACAAGTCCCAAGTATGTTGAAAACCAGTAATATTGTTTGTCCACTCTCGAGTGAATATAGTTTTAAAAGTTAGGCCATCAGATATAAACTCCATGGCTTGATTCTTTGTTAGATTTATTTCCATGTATCATCTTTCAACTCCAAGCACCCAACTTAACTCAACAAGTTCCAGTAAAAACGCCAAGTCCCAAATTTGCTAAGATCCAGTAAATTTATTTATTCCTACCAAATCTCAAGTGAATACATTTCCATGATTATTGGTGATCAATATTGTTTCTTTGTCAGATATTTTCTCAGGTATAATCTCTTATCATTTCCCCTCCCAAAAACCACGCTTAAAAAACGTCAAGTCTCAAATATGTTGAAACCCAGTAATATCGATATTGTTTGCAATTCCAAAGTAAATAAAATTTCATGAGTTATAAGTGATCAACTCAATGTCTTCATCCTATGTCATTCACATGCATCATCTATCAACTTCATAAACACGATAAAAAACGTCCCAAATAGGTTTAGATCAAGTAATATAAAAATTGTTTGGCTAATCTTGAATGAATGTAGATCAGTGACCAACTTTTTTCTATGCTGTACATATTTTCAAATTTCAAACCAGATCTGTTTTATTTCTCAACTCCATAAACACGACCCAATAAAAACGCTATGTTCCAAATTTGTTAGAACCCTATAATATCAATATTGTTCGCCATTATCAAGTGAATATCATGTCATTAATTATTAGCGATCAACTAATATAGATAAGATCCAGTAAATTCATTTATTTCTACCAAATCTCAAGTGAATACATTTCCATGATTATTGGTGATCAATATTGTTTCTATGTCAGATATTTTTTCAGGTAGATATTTTTTCAACTAGAACAAAAAGAAAAAAGTAAACTTGTGCATATGTTGGAAATATTTTCAAACTCCAAACCAATTCTATTTCATCTATCAACTCCATAAACAAGATCCAATAAAAACGCAAAGTCCCAAATATGTTTAAATCAAGTAATATCAATTTTGTTTGCAACTCTCAAGTAAGTATCATTATTCGTAAGTGATTAAGTTCCTGTGTTAGGACATATTCTCAAACTCCAAACCAAATCTATTTCATCTACCAACTCCATAAAACTACCAAGTCTCGAATAAGTTTAGTTCAAGTAATACAACTATAGTATGCCTCCCTCTAGTAAATATCATTTCATTAGTTATTAGTGATAAACTTGTTGCTATGTTGTACATATTCTCAAACTCAAAACAAGATCTATTTCATCTATCAACTCCATTGATACGATCCATAAAAAGCGTCAAGTCCCAAATACATCATCCACCATCGACCCAGTAATAAAAGCGTAATAGTTCCAAAGTGGCTCAATGTATCAACAGTGGCTCACAATGCCATACTAAATTGTTTGTGATTAAATAATAATCAACAAAAACGTTCTTCTTAATCAAATTCTCACCGTGCCCTGTTAAGTCCAATTCCAGTCAATAGAAAGAATTAAGACAATTGCTTTACCAAGAGAGGCTACCGCTACCAATGTTGCTCAGTCCTCGAGCGGGTACAGAACGCGTCGTATCTCGAAAAATAACTTTTTACAAAATAATTTTCAAACTTCACGTAATATTTTCACGTATAATTTCCACGTAAAACTAATCTGAGACAACCTTCGGAAAAAGACAAACGTACACTAACTGACCGACGGTAGTAATAGGTTTAAGTTTCTTTCTATACGGTATATAATAATATTAGTTCGGGGAGCTGCCGCTAGGTGGTGTGGAGAGTGATGCGGGCCGGTCAGCCAATCAGAGGCGAGGATGGAGTTCGGAGGGGACCAATGGCGTGAGAGGGTGCGGGAGTGTGTGTTGGTGTGAGTGTGGTGTGGGGTGTTGGATAGGGAGAGAGAGTTGAAGGAAAGTTTTTGTTTCTCTATCTATGGGATCTGTGGGATACTCTTTGGTAGCTAGATATGTTTTACGAAGGTTTTTTGTTGGAAATTGAGTGAATTGTAGAAGGATATGATCAATGAATAATGATTTACATGCTGAAATACATAATTAAAGTAAATATTTGGAATACGTGTAGTGGAGTAGGCAAATTTCCTCTTACAAAAATATTAAGCATGTAGTATAGACGCAATTGAAGAATTATTTTCACTCTGAAACTAACTATTGTGGGCATTTAAATAATTCAATATTTTTGTAATTGATTCAATACTAGTTTTTTTTTGGGGGGGGGGGGAAAGAAGATTCATTTATCATTACTTATCATTAATATTTTGAATAGACCAAAGTTCTTGTTCTTATTCATCAATGCTTTGTGGTCGCAAGATATCTTAAAAGTCAGTAGCTCTCATGTTGTGACATAAGTTCTTTCTGCTGAGAAATGTCAGGATTAGACTATGAAATAATTTTCCCTCGTATGTCTTCCCAATCCTCCCTATTCAAGCGTTTTATATGAATGAATAATGCTGTAATGTGTATTATAAACTTATGGAGTTGAGTGGTTTAAACTTATAGCAGAGTAACAGTACAGTGCACTGGCGGCTCCTACACACGAAACAGGTGAAGTACACCTATCTTTACTGTACAGCACTTCACCCATGAAACAGGTGAAGTGCCCATATCTTTTACTGTACAGCACTTCACCCATGAAACAGGTGAAGTGCCGATATCTTTTACTGTGCAGCACTTCATCTGTTTCGCGGACACGAGCCGCCAGTGATACCGTGACTATATGAGTCTTATATAGTCACTGTAATACAAGGGAATTATCGATTTTTATCTGAAAGTAGCTCTCTGGTCTGGAGGATGGAATACTAACTCCATCCTTCGCGAAAGGATCAAGTATTTGAAAAAATTTCAAGGATTGTAGGAATAATCTAAATTGGAATAGAAGATGTTTTGGGCGAATGCCTGTGTTCTCGTTACTTTTATTGTATCATGTAGTTAAATAAATAATAAACAAGGCACATATATCACACAGTTCTTAGCAAAAGTACTTAATATCAAAACATGAGAACTCCTGACAGGATATTCTGTTTCTCTGCTATGCTCTGTACACGTACACCGAGTGGTCTAATTGAAGTAATTTCAATGTTTTAGTTCTTATTATCATCATAAAAAAGAAGAAATTTGGACTTGTAACCTCAAATTTTAGACTGTATTTTTAATGAAAATTGTGTTTTGAAATACCAAGGGCTATGCCTGTTCTTTCAACCGATGTTTTTTTCCAATAGATAAATAAATAAATAAATAAAACTTAACATCCTTCTACATTCAGTAAAAATAATACTAGGATTACAAGATGAAATCTATGAAAATAAATAAAACTGAGCATTGAACTTAGGGCTATTTAAGATGATTGATGAGTACAATGAAAAAAAAAACAAATACCCTTTTTTTAAACTTTAAAAGTATTATTATTCAAGTGAATTAAAGTATTATCATAGAGTATTATTATAGTCACATTGAAAATGGGCTTAGTCCTGAAACATGTCTAATAATACTTTAAAAGTTTGAAAAAAGGGTACTTGATTTTTTCATTTTATTTATCTAAAACTAATAATAATAATAATAATAATAATAATAATAATAATAATAATAATAATAATAATAATAATAATAATAATAATAATAATAATAATAATAATAATAATAATAATAATAATAATAATAATAACCTGACCTGAGCCAGCCAGGTTACACGAATATTATTATCTAAAACTAAGCTTATTCCTCTAATAACCATGTAAACTTCATTCTCCTACTCATCATCACCTTGACTTCAAATTCTTGTTATCTAGACCCCATTGTGATATAGTGATTAATAATAAATCAGGTCTCATACCCTTGTCTATTGGACATTGCTATCGAATATACATACCTTGAATGAAATGTGCAGATGAAATTGCTCACCTACATTAAGCTCTGCAATTAGATGATGGTATTATGAGCACCCCTTCCAGAGAACGAAGAACAAAAAACTACTATAGGCTACACCTAATACCATTCATGAAAATAGCTTTTTGATTACGATCTTTCCAGGCAATTTAACCTAGCGGCATTACTATGCACTAATCCACCCCTAATAATATCATAGATACAATCTATCCAAACAGAGAAGACACTCAGGCAAGATGATGAAATTACTCCAAATTGGTCAATATTGGTTCAAAATTCATAAATTTGGTCTTAAATTGTACAAAACATTCTGATCTACAATTTGAGACCAAATTCATAATTTTTTAAACAAATATTAGCCGAGCTGGAGTCATTTTACCATCTTGCCAGAATGTCTTCTTTGCTTGGACAGACTACTATTCAACACCCCTATAGGTAGGTGTAAGGATTGGGCGAAGGTTATACCCTCTTTTCAAACATGTGGGGGTATTTGTTAGTTCTAGCCTAATAGTTAATAGTATTGATTAGTATCAAGATCAGATAAGTATTGTACTAAGGTATGCAATACGTCACTCTTACATTAGAATAAAGAATTGTTTCGATAATTTTACCACATGCTGTAGGTCATTTTATTATTTGTTATGCAATTTTAGAAAGTGTAAAAGGGTGTGATAATGGATAGTGTTAGAATTGATAATATGAAGGTGAGAGAAAATAAGACATTACTCTCTCAGTAACTTTGATTTTGATTGATTCAAGCTGTTTGCATCATGTTTTCAATAAGAGACGACATATTAGAATGGCAAGGTTTCAAGTAAATTAGAAATAAATAATTCTGTCAGATTATGTTATAAGAAAATTAAACTTTAAAACTTAGGGCTATTTAAATAAATGGAAAATAAAATGAGAATCAAATACCCTTTTAAAAACTTTAAAATTATTAATGCACAAACATGTTTCGGGACATTCAGCCCATTATCAATGTGGATAAAATAATAAAATTTTTTATTATAATTTATATAAAATTATTATTGCATTATTATTTTATCTACATTGATAATTTATGTTATAAGAATAATTTTATTATCTTTGGTTGGACTACGCAATATTAACATGAGAGACACGGAATAGATTATAATGTGGAGATTTTGTTACAAATTTGATATAAAGTGATTTGAATTAAGTGGGATACATTATTCAAGAAACTGATTTTCACTCTTATCATAGGAGGAGTTCGAATGGTTGAATTACCTTTGAGGTTGATACATTCAACATGATACAAAACACAAATTGACACAGGGAAACGTGATACGATTGAATCAATGGAATTGTGAATGTTTCATATTGTAATTTAATATTGAGTGGAAATACCACAATTATTATTATTATTATTAGTTTATTATTTGTTGTTACAATTGCGACTTATATAAAGTATTTTAAGCAAAGGTGATAAGTGGATGATGATGTTTAGGCTACATAGTCAATGAATGATGATGGATGATGAATGTTCTCATTACAATTTTAACTTTAAAAAACACTTCACTTTACAAAATCCTGAATTTTGATTGAGTTCACTGTTAACGATGAAGATCTGATCACAAACACTAAATAAAAATGTTCAAAAACTCTGGGATGAGTATATCGGGTTCTGTTAATTTTGAGATTATTATCAAGTTTTTATGAGATTTCACTCATTCACTGAATAAAATTGAATTGAATTAGAATTGAGTAAGAGTTTCAACTTAAGCTTATCGAATCTAAATATCAGTGTAAGGTATATTGATACTTTAATTCTCGTACCTGTAGGTCAGCTACTGAAATAATTGATGTTAATAATTCTAATCGTATGCTTGAGAAAATTGAATTTCAAGTTTTCAAAAGTCATATAACTTGATATGGAATGCCAAACAAGCTTTCGCTAATCCATCGTTGATTCGTTATAGGGATAATATCGTTATAAAAATAGAGAAATCGTTATAAGAATAGGGAAAATCGTTATAGAGTCTAATGTAGTTGAAGGCGTTGAGAGTTGAGGAGTTGAAGTTGAGTGACTTCGTTTTGTTAATTTGTTGAAAATCAATTAGATGTAATTGAAGAACTATGTACCTGAGTCAAATTTCAGATTTCCACAATTGATCCATCGAACTGCTTCCTTATCTTCAAACTAAATCAAAAACAAATTCAATCTGATAGATATCAAGTGTATAAAGTTTTGAACTTTGAACAGAAATCGCACTCTTGGATAAAATGTGGAACTATCGAAGTATTTCTCAAACCATCATCCCGATTTTCCCACTGATATCCCGTGATATTCCCTACACAATTCCGATTGTGACTTCAGATAACACAGAAGTTATGCGGGCTCTTAGAAGCATGCCACAGCAGAACCCCTCTCATGGTCCAGACCCGCAACAATTACAAGGGTATGAGTAGTTGAATGTGCAGAGAATATACAATAGGAGTGACTATAAAACATATATTATACCCTCATGTGTTAGATATAGGTATAGGTAGAGGGAGTCTATTCACATAGATATAATAATATGTAAGGAGTATGTTGAGAGAGTTCTATGATGGAGTTTTCAAGAGGCTAGTTCTATTATTCAAGAGGTACTCCAGTTAAATGGTCTGAATTTTCTAATTAATTTTTATATTTTAATATAAGTTTAGAACTATTCTGTGTTTTTCGGATCAACCCTTCAAAATTCAAAATTTTTCAATTATTATCACTTTCAGATTATTTCTTTGAGTGAGAAACCTTCGGCTGAGAAAGAAATTTGGACTTGTAACCTCGAATTTTATACTATATTTTAATGAAAATTGTGTTTTGAAATAACAAGGGCTATGCCTGTTCTTTCTTACCAATGTGTTTTAAGCAATAGATTAATAAATAAATAAACAAATGAATAAATGAATAAATAAATAAATAGATAAATAGATAAATAAATAAATAAATAATTAAAACTAACTAAGTTCCATTTATAACTGAACAGGAGGTTTCGTATGTCTTTTGTACGAGATATAATCTACTAACAGCTGATGTAAAGCATCTATTGACTTTTCAGATTTCAAATACATCATCAATGTCTAGCTAAATTGTATGACAAGTCTGATTGATAACATCAGCTGTTGGAGCGCACAAGGAGTAGACGAAAAGGATTGTAATCATTGCCATCCTTATTTTATGATGGAAAAATATTCGTATGGTGGAGAGTCTCTTACTATAAGGAAACTTTATTACTATATTCACCTCAGACTAACTATACTACTATCAAGCCGCGTATCGACAGTGCCTGAGGCATGTGCCGCGAATGCCTCGCGGTGCGTTGATACTGGCCAACTGGAACGCAGTCGATCAGCTGTGGCCAATCACATCTCTTATTTAATCCTTTAAATTGATTAGCAAGAAAAAATAGAATACATACATTTAATTAACTAGCACAAGATCGTCAATAGTAAATCAGCGTAATTTTCTGTGTATGATACACCATCCATCATTTTCTTGCTAGCAGCCATTTTCTAAGACAGAACTCACGAAACACTGTCAACCAATAAGAAAAGAGCAGGCGGGGCATGAAGGCGTGTCCAAGTCAAATCTGAAACATCACCCGTCAACTGCTGCCATCTACTGGTTGAATTTGTAAACTTTTCTAACCGATGTTTTCGGTCATTTTGATCGTAGGCGGAGCTTGAAGTGTCCAATGGAGGTCGAAGCAAGTCACCCTATTGCTACTGCTGGCTGAATTCGGAGCTATTTCGAATGTTATTCAAGAAAGTTGGGTAGAGCAGTGAAAATGGCTGAAATCTTCAATTTGCTTCTTATTGAGTTTCCGTTTTTTTGTTAAAACATCTTTATTTTCAGTGAAATGAAATATTTATGATGATTAACAATATTTTTCTGTGAAAAATTTATTATTCACTTCCTTATATGCTTTCGAGCTAACTAATCAAATAAATTTATCAATAATTAAAAATTTAATTTTCAAGTATGGTACATTATTACAGTTTTTCTCAATGTGGAAAGCCTTTAATTATTTCTTATCAATTACTTTAGGCTTTTGCTTATCACGTATAATAAGATAAATAAATCAAAATTTTAATATTTCAATGATAAAGTACGGTAGAATGAGACAGTTCTGCTCAATGTAGATAGCCTTTAGTTATTTCGTATTAATTCCTGTAGGAATTCGCTCATCACGTATCCAATACATAAAAATACGAAGCAATACGTTTGGATACATTAAAATAAGCAAGTCCCTATAACACTTTTTGCCACACCACATGCAACATTGGGATTGCTTATGAGAAAAATTTGAACATCTAAGGCAGCTAGAATCATGTTTGGCTTTGAATATATTATAATATATTAGATTTAATTCGTCTGGTAATGGGGGGGGGCGCCTGCCAAAATCTTGCACAGGGTGCCAAAAAACCACGCAAGGCCCTGTAAGCTTATATTTTATTCACAAAACCTAATAATAATTTTACACAAATATAATAGAGACGTAATCAACTATTCATAGAAAAATCTACCCTAACATTTATTTCTTCCTTTTATGAGGGTGATGCCCACATGAGCTCTTAGACCTGTGCATGGGTAATGATATGATGATGATTTCCCTCAAATATACAGACGTAGTGTATGAAAGTAAGAACTCCCTTGCCAACATATAAAAGTGATGTAATACAAACACTATTTTGTTATAAATATATATGCTGTAGAAGCTACTTTTAGGTCTTATATCAACCCTCTAAAGGGTCTCCTGAACAGCACGAGCCTGTATTATGAGGAGAGTGGGCCTACCAGCATGATCGAGCATATGTCGATTGAGTTTTTCCACGGTGTCAGTACGATTACCGTCGAAGTTAGGACATGGCTTTCATAGCTGAGAGTCACTCGAGTGGTTATTGACTGGTTTGAGTATGAACCATACTTGACAGTAGCTTTCATGTAATCTTATTCCAAATTTCAAAGTCTTTGTATTTTATTTTGTAGTGAAAATTGTTCTTAAGTTCTACAATATGACATAACCCTTATTTGGACTTTTAATATAAATTGAATGAGGAACTGTTTTAGACATTAAGCCTGTTAGTTGTACTTACAATTCACTGGCGGCTTGTTCCCACGAAACAGGTGAAGTGCTAGTATCTTTTACTGTACAGCACTTCACCTGTTTCGTGGGCACGAGCCGTCAATGTTACAATTGTATTTATTTGATTAGATAAATGATTATGATTGTTATAATACTTGAATAGATGTTAATTTAGTGTAAGCTAAACAGGTACAATTTAAAATAAAGGTTGAACTTTGGATAACAAATTTAACGTTACAAGCTGATATTGATCGTTTTGAGGTTGTATTGAACATATTCAATGTCTGAGAAATTTCCTAGCTCATATATTTAAATGGAAATATTAGGATCCTGGTTCAATTCTTGACTGGGGAACGATTCTTTAAAAGCAGCAAAATCACATAGATACGTCCATCCCGTCTTTCAGAGGCGACGATAAGCCGTCGGTCCCGACTACCTAAGAATTAGTCGTCATCTCTCATCATCATAATTCATCTCATTACCCACGCAAAAGCCTATGTGCTCATGTGGGCCTCAGAAACAAAATATCCCATGTGTTCACCCTCAGAAAAAAATATCCTCGTATCTTTATCAAAATACTTTTCTACGTATATCAGTCGTAATATTTTCAAGATATTAGTGATAGAATTTGTTGAAATAATAAAAAGTGAGGTTCTTTAGTTAAATGAATTTATGAAGTAGGCTATTCTTTCTTCGAGGAAGAATTTGTATATGGATTTATATCCATGTCATCCATATCTATCCTATTTTTATTTATACCTCAGGATTACATTTTCTACTTCTTAAGCAGTAGAACTCCTTGCGTAATCCTGTACTGAGAAAATTTCTCAAGTGTTGAGAGCACTCCACATTAAAGATGTAGACAATAACTTGAGTTTTCCAAGCCACCAGAGACTTAACGGAAACTGAAACTTAGCCTACTACAGACTCCCATTCTTATCTTAGAATAGTATAGTCGAAGCCAAGAAGACATCATGGTAAGGTTGAAAAATGACTCCAATATGGACAATATTGGTTCAAAATTCATAAATTGGTTTGAAATTGAGAGCAGAATGATTCCTACAATTCGAAACCAAGTTAATACATAATTTTTGAACCAATATTGACCGAGCTGGAGTCATCGTCCCATCTTGCCAGAATGTCTTCTTTTCTTGAACGGACTATACTAATTATTTCAATACTTATTTTTCTTATGGCTACTGAATTTATCAAAACTTTCAATTAATGAAGATCAAAGAACCCTTTTCATTACGAATTTGATTCTTTCAAGTATGAATTTTGAAAGTCCCATATATCAATCTCTCTTTAACTTACTACAAAAGTTTTCGTGTAGCCCCTAGTTAACCAGCGTTTTTGTTCAGTTTTCGTTCAGTTTACTGCCACACGTAAAACGTACTCGAGAGTGGTTGTTTTTTATGACGTCACTTCCTTATTAAGTCGCCCGTTCGACTTGAAGTTCCCGCAGTGGTGACATATCCATTTAGTATAGCTCATGCCAACACAACTGGCGATCGACGGAAGTCTTTTTTTGACGTCCAGCTCTGTGAAAACAGTCCGGAAGCGGTCTGTGAGAGCGTATCACATTAAGAGTGACCTCAACTTGACAGCTTCGCTGCGGAGACCGCTTTCTGACTGTTTTGAGAGAGCTATCATGAATAAGAGACATTGTTCAACCGCCAATCTCATTGGAATCTGCGATGCTGAGTACTGCTTCAATCATGTTCCCCTCTACACAACTGTTCTTGTTTCTTCGTTTTCTTATTTTTTGTGTTCTTCATATCATTATCTTCCTATTTTTTCCTCCTTTTGTTTGCATCATAGTCATCATCATCATCATCATTATGTTCTATTCTTGTGATCTTTCTTTCTTGATCGTCGTCACTGTCTCACTTTTTGTTGTCACTGTCTAATTTTTTTTTGGTGTATGGTACTTTTTACATCACCTATAGTAATACAGTATATTTATTTTATCAATTTTATTGCTTTTTAAAAATATTATTCTCCGTGTTACACTACAATAAATGTATCCTATCAAGGGTAGCTCAATGCCATCAATCAGGAAGCTCGGCTCAAAAGTTTCGGCTCTATGCTAGAGAAAAAGCAAAGTATCATCACATTTTGATAGATAAAACCAATAGATGATAATCACCAACAAAAAATTGAAAAGATACAAAACAGATTAAAACTCATCTGATTCTATCCATTGGTCAAAGCTATAACTGTGAGCTTTGCAGATTAGAATCCAATTCAATCCACGACAAAAACTGAAAAAATAACTATACTTTATTTGATTTAACTTCTGAATTGGAGTGAACTGTATTCTCTAGGCATAGCTAAATAATGACAAAAATAATTGACAACACAACATCAGCTGTTGGAGCGCACAAGGAGCAGACGTAACCGACAACTTTAAGTAATCAACTATACTTACTTTCTTTACTCATACTTACTTACTGTACTTTCGCACTGTATTTACTTACTGTACTTAGTTACTGCACTTACATACTGTACTTACCCACTGTACTGTATACTTACTACTTATAAACTGTTCCTGCTCGTAGCTTATATCATTTTATCACACATACCAACCCTATAATCGTTTGCAGCCCACCCCTATTAATAATTATTATTTTGAAGAGGGTGGGTGCATCCCCTCGATCATAGCGGTCACACGTCCCACACATACGGGGTCACGTGACGTCAGTCACCTATGGGTCACGTGGCCAGGCAAGGTCATACAACATGCACTTACTACCTGCATGAATGCGCGCGTGTGAAATTAAATAGTTGATGTGTGTGAAATTTGCGGTATAGCAGAGTTGATCTGAAGGTTATGTAGATTACAAGAGTTGATTGATCTCGACGGTTACTGTGGAATCTACTGTGCGATTTGAGCGTTTCTGCATTGAGTAACTAAACCCGATCACCACTTGAGACGAAATAAACAAGCTTTTTGCGAGTGTATGCGTGTAATGGTAGGTCTCCTTCTATGCAAAACGGTCGGCCACAGTCCAAGGTTGAGGCCGCACTGCCGGTGGGTAGAGCGTGGAGGGTGGAGGGTAGTTGGTAAATCTATAGAACATACACACCATCCACAGTAATACATCGTATGAATGGTATGTGTTCAGCCGCCATCTTGAAATTCTTAAATATGGACAACATAACCTCAAAAAACAGTATGACGTTATACCATTCATACGATGTATTACTGTGGATGGTGTGTATATTCTATAGATTTACCATCTACCCTTCACGCTCTACCCACCGGCAGTGCGGCCTCAGCCCAACAGCTGTAGCCATCCAATCACAGCACAAAACAAAAAGTCTTGAGACAAGACAAGTCGAACTGTAGCCAATCACAGCTCCAGACAAGAGTCAGCTGTTCGACTGCTGCCAATTCGCATTTCGCATAGACGAAGACCTATCATTACACAGACACACACGCGCGCGCGCAAAAAGTTTGTTTATTTCGTCTCAATTGATCGTGAATAGGGTGTAGATGTAATACTCTAATATGAATATAATTCGGTTATCAAGTCTCACTTCAGACAATGTTTTTTACAGAGCAGACTCTCACGTTCCTCTTAGCTCTGTCCACTGCTTTAAAATTGATTTATTCATTCATTCATTTTATAGAAACAAATAAACTTACGACTGTAGTTGAAAACACAGACGATATTGAGGAAATAAGGTTATACTACAAATATATCTGTTCTGCTGGAAACTTGAATCATCTACGGGAGAATTAAGTTACGATTCCCAATCTCAAGCGACGTATCTTTACGGTTTATATCTAACTAGCCGGCAGGCTCGCTTCGCTCGCCTTCTCCGCCTAGCCAGGGGGCTCCGCCCCCTGGACCTCCGACAGTATAGGCAGTGCAGGTGAGTCAAACAGGCTCGCTTCGCTCGCCTGCAAAACCTCTGTCAGTGTCAGCTGAGATAGTATGGGCAGTGTCAGCTTAGACAAACAGGCTCGCTTCGCTCGCCTGCAAATTCAGTTCAGAAGGGATTCGAAATTTATTGAGCACAGCATTTCTACACCTAATCTGTTTACCGCATTTCAACATTTTCTGCCAATTTGTTCTAGAAAAATTCAAGAAAAACTCCGAAAATTAAAAAAAAGTAGTAAAACGCTAAAATTAAGCGTGACCTTGGGAAGTATATAGGACATAGTTTGAAACATGATTCAATATCTTCCAAATTAGTTTATCTATAATCTCGCTGAACCATTGAATTTTCTGTTAGGATTGGTCGTATCAAGGCGGAAGATTTGCAACCCGCAACACATCTACAATCTTGAACGGATTGCAAAAATATTTCAACACAACATTTCTAGACCTTATCTGAAACTGTCCAGCAAATATCAACATTTTCTACCGATTGGTTCTCGAGAAAATGAGGAAAACGCTGAAAAACTCTAGAAAAACTAAAATATTTGGCGTATCCTTGAAAAGTTTTCAAAATCCGTTCTTAGCGCGCCTTTAAACGTCCAACTGAACATGCCTGCCAAATTTGAACGCATTCGGTTCAGTGGATTCCTAGTTCTGGTGATGAATGAATGAATGAATCAGTGCCATTTCGCTTTTATATGTAGAGATACGGTAATGATGAATTTTTAAAGAAAACGGATGTAAACGATCATGGTGAAGATGATGAATCAGGATTATATGCAACACATTCCAATACTTTACATCAAGTCTTTCACAATTCATTCCTCATGTGATTTTTTCCTCGTTCTTAAAACTGGAGCTCCTCTCAACACTGTACTGTACTGTTGCTATGAATTCTCCCTCTCACTTCACGTCAATCTTCATCACAATTTTCCTCCACACTTTATTATTCCTCCTCCACCTCCCTCCTTCCCTTCCATTTTTTTCCTTCCCGCATTCTATTTTATCCTCTCCAGCTAACTTTATCTCTTTTCTTTAAGTCTTCTCTTATTCTTGTCTATATAACTCTTCATCTAAATTTTCTCTCTCTCCTCTATTTTCCTCTGAACATCATCACGATATCTATATTATTCCTATTTATCTTTTTCTTCCCTCTAGTTACATCACGGTATCCATATTATTTCTATATCTCTCTTTCTATCACACTATCTTTTCTTTCTTTCTCCCTTGAATAAATAAATTTACCGTGTAAATATGTTTTCTTTTTGAAAGGATAGTACACAGTAAAAATGAAGATTTTATTTATCAATTATTATTGTAGATGAATTGATCATAACAAGAGCTTTTGGTCTCTCTCAGTCGTTATATATTGAAAAATTGTTGATCAAATATTGTTGATCGAAATGTTGATCAAATATTGTTGATCAAATATTGTTGATCAAATATTGTTGATCAAATTGTTGATCAAATATTGTTGATCAAATTATTGATCAAATATTGTTGATCAAACTGTTGATCAAAATTAAATATTGTTGATCAAATTGTTGCTCAAATATTGTTGATCGAATTGTTGTTCAACAATATTTGATCAACGATTTGATTAACGATATTTGATCAACAATTTGATAAACAATATTTGATCAACAATATTTGATCAAGAATTTGATCAACAATATTTGATCAGAAATTTTATCGACAATATTTGATCAACAATATTCGACAAATTGTTGATCAAATATTGTTGATCAAATTGTTAATTAATTGTTGAAAAATAGTTGAATAATGGAAAATTTATTCAAAAATTATTGTAGAGTAATTGATTTTAACACGAGCTATTGGTCTCTTGTAGATGTTGTAAATTTAGAAAATTGTTGAATCGAACATGTTGCACCAATCTTCAACATTTTATTAGGGAGAATATTCTTGTTGCATTCATTTAAACAAGAAATGAAATATTTGGGCTTGCCATGCTTGGTTTCAGTTTCATTCCATTTCCTTCTCCAA
This sequence comes from Sogatella furcifera, assembly GCA_017141385.1. NCBI lineage: Eukaryota > Metazoa > Arthropoda > Insecta > Hemiptera > Delphacidae > Sogatella > Sogatella furcifera. Next base: position 2,836,275 of record CM029558.1, on the reverse strand, counting down.
AGGGATATATATCCCCTCAATCCCCCCCTGGGTTCGCCCCTGCTCCTTCTTCTTCTACCACTCAATATCTTTCTCAGTAATATTCTCATGTCTTTTTCATTCAATTCAATTCTCCTTCAATTTTATCATTCTCCCTTGTCTTATTTCAAGATTTTAATTCTTTTTTATCCTTCATATTTCTTTTTTAGGCTATTCCTTCCTCTCTTCTATCTCTCTCACTCTTTCTCTCTCTCTGTTTCTCTCTCTCTCAATCCCTCTCTTTCACTATTTCTCTCTTAACTTTTGTATATTACCTTATCAGGTTTTTCCAATTTCTCTCTTCTATTTTCTCTTCTCTATTCTCTCTCTTCGTCTCTTTCTCATCCTCTCTCTCCCCCTCTCTTCCTACCTCTTTCTATCTTCCTCTCTCTTTCTATCTCTCTTTCAACTACTCCTTTCTTTCAACTTTGGCGCGCCGAGAGCACTATAGTCGTTCCATCCAATTGAGCCAATTGAAACCAATTGAGCAGTCAATTGAAGCAGCCGGACAAAGAGGAGTGGGGGAAGAAGAAGAAAATGAGGAAAAAGAAGAAAAAAAGCAGTCATGTAGGCAGCTTCCAAGTTCAGTGTGTGGTAAGCTATGTGGGGGTCAGAGGTTATTCCATCACAAAGAAAAAACTATAAAACATAGTCTGCTCGAGCAAAAGAGACATTCTGGCAAGATGGGAAAATGATTCAACTCAGGCAATATGAGTTCAAAAATTATCAATTTGTTCTCAAATTGAAAGGAACATTCTTCTCTACAATTTGAGTTTAAATTTATCATTTTTGAATCAATATTGACAGAGCTGAAGTCATTTTCTCATCTTGTCAGAATGTCTTCTTTGCTTGGACAGACTGTACTAAGACACAATCATGTTGAATGATGGACTAGCCATATCCAGGCTTCTGCATTTTTTTCATTTTTATGATCTTGTTCTCTCTTTCTTCATCATTAGAATGAGCGACAAGAGAAAAATTATGAGTTTTACAAGTTTTTTTTGTTTCACTTGTTGAATAAGATATGGTGAATATGTATTATGTGGTATATATCATATTAAATGAAAAGACAAGATATTGTCTAACCAAATACTATTTTGTTTCGATATTGTTGTAAGTCTTGGTGTCTTCAGTTCAATCCCTTCAAGACGATGAGCATGATACACTGGCGGCTCGTGCCCACGAAACAGGTGAAGTGCTGTACAGTAAAAGATACGGAAACTTCACCTGTTTCATGGGTACTAGCCGCCAGTGACAAATTATGTATCAAGGTTAACTATCTATTTGGACCCATCATCATTGAAATAAGGTAGAGTAGGCCTATGTTTAAGAAAAACCTCCTTAAGCAGTTTATTGAGTTGTTGTCGAAGTGATATTATGGTAGTTATTTATGTTATTATTAATATTGTCTTTTCATCCAATAGCAGTTGGAACCAAACATAAATTAACCGATAATAAAATCTAGATATGCGGTCGCATTTGATAAATACCGGATTTTTAAAATAAAAAGATGGACTAAGTTTAAACGCTTCATATCATTCATCTTAAAAATGTTTTGCAAAATTTTTGTTTAATATGTTTTTTTATCATTCATAAAAACGATTGGTACGATTCCAAGGTGGCTGTTGCGAATAGATTTGTGATGTCTAGAGCAGCGCAGCTAGAGCTTGGCAGCTCTAGAAGCAAATTTAGAACCGGGCAGCTCCAGCCGCGTGGACCGGGAATCGTACCTTTATACTTATAATTACTTAATATCTATAATAACTATAACTCAATAAGAACAGTCATAACTCATACATCAAAGAAATGGAAGAGCAACTCAAACAGTTTCTTATTCCAGTGTTATAAATATAATTATATCATCATATCATAGGGTGCACAGTATTCAGTCTAAAGCCAGGTATATTTAATTTTCTTGTGTTATGAATTCAAGTATACCAGTATTTTTCTTTGACACAAATCTACGTCATGTCACATGCTAATCTTATGGATTAAATGAATACGAAACTCAATAATTATTCGACAACCTGATGACATTTAAAAAGAAGTTAGACCTTATAATATTATGGCATCTACTCAATGAGATCTTTCAAATGAGGTCCGAATAAACTTTGTAGCAAAACCAAGAAGATCTACTTGAAAAAGGGTGATTGACGGATTTTCAATATGCTATATTCATCATTCATATTATTCGTCAGTGACTGACGGCTCGTACCCACGAAGAAGGTGAAGTGCCCGTATCTTTTACTGTACAGCATTTCACCTGTTTTGTTTCCCTATTCCCTTTTATTCCTAATGGTCCAAACATGTCTTTGGTTGTGTGTGGCTTCCCATTAATTTTAATTTGTAGATATTTTCCAATATTCTTGATGAATGTTTTAAAATACTTTCGAAAATCTGACAATAATTTTAGAATTTTCATGGATATTATTTGTTAGGAAATGTTTTTACAATTTAATTCACCTTCGATGTGATTAGTTATTCAATAAGTAGATGATACATGTATCAAATTTAACAATCGAATTGAAAGATTATGTGATACTTGATACGACTTGTATGATACATGAAAAATTTATCGTATTGAAAACATTGCGAGTTAGTGTATAGTCTGACCAAGCAAAGAAGACTCTCTGACAAGATGAGAAAATGACTCCAGCTCGAACAATATTGGTTAAAAAATTATTGATTTGGTCTCAAATTGTAGATCAGAATGTTTCCCACAATCGAAAGAAGATTAATAATTTTTGAACTAATATTGACCGATCTGGAGTCATTTTCTCATCTTGCCAGAGGGTCTTCTTTGCTTGGACAGACTGTGCTTGGAAGACAAACAGAGACTTCATTTAGCCTTATCAAAATCTCGGATTTGGTTTCCTAGTCTCCCACGGGTAAACAGCGCTGACTTCTTAGTTTTATTTTCTCCCGTTAGACTGCACTCTAATCCCAGCTCTCATTCTACCCTCACAAGCATCCTAAATTGCAATCCATCATTCATCTATTCTTAATTCATATTTGCTACACCAAAGACAATTTTTAGGAAATTGATTGATTTCATTCACACTTCATGAAAAATTTTCAGCTGTCAGCTCGAATTTTCTGGCCAAAATAATGAATGTTTGAACTTTGAGCAGCCTCACTAGTGCCATCTCTCGGAGAAAGAGAGAACTGAATTGTCAGAATTGTTCGCGCGTAAATTGAATTCTTTTGAAAAATACTTTTGTTCTGCAGTTTTCATTCAACAATAATAATTATTAATAGTAATGGAGATAAATATAGCTGACGCCAATAAGTAAGTTGGTTTTATCTACTTCTTCTCCGTCCAACAGCTGATTTTGTCAATAAGAGTTGTAATCCAGCTATGCCTAGATGATGTTTTTCAATTTAAAAGATGCTTTACATCAGCTGTTAGAAGGTTATTTTAACGTACAAGAGACAGACGAAACCGCCTAGATTTTTAGCGTCTAGAATGAACTATCAACAACAGAGAGATGATTCATTTTTGTTAAATTGTATTGTTTCTATTGCATGAACGAGTATCTAATAAAGTATGCTTTATTTATGCTAAGTATGCTTAACGATTTACTAAGATTTTTCAGTCTATTCTGCATTTAGTAAGAGAACCTTTTTATATTCTTGTGTGCAATGAACCTGGAAATAATATAATATATACATAATATAATATAGTATCAATAGACAACTCTCATTCGTTTTTCAATGTAATTATTAGCCTACATATTCTAATGCATTCATATCGTACCTACCTTTCTTCTCATCTTCCACTTGTTGAGTTGTTGTGAAGGTGATATTGAGGTAATTATTAATTTATTTTATTTATTTATTAGAGAAATTATATACATCCATAAAATTATAAATTATAATTATCCATATCAAATGTAAAGACAAGAGACTTGGGAAGCGGTTTGTCCCAGTGGTAGAGAGCGTCTAATCGGTGAGATTAGATAAGCGACGTGCCTCTACCACCACTGTTGTAATGGTGACTGGTTCCTCTGAATTAAATTTATGAGCCTCGAAAATCGCTTCCCGGTGGTTCGGAACCCACCTAAAGCAGTAGGTCCATTCATCTCTCATCATCATCTTTCCCATTACCCACGCACAGGCCCAAGAGCCCATGTGGGCATCACCCTCACCAAAAAAAAAGTTATTGTCAAACCACAGATTTATCAATATTCGACATATTGGTTTCTGGAGTTTAACTGAAATTAATAATTGTGTAGCAACCGAAACCGGTATCTCGATTTTTAATTAATCTGGGGTTTAACAATATCTTGTCAAAGATGTCTTTGAAGTTTACCAAAGATTAATCAATGATTTAGCAACCGAAACAGGTATCTCTGGTAAACAGGTAATGAATCTGTCGTTTGGCAATATCCTTTATTTTCATTAAATGTCTATCTTTCTATGAAAAACTTCCATTAACCAATTGTTGATTATATCACCGTACCTCTATTGAAGAACATACTTTTGTGGTTTAAAAATCCATTATTCGACGACCGTTGAGCTGCTTCTCTATTCTCAACAATAGATATTACTTGAGTGAGTTAATAAGTTCAGTTGGTAATTTTGAAAAATAACTGCTAAGTTCACAGAACCTCAAATGGTGCTCTAATAAAACAGTAGGTAGATACAAAGAACTCAACTCAAAGAATATAGTGTATTCATTCATCACGGAGATTCACAAAATCTCTAGAATACATACAAATAAGCTGACTACAATATCTGATCATACAAATAAGATTCTACTGTGATATGCTCTATCAATTGAATAATTATATTAGTAAAGGCTCATTTCCACGTAATCATTTCTATGATAATTATTGCTGCAATATCATAACCTTATTTCGGAAATTATTGAAATTTTTTGAGGGAGGAATGAACAGGCTATGCCTGGTTTTTCCTCCCAATTCTAGTATTTTGTATAAATAATGTATCATGTATAGTTGTAATTCCAATAAAATTGAACTGAATAAAATAGAAATTGAATATAATTTAGGAGCACAAGTTTGTCAGTATCATAAGAAACTATGTACCTATATAGTTATAGAAACTATGAAACTATGTTAAACTATAGTTAAACTAACTAGAAACTATGAAACTATGTTAAACTAACTAGAAACTATGAAACTATGTTAAACTAACTAGAAGCTATAAAATAGCTTAATAATAAGGCTTTTAATAGGCTACATACTATTGTTTCAATTTTTCACATCATTATCACTGTAGTGCAATAGTACTGAAAGTGTGTCTGCAATTGAATATGGTAATAATAAATAATAAGCACTGTAGAATGGCTAATACGCTTATCTCACCTATAAAACAATAAAAATATACTTGAATAAATATTACTTTTCAATACATGAAAACAATAAAAATATACTTGAATAAATATTACTTCTATGCTAATTTTAATTGAATTGCAGTTGAACATGGTGATAATAGAAGATAAATATATCAAGTAAGGCTTCAAGTACGATACAAATAAATATACTAGGATAGATATTACTTCCACATACAAGATAATGTCAATAGAATAGTATTAAATGAGTAAAATTAATAATAATTCTAAAGTTTTTTTATAAAGGGTATTTGATTTTTCATTTAATTTATCAATTAAATGAGTAGCATTTGAGTATGATAATTATATAACATAAATAATCTCTAGAATAATACAACAATGTAAGCCTAACATCCTAAGCCTATCTAAAATGTAATGCACAAATCAGTTGAATATGATAATAATAAAGAAAATGTATAATGAATAATATTTGCTTATTAACCTACAATACATTGGAACTAATTTAATTTTTCTATTGATTATAATTTGAATAAAATGGCATTTGAATGTTGTAATAATTGAATTACTTTGAAATTAAATATAGCCCTTGTTATAGTCTGTTCAAGCAAAGAAGACCCTCTGGCAAGATGGGAGAATGACTCAAGCTCGGTCAATATTGGTTTCTTATTGATCTACTATTAAGACCACATTTATAATTCTTGAACAAATATTGAACAAGCTGGAGTCATTTTCCCATCTTGCGAGAGGGTCTTCTTTGCTTCGACAGACTATACCTACAATACAGAAATAAACCACATACATGATAGTTTCAATAAAATAGTGTTAGCCTAAATAAGTAGGAATTGAATATGATAATAATAAAAAAATATAATCACTAGATTAATACAACAATGTAAGCTAAGCCTATTAAACATGTAATAGAATAGTTCTATTTGTGCAAAAATAAAGAGTATTCGAATACCTACATAATATTTAATCAGTATCAACTAAATTTGTTAATATCGTATATACTGGTACCACAAGGAATAATTTTTTCTTATATGTTACTCACATTTATCCAATTCATCATTCATTTATAGGTTTACCACAATAAAAATACTATAATACTACAATACATTATGGAGTACGCTATAAATTATGTAATTGAATTATTATCTATACAAAACACAAAAGTCTAGAGTGTATAATCAGATAGAGGGTATAGAGGTATCAGATAGAGGAATCAGATATCATAGAGGTATCAGAGGAATCAGAGGATAGAGGTATCAGATATCAGATAGAGGGTAGAAGAAGTTTAATTTGTAGGTATAAAGCTACTTCATTCATGAATCTAGTGTGTAAGTTATTGTCTCTATTGTGAAAATTTATGATTACTGAAAACAATACTGCACTATTGTTGGTTAGCAAGACAAGAGTGAAATAAACTAAATCAAAGTACAAAGTTATAATAGATTTGAAATTGAAAATTCATGATAAAAAACAACAATATTATACAAGTTATCAAATCAATTCAAATCAAATCAGTTATCAAGTTATCAATATTATACATTATACAATATATAATACAAGTGTAAGTTACAAGAAACCAAATCGAGGGAAATAATACATTTTATAGAAGCTGAATATCTTGCAGTACATTCTTCCTGGTATATCCGTTTGGTTTGTAGCTAAGCCTTCACAAAGCACTAATTTCAAATGGTGCTAGAGAATACTTGAAAAAGTCTATCCACCATTTTGAAACCAGTACCCAGCAAGGTCATTATCGTCAAAAATATTAATTTCATGACACGGATGAGACGAGGTAGGACTCCTTGAAGATAATGATGAGATGCATTCAAGACGAGATGGTACTCCTTGAATTTTCCATATGGAAGTCTATGTTGTGTCTTGTGTCATCCTTTAGTGTCCTGATTTGAACATGGATATTCTGTTGGTGAGCTATAAAATTCATTCATGTTAGATCTTCTTGGATCTTTTTACTGTGATGGACTTCTCTTGGATCTTCTTTTGCAATTAGTTCGCTGAAACATAGACCGTAAAGTTTAGAGCATACTGGCAGGCAAAGAATGAATTAAATTTTATGAATAATCAGTTAGAAAACAAAATTATGTCCATAAATAATTCCAGTTTTAATTCAGTTCAAACTGATTAAATCAGTCATTAGAATAAATTCACGATAATTATGTTATTTGTTTGGGAATGCCTCTCAGGAGACCGAAGCACACTTTGTTTATAAATAAAATATATACTAAAAGGGTGCTGTGATTTTGACTGTGTTTCACTTCTAACAAATTAAGAATTAGTAGGACAATATGGAATAAATTTGTAAATTGATAAATCATGGTTTTATTATTCTTGTGAGTTGAAATTTGTGAGCATAGTGAAAGTGGACATTGTGGATAGACATATAACCTACATCTTAAACCTTCATCATCACTCATTCATCGTTTGTTTAAAATACTTGGAAACTAAGTCGCAATTGTAAAGAAAGAATAAAAGAATATTTATTTATTCATTTTGACATAAATTATCACACTTAATTGTTAAAAACACAGACTAAAGTCAAAGAATATTGTCCACAGTTTTTTCAATCCATATTTGGGAATATCACAGGCTATTCATACTGGGTTTCAAATTATTTTGCATAGAGTTTTGTATGATTGTTACGTAGTTTTCTGAAAAATTACAACTCAAATTATTAGATTTTGATTCTAATTAATGAGAAATTGACGAGAATTGACAACTTTATTAGTTTTAAATAGGTATTCTTGAATACTACCAAATATCAACTCTGCAGCAGTCATTGAAGAAAAACACCCTGTGTGCAAAGAATTCTTCAACTATTGGTATGGGTACCGTAATCTGTTCAAGCAGAGAAGACATTCTTGCAAGATGGTAAAATGACTCCAGCTCAGTCAATATTGGTTCAAAAGTTATAAATTTTGTCTCAAATTTTAGGAAACATTTTGATCTGAAAATTGAGACCTAATTTATGATTTTTGAACGTTATTGACCGAGCTGGAGTAATTTCCCATCCTGCCAGAATGTCTTCTTTGCTTGGACAGATTATATTAATGTTGAAAGTTTGAGAACAGGGTTATTGGGAATAAATTCTAACGTGTGGTGTGTCTGCTTGTCCAATGAAACGGATACTAGGTGATTGTGATGTTAAGCTCCAAACACTATGGACTGATTTCGGATGGGTGACCAGATTATGACCAAGGCGAGTGGAACCTACCCTTATGGGTAGCTTCCCATAACAAAAGCCATATGCATATTTTTTTTAATGCTAACGAAAACGAACAATATTGTTACATTATTATGTTGTTTAGTTTAGAACATTCAACATTATGTTAATGTATGCTAATATTATTTGGACTGATTGTATACAATTATATTGATTGGTCTATGCTGATATGTTGCTTTTTGATGATGTATGTATAGCCTACGTATAGGATAGATAGAAACTATAAAACCTACAGTATCCTCAGAGAATTTTTTCAGCACACGATTCGGTGTCATTAGACTCATTTATTTGCACTTGAGAATGATTTTGATTGATTGACAATGTGTCTAATGACACCAGGACATCTCTGAAACTAATACTCCAAGGCTACTATGATTTAAAGTTTTATTTCCAATTTCATTCTTATTAGTAGCTCTGAACAACTTAATATATTGAACCCACGAGGTTTACGGAGTAGTATTCTCGCTAAAATAAAATTTTATCAATTTTCGAAGATGAAAAACGCAAATTTTGACAGAATAAAAATACGAACTCAATAATGTTTAGAAAAACAATTCATGAGAATGAAAAAGTCAGCTCAGAAGAGTTTTAGCAAAGTGAAGGTCTAGAATATTGATAATAAATGATAGGACGATTGACGAATAACCAAATTAACTCTAAGTTTCCAAAAAAAACTCACAGAATACTGAACTAAAGCTGTGTGTATAACTGACGCAAGGTCGTTATGTGTGTGTTCTGTATTGTCTCACGTGATGTAACCTACTAACAGCTGATGTGAAGCATCTATTATAATGTCTCCTTTGACTTAAAAATATCATCTAAACATTTCTAATAATTAATTAACAACATCGGCAACCAACCTTAAAGCCTTAAAGCAACTGAGCCTTAAAGCGCTCAAAAGCTGATTTTGTCAATAATATTACTGTTGTCATTGAGATGATGCTTTCGAAATCAAAAGAGACAATAGATGTTTCACATTTGCTATTAGAAGTTCACATCACATACAAGAGACAGACAAAACCACCTACCTTCATGGCGTCAGCTATATGAAGGTAGAGTTATAATTCAGGTAATAGAGTTTATAATTCAGTAGAGTAGAGTATATAATAGTATGGAGTATATTATATATAGTATAGTATATATAGTATAGTATAGTATAGTATATATAGTATATATATATAGTATAGTAGAGTATATAATTCAGGTAGAGTTTCTAAAAAAGCAGTCAAATAATCCATCTCAGTTGGAAGAGTAGATTGATAGTGTTGGAGAAAGATGAAAATAGATAAGAATAAGTGTCAGCGTCTAGTCAGCTGATTCACTCGCCAGTTTTTTGTTGGAAACTATGAAGCACAGAGAAGGTAGATCTACCTCCTCTATGTTTTACATAGAGAGGGAAACATAGAGAAAGTAAATCATAGAGAAAGTAAATCATAGAGAAAGTAAATCATAGAGAAAGTAAATCATAGAGAAAGTAAATCATAGAGAAAGTAAATCATAGAGAAAGTAAATCATAGAGAAAGTAAATCATAGAGAAAGTAAATCATAGAGAAAGTAAATCATAGAGAAAGTAAATCATAGAGAAAGTAAATCATAGAGAAAGTAAATCATAGAGAAGATAGATTCACCTTTTCTATGTCTCAAGTTACACTTAACTCTACTTACCAGCTGGATTGAACAGCAACTTCAACAGAATTCAGCAGAACTCCGACAGACCTCTGTAGGAACTCTAGCAGAATTCAGCAGCAACTCTACCAGAATTCAGCAGCAACTCTAGCAGGATCCAGCAACAGCAACTCTTCAACTGCCGTTTCCCCAAAGACTGACTCAATCCTTTTCTGGTCCTGCTTTTTATCCCAGCTCCTGGTAATGCTTCAAAGCGCCCAGATAAAGAACTCGCTCCCCCTGTAAGAAAATAGTGCATGAAAGAATGTTAGGAATAAAGTAACATAACCTAGAAACTATCAAGCAGCTTATATGAAAATGTAAAAAGATCGTCTATTGTTTTTTAAGAAAAGTGATACCTTCGTATCTTAGACAGGAGTCATGGTGGTTGCGGAATTATAATTTAATAGATGTAACTTAAGAATTAAGAAGTATGAGATGGGGAGCACAATGTAATCGGATACTGAAGTTACATTTATTTGGATAGTTCAAGCTAAACTGCGTAACTGCGGTGTCATCTTCGTGAATGAGTGATTTCGAAAAAAGGGGGTTAAATTTCAGGTGGAAAAAATAATAATTTATACTTTCAAAATGTTCAAATTGAAAAGATTTTTAGTCAAATTAACTAAATTTTGAGTAAATTTGTATTTGATAAGGTGTAAAACAACTTTAAAACTATACACACAAGTGATTCTATCTTGTCCTTGTTCTAATGAATTGAAAAATATTTTAACTGAGTTTGAATGCACTTAAAATGTTTAATCATTAAGAAATAAAATCAGCTTATTTCCAATATATTATTTATTTTTATCATCTATTTATTTCATTTATGTACAAATACACAAGATGAAGAAAGATAAAACAGGCTATTGCCCAAAACTTCTTCTTTTCCTAATTTAGTCACATAAAAAATTGTCCAAATTTTCAGGTTATGTATAAAATTTTTGTTTTACCCAAAGGTTTCCACTCGAAGAAAATATAATTCGAAGTTACTGATCAATTTAGAATTTAGAAAGGTTTATATCAAGCCTTATCAGTGATCCATGAGCATCAAAAATGTCCCGTATTTAAGATACCTAGTTACTTTCACTGGGATTGGTTTTTTTGTAGTTACTTTTTTGTACTTCTTTGTACTTACATTTACTTCTGACTTCTGTATCAAATTTGGACTCTGTATCACTATTGGGTATCACTAATGCGTATCAAAAGTCCGACATGTCACCTATTCTAGAAATATCTTTAGATGAAAAATTCAATTCCCACTTCGCAGGACATTACAAAGGATTTGTGAGTTAAATTAAGCTATGAAAGCCATCTCTTCCACTCAATTAGCAAAGACTGAATGAATTGTAGAATTGTATGAAAGTTACATAACAGTATTACTATATTACTGAACAGTTATAAAAATAGCATGGATAATGGAATTGGTGAGAATATATTCAAGAATTGAAAAATATAACTTATAAATACAACTTCGAGGTGAAAGTTACTCATACTCATACCAGTGGGTGGGAGATGGATGAGCAACAAAAAATTGTAAGAAAATTTTTCTCAGTCTGGAAATTATGAATAAGAAAGAAAATTTCAACAGAGTAGGATGCAGCTCCTAATGAGGTCCCAACAAATGACAAAAGAAGTCACAAGAACAATGCAAGGAAAGGGACGTTTGTTGTTTCATCATGAAAGATCATGAAAAAATTGTTGCAAAGTATACATCTACCTTCTGTACCTACTAAATTTTCTCCTGAATTTTTCTATGTTATCTGCAGGAAAATGGATTTAATCTCTCTATATATTTCTCCTGTTGAACGATGTCCGTACTGTACATGCTTCATTTTTCAACGATTATTCTTCTAGTAGGTAGTCTTCTCGAATCCAATTAGAAGCGAAATCCATCTGAAATTAGAAAATTAACAAAATATAGTTTTGAAAATTGAACAAGTTTTGATAAAACTAAAAATTGATTCAAATTTCAATAACTTTCTCATCGAATTTGATATAAAAAACAGTCTGCTATTACATAGATCTACTACATACATAAAGGTTTAAGGTTGAGTGGTAGAAAGGACTTCCTAGTCCTAACTCTGCCTAATGAAGAGTATTTTATTTCATTTTAATAAAAATTGTGTTTTGAAATACCAAGGGCTATGCCTGTTCTTTCAACCGATGTGTGTTTTTCCAATAGATTAATAGATAAATAATAATAATTTCATACACAAGGCATATTTATATTATTTCTCTAATAAATTGTAAAGCAGCATCCTCATATTATTTTTCCAATGAGTAATAATCAATAGAGAAAAACTTATTGATGAAGATATTGACATTGGATTTTCCGTTATTGATTGCCAAAAATTTCATATCCAGTTCAAATTGGATTCTAACGCTTGTATTAACCATAGATACTGTATTTTATAATAATTAGTCTCCGCAGTTTTAACCATAGACATTGCAAATCACAGGAATCATATTTGTGTGTTATGAAGGTAGAATAGAGAATTAGAATCATTTAGCGAGAAAATGTTTCATATAATTTGTAAATGTAAAAAACTGGAAAGGGGCTGAAGTCAATGATCACGATTTATAGGTATAAAGTGTTAAACTTATCATTGATAATCTCGGTCGAATCGTCCATACTTTCATCAATTCTCTGAAATTTACATTGAAGTGTTACATTAATCATAATTTATTATTATGATAACATGTTCTGCTAAGAATCTGAGATATTCATTTCTTATACCTGATTTGCCTCTGCGTCAGTCTTAGTTTTATCATTTTAAAACTTCTAAAGAAGAACAATGAGAAATATATTTTTTTAAAGTCATCAATTTGATATTCTTATATTACTATTATTTGCAATGAAGAGTACAACAGAACTTTTCCCAAAAATTTTTTTCAAATTATACAAACAGTCCAAAAGTTGTATAATGTTGTTAGGTTGTAGACTATAGTCTGGCAAGACGAGAAAATGACTCCAGCTCGGTCAAAATTGGTTCAAGAATGATTGATTTGGTCTCAATCGTAGGAAACATTCTGATCTACAATTTGAGACCAAATCAATATATTTTGAACTAATATTGAACGAGCTGGAGTCATTTACTCATCTTGCCAGAGGGTCTTCTTTGCTTGGACAGACTAAACATTTTTGATTTTTTGAATATATCATGCATATAATATGCTAAGATTTATAAGAACTAAGATAAGGAGAGGACTTTCAGGAGGTAAGAAGGAAGGAGGAGGAGGAGCTCCTCTGTTTCATCTCCTATTCCTCTTGTTTCGTTTCCTCTTCTATCCATTTGTCTTCCTTCACCATATTTATTTCTCTCCTTTCATCTCCTAGTTCTCTTGTTTTGTTTCCTCCCTTCTTCCAACAGTTTTTTACTTCACCATATTTCTCTCTATTTTTCCATCTCCAATTCCTCTTGTTTCATTCTTCTCTCTTTCTATTCTTTCGTCTTCCTCCGCCATATTTCTTTCTCTCCTTCCATCTCCTATTTCCCTTCTTCTGTTCCCTCTCTTCTTCCATCCTTTTGTCTTTCTCCACCATATTTCTCTCTCTTTTCTCATCTCCTATTTCTCTTTCTTTGTTTTCCCTCTTCTTTCATTCTTTTGTGTTTCTTCAAGATATATTCCTTTCTTTTATTTTTCATAGTTCTCACTTACCTGTGGTCACTAGACACCCGGGCTAGGTATCCTATGACATCAGGTTGATGTCGGGATGCTGCTGGGGCTTCCCTGGTTCTCTCGTAACTCATGAAAGGTTGGAAAGACATCTTGTAGAAACGGATGACAGGACGTGTTGGATCAGTTCAAATCCTGTTGGAATATGAAGTCAAAATTAGTATGGATACATTCTGGTATATACAATAAAAGTGGGATTCTACCGATATTACATTATTATATTCAACAGCATTAGTTACATATTGTTACATTAGTTATACTGATAAACTGTACAATTATTCAATTCAATTCATCCAATTCAAATCACGTTAGAATAAGGATTTAAAATTAGGATTCATACAATAAAAATGGTATTTATTGACATAACGTCATATTCATCGTAAATAGACGCTTATTGCTACATTAGTTATATTGATAAGCTGCATATTAATAGATAAACATCTAATCGAGCAAAGAAGACATTCTGGCCAGTTGGGAAAATTACTCCAACTCAGTCAATATTGGTTCAAAGACTATAATATCTGTGTTTAGAAGATTTCAAGAAACATAACCTTCTCTGGACTGAACTTTTCATCAAAATTGGGATCGAGATAGTGAAGGGCATGTGCCTGTTTTCTCTTTCCCTATCATTATTATGATTGTGTGTTGTTGTCTCTCTCTGAATAAATAAATAAATTCGATATTAAATTGTAGAGCAAAATGCTCTTTCAAATTCAAGACCGATTATCTACTGATAAACTGAAAAACTTCAATAAATAACAACCAAACTTCGATTATAGAAATTGAAATACATATTTTAAAATTGTAAATATTTTATAAAAATATTATTTTTTTAAGATGAAGTTGCAAAGACGTGACAAAGAAAATAACAAGGCAAAGTTGGTGCTCCAATCTTCTTTATCAGAATGATATTTTTTCTGGAGTGGATAAAAAAAACAAAAAAATCCTTCAATTAAAGACAAAGATGTAAATTTTGACATGCTAGACGCATTCAATATTCAGATAGCTTCTTGTATTAGGAGATAAGTTGATGTTATTAAGTTATCTTTCATTCACAATGTAAACATTATCATCCACTCACTCATTATCACCTTTGCTTAAAATACTTGCTATCAAGTCGCAATTGTAACAATTAATAAATAATAATAATAATAATAATAATAATAATAATAATAATAATAATAATAATAATAATAATAATAATAATAATAATAATAATAATAATAATAATAATAATAATAATAATAATAATAATAATAATAACAATAATAATAATAATAATGTAGCTTATACTTATAAGCAGTAAAAACATAATAGCGCACTACCCCTCTTGCTATGACCAACTGAATGTATTTCTGTTTTGTATCATTCATTATTGTCGTGTCGAATTCATCAGTTCATTTCGATAACTGTATTGAGTATTGAGTTAAGTCTTTCAACAAATATCTTCTATATTCAATTATACAATTGTAATTCCTATTAATATGAATGAAAATCATTACCAAACAACAAGGACAAGAATTTTGGCTCAAATTCACCTGACATTCAGAAAGCAATAAAAAACCTTCGAATATTAGTAGTATAGTTTGATGTAATATGAGAAGAGCCTCACAAATTATTTCGAAAACCCTCACAGTCAACCTCAAACTTCTACAACACACTTCAATGTCACCAAGGGTGCAAATTACTGCCCCGACTTTTCAACAAAACTACCCTTCATCACGTTTTCATCTTTCAACTAGCTGCTCATGATAAATGGAGAGAGGAAAAAATTCAGAGTGTGAGAAAGAGAGTGAGATAAAGAGAGAGAGAGAGAGAGAGAGAGAGAGAGAGAGAGAGAGAGAGAGGAGGTGACGTCTATGACATGTGGTGAATATGGCACGAAGACACTTCCCCAATGATTATTATTGACATATTCATCATCATCATCAATACCATACATACCCACCATCATCAAGATCAAGATCATCACTTTAATCACCATCATCATCATCATCATCATCATCATCATCATCATCATCATCATAAAAACTTTTCTAAAACAAAGACAGGAGCCCAGCAGCCCTGGCGTGTAGCCCTTCACAATATTCGACAACAGCCTGGCGTGTCTAAAACAATAGACTGCACATTGATCTTTGCATCCCGTCTCATTTTTACTATGTGTTCTGTTTTTTGGTAGTGATCAAGCCGTTCTTAGCGCGAAAATGCCCTTCCGGGATGTGTGGTGTGTCGGTGGTTGGAGATCTTGTTGTAGGAGAGGAGAGTAGATTCTCTCTTATTCACTCTTTCTCTCACTCTCTCTCTCTCACTCACTCTCTCTCTCTCACTAACTCTCTCTCTCCCTCTCTCTCTCACTCACTCACTCACTCTCTCTCTCTCTTCAATAATTGAATAATTGAATACTAATTCAACTATTTTACCTCTCAATAATACATTCTATTTAGTTCTATCGATTACAATTGGGCACATGCTTATGTTAATTTTATAGTTCCATCGATTGAAATTGAGCCCATGCTTAAATTGACTTCATTATTCAGTAATACTAGCTTTAATTTAACTCAAACAATTTGAATTTTATTTATTTTTCTGAATTCATCTCCAATTTTCTAACCAATCTCATCATCATTCCAAATTCCTATTGTTCCCATCATTCCAATCTATTTTTCAATTTATTCAAGTCATAGCATTAATTTTTTTTATAAATTTCATAGCATTTAATTATCAATTCTTCTTTGAATTTATTAAGAAAACATAAGCCCATGGTTGAGTGTTAATGGGAGGTATGTTCTTGAGCATTCCTCTCCAAGAATGGACACTTATATGTCCAAACTCCGCCTTTTCATGTGATTACAGCATCAGTTATAGTACCGTTAACATAATTATTAAATCCTACATTTGAATCATTCTCGTAAGTTCTTTCCCATATAGTCTTTAATAGTCTATTCTTAGTTATTACAACGAGCGATGTAATTAGTATCATTTTTAATTTACATAATATAGGATTTGAGCCGATGTATTTTTGTAATTCACACAAATAAAGTAAATGAATTTGAATCTGAATCTGAATCTCCTTCCCCAAGGATGAAAATCTTTGTGTTCAAACTTCTCCCATTCATTTAGATTATTCAATCGAATCATAAAAGATTACATGTATTTGATAACATTTCTACAATTTACACTTTTCAAGCTACATTGTTACTGGTGCGACTAGAACGATACAATTGGTCGCAGTCGCTAAGCTGTGACCAATCACAAATCTTGTTATTTAGAAACAACAGCTGTGATTGGCTACAGCTGATCGACTGCGACCGATTATCGTTGCATTCGCACCAGTAACAACGTAGCGTTATTGAGATTGATATGATGAAAATTAACAAGAATCAGCACGTGTATTTTATAGATAAATTATAATTGATACTCATTGTGTATTTGACACTGTGTAGAGTTAATCTTACTATTATTATTCAATTGCAATCTAGAAACTAAGCTGGAATGTTTTGTTGTTATCTATATTAATTATCAAATATAACCTGATCTTATCACTCTTTCTCTTCCCTTATCTCTTCTGCTCTCTCTTTCTCTCACTCTCTCTAAAACAATCTTCGACTCTCACTTGTCAAAGCTGAGTGGTAATTGACCGAACGTAAGTGAGGTCTAGATTCAAGACGACGATTTTGCATTTCCCTTTATGTTTGTTCTGCATTTATGACAAAACGCGGCTATAGATTCTGATTAAATTTGACAGGAATGTTTCTCTTGAAATTACGCGTCGATGTATATGTAAGATTTCTTGAAATATTGCATTTTAAGGATAATATGAAAGGAAGAGGAATTACCTCCATACTAAAATATTACTATATACATTATATTTCTGAACATAGGAGAAATCAGACTATAAAATTATTCATGCTTAACCAGCTGTCGAGTTTATTATTAATTGCATGCAATTAATGCAACTGAGTATTCCCTTTATGAGCCCATCCATGAGTGACTTCGTGAGGTCTACTGTTCACAGAACTACTAGAATTATCGAGATATATTATTGGGCATCATCATCCCTTTGATAAACTTTAACACCTCTCTCCAAGAATGAATATTTATAAAAAATGTTTCAACTCCTCTATTTAAATTGTGGATAGATATAGTAATAACACAAATTTGTACTGTCGTCAGCTTATAAAATCCCATACTTATGTCATTTACAAGTTCATATAATAGTCTACACTTCTCTAACTGAAGCTAGCTGTTGAGTAGCTAATTAATGTGTAATCAATCTAATGTTTTACTCTTATAGCATAGGATCTAAGCCGATATAAATTATGTCATCTACATGGAAAAGTGAATGAATAATCTGAATCTCTCTGAACGAGCTTTCGACCTTCCTTCTAAACTTTTTCAACCAATCTTCTACTCTTATCTTCATCTCTTTTCTCTCTTTACTTATCACTTTATCACCTTCTTCTTTAATAATTATTCTTCCCAAAACTAGCTTTAGTCCTTCTCCACTTCTTGAATCTCTATTCTCCTCTTATTTCCCATCACTATACTAATCTTCCTTTCTCCCTCATTCCCATTATTCACCCTCTTTTCTTCTTATTCTTCTTCTTTCTTTTTCTTCTCCTTCTTCTTCTCCTTCTTCCTCATCTTCTTCTTCTCCCCCAACCACTACTTTTCTAGCCCACTGCTCTTCAAAAGTTTTCAAGTTCAACTCTTTTGTTCCTCAGTTCCCCTTCCGAGCTTTTCTGTTTTCCCCCTAATTTGCGAAAAAAGTGAGAAAGACTTACAAAAAAAAAAGAAGAGGGAGAAATATGAAGTCACACTACTTTGCCGCTGATGATGCTGATAAATATCGCTGTGCTATAGTCTGTCCAAGCAATGAAGACATTCTGGCAAGATGGTAAAATGACTACAGCTCAGTCAATATTGCTTTCAAAATAATAAATTTTGTCTCAAATTGAAGAGCAGAATGTTTTCTACAATTCTAGACCAAATCGATAATTTTTGAAGCACTATTGACTGAGTTAGAGTCATTTCCCCATTTTGCCAGAATGTCTTCTTTGCTCGACCAGGATGTAATATGGGGGCCATAATAGTCGTGACAATCTTCTATGAGCTGAAAAGTAGTCGCCAATAGAATTGGCGGTTTGTGAATGGGGTTTTATTTATGATAGCTCTCTCAGGACAGTCTGAAAGTGGTCCACGAAGCAAAACAGATTAGCTCAGATAGTTCTTGACGTCATATGCTATTGCAGTCCGCTCGCCGACTGTCCTGATAGAGCTGTGTTACAGAGACTATAATTGAAAACCGTCAGTTTTTCGACATTCAAATCGAATCTATAGAGAAAGAAAAGGAAAATTTTTTTTCATAGATCTCCATCCAAAATTCTTGTGGATCAACTCAATTTTATCATTTTTATATCTTAATAGATTAAATTAAATTTATAATCACAGTACCATTTTATTATTTTTTATTAAAAAAAAATGTCTTGATATCCTCTAAAGCATTCTCAAGTGTAAATTGACAAGTCAACAACATTGAATTCACACTTCAAAGTGGGTCTTAAGGTACGATTCGCAAGCGGTGGTTCGAGCTGCCCGACTCTAAATTTGCTGCTAGATCTACCCAGCTCTACTCATCACAACTCTAGCCCACTGGCGGCTCGTACCCACAAAACAGGTGAAGTGCCCGTATCGTTTACTGTACAGCACTTCACCTGTTTCGTGAGCACGAGCCGCCAGTGCTCTATCCATATAACTGTATTCAAATGTCCACTTTGTTTTCAGGGCTATTCAATGAGTACTCATGTATAATTAATTGATAAATAGTGAAATTCACTTGAAAATGACTTAAACAGGGTGGATTACACTTTTAATTGACTTATACATTAGTAGCCTTAATAACAGAAAATAAACATCTACAATATAGTTATGTGAATCACTGGCGGCTCGTGCCACGAAACAGGTGAAGTGCTGTACAGTGAAAGATACGGGCACTTCACCTGTTTCGTGGGAACAAGCCGCCAGTGATGTGAATAGAGTTGCGATGGCTAGAGCTGGGCAGTTCAAGCAGCGAATTTAGAGCCGGGCAGCTCGAGCTGCCCCTTGGGAGTTGAACCTTTAGGAGAGGAAACATGTTATAGTGCTATCATGTTATACTCCATATTTGGTATTAAATCTACTAAAGAGGGTACTTTGATTTCAATATTCATTCACTAAAATTTATTGATAGACAAAAAAGGAAATATATTTTTCACTCAGATTCATATTATTTTTCACTTCCACAGCATGTCAAGACCATGAATCTGACATCAACCGAATGGGACAAGCCTAGAGTATAAAGTTTCATTTTTTTCAACACCTCACAACCTGATCTATGCTGGTACATTGAAGATAAGCTACCGCATCGAAATCCAAGGGAGGTCACTGCAATATGAAACTTCCGCTCTGGCTGGGAAGTATAGTCTGTCCAAGCACAGAAGACATTCTGGCAAGATGAGAAAATAGCTCCAGCTCGATCAATATTGCTTGAAAAATTAAATATTTGGTCTCGAATTGTAGGAAACATTCAGGTCTACAATTTTAGATAAAATTTTTTGAGTTTGAACCAATATTGGCCGACTTGGAGCCATTTTCCCATCATGCCAGAATGTCTTCTTTGTTTGGACAGTCTATAGAAGTATTCCGCTTGTTCTTTGTGGGAATATTTAATTCAATATCTATTGGAGACAGAGTTTAGCTGAGAATTGAAATTTAGTTAGTCATATTGAGTCATTAGTTTTTTAGAGTTGTTCAGATTTATTCTGGTTTGGAGTTTGTTTTAGTTTAGAGTCTAACTTAGTTTACTTGGAAATCCAAGTTTACTTGAATAAATAAGAAATAATGTTTGAAGATACAGTGTTACGTTATGTTATTCATATATGATGAATAACACACAAAGTTGTCAAGAATGACGAATTTTTTAGAAAATTCCTACAATCAAACCAATTTATACCCAATCACTTGATATTGTCGGAACAATGGCATGAATTTTTTTTAATGAATCGTGATATTTGACAACGAATGCATTTTTCAGAAATTATGTTTCTATGGATTTTTCAATAGAACTTTGTGTCTTGTTACTAATTGTAGAGCTAACCAATATCTAACAGGGGTTGATGAGGATGTAACAAGAATTATCGAAATTAGTATTACAGACGATCTTATAAAATTATTATTGATTTAATTTATTGGAGGACGATTCTTAGTCAGACATGCATACTTTTTATTCGAAACAGAGCTTAACTATCAAGACTTTCATTATTCCATGTACGAAGTATCAATAATAGTTGGTTAAAAATTCGAGGCGTGTTCAATGGGAGTGACCGTCACCTGATTGGACGGAATGCCTGTCTCTGATTGGCTGGTTTGGTCAGTGGAATGACTACACAAAATGGTGGATGCAAAACCAAGTGAAATGGAGAACTTCATGATACAGTACCTGCACTTCATCAATATCTGCATTCATAAGTAGCTTCAAAGTAGTTTCATAGCAAAATTTATAGTAAGTATAGTGATCGAGTGAGGTTTAGCTGGTGAATAGATTATTAACATTGAATTTATTTATTTATTCATTTTACAGAAACATGTAAACTTAATGGTTAAAAACACAGACTATTGTCCAAAACGTTTTTATACCAAATTTTGATTAATAAGTTCGAATTGGAATGGATAACGTATTTAGCAGATATTGAAAAGGGTTGGTTAATCAGAAGAATTTAGGACATGAATATAAATTTTGAATACAATCTGTGGGTGTACAGAATAAACATAAATATTTACATTCTAGAACAAAATAATACACTGTTTATGGAAATAAGAAATAGGATTCCGCCCAAAAAATCTAAAACTCCTTAATTTAGGTAACTTAAATAAAAATAGCCTATAGTCAAACATTTTCATTTTAGGCCAGAGATTTCCACTTCAAGAAACATTATCCGGAAGAAATTAATGATCGATTTTGAATTAGAAATATTAATATAAAGCGAATATACGAGTAACACGTACAATTCCAAAGTTTCATTGAAATAATGAACTTGATTAAAAATTCGAGCAGAAAATTAGACGATCACTGTGGATTACTACATACAGTTGACTTTCAATCTAGAGAAACAATGATATTATTCATAGCATATTATTTTGAATCTCATAGAAACAAGAAATGATACTCATATTGTTTACGCAAAATTAGCAGACAATGTAAAGTACATTGTAGTTATGTATCATATCTTACCCAAACAATAATATGTTTGACAAGATCAAAATATTACTTGATAAATTAAATGAAAAATCAAATAACCTTTTAAAAAAAACTTTAGAATTATTATTCCACATATATGTTTTGGTACTCAGCCCATTATCAATGTGAATAGAATATTTTATTCAAATATATTATATTCATTTTATAAAATATTTTATTCAAATTGATAATGGGCTGAGTCCCGAAACATGTAAGTGGAATAATAATTCTAAAGTTTTTTTAAAAAGGTTATTTGATTTTTCATTTAATTTATCAATTATCTTAAAAAGCTCTAAGTTTAAAGTTTAATTTTCAAGATATTACTTATGATCAAGTTATCATAGCTGACCTCATAATAGCTGAAAAATTTATCAATTCATCGAAAAATAAACAATAAAATAGTTGTCGAGATCAAGCATCGATATCAAGAATAGCAAATAATAATGGGCGTATGTTGGACAAGCTCAAAAATTAATGTATAACTTCAGATATAAAACTATTTTACCTTATAATAGCAGGCGTAACGTTCCAACAAATACAAAAACAGACGATAAAGTAGTTGTTCAGGCATCGAATAGCCCCATAAAAGACACGTTAACAGAAATTGACCCTCCTAAACCCACATAGCCCATATAGAGCCTCTTCCCAAATTCTTGCACCCTCTTTCTACTTTTTAGGCCGGTGTCTTGTTACCCTTCGTGCTGCTCCTGGTCTTTCTAGTTTCCTGTTTTGCATGGACTTCCCAAAACCCCCGAAACAATGGATCACTGCTCCTGTTAAGAGGCTTCACCACGGTGAAATAAGAAATTATGGGGATAGAGTATTAGCGTACTGGATAGTATGACTACTAAATTTTTAATTTTTAATGCGATAAAAATTATATAGAATGAAACACCTTTTGGAATAGTCTACACCACCTTTAGACAGCAAGATAGAATAAGGAATAATGTGAGTTGAGTATTAGCGTACTGAATAGTAAGGCTATTAAATTTTAAAGCAATAAAAATTATATGGAATGTAAAACAGTTTGAAATAGTCTATTTCACTTTTTTAGCTGAGTTTCATCCCATAATTGAGTTCCAAAACATCAATCTCAATTCTAGAATCAAAATTGAATAATTTTCACACTGAAGATGACTCAAATGAGTTGGAACAAGTTTGTGATTTGTCAAATCAAATTCCTCGAAAGTTGACTAAATCCTTGTGTTTTTATAATAAAAATGAAAATCGTTTGAATTAGTGTAGTGCAAGTGGTGCCCAGTGAAAAAAGCAGAGCAGTGTTTGAATTAGTTGAAATAGTACAGTTAATAGGTGTACATAATACTGTAATTGTTAATAGGAGTGAGAGATTCTATTGAGAATTTAATAGTAGTTCATTTATGATTAGTAGGATAGGTTAGATGAAATTTTCTCATTAGTTTTAAGACTAGATAGCGATTATAGTACTTACAGATATTTCAAAGTGAATATTGAAGATAAGGCTTAACCAGCGTTAAGAATAAAAAATGAATATTTTTTTAATAATCTATCACTTATCATAGGCAAATTCTTTGTCCGGGAAACAATTATTTTTTGACCACAGCACAATCACATGGCCACATGGCCTTGGCCACGGAGGAGACGATAAGCCGTCGGTCCCGGCTGTCTAAAACTAGTCGTCATCTCTCATCATCATAATTTGACCAGGAATTTTTCCCAGGTCACTTTCCCGTGTTTCGGATGGACACGTTAAGTCATCGTTCCCGGCTGCCTAAAAACAGTCGTTGAGTCATGTCAGAGGCCCTGAAATTGATCAGGAGCGTACTGAAAACTCTGACACCAGACCTGAGCCAGCCAGGTTACACGAATATTAATATTATTATTATTATCATCACTCTCATCAAACACGTACTAGCCTAGGAGCCAATGTGGGCATCACCCTAAGAAATAAAATCCTTGATCCTAATCATTACAATTTGATTCTGAATGAAGAATTAGATTCTTCAAGATTCAAGAATTCCGTTTACGGTAATAAGAACGAAATTTAAGCTCCATTTCAATTATAAACCGTCGATTCCGATTGCCTAAAAAGTAACCGTAATCCCTCATTAACCACGCACTGGCCTAGGAGCTCTTGTATCTCACCCTCAAAAAAATTACAGTCCTAAACTTTTATACAGTTTTCAAACTTTGTAATACGTTGTCCATAACGAAATTTACACTTATACCTATAAAATTAAATAAAACCTAGGTTGTTATGGAAGGTCTGGCAGCCGAATTGAACTAATATTCATAATAACAAAATTCTAATCCTAATAACGTACGAAATCTATGAACGTTATACATATACAATCATGCATGGATGATTAAATTATTGAAACTGGATTCAATCTTTCGAAATCCAACGTTATTCAAAATTCTCTCTACGTTTTTACAAATTTTTGTGGAAAGGCTGACGCCAAACATTAAGACGGATTCGTCTGTCTTGTGCGTGATGGAATCTACTAAAATATCATGTAAATCATCTATTGCTTCTTTTTATTTCAGAAAAGAAATCTAGACATAGCTAAATGACAACACTCTTATTGAGAAAATCAGCAATTGAAGCGCACAAGGTGCAGACAATACCGCCTATATATTATTACCGCCTAACTTTTAGCGTCATCTATACATACTACAACACTTGATACACAACTATTAACATCTTGTATGTTGTATTCGCCCAGCTCCATTATAATTCAAATTCAAATAAATTTATTTCCCAAATAATGATACAAAAAAATTTGAAACTAATAGTTTTTATTACTAATAGGTAGAATTTCAAAATTCGCATCAATGGTATTTCGATTCAATTATGAGAATTGAGGCTATTGATACGAAAAAATCAAAAACTTTTGTACAAGAATATCATTGCAAGTAAAGAATTTGAATTTGTTTCTGCAACACGAGGGTAGCCTACATAGCATTCATTCGGCACTTTCATGAACTCTCAATTACATAAAGAATTTGAAAAACTAATAAATAAATGAATAAAATTCGAAATTCCACTCACCTAAAATGGCGAACCACCTCTGCAATCCAAAACCACGCTCCCAGGCCGCATTCTTTCCAAAAACGGTTGAGCGTCCCATCGCACCACGCTACAGTCTGTCCAAGCGAAGAAGACATTCTGGCAAGATGGGAAGATTACTCCAGCTCAATCAATATTGGTTCAAAAATTATAAATTCGTTCTAGGATTGTGGATTAGAAAGTTTTCTACAATTTGAGACTAAATTAATCATTTTTGAACCAATATTAATCGAGCTACAGTCATTTTCCCATCTTGCCAGAATGTCTTCTTGTTTGGTGAGTATACAGGGATGGTTGCCACCACAATCTCGCTCCAAAACGGACAAACTTTCGAATTCTTCTCTTCTCCAAATCGTCAACAGGTATCGATGCAATCCCCACACACAAAACAAACTCACAACTTGTGTAAAAGTCGATAAGTTTCCGTAGAAAAGTTCGCAGTTATGAAGGATGATGATGTTGTAGACACAGCGAAGAAATCCTTCAGACTGTTCTGCTTGATCATGTCCTGCGACTGGAAACTTCATACTTTGCTCAACAAGGCTTCCCGGTTTTTTCGATGGGTTTGTGTTGGTGTGTGTGCGTTCGTGTGTGCTTGTGTTGGTGCGAACGTGCGTTAGTGGTAGTTTCCCTCTGCTTATGTATTGGTATAGGTGTGTATGTGGTAGTAGTAGTAGTAGTATCCCTCTGCTCTTGTGTTAGTGTACTTTTGCGTTAGTGGTAGTATCCCTCGGCTTATGTATTAGTGTACTTCTGCGTTAGTGGTAGTTTCCCTCGGCTTTTGTATTAGTTTACTTGTACGTTAGTGGTAGTATCCCTCTGCTTTTGTATTAGTATACGTGTGCGCTAGTAGTAGTAGTATCGCTCTGCTTTTGTGTTAGTGTACAATCTGTCAAGCAAAGAAGACACTCCAACAAGATGGGAGAATAACTCCAGCTCTGTCAATACTGGTTCAAAAATTATAAATTTGAACTAAAATCGTAGATTAGAATATTCCCTACAATTTCCAACCAAATTTATAATTTTTGAACAAATACTCACCAAGCCAGAGTGATTTTCCATCTTGCCAGAATGTCTTCTTTGCTTGGAGAAACTATACGTGTTCGTTTGGGGTAGTACTCCTTTGCTCTAGTGTT
The DNA here is from genome assembly GCA_017141385.1 of Sogatella furcifera. Lineage (NCBI taxonomy): Eukaryota > Metazoa > Arthropoda > Insecta > Hemiptera > Delphacidae > Sogatella > Sogatella furcifera. The sequence goes on along the minus strand of CM029558.1, from coordinate 2,809,890 downwards.
AGTGCCCTTATACACTGTTGTTGTGTGCCTGTGTTAGTGTCTCTCTGCTTCAGTGTGAGTGTGTGAGCGTTCGTATCAACTCGTGTACATGTGTGTGTGTGGTAGTATTCCTTTGCTTCAGTATAACTACCCTGATGCATTTGTGTGCGTTTTCAACTGTGTTGATGTGCGTCTGTGTTAGTTTCCCTTCAAATATGTGAGCGTTTGTGTGTGGTTGTGTTCGTGTTTTCGTGTTAGTGTGAGTGGAGTATGGGTTCCTTTCTCTTCTTTTCTCTAGTATAACCTGAGGGGTGCAGTTCTAGTGCTGGGGGAGGGGGGAGGGGTTGCCTGTTCAGTTTTTACAATAGGGCTTGAAGCAGTGAGGATGTGTTCTGTTTAGGGGTTGAGGGAGGGGGTGCAGTCTGTACAAGCAAAGAAGACATTCTGGCAAGATGAGAAAATGACTCCAGCTCGGTCAATAATGGTTCAAAAATTATGAATTTGGTCTCTAATTGTAGAAAGCATTCTGATCTACAAAGACCAAATTTATGAGTTTTGAACTAATATTGACCGAGCTGGAGTCATTTGTCCATCTAACCAGAATGTCTTCTTTGCTTGGAAAGACTATAAGAAGAGTAAAGACAGGATGGAGGAGAAGTATTTAGAATAGAGGAGGGTAAGATAAAGAAAGAGGGGAGATGAAAGTAAGAAAGAGGAGGGTGTGAAGGGGAAGGAGTGGATAAAATGGAATAGGAGAGGTTAGAATAAAGAAAGAGGGTTGATGGAAAGAGTGAGAAAGAGGTAGGTGGGAGAAGGAAAAGAAAAAGTGGATGATAGAATAAGAGAGGGTAAAGAGAGGGGGTTGATGAAAAAAAGTGAGAAAGAGGGAGGTAGGTAGGAGAAGGACAGGTAGATGATAGCATAGAAGAGGGAAGAATAGAAAAAGAAAGGTAAAGAATAAGAATGAGAAGGAGGGAGAGAATTTGGGTTTTGAGGGGTAGTTCCTTTCATAGGGTGTTTGGGAGTTTGGCGCGTCTTTGCTGCTGCCTTTTCTCTTGGTTCGTTGTTTCTCACACACCACTTTTTCTTGTTCTACTTCTTCTTCTTCTTCTTCTTCTTCTTCTTCTTCTTCTTCTTCTTCTTCTTCTTCTTCTTCTTCTTCTTCTTCTTCTTCTTCTTCTTCTTCTTCTTCTCCTCCCTCTTCTTCTTCTTTTTTTCTTATATTTGTTCATCGTTTGATCATTCTTCCTTATTTTCTCTGGCTTGGCTTTGCAGTTTACCTTTCGAATTTCGCTGTAGTATTACCGTTCTGTGCTTTTTATAAAGATTTTCATACATCTGTAGTTTTAATGCTCTTCTTTTTCTCTTTGTAGATACTATTCTATCACTTGTTATTCTTTTTTCTTCATTATTTTTCTTCTCCTTCTTCTCTTTTTCATCTATCTCTTTCTTAACCATCGATTTCTTATTTCCATTTAAATATAATTCTTGACAAATCTTGGCAGTCCATTAAATACTGTAGTTATTCTGCATTCAATTAGTAATTTTTGAGACAATTTTATTTATCTTCTAGTTCCCTTGTCTTATTTATAGTTAATTTTTAATTCCTGTTCTCTCTTCTGTTTACCTTCACTCAGGGCCGTCGTGTGTTTTTTTGGCGCCCTGTGCAAGATTTTGGCAGGCACCCCCCCCCTCCATTACTAGTCGAATGCAAACCAACATATAATAATATGTTCAAAGCCAAACATGATTATAGCTGCCTTGCATGTTCACATTTTTCTCATAAGCAATCCCAATGTTTGCATGTGGTGTGGCAAAAAGGATTATAGGTTATAGGTACTTGCTTACTTTAATGTATCCCAACGTATTGTTTCGTATTTTCATGTATCAGATACGTGATAAGCAAAAGCCTACAGGAATTAGTAAAAAAAACAAAGGCTATGCACATTGAGCAAAACTGTCACAATGTACCGTACTTTATCATTTAAATATTAAATTTTTAATTATTGATTTATTTTATTAGTTTGCTTGAAAGCATATAAGGAAGGGAATAATAAATTTTTCACAGAAAAATATTGGGAATCATCATAAATATTTCATTTTACTAGAAATAAAGTTGTTTGATCGAAATAAAATATGTTTCAACAAAAAATCGGAAACTCAATAACAAGCAAATTGAAGATTTCAGCCATTTTCACTGTTCTACCCAACTTTCTTGAATAACATTCGAGATAGCTCCGAATTCAGCCAGCAGATGGCAGTAGCAATAGGGTGACTTGCTTCGACTTCCATTGGACACGCCTCCGAACTCCGCCTACGATCAAAATGGCCGAAAAAACAGACTAGAAAAGTTTTCAAATTCAACCAGTAGATGGCAGCAGTTGACGGGTGATGTCTCAGATTTGACTTGGACACGCCTGCATGCCCCGTCTGCTCATTTCTTATTGGTTGACAGTGTTTCGTGATTTCTGTCTCAGAAAATGGCTGCTAGAAAGAAAATGATGGATGGTGTATCATACACAGATAATTACGCTGATTAAATATATATAATCTTTTGCTAATATAATATTTATTCAAGTATTTCGGCTGGTAAGATTCTATCAAGTATTTATAGAATTTAGACTCAGTTTTACTTTATTGTGTGAATTGCCGGGACTACACTTCAATAATTTTATGCTGTATGAAATGAGAAGGAAATAAAATGATTTCACACTCCCATCTTATACTCATTAATTCTATTTTTTATACGATGAATATAATGTAATACAACCTTTTACAGAGAAAAAATTTGAAAAACTACAACAATTCGGTAATATCAGGGGAAAATTGTTATCTGAAACTGGCTTGTAATTGGTCGATGGAAATATAATTTAAATATATTCGTAATATAAAATTCTTCTTCAATTCCTGCCATTTCATTCTCCATTCCTTCATTATACGATTCTCAATCATTTTCATCTTTCGGAGAAACATCCTACTTTTCAAGGAATCACCAATATTCTCTTTTCACTCTCAAATCCTTCAAACCCTTGTTCGTCTGCACCTCACCACTCTCACACTCTCTTTCTCATTCTTCTTTTCTCTCCATGCATACCTTTGTCACACTTGAAACCCCCTCTCTCTCACTACATCCCTTCCAAAACTCACACACGCACACATCACGACCAACATTTTTGTATGCAGTCAGCTCTTTTTTACACTGTCTTCTTCTTCTCCTCCTCCTCCTCCTCCTTCTTATTCTTTTTCTTCTTCTTCTTCTTCTTCTTCTTCTTCTTCTTTTTCTTCTCTTCTTCTTCTTCTTTCTTACCTCCTAATTATTTTTTCCTGCTCCTCCTTCTTAATCTTCCACATCTCGTTCTCCATCTTTCTCTTCTCCTTCTTCTCTTCCTCCTCCTTCTTTCCCTTTTTCCTCTACTACCCTTTTCTCTTCTTCTTTGTCTCCTGCTTCTCGAATTCTCTTTGCTCTGCAGCTTGAATCAAGTGATTGATGCTATGTAGCTGATGATGCATGCCAGAATTCCGACAGTCGAAGCGCTCTTAAGGTAGTACTTTGTATTGTATGAAAGCTGTGTTTCAAAATTATTTGACTCCAATACGCAAATGTGGAGAGAGACTATCATCAGTCGATTCTTAATTATATTAATGAGAAGTTTTTATTACAAATGAACGTTGACTTTTCTATGCGAATGTGAGGTAGCTGACGCCGCACGAAGTTAGGCGCTTGACGAATGACTGTTAACAATTCTTGGCTCTGTTAAGACAGTCTGAAGCTGTCTGCGAGAGCAAATAAGTATAGTTAGGGACGCTTTCGCTACGATGTACTCTCGCAGACAGCTATTCGACTGTTCTAACAGAGCCGAGAATTGATAAGAGTCAATCGCCAACCACCCAACCTCGTGGCCTCAGTTGTGGAAGTGAACCTCATAGTTGTTATGGAAGTGAAATTCATTAATTTATGAGAATACAGAGTTGGATTTTTCATTAATCAATCAAATGAATTTGATAAATATGGAATGTTTATTGAACTTCTGCTCAATAAACATTCATATAGTGATACTTGTATTGTTATTGTAGTTTTGTTTTTTGGAATTTATTGTATCTATTTAGTCCCTTGTGTGTGTTTTAATAAATTGAATTGAATTGAAGACTCATGAAAATAATAAACTCATGGAAACTCATTCTGAAAATAATAAATTAATGGAAATACAGTAAAACGCCGATTAACCAAATTGCCAATTATCCGAATCGGTCTTAAGCGTAGTAATAAATAAAAAAAAAGCGTTTACGACGTGATCGTAGGGAGGTGAGGCGATGTATTGTACTCAATTAATTGTACTTACTGTACTGCATTATTATAGTACAGTATTCGTTTTGCTTCCCATATTATTTTAAAATCACTACACTGTACTTTTCAAATATAATAAAGTTTATTTCAAGTTCAACACATTGTTTTCCTCCAATACAATTCCATGTCCAATTATTCGAATTTTTGCTTATCCGAATTGATCCCGGTCCCAATTAGTTCGGATAAAAGGCGTTCTACTGTACGTAGAATACGAATAATGGATGAGAATTTCTTTGCATGTAATGAGAACACATAACAAAATTATAGTGCAAATAAGACATACTGGCAAATGACCCCAGCTCAGTAGATTTTGCTTCGAAAATTTCTAAAGGAAACAATCTGATCTACAATTTAAGACCGAATTCACAAATTTTGAACCAGTATTGACCGAGTGGGGGGCATTTTCCCATATATTGCAAGAATGTCTTCTTTGCTTGGACAGACTTTAGCTGAATGTTGAATCCTATAGTATTATTATTAGCGTATGGCTTTATTTGGTGGGGAGACCAAAAGGTAATTCCACCTCGCCAACATAACCATGTTTCGTCAATGGAAACATTTTCATTGATTATTCTCACTGTAATTTAGATTTCGGGAAGTCCTTCACAATTTAGAAAGTCCGAGAGCACTAAAACACAGGTCAAAACACTAATCCAAGACCACTTTCCTGTTCTGGTCCTATAGTGAGTTCCACTTACAACCAATTCATATGGCCCCTTTATTTAATGAATTCGGTAAGCTTTTTCATAACAGTTGATCAGTATTTCAGAGTTCGTTTCGTAGAATTCCATAAAAGTGTAATAATTTTGAAGATTACACCTCCATCTCTTAAAACAGAAAAAAGTGTTAAAGTCAAAACCCTCCTTTTCCTCCCTCACCCTCTTTTCATTTTTTCGTGACTTTTCTTTCTCTCGTCCTCATTATCATACCCTCATCCCGTTTTCCAGAAACCACTTCCTTCATTTTACCCTTTCCACTTGACTCGCTTTCATCTTTCATCCTCGAACATGTCCTGCCTCTTATCTATTGTCTTAATTTGCGCATGCGTACTAGCTTCAACGATACATACTCTTCATACTGGTACTTCTCTTTTTTTTCTCACTTTTCATCTTCATCATTTCTCTCTTCAAAGGAATGAACTTGAAAATTTCTCTTCTAAAATTGACATTTATATGTCTTAAGTCCACCATTTCAAGTTGATACCTGTATATCACCAAAGGGTTGAACTTGGACATCTCTCTTCAAAAATTGACATTTATAAATCTAAATTCAACCATTTTAAGTTGATATAGGGAATCACAAATTATTATTACGTAAGCATATTGAATCCCTCATCTATATCATTTGAAAATTTTATATAATCTTAGTCATTCAAGCGAATCTGTGTAACGAGTCTCGTTTTTTTCATGTTCATAACATAGGATTTAAATACATCAATATTGGTAGTGAAATTTACTTGAAAATTACTTAAACACTGTGAATTTCACTAGTATACAGTGGTAGCCCAAATAATGAATTGAACATTTATAATAGAGTTATCTGAATCACTGGCGGCTCGTACCCACGAAACAGGTGAAGTGCCCGTATCTTTCACTGTCACTGTACAGCACTTCACCTGTTTCGTGGGCACGAGCCGCCAATGATGTGAATATAGTTGTGATAGCAAGAGTAGCGCAGCTAGAGCCGGGCAGCTCGAGCCGCGCATTTAGAGCCGGGCGGCTAAAGCTGCCGCTTGAGAATGCTTCCTTTAACTTTTCAACATACAGAATGAAGTGAATGATTTTTTTTTTTGAATCTCCTCTTCCTCCTCCACAGGACACCAATGTAACTGTTTCCCTCATTTATTATACTATTTTATATTCACATTTTTCTCTTAATACTTCAATCAGTACATAATAAGAGCCCTGACTGGAAAAAGTTTCCTTCAAATTCGTACGAATGTAAAGCTGATGTCAAAAAGTTAGGCGAGGATATATTGTCTTTTTCAAATTAAAAAATACCATAAATTGGCATAGATGAAAAACAACTCTAATCAACAACATCAGCTGTTGAAGAGCATAAGGAGCAGACAAAACCGCTCAACTTTTGGCGTCAGCTACTATTTTTCTAGAACGAATTGATAAATTATTTCAAATTATTCAATTTATCCCAAGGTAATTAGAAAAGAGTGGTTCCGATGACGTCAGAGCTCACGGATTTCTCCCGGCTAAGGCTACGATGACTGTTACCTCTCTATTATAATTACCTTTAGAGTTCATCCATTAAGATTAGTATAATAATCGATACAATGTTTCCTCTTTGTCTAGGACTCTAGGAATAGTATCAATGTATGTTTGAATATAAAAATCAAAATATCAATCGATTAAGTGAAATTATGTTGTGTTTGAATAAAAATACTGAAAGGGTACTGTGATTTTGATCTTTATCCAACGTATAACATACATTTCCATCATTCCAGGTAACAATTTCAGATAATATAGACCAAAAAACTTTAAAACTAACCAGAATTCATCGGAGGAAATCGCTGTCGATATATATTACGTCAGTCGAGAATCTCCAACAAGCCTTCAATCTCATGTTACAATGCCCTGCCTCAAAGTGTCAAATTTCTTGAAGCTGGCATTCAGAAATAATCAACTGAAGCTGGGAGTAAGATAGAACTATAGTCCGTACAAGCAAAGAAGACATTCCGGCAAGATGGGAGAATGACTTCAGCTTGGTCAACATTGGTTCAAAATTTATAAATTTGGTTAAATATTGTAGGGAACATTGTGATCTACAATTTGACAACAAATTGATAATTATTGAACTCATATCGACCGAGTTCGAGTAATTTTCCCATCTTGCCAGAATGTCTTCTCTGCTTAGACTGACTATAGTGAACCACTTTTTATCAGCAGTCTAGACTGAGATTATGTAAAAGTTTCTAGTTCGTTAATTATTCTCTGCGGATGGAATAAAATGACATTGATTTTGCCGATTCTACAATTTATTCGTGGAATATACAATTTGAGTAGAATACACAAATAAGTAGAGTTTTAGAATACAAATAGTAGGTTAACAAATAGTAAAGACTTCCATCATCCATCATCTCTCATCATCATGATGATGATGATCATCATCATTATCATCTTTATTACCCACGCACAAGTCCAAGAGCTCATGTAGGCATCACCCTCAGAAAAGAAAAATAATGAAAGTATGCTTGTTTCGTGAAGAACGGTCGGTTTTACAATAACGGTCAGAGGAGTTTTATAAATTAATATTTTGAATAATGAATAAACATTTTGATGTGATAGAATGTTGGCAAACTATAGATGAAAAGAAGAATATCATATTATGATGAAACTTATTCAAAGACAATAGCCTCTGAACTATTCAAAATTCTACTTCTGCAGCTTTACATCAACTTTATATCTATTAATTTTTTAATAATTATTATCATAAAACAATTTTCTTTCATCTCTCTTTATGTTGAAATATCTCTCTTTGATGTAATTCTTCATGAGGATACACTTGAAAATTTTATGATGATTTATTATGGAAGTTAATGAAAATATACAATTGTGAGAAATAATAAACAATAACTTTTTTCAAGATTATGATTAATGATTGGTTCAATAGTAATTGCAATATTGGCACTTTTATTCTGATGAAATTATTATGGAATCTCATTGCTTTATCAACTTCATCACAATTTTGAAAAAAATAAAATGAAAAATATTCTCTTTTAGAGTCCTAGTCCTAGGAGGTCTGTTCTATACCACTTGGACGCAATCACAAATTGAATATTGTTCAAATGCATAAATCAAATATAGTAATGAAACTTCCTCATAACTTTTCAAAGGAACTTTTTAATACTCCAAAGATAACTGGAAACATAATTATCTAGGTACTGGATAGTTAGAAATAGCTCAAGAGATCAAGCTTATAGCTTAATAGATCAAGAAATCGTCGTTAATTCTATGGAAAATGTCATAAACTTGATAAAAGACAGCTGCACGTGCGGTATAAATATCAAGAAAAAGAAAAATCGAGAGGGAATCAACAGATTTCTACAGCTACCGTTTGATAGGTACTAATTCAACATGCCTGATATAGTCTGTCCAAGCGAAGAAGACATCCTGGCAAGATGAGTAGATGACCACAGCTTGACTAATATTGGTTAAAAGATTATAAATTTGGTCTCAAATCGTTGGGAACATACTGATCTACAATTGGAGATCAAATTTATAATTTTTGAACCGATATTGACCGAGCTGGAGTTATTTTCCCATCTTGCCGGAATGTCTTCTTTGCTTGGACAGACTATATCTGTCAGACTATTACTATCGAACTAGACAGACCGATTCAACATGCCTGGTAATAAAATTCAATTTGGACTTCCAGAGGTGTCACTACTACTCTTGTTTGACCTCTTCTCTTATTTTTTCTCTCTCTTCCTCTCTTTCTTTCTCTCTTTCTACCCCTCTTTCTCTCATTCTTCTCTCCTCTCCACCTGGTCACATTGAAATTCGGCAACCCTCATTCAACTTTCGAAAATTTTATAAATCCAAAGACGTCCAAAGCCTAGTTTACGACTTGGGACACATTTTGTACGTTTCTCTCTCTTTTCAACCCTATTCTTCTCCTTCATTCTCTGGTTTTTCGTCTCTTTTCAACCCCATTCCGCGTCTCTACACCCTATTCTGTCCGGCCTTTCTATTGTTATGTCATTCATGTAGGTAAAAGCGTTGACTTCTGTCAGTTTTAGTTTTCGTTGACGACTTCCGACATGAATTGTTGTAATAATTTTCAGTTCTGTCCAGCTGTTTAGCAGCTATTGTGGTGGAACAAGCTCTTAAAATAATGTCAAAAGTGTTTTAGAACATTTATGAAATCAAGTAATATGATGTGATGTAGAACTATGATGACTGAACATGATAATTGTTGAGTGAGAAAACTGGCATTCTCGAGTATGTTCCAGCATATATGTTTCTGTAGAATTGTTTCATTCATACAAGAATGATTTCTACATTTTCTGTAGGATTTATTCATATCCACTTATTATTCAAAATGATACAAACACAGAACCAAATAGATTTAAATGATTAGGGAGATGAAAAACTGGCTCTGCCTTATATTACTATTCATTTCCAGAATTTTGATGAAAAAATTTTAAGTTGTCCGAATGTATGGTTGTCCAAGCAAAGAAAACCCTCTGCCATGGCAAGATGGGAAAATGAAACAAGATCGGTCAATTCTCATTCAAAAATTATCAATTTGATCTTAAATTGTAGGAAACAATTTGATCTACTATTAAGACCACATTAATAATTCTTGAACAAATATTAACTTAAAGGACGAGCAATGTTAACACTAACACAACAACAGTTGACCACATATTTTTGAGTTTTATAAAAAACTTTGTCCTACATTGGATCAAATCTTGAAGGAAGTTGGATGTGAGAAAGCATTGATAACGGTTACAATCATACACGTTGCCTTTTTTCCCTCTTTTGATCATAATTTTCAAGAAATATGGTCATGAAACGGTTCTTATAGAGGCATTCTTGGGTATTATGTACTGGGTTGTGATGGGAATTGGGAAATTGGAAAAAAGACAAATTATCTGAAGATTGCTATAATTTGCAGCAAGTCAAATGTTAGAAGTTACACATGAAGCGTAGTCATTAAAACAGAACTTTAAAACTTAGGGCTGTTTAAAATAGTTGAAAAAATAAATGAAAATCAAACACCCTTTTAAATTACTTTAAAATTATTAAAACACAGACATGTTTCGGCACATTAGGCCATTATCAATGTGGGTAAAATATTTTATTTTATGTCTGTGTTTTAATACTTCTAAAGTTTTTTAAAAGGGTGTTTGATTTTCATTTCTTTTTCAATCATTAAAACAGCTATTTTCGAAATGATTACAATGCTTTCAAATCGACTAACTTTTTTACTATACATTTTACTATATACATACTAAACTATGTATATAGTAAATGTATATTTTACTATACAATTTCTTGAACAATCTGTTACTTATTGAAATCGTCCCGCTTCATCGGTGAACCCTGTACTTTCATGAATGTAAATACTTTGGCATGATTTCAACTTTTTGTTACTCTGTTTATTAACAGAGTAAAAACTCTGTATAAAAACTCTCTGTATAAACAGTGGTACAGACAAAACTCTGTGTTTTCAATTCATTATGGAAAGATACCACAACATCTCATCAAATACAATAAATTTCTTTTTGTTACTCGTTGAAATTTGATTTATTGTGGATTTTGCTTGTAAATCTTCGCTTTCACAATGATAGTAACATGACTTTTGAAAGAATCTAGACCGGGATATTAAACAAATTACAGTACAAGGTGGTATATAACTTGTCAGTGGGAACAGACCAGGGTTGTGAATTGGCGCAGTGCGCATGCGCAAGCTGAGCTGGTGAATTTGCATTGCTGGTGTCGCGCTGTAATTATCCGTCGTACGCTGAAAAACAGGTTACTACGCGGTCCTAAAGGGGTGGAGAGTGCTTTCAAGGGTTGTACTTGCTTGCTTGCTGAGAGGGGCTCCTCATGAGAAGAAGGAGAAGACAAAGCAGGAGGAGAAGAGGGAGAAGAAGAAGAAGAAGAAAAAAGCAGGAGGAGAAGGGGAAGGAGGAGGAGAAGAAGAAAAAGCAGGAGGAGAAGGGGAAGAACATGGAGAAGAAGAGAAAGGAGAAGAAGATAAAGAAGATGAAAATTGAGGAGATGAAGACAAAGAGAAAAGGAGAAGGAGAGGAGGAAGTAGAATAAGGTGAAAGAGGAGATATAGAAGAATTCGATCCAAACACCCAAAAAATTGAGTGTTTCTATTTTTAAAACATATGAGAAACTAATATGATTACCAGAGAAAGAGGAATAACTAATAAAATTATTGTCAGATTGAATTTCTAATTTATTATTAAAAATGTCTATATTGGATTAGTTTGAAAATTTCTATGACTCTTACTACTTAACGATTAACTGATTTCTGGAATCACTTCCAACGTTTCTTCATCCAGCTCTTTTTCAAACTGTCTTCGTCTCCTTCTCCTTCTCCTTCTTCCTCGTCCTCATCTTCCTTCTACTCTTCTTCTTCTTCTTCTTCTTCTTCTTCTTCTTCTTCTTCTTCTTCTTCCTCTTTTCCAATAATTTTGGGAAGCGGTTTGTCCCAGTGGTAGAGGGCGTCCAATCGGTGAGATTAGATAAGCGACGTGCCTCTGCCACCACTGTTGTACTGGTGACCGGTTCCTCTGAATTCAATTTATGAGCCTATTTATATATAGGCTATGACCCGAATCTCTGACTCAGATAATCAATCTCTATTTGTAAAAAATTCTTGGTTGAAAAAAAAAATCAAATCCAAGTTAAGCATAATGCTTAGTCAATGTTGATATACCTTCGCCATAACGTAAGGTAGTTTCACCTGCTCCTTGTGCGCTCCAACAGCTGATGTTGTCATCTAGAGTTGTCATTCAGCTATTGCTAGATGATGTTTTTGCAGTCTTGGAAGAAAATAGATGCTTGAAATCATCTGTTAGATGGTTATATCAGAAGGTTCAATTCAATTTTTTATTAAATTAAACTTCTATTTGTTTTCTGTTCTATTATTCTTTTTTTATTTATTTTGTAAAAGACATTACAAAAGAAGTCCCACTAAAGCTTGAGGTTTTTCAGCAGCTGTCTTGTTTTAGGTTACATCAGGTAAAAGTGATAGACAAAACCGCCTAACTTTTTGGCGTCAGCTATACAATCAGCTGATTCATAATACTTGATCCCGATTGGTGCAACCCACCAATCAGCTTCACAGCTTCATTCCTCAGATTGTCACTCCCATTTTAATCACTGAGTACAGTCAGTATAGTCTGTCCAAGCAAAGAAGACCCTCTGGCAAGATGAGAAAATGACTCCAGATCCGTCAATTTTGGTTCAAAAATTATTGATTTGATCTCAAATTGTAGATCAGAATGTTACCTACGATTGAGACCAAATAAAAAATTTCTTAACTAATATTTACCGAGCTGGAGTCATTTTCTCAACTTGTCAGAGGGTCTTCTTTGCTTGGACAGACCATATCACACTATACTAATCACCCCCCGTTTTCCAGCTTTTGCATAATAACGATTGCATGTGTATTAGTGTATGCCTGTATGTATACTACATGTATATATGTGTATTTTTGTATGTGTGTTAGTAAGTGCGCCCCTGCGCGTACAAAAGTGTAGCTTTTGAAACTCTTCCACTCTTAAAACAAAAGAAGATCCTCCTTTTCGATTCTTTCCTCTTTCCTCTCTTCCTCTTCTCCCTCCCACTTCCTTCTTCCACACATTCTTAATAACACTCTTCTTCTTTTTTCACCTCTCAAGTAGGGTGACGTCTTAGCTCTTGAAAAATGCCTCTCAAAAAGTAGGGATGAATATCTCTAGTTCTTTTTTGGGTCTGTTTTTGGAATTATTTCACGTTTCTACCCCTTTTCACCCCTTCCACTACCTCTTCTTTTAGTTTCCTCTTTTTCTTGTACTTGCTTTTTATATTTCTTCTATTCTTCTTCTCTTTTTTATTCTCCTTTCTTACACTTTTGTTTTCCCCGTGTTCTCGAAGTCATATGTTCTTTCTCCTCCTCTGAATGCACACCTTCTCCTTTTCCTATTCTTCCCTCTTCACCTCCTTTTTTCCACCTCCTTTTTTTCTTTTCTTCTCCTTCTTCTCTTCCATTATCTTCATCTTCTCCATTTTCTCCTACCGTATAACTTTCTTCATAAATACCTCCATTCATTCCAACAATTTTATATTTCTACTTACTACATTTTCTTCTTCTCCTCCACATCGTCCTCCTCCTTCTCCTTCTCCTTTTCCTCCTCCTTCGCCTCCTCCTTTTCTCCTCCTTTTCTCCTTCTTCTTCTTCTCCACCTTTTCATCCTTCTCATCCCTCTTCCCTTCTCTTCCTTCTCCTCCTCCTCCTCCTCCTCCTCCTCCTCCTCCTCCTCCTCCTCCTCCTCCTCCTCCTCCTCCTCCTCCTCCTCCTCCTCCTCCTCCTCCCTTTTCCTCCTTCTCCTCCTCCTTCTCCTCCTTCTTCTCCTTCTCCACCTTTTCATCCTTCTCATCCTTCTCCTTCCCCTCCTCCTCCTCCTCATCCTTCTCCTCCTTCTCTACTCCTCCTCCTTCCTCCTTCTCCTCCTCCTCCTCCTCCTCCTCCTCCACCTACTCCTTTTTTTTCTTCTTCTTTAAACTTCCTCTTCATCTATTCATGTTCTTCCACTACTTCCTTTTTCTTCTTCTCCTCCTCCTTCTATCTTCTTCTTCTTCTACTACTACTCCTACTTTAAACTCTCTCTTCGTCTATTCATCTTCTTCCTCTACCTCCTTATTCTTCTACTCCACCTATTTCACCTCCTCCTTATTTCTCCTTCTCCTCCCTTTCCTCCTCATTTACCTCCTCCTCCACTTATTTATTCTTCTTCTTCTTCTCCCTCTCCTGCTCATACCTCTTTCTCTTCTCCTTCTTCTTCTTCTTCTTCTTCTTCTTCTTCTTCTTCTTCTTCTTCTTCTTCTTCTTCTTCTTCTTTCAAGTGTCTCCCTCCCACCCTCCAATTGAAACGACCATCGTGAAATATGCAAAGGAAGCATTAGAAAGATGGCGCAAATTCTGCTTTGTGACACACGGCTGTCAACGTGTTCAAGTAGCAGCTATGGACACAGAAAAGAGTTATCACCCCTTTTTACATCTTCACTTTATTTTCTTCTTCTTATTCTTCTTCTTCTTCCTCTTCTTCTCCTTTCTGTTCTATTTTCTTTCAACATTTTTCTTCCAATCCTGCTTATCCGTTCATATACCGTTCAATAATAATCAAGTATCCTTCATCATGATTATTTCAGTTTGTAAATTATTAATTCAAGTAAAGGTTTTTCACTTGGTAATTTTAGAGCAGAGAAGACATTCTGCAAGATAGGAAAATAACTACAGCTGGGTCGATATTGGTTAATAAATTATACATTTGGTCTAAAATTGTAGACTAAATTTATAATTTTCGTACTATGTTGACTGAGCCGGATTTATTTTCCCATCTTGACAGAATGTCTTCTTTGCTTGATAAGCTATGAATATATGAAGAAGCGTTTGAAGAGTAATTTACATAATCAAATAATTGAGAAATAATTATTATTTTTTAAAAATTATTCCAATACAAACATTATTAATTATCGAGTAGCCTCGAGTGATGCCAAAACGTTGAGCGGTTTCATCTGCTCCTTGTGCGCTCTAACAGCTGATGTTGTTATCCAGCTTTGCATTGATGATTTTTTCGAAATTGAAAGATGTTTTACATCAGCTGTTAGTTGGTTACATCAAAGGTTATTATAGAACCTATATATGAACCTTGGGTTACATTACGTACCACAGACACACGAAACCGCCTAACGTTTTTGAGTCAGCTATTCAAAATAATACAATATAAATTACAAGTCTTGAAATGTACAGATATCTTTAAATCAGAGTAAGCAATATCTTCATTCCCAAATCACAATGCATTATTAAAAATATGTTTTTTCGATAACTGATTTGTTTTATGATAATCAACAAACGCCTCCTATTTTTCATAATTTGTTCATACATTGATGTAAAATAGAGAAATCAAATTCAACTTTGTGTCAATGTTTCGACAAATTTGAAAATTAATCAATGTTTTCCAAAATGGAATACTTTCTTGAACACATTATATTGTTAGTTCTGCAGTTTGTTGTATAGGCTACATTTTGTTCAATGATAGCCTACTGTAAATAGAATATAGGCTAATAATATATTTCCTTGTACTTATGTATTTCACGTTTACATCACTGGAGAATATTAGTTGAAAAAAGTATGATCAAAGTACTGGTGACTACTACTCATGAAGTTTTTTGACGCTTAGGTTTCTTATCGTGAAGAGTGGAAGCGCTACCTAGCAGAGAAACGTAAAACTACCTTTCTGCAGAGCTTCTTCTCATACTCAGTAGATGTCAGGACCATTTACTTTTTTACGGCCATAAACTTGGGCGTTCTCATCTGTCTCTTGTACGAGATGTAACCTATTAACTGATCAGCTGATGTAAAGCATCTATTGTCGCTTTTCATAAACATAATCTAGGCATAGCTAGATAGCAACTCTATCAGCTGAAGGAGCAGACGAAACCGCCTATCTGTTTGAAATTACCTTAATATTATTCCAAAATTCATGATTCATATAATTCATACCATAAAGTCTAGTTTTCACTACAGTGTCTATAATATTATAAGACAGTGTGGCCATCTCATGTCTTGTTTTCTATTGACTTAATAACTTGTGACGCCATTTTGTTCTCATTTAATTCAATCTCTATATATAAAAGCGAAATGGCACTGACTGATTCATTCATTCATTCATCACCTGATGAATGAGCTAAAAATCCACTGAACCGAATGCGTTCAAATTTGGCAGGCATGTTCAGTTGGACGTTTAGACGCGCGCTAAGAACGGATTTTAAAAACTTTTCAAGGATAAACCAAATATTTTAGTTTTTTTTAGAGTTTTTCGGCGTTTTCTTCATTTTTTCGAGAACCAATCGGGAGAAAATGTTGATATTTGGTGAGCAGATCCAGATAAGGTCTAGAAATGTTGTGTTGAAATATTTTTGCAATCCGTCCAAGATTACTCCAGTAATCAGGTTTTCAAAATTGTAGATGTGTTGCGGGTTGCATATCTTTCACCTTGATACGACCAATCAATCCTAACTGTAAATTCAATGGTTCAGCGAGGTTATAGATGAACTAATTTGGAAGATATTGAATCAAGTTTCAAACTATGTCCGATATACTTCCCAAGGTTACGCTTAATATTAGCGTTTTACTATTTTTTGGAGTTTTCGGAGTTTTTCTTAGATTTTTCTAGAACAAATTGGCAGAAAATTTTGAAATTAGGTAAACAGGTCCAGATTAGGTGTAGAAATGCTGTGCTCAAAAAATTTCGAATCCCTTTGAACGGAATCTGCAGGCAAGCGAAAGTGACTGTATAAAAATATCAAGGTAAGTTCTTTCTTCAGATTCACAGGGGCTGAGGTTGAGCTAAAATGAATATCTTCAAAGTTATATGATAATAAAAATTTTTCTTCCATATAAGTCAATGAATGCATTAAATGAGAGCAAAATGGCGCTCCTCGCCAGATGGCCACACTGTCTTATATTGTCATTGTAGTTTATACTATTGACATTCACTTTGCACTATTGCTTGTTCGAGAAAGCATTATCTTAATAGAGTTCAGACTTACTTTAACAAAAGAGAGAGTTGTAATTCTTCACAAGTGATTTTGTGATGTTTTGAATTTAAACTGTAGGCTAAGAAAAAGGTGCTCATTTAGCAGTAGTCATAAAATACATGATTATCTTGTACCCATTATAGCTTGAACCAAGTTTGGATCAAGCTAAACTAAGCTTTAAACGAGCTTGTACCAAACTTAGAAAGAAGTCCAATCCAATATCCAATAAGTTACCGCAGGAAAACTCGTAAATTAATTTTATCTCTGTTATCCATCGTTACATCAGAAAACAATTCAATGAGAAATATCTCGCTTTATCAGAATCCTATTATATCAGAGCTCAAGTGATGACCTTCGCCTTTATATTAGTCTTTATACTTAAAATAGTAAATAAATCCAGATATAAGTGTGTTTTATCCCATAAAGTCTATAAATAGATAAATTCCAAAACTGCATTCAAACATTTATAACTGCATTGAGTTTTTATTACCGCAATTTCTGAACTTCACTGAAGTTTATAGTAAATCGGAATACAATATTAATAAAAATATAAACTTGTTCAGAAAAGCTGTAAAATAATATCTGGATAGAAATCAGAGAAGCTTAATATGAAAATTGGAAAGTTTGATAAAAGTATTTGTTCAGAATTTATCAAACATAATTCAGTTAGCTCTCTTTCTTCGTTGTTTGATCTTTCATTTCTTTTCATTCTTGTTCATGTTTTGAGATTGAATAGAATTTATTTCTCTTATTCACTCAATGTTCTTTTTCTCTCTTCATCCTACTTATTATTATTTTCAGATTCCATAAAATGACTCAATTTCACTCTTTTTCCACGCTGAATTCTTATTTTGTGATTCTTTCTCTTTCTCTCATATTTCTTCTGTATTTAGTTCTCTTTCTTCTGCATCCTTCTTTATTCCTCTCAATCTTTCCTCTGTATTTCTATCCTATTCCCTCTCTCTCGTTTTCTCTCACAATCCCTTCCCTCTTTTGTATCCTTTCTCCTAACTTCCTAAACTGGCCGATATCCATCGCGATTTATTCCAATTTCAAAAGTGTCAGAAAGTTATACTCTATAACTCATATAATCTCCAACCCCTTTCAACACGTTCAAGATAGGAAATACAGTATAATTTGAGTCGCAAGTTACATCAGATAGAGTATAACTGCTGAAGTTTCTACTGTTGTTACTAGCTGGTCACTAAATCACATTGGTTTCTGTTTTCCCCCATTTTTTTATCGCGATGATGTATATACTTCCTATGTCACTTCCCTTTAGCCCCCCTAGCTTCGCTAGAAAAAGCAAAACTGTTCAAAATTGAAAAATGAATGAAATTTTCTTCAGTCAAATATTACAGCCTCAAAACCAGCAGGTTTTTTTGGCGGGGTAGCGAGATATCTGTTGAATAAATGTTAATTTACCGTCTGGATTTATGGACTTGATAACTTCACTTCGGTTGACAGTAAAAATATTTTCTCATCATCATTATTTCCATTAATTAACCTATTAATTTATTCCATCAATTTAACCTACTCTAGAACATGGTACGCCATAGTGGAGTAGGTCAATTTCCACACAGAAAACACTAAAACACGTGAAGACACATTATAAGATGTTTCTGTAGCTAACTATTGTATATACTGTAATTGTAGAGTTTCTAATATTCTGTAATTGATGTAGAAGTTTTAGTTTTTTTGGGAAATAAACTTTTATTTATTTATTTATTTAAATTTTTCAATAAATCTCATTATTAATGTTCATTTTTGTCTAGGGCTAATGTAAATGTTTTTCAGAAGAAAATAATCAAAATCACATTGGGTTTGTGCTCACTTTGTTAAGAAATACTAATAGTTGATGGGTACTGTTATGGTTAACTAATATTATGTTAATGGTTACCAAATATCTCATGGCTATAACCACAAACTATTTTAAAAGATAGACTCATTCATTTGAAATCTTTGAATTAAGAAGAATCAAATACATTCAATTCAAGATTGAGCGATTTAAAAGCAATTTAAAGCAATAGGCAATTTAGAGAAATTTAGAGCAATTTAAAATTTCACTAGTTTCTGAATCGCAGAACATATAAATATACGTTGAGTAGTTGAGTTGTGAAGGTGATATCGTGGTAAGAATTGATATTGAATGGGAAGTCAAGACCGCAAGATCACAGTTGCATAAAAAATCGAGATACCGGTTTTTGTTGTTACACCATTATCAATCTTTGTTGGACTCAATCATTGAGTTTACCAGAAATTGATAATGATGTAGCAGCCTCCAACCAGTATTTCGGGTATTTAATGGACCTGTGGTTTGTCAATATATTTTTTTCTCAGTCAATACTTCTGAGAGGTTTTGGGCGATTACCTGTTTTTTTCCTCATGTACTCTAATAAACACTGGCGGCTCGTATCCACGAAACAGGTGAAGTGCCCGTATCTCGTACTATACAACACCTCACCTATTTCGTGAGCACGAGCCGCCAGTGCTAATGAATGAATTGAAACAAAAATTGTATTATTATATCACTGGTATGATCAACCACTTTATTATCTTAATATTCTCAACAAAAGCCAATTACTCATCCCAAAAAATCTTCGCATGATCAACAATATAATAACCCTGTTGTACAAAACCTTGTAAAACTACCAGTAAAGCATACTCCATTCCACAGCATAAGCAGAATCCAGTTAATTGGTTTTGTTTTTTATGATAATTTGAAAATGGCAGCTTCACCCCCCCTCATCACCCAGTAACCCCCCTCCCATCAGCCTATTAATTCCAACCCCACCCCCACCCATTAAACAAACTCCTACAAACTTTCCTACACAACCTTGTCTTTCTATAATATTTTATAATAAAAGCTATAGTCTGTTCAAGTAAAGAAGACATTTTGGTAAGATATAAAAATGACTTCAGCTCCGTCAATATTGGAAATCACGAATTTGCCTCAAATAGTAGTGCACAATGTTTCCTACAATTTGAAACTGAATTAGTAATTTTCGAGCAAATGTTGACCGAGTTGGAGTAATTTTCCCATCTTGCCAGAATGCCTTCTTTGCTTGGACAGACTATAGCAGATAAGACCAGCGTTAACCCGGCCTCACTGGAACTGTTCCACTTATGTGAACGGGTCTTATCTTGGGCTGTAAATTTTATAATCTTCTCCAGGGATTCTAAAAAAAGTTTGAAGTTTTGAATATTTGAAATTGTTCGAACTCGCTGTAGTAGAAGTGGAAGCTCGTGGAAACTGAGAAAGCACGCAGTTATAATACACTTTATATGGTGATGAAGTATCTTCTCAGCTTGCGTCAACTTTATTATGATTTGAAGATTAGGTAGTTGTAAAATCTAGTAGTGCATAATGTGAAGGCCAGTGGTAAATTAGGATTGAGAGATTTGGGATTTGTCGACATGCTTCACTGGCGGCTCGTACCCACGAAACAGGTGAAGTGCTGTACAGTGAAAGATACGGGCACTTCACCTGTTTTGTAGGAACAAGCCGCCAGTGCATGCTTGTTATCAATCCATCCACTGAATAAATTTGAAAAAAATATGAGTAGTCTGTCCAACCAAAGAAGACATTCTGGCAAGATGGGAAATGACTCCAGCTCAGTCAATATTGGTTCAAAAAATATAAATTGGTTTCAAATGTAGAGCAAAATGTTTCTTCCAGACCAAATTCATGATTATTAAATAAAAATTGACTAGGCTGGAGTTATTCCCCATCTTACCAGAATGTCTCCTTTGCTTGGAGAGACTATTTCAATATTATAATCCATTTCATTGGACTTTCCATGCGTTAGATAACTTACTTCATTGGAGTAGCTAAGACGCTGAGAGTTATGCTGTGTCATCTGTCTCTTCTACGTGATGTAAGCTACTGGCATCTTATGTAAAGCATCTATTGTCTCTTAAGATTACAAGTACATATTATAGGCAAAACTAGGTAACAAGTCTATTTGAAAACATCAGTCATGTAGAAAAAGTATAATAAAAGTCATGTATAAAAGTAACTTAATGGCAACTTTAATAAATTGACAACATTGTATGTTGTAGCAAATCAATCCGCCAACATATTGGCGTTATGAATAGCAGTGCTACGAAGTAACTCAATTACTAAAAAACGACCCAGTAAGTGCTGCCATCTAGTGACGTTATTCAGAATGAACTGTTTCCTCCATTCCATGAAGAGAGGCGGAGCTTGTAGGCGTGTCTTCAACAGGTGTACGGTTCTTCACCCAGTAACTGCTGCCATCTACTGGCGTTATTCAGAGTGAACTGGTTCCTCCAATCGGAAAGAGAGGCGGAGCTTGAAGGCGTGTACTCAACAGGTATGCAGTTCTCTACCCTGTACCTACTGCCATCTAACGGTAGAGTTTTGAACTAGAACAGTGTCGAATGTTAGCCAATCTGCTCTGTGATAGCGTGTCCAAGCAAAGAAGTCATTCTGTCAAGGTGGGAAAATGGCTTCAACTCGTTCAGTAGTGGTTCAAAAATTTTTAATACAGTCTCAGATTTGAGGAAAATTTTACATTATATTCTTTATATACTATTGTATCTATAATATACTTTTATATTATAATCTACATTATACTCTTTTCTCTATAATATTAAACAAGCTGAAGTCATTTTCCTATCTTGTCAGAATGTCTTCTTTGCTTGGACAGACTATAATCACAACCCCGTTTGCTATTGGTCCTTAGTTTTTCTTTTCACAATGATTATTTTCAAAAGAATAATCAAAGATATCTAAGACAATAATTATTATCAATTTATTGATTCACTGAGTTGTAAAAATATACCGTGAGACTTGTTCATTAGTAGAATTCCCGCTTTTAAAAATATTATCACTTTATTATACCAATTTGAAGATTTATGTTGATACTGTAATTATTTGAGATAATTACGATTAATAATAATTACGATAATTTGAGATAATTGAGATTATTTGAGATATCGTTTTTTGGAAAGACAGTTTGAAAAAATGCCATGAGTAAAAACAAAAATTCTGCTATGTCGCCTAACTATATAGAATATGTGTTGGGAGGCCACTAAATTTTTAAACAAATAATAATAATTTTGGTTACTTGTGTTATTGCTCATGCTTTTTCAATTAAGAGAGAAATTTGTTATTTTATATACAAGGAGTTTCAATTTGAATGAAAATAATTATCAATCTATCGTTGGGAAAAGAACCTATGATTGTATATTTTTCATTGAAAAAGAAATAGACCAAGCTTATACAATAACCAATCAGAGGAGCCTAATAGATTATTAATAACTTCCTACTATCGTATAATTGCATGTTAATATAGAATAATAACACGTTTAAAATAGCATTCAAAACCAAACTCAAACAATCTTAACCGACCAAAACTTCAACCAACCTATTCAAACTTGCGAAACACAATATTTGTCGAATAATCTATTTAGCAGGGCGGTCCACCACTTAACCACATTAAACACGGCAAGTTTGCTTCAAGAAGACAACTATTAGCTGAAATCCTCAGCTAACAGCTGAATCAAATAAAATAGCTAACAGCTTTCAGCTAATGCTAATAGTACGAGGGTTGGATAGATTGTTGAGTTACTTGGACCCTTGAAAATTGCTGTGTTGCACTGGCGGCTCGTGCCCACGAAACAGGTGAAGTGCTGTACACTTCGTGGGCACGAGCCACCAGTGCTGTGTTGTAGGGTTGATTAGCTGGCGCCTGAAAGTTGGGCGGTTTCGTCTGCTCCTTGCGTCACAATGGGTACAAGATGTTCATGAATTTGATGAATTACTGCTGTTTTTGAAGAATTTGAAGTCTGTCCAAGCAGAGAAGGCATTCTGGTAAGATGGGTGGATGACTCCAGCTTGATCAAAATTAGTTCAAAAAAAATTTGGTTTCAAATTGGAGACCAGAATTCTTCCTATAATTTGAGACTGAATTTATAATTTTTAAAGTAATATTAACCTAGCTGGGGTGATCTCCTCCAATTAAGAATGTCTTCTTTGCTAGGACAGATTAAGATCATTACCTTTTTCTCGTAGATTGTACCTAAAAACTTGAATAATTACCCGTGAAAAAACGTTTTCTTTTGTCAGTGTGTGTAAACCGTACAATCTCAATTAAATCAGAACCCTATTGTCTACTCCTTGTGAGCTCCAACAACTGATTTTGTCGATAAAAGTTGTCATGCCCAGATCATGTTTTTTTTTTAAATCAAGAGACAATAGATGCTCTACATCACTGGCGGCTCGTGCGCACGAAACAGGTGAAGTGCCCGTATTATTTACTGTACAACTCTCCCCGAATTACCCTATTCTTATGAAGTTTCAAAATTCCTTTCTTAGTGCGCGTCTAAACGTCCAACTGAAATTTGCCTGCCAAATTTGAACGCGTTCGGTTCAGTAGATTTTCAGTTCGGGTGATGAATGAATGAATCAGTCAGTCAGTGCCATTTCGCTTTTGTTGATATAGAAGATTGAGTTGAATGTGACGTAATCTTTAGGATCACACAGAGCGTAATTATCAGGTTAAAATGAGTTTTGAATAACAGCTGAAGCTAGAACTAATTTGATGACTTAGAAATCAGCAAAGTGAGGGTTCCTATCCTAGGTGAGTTTCAATAAGTTCATATACAGAGTCTTCATATTGAATCATAATCTGGTCTAGCAAATAAGATGTTCAGGAATATTGACTTGATTATGAAATTCTTGCGGGAGGAATAGCACAGACTATGACAATTTTTTCTCTCAATTCAAGTAGTTGTATTGATGTATGAATGGAGGAAAGACTTGGAAATGACTTGAACTCGATCAATATCAATTAAAAATTATAAATTTGGTCTCAATAAGGAAATCAGTTGCTATAGTCTGTCCAAGCATAGAAGGCATTCTGACAAGATGGGAAAATGACTCTAGCTCGGACAATATTGGTTCAAAGATTTTGAATTTGGTCTCAAATTGTAGATCAAAATGATGCCTACAATTTGAAAACACATTATTGATTTTTGAATCAATATCAACCGAGCTGGAATGATTTTCCCATCTTGCCGGAATGTCTTCTATGCTTGGACCAGATTACTTCGATGTTCATCACTTTGGAGTAGGCGCTAATGAAACTGGCGTGTGGCAAATGTCTTCTACTCATGACAGCTCTCACAGGTCACTCTGGAAGCACTCCACAAAAGCGAAACTGTTGAGCTGCTTTGGCTCTCGACGTGACGATGCTCCCATGAACCGACTGTCCTGACAGAGCTGAGCATTGTTAATAGACATTCGACAGCCACCAAACAACTTTGTTGGCATGTGATATAGCCTAGTATCTCCAAGCAAAGAAGAGCCTCTGGCAAGATGAGAATATGACTCCAGCTCGGTCAATATTGGTTCTAAAATGATTGATTTGGTCTCAAATTGTAGATCAGAATGTTTCCAACGATTGAGACCAAATCAATCATTTTAGAACCAATATTGATCGAGCTGGAGTCATTTTCCCAACATGCCAGAGTCTCTTCTTTGCTTGGACAAACTATAGTTTGTGGACTATGCACTGAACCTAATGTCAGATTCCACTTTAATTAAAGCTGAAACTATTGCAAATGGTCGCTTACTAATAAGGTGATATGAGACTGGTATAGTGTGTCCAAGCAAGGAAGACAGTCTGGCAAGATGGGAAAATGACTACAGCTCAGTCAATATTTGTTCAAAAATTATGGATTTGGTCTCAAATTATAGGAAACATTTTGATCTACAATTTGAGAACACATTCATAATTATTGAACCAATATTGATCGAGCTGTAGTCATTTTCCCATCTTGCCAGAATGTCTTCTTAGCTTGAACAGACTTCAGCAACTGTTTTCCTTATTGGACTGCGTGAGTGTAATTGGAGTTCCTCCCCACTCTTAACACCCCCCCCCCTACATCAATTGGACAGTAGAAGGTCCACGTATAAGGGTATACTATTGGCAGAAATTCAATTGTTGTAAAAGGACCCAACCTAACTAACCTCAACGCGAGGGTTGAAGCATCTTTCCATTTACCCAGATAAGAGTCAGAACGTTATCACTTTTTCTATACCGGAGTGTGATCAGCTTGATTGTGATTAAATTCCTTACTTCTTTGAAAATGCTCGTTTCTTATTCTGCTAATCCCACATTATAGTCTGGGTGCCAAATGCAAAAAAATGGGGTAACCTTTTTTTTGGTATGTCATTGATTTTTTGATTGATTATGATAGATTTTGATATGTAGATTCCGAATCCGAGTGATGCCAAGCTGTAAAAGTTGAGCATTATTTGTGATTTAAGATGGCGGCCAAAATTTCGGTTCCATTTCTACCACAATTTCCGTCAGAACGAAGCGTCGGACGAAAAAAATCATTCTTATCTGTTTTTTAGTAAATTAAATTTCCAAGAGAATAGTATCAGACTTGTCTCTATCCTCATTAGGAACGGAGTTATGATTTTTCAAAAAAGAGGCTAATTTTCAAGAAAAATGAGAATTTGAGTATTTTTAGATTTTGCTTGCTTAGATCTTCTGACGTATTCATTTGAATCGTGTAAATCAAAATCACTCTAGGGATAATTTTGTCCTCTACAATTTGAGACCAAGTGGACCTCTCTATCTTGTATAGTTTTTGAACTAGGGCAGTAAAAAGATATCCTTGTATCTTAAAAAACCTAGGCGATACTATTCTCTTGGAAATTTAATTTACTAAAAAAAAGATAAGAATGATTTTTTCGTCCGACGCTTCGTTCTGACGGAAATCGTGGTAGACTAGAAATGGAACCGAAATTTTGGCCGCCATCTTGAATTACAAAAAATGCTCAACTTTTACAGCTTGCATCCTATTCGGAATCTACACATCAAAATCTATCATAATAATCAAAAAATCAACGACAAACCACAAAAAAAGGTTACCTCCATTAACACCCAGACTATTATTCTCATTGTTGAGTATAAAATGTTAATTCTCAATAGAATAGCTTGTTCAAAAAATTTCAAGTTTTACAAGCCACCAAAGTCTTAACAGGAAGAAACATAGCTTACTACTCCATTTCTTATCTTGGAATAGTAGTCTGTCCAAGCAAATAAGACCCTCTGACAAGATGAGAAAATGACTCCAGCTCGGTCAATATTGGTTCAAAAATTATTGATTTGGTCTCAATCGTAGGAAACATTCTGACCTACAATTTGAGACCAAATCAATATTTTTGAACCAATATTAACAGAGCTGAAGTCATTTTCTCATCTTGCCAGAGGGTCTTCTTTGCTTGGACAGACTATAATAAAAGGTTTAATTTTGAATAAATTCTTTTCCACTTGAAAATGTTCGTTTTTTCGTTTTGTCGATTCCTCTTACTTTTATTGCTGAGTAGGCTTGTTAATTTTTTCGAATTTTTGGAATAGCTTGTCCAATATTGTTTTCTACCTTATCCACAGTTCAACGTCCAGTAAGAAAAAAGAATTTCACGTCAAAATTCAGATTATTTTTTTATTAGCCTACATGAAATTTATCTGGAAGATTGCATTGTGACTGCAATTGAAATTATTATCTAATATTCTTGAGAAATGGCAATAATTTCGTATTAAAAAATACGTATCTTATTCTTCTTCTTCTTCTTCTTCTTCTTCTTCTTCTTCTTCTTCTTCTTCTTCTTCTTCTTTTCTTGTCAATGGTAATATGCATACCTCTTCCTTTGTGAGATTGGACTCATCGTTAGTAAAGATAATCAGTCGTTTCCCGTCTCTGGAGGAATATAATTGTCGCATTACACTCTAACGATTAATTGGATGTTATTCAGAGGTGTTCTTGGCCGTCACTTGGTTACGAAAGCTAGCTTATGGTTGAGAGGATCAACGTGCTAATCACACGTTACTTCTATTCTGGTTGATGATTATTCCCCTCTGCTGTATAGTGAAGTGAATATGAAACTTGCAACCAGCTGGTAAGCAAGCCTAAGCAGATCATGGATTGTTGAACCATTGACATGATATACATAAGTTATTTTTCACTATCTGTACTAATAGTACACGTTATAAGAACATTCAATGATTGATAATAAGTCCCTGAAGTGCTATTTCTAATTTCTATAGAGACTATAGTGATAATCAAAAGAAAG
This sequence comes from Sogatella furcifera, assembly GCA_017141385.1. NCBI lineage: Eukaryota > Metazoa > Arthropoda > Insecta > Hemiptera > Delphacidae > Sogatella > Sogatella furcifera. The sequence continues at coordinate 2,783,171 of CM029558.1, read as the reverse complement.
CAACAAAGAAACAAGGCAAGAGTGAGAACTACATTGTCTTATAGTAGTGTGTTAGCAGCGTCCGTCCGGTGTTTAAGCACATCAGTAGCTCTGCAGTCAAGCTTACCTTTCCTTAGCCCCCCCAAACTTCACTTCAATCCCCCAAAAGCTACTCAAGCGACATATCCACCCCGAAAAAATGGCCCCCTTCCCAAACGAAGTCCCCTTTGAAACAGACCTTCCCAACCTTGCCTACAACTCCCCCTCAAAAGAAATAGCCCTTTCCAAACTACACCCCCTCAATACAGCCCCCCTTTATAGTCAGTCCAAGCAAAGAAGACATTCTGGCAAGATGGGAGAATGTAACCAGGTCGGAGAATATTGATTCAAAAATTATAAATTTGGTTTCAAGTTGTAGGAAACTTTCAGCTCTAGAATTTGAGACCAAATCTATAACTGTTGAACCAATATTGATTGAGCAGGAGTAATTTTCTCATCTTGCCAGAATGTCTTCTTTGGTTGGACAGACTATAGTCCCCCAAAAAGCAAGCTGTGAAGTATTTTGGAAGCGTATCACATTTTCGGGTCTCGCTCGGAAAATGAACGAATAGCCAGTTGTTGCCAGAATTTTCTCTTTGCTACAACTTTGCTGGACACTTTCCCAGATATTGGATACTTGCTATCTCACTCTCGTTATCTCTCTTACTCTCTGTTAATAAAAGCGTTTCATCCACCTTTTTATCTCTCTCTGTAACTGTTTCTATCCAATATTCATTTCTGAAACAGTTTTATATTTCTATTTCTCTCTTAAATCAATCTTTTATTCTATCACTCTCACTCTCACTCTCTTTCTCAGTATCTATCTCACATCTTTATCATAATAAGCACTCTCTCACTTCCTCTCTCACTCTCTCTCTCTTTCTCCAAGGCCAAGTGTTAATGGAAAGGATAACCTTATTATCCTTTCCCAAGAATGGACATATATATGTCTAAACTTCGCCTTTTCACTTCGATAACTTACACTCCTTATTCATTTTGCAGAACCTCCAATTTAAAATCTGTATAAATTTTGCATTCATTACATCACCGTTTTTCGTATTTTTACTAGAAGTCTCTATTTTGTGAAATTTATAGGATAATTTTGTTTTACTCATTTATATTACAATGTATAATCTAAGCCGAATTTTGTTATCTAATTGAATAAAGTAATCTAATCTAATCTAATCTAATCTCTCTCTCACTCTCTCTTTCTCCATCTCCTCTGTCTCAATTCAACATCTCTCCAAGTACTTCTTAAGATTTCGATCTACTATAGGCTACCTATCAGCTATTTTAACTTCTTGTTTCAGTTTTTCTATCTCTGTCCTTATCACTATTTTCTTCAATCATGATTGTCTTAGGCCGGTATTACACGATAATAGTTCTATGATCATAGTTGATCATATGGAAAGAGATGAAAATACGAAATCATATTCTTGTCTCTTTCCATATGATCAACAATGATCATAGAAATATTATCGTGTAATACCTGCCTTACTCTCTTACTAAATCTTTAAATTTTTCTACAACCAACTCTTTTTTACAACCAACAATTTTTCCTTTCCAACTCAGCGTAATTGGACAGTTTATTGTATCATAAATGCCTAGTTTATACGAACGAATCGGCGAGGCAATTGTCTAAAGACAACTGATGCCGGGCGCAAACAGCTGATATTGTCTATTAGAGTTTTCATCAAGCCATGCTTAGCTGTTGATTTTAAAATCAAAAGATTCAATAGATACTTCACATTATCTGTAAATTTCAGGAGACAATATTGTCTCGCCAATTGGCATCGTATAAACTGGGCGAAACGTTGACTTTTAATTATAAATGTGGCACATTCTTCTCTATTATAATCAACTTATAACTTGGCGTGACACGTTTAAGGTAGGTTATGCATATTAATATCTTTGACAGACAGCTTATTGAATAATATGCTCATTTTAATTGATTATTTTGACTCGACTGTGATATAAGTTTTAATTAGATTAGTGACTACGACCTATTGAACGCTAGTATAAGATAAACTTGTACTGTACTTGTCTTAATGGCGAATAAAAATCTTGAATCTTGAATGTATCCCAAGCCGAAAGTTACATAACTTAGTCCATAGAGATGCATTCCAAAATCAAATTTATGCAGTGTATTTTGAGTCAAAAGATACATCGATACATCATTTAGTAATGTATTCTAAGTAAATACAGTGCATCTTTTGAATTCGGAAATTATATCAATTAGTAATGTATTCCCAGTAGGAAATTACATTAATTAGACTGAATAATGTGCTATCATATGCAGTCAACCCCATCCCCCGTACACTATTGGACTAGTTCCAAATTTGTCCGCTGCAACGAGCCTCGGCAGCACTGCACCAAACGACAGCCCGACTCAAGTCGAATCCTGTCAGTGCTTCCTAGATCGAGTTCGGGGAAGGTCGCGTTTATCGCTCCCTGAATTTTGAATTTCCCGGTTACGCGTGGTGGAAAACTGGATCGTATTTGAAATCTTTCACTAGAACCCCTAAAAAATCATGTTTAAAAACAATTATCAACTTATACTACCAACTCCTTAGTATCGCTATTTGGTGGAAACATTGCAAAACTACAATAAATAATCCCCATTATATCGTATAACTTGATTTAAAACATGTAAAATCAACGTTAGTGTTGAAGAATTATCGTAGTTTTCAAATTATTATGAATGTGGTGTAAATGTGTGGTTTTGAATTCTTGTTAGAAGTGTGCTAAGTGTGACTTGATCCTAGTGCGGATAAACTACTCAACATCTGAATTGGGGGTAAGTTTGATATCTAAAAATAGTTTTGTAGATTGTTCTAGAAGATTTAGTAGATATGATGGAGATTTTTAATGGAACTGTAATTGTTTGATAGTGATATTTCTGGTTACTGTTTGGATGTTTTCTATTGAAAAATAAATTTCATCTGTTTTCTAGTGAAAATCACTAGAAGGTTCGGATACGCCCATAGTAAATGAATCTCAGTTGTGAACTTGTTTGTATTATTTATTATGTTTTCTGTGTATTGTATATTGTATGCCTATATTTGTATCGAAACAAATAAATTCAATTCAATTTAGTTTGAAATTCGATTAAGTCGTTGATGTTGTAGAATCGTTCCATAATAAGACAAAGCCACTGGCGGCCCGTGCCCACGAAACAGGTGAAGTGCTGTACAGTAAAAGATACGGGCACTTCACCTGTTTTGTGGGCAAGAGCCGCCAGTGGATAAAACACACTGATATTGGTTAATTCCACTATTTATTTCAGTTCAGGACCATGATTTAGTGGCTACACAGGCCACTTTTTCAAGAATTAACAATAGCCATGTAATGTGTTTTATTTCAGTCTTTATTAGTTCTTGTTAAGTTATCTCATTACAATAAATGTAATATTGTACAAACCACGGATACAAGAATACATTCCGTGAAACGTATTCTTAGTATCTAGTATCTAGTATCTAGTATCTAGTATCTTAGATATCTAGTATCCGTGGTGCATAGGCCTACCATAGAGACTGTATAATCATTATTATTTATACAATTCTTATAGTGTTTCTTTTATCTTATGGCTCCTTTTATCACTGTTATGCATTTGAAAATGACTATCAATAATCGAAACATGTAATGAACTAAAAAAAATAATTGAAAAGGGGCACTGTGATTATAATTTAGAACAGAAAAACAATACCTATAGCTTATAGTAAATTATAGGTATAGTCTAGTCAAGCAGAGAAGACCCTCTGACAAGATGGAAAATGACTTCAGCTTGGACAATATTTGTTCAAGATATTATATATATGGGCTTAATAGTAGATCAAATCGTTTCATACAATTTGAGATCAAATTGATAATTTTTGAACCAATATTGACCGAGAATGAGTCATCTTCCCATCTTGCCAGAGGGTCTTCTTTGCTTGGACAGACTATTTGACTACTATTGTGAAGATGTTGCTACGTTACTCAATTTGAGAGAATGTTATGAACAAATTTATCACGTTTTTCAACAAATTCCAGCTTGGTATCATAGAAGGCCTATAGTTGAAAGTATGACAGAACGACGTTCCATATTATGATATAGAAATATTTAGATTACTTAATTGATAAATTACCTTAAAATTGAGAGATTGTTATTTCCCAGCCTGTGTTGAAAAAAGGACGTGGAGTGAAATATTGATATTATGATCAATTTGATCATAATACTGTTGATATATAATTACTTGATTAATATTGTTTACAATTTGGGAGTGGAAATAAGTTGTAGGATGATAATTTTAATAATTTCACTTAATAATTTATTCAAAATATCACAAAATTTTGAATTTGAAAAAGTCCAGAATACTGTTGATGAATTAATTTGATCATAATATTGATATATAATATACATAATATTGTTTATAATGGAGTGAAATAAGTTGTAATGAATGATAATTTTCAATAGAAATCATGTACTGGGAATGGAAGATTTGATGGAATATCGAACGCTAAGCTCAAATAAAAGTGATATCAAAACATTTGTACAATACGTAAAAACAATTCCTAATTGAAAATAATTATCAAGTGGAAAAAATTTGAATCTGGTTCTGCAAATCCAGGAAATTGGAATGACAGCTTTCAACACAAAGGATCTAGAATGAGTTAGAAGCATTTTCATTGGAAAATTGGAATATTTGATTGTCATGTGAAACAATAGAATTACTCAGTAATTAAAGGAGAATATAGAAAATTCCATCGTTCCTCTATCCTAGAGTCGTATCCCAGGTATGCGTAGTCTGTCCAAGCAAAGACGAGCCTCTGGAAAGATGGGAAAATGACTCCAGCTTGATCAATATTGGTTCAAAAAATATTTATTTGGTCTCAAATTGTGAATCAGAATTTTTCCTACGATTGAGACCAAATGAATATAATTTGAACAAATATTGACCGAACTGGAGTCATTCTCCCATCTTGCCAGAGGGTCTTCTCTGCTTGGACATGCTACAAATTGCAATCTAACGAGAATATAGATTATTTCCATGGAAACCGATATTATTCACATCTCTATTATCATCTCTCGTAGTTCATATCACGGATAATAGGTAGAATACATTCTAGTGTTCTACTAACCGTGGTTCATATGAGATGCGCTTATCCGCGGAAATCCGCAGATATTCCAAGAAACAAAGCTCAATAATTGACTAAAAAACGAATTATAGTTTGGATCAATGAGATGAACTAACTATTAGATAAATTGATTATCTTAATAAAGAAAAACTGATTATTAATTTCAAACACTTGTAAAACATTCGACTATTCTATTGAATTGAATGATTTCAAATTTACTCTCTCGGTTTTCATGAAAAATACGTAAGAGAGTTGATAGTAGTAACTTTTTATAGTACTAGGTCGAAAAATAATAGTTGAGACCTTTAAATACTTCAAATTATAGTAGAACGTCAATAATCCGGATTAATTGGGACCGGACCCTATCCGGATTTTTTCGAATTATCGAAATTACCTTACAAAAAGTGCCAGCATGCACTAATTGAGAAAAATTGTAGCCCATATTTCCTGTCATGAAAAGATATAAAACTATTTCCTTTGCTTCGCTGAACACTTCAGTATGTAACTATGTATTCTCTCATCGCCCATTCTCTAATAAGGAAGTTATTGCAGGGGGAGATGGTAGAAATATTTTTATTTCTTGCTGGAGACGAATCCGGATTATTGACGGTTCGGTTTTTCATAAAAATACAGAAGAGACTTACTAGAGGTAACTTTTATTTGTTTCACTGGCGGCTCGTGACCACGAAACAACTAAAGTGCCAGTATCTTTTACTGTACAGCACTTCACCTATTTCGTGGGCTCGAGCCGCCAGTGGTATTAGGTCGAAAAAATAATAATATTGAGACCTTTCAATGCTTCATATTATTTCGATCTTTCATGAAATATTTAGAAGAGAAGATATGAATTCCGATATTACTGGTAGAAATAATAAAAATTGAGATCTTTCAAGTGAACACTTCAAATTATTTTCATTTTTCCTCTCATTTTTCATTGAAAATACAGAAAAGAATGGATAGAAATAAATTTTCATAGAACCTTCCAATGCAATACTTCAAATTATTTTGATTTTCCTCTCATGTTTCCATAAAAAAGAGAGTTACTAGGAATTTATCCCGATAGTACTTGTTAAAAATACAAAAAAATTGAGACCTTTCAAGTCAATACTTCAATTTATTTCAATATTCCTGTTATTTTTCACGGAAAACACAGGATATGGAGTTACTAGGGAAAAATCCCAATAATCCTTGGTCAAAAAAGGTCTTAGCAGGGATTTCCCCTTTCACCAGCGCAAAGCACAGGTGGAAATATTTATTCAGCCGGAAGTACAGTTGTTGCCAACGTGAATGGCGGTTGGAAAATGTATTTTATTTATTCTCAGCTCTCTCAGGACAGTCGGAGAACGGTCTACGAGAGCTCAAAGTGTCGAGAGGAACCTCAGTTAATCGGTTTCGCACATGAAGACCGTTTTCAGACTGCTCTGAGAGAGTTGAGGGTTAATAATAGACAATCGCCAACCGCCATAATAGATGGTTCCTGCTATGTAGTGAAGATACAAAAAGCCGCTGCTTTTCTCATATTAGAGGATTTGGTTCTATCGTTTTTTTACCTGGAAAAAGGATTCATCCGAGCGGTTATGATTTGAGATTCTTTGTATGCAATACTCTTGTCATATTGAGAGATTACTCTCATCGTAGAAATAATATTCATTAACTGATAACAATGAATAGAGATAGACAAAGATAGAGATAGAATAGAATGACTTCTTTATTTTAATGACGTGGCGAAGTTTGGACAGTAATGTCCACTCTACCACTCAACCACGATAGAAATCGTATTGGAAGATTTGAATTTATTTATTTTATTTATTCATTCATTAAAAAAAGTATTACAATGATCTATAGGCCTAATGATAGATATTATAATCTGAAAGAGAAAAACTAGGTTTAGCATGTACTATTTATCTTTAAATTTCAATTGGTAGTTATGTCCAAAATGTTATGTATATGTCACGCACTTCAAATTTCTGGTCCAGGAATAATCACAAGAATAATTCAAAAGTAAAAACTATTTTGAATTTAGTAATGCTGTTCGAAAGCCGAAAAATCACTTGAAAACTCAATAATTCCAATAACATGGAATAAAATTGAAAATATGAATACTTTTTATTCTATGTCAAATAATTAACAAGATTCATTTAATCATTCATCCATTTATTCGAGAAAATGAATAGTCACAGACAATATAGTCAAAAATGTATTTGAGAGTATACCGAATGAATATAAATATAAAGTTGAAATATATATCAGTTTCGATAAATATTTGAAACTGATAACAGAACAAATATTTGAAGGATAATCATAATGTTGAATCATTATTGATCAATATCATGAATGAAATATTCATGACGATTTATGATACAGCTCAAAAAGTTAGACGGTTTCGTCTGTCTCTAGTACGTGATGTAACCTACTAACAGCTGATGTAAAGCATCTATTGTCTCTTTTGATTTCAAAAACATCGTCAAGACGTAGCAAAATGACAACTCTAATTGACTGCATCAGCTGTTGGAGCGCACTAGGAGCAGACGAAACCGCCTAACGTTTTGGCGTCAGCTATACCTTGCATGTGAGAGGCAATCATTCCAACACAACAAAATGATCTCTTTAAACTATTTGAATGGTTTTGGAATTAGAATAGGTGAGACCTATTTACATCATAACCAACACAACACAACAAAATATTAGCTCTAAACTATTGGAATGGTTTTAGCATTGAAGTAGGTAAGACAATTAATAGACCAATGATTAAAAACGAACCGAACACTGGCGGCTCATGCCTACGAAACAGGTGAAGTGCTGTACAGTAAAAGATACGGGCACTTCACCTGTTTCGTGGGTACGAGCCGCCAGTGAAACCCAATTCACAACAATGAATACAGAATAACATAATTATTAAACATGCGTTGGGTGCTGAGGTGTGTCGCATTGTGTTGTTCTGTTGTACAGTATTGGGATGGGTGTTAACTGTTAACGCATTCTGATGCAATAGGCTATGTATTGAATATGCATTATGCAGTGAGCCATGCATTTACAATGCATTACGCATTATAGTCAATGCATTACCTTATTATACGTGTGAGGATGCATACTTGCATAATGTGTAACTAATGCCCGGTTTTTCCAAGCACACTCAAATTTGAGGGACCCTCAAGTTTACTACATTTCCTATACTTATCATAGAAAATGTCAGCTGTTCATCAAAATTTGAGTGTCCCTCAACTTTGAGTGTGCTTGGAAAAACCCGGCATAAGTGTTCAATTCACATTAATTACAAGGGTCTCAAATAATGTAGAGGAGAATGTCTTCAACAATTTGATACCAAATTTATAATTTTTGAACCAATATTGCTCCAGCTGGTGTTTTTCCCCCATCAGATACAAGTATAATCTTCATCATATGAATGATCATTGAAGTAAATTTTAAGTTATAGCACCGTACATAAGATGCACTGAAAAACTCAAACAAGTCAACAATTCTATTGCGAAATTGAGAGATCGAATGAGAATTGAGAGATAGAGATAAAATTGAGAGATTGTGAGATGAAATTGAGAGATTGTATAAGGTTCTTGAGAGATTATCCCTGAGTGAAGGCTCTCGAAAATAGCTGAGTGAGCAGTATATACAGTTTTATAAGTCTATTTTCTAACAAGCACGTATACTTTACAAGGGCGGTGCTCAGTTTCAAGAGAGAGCTGTTATTGATTGATTAAATGTTTTACGGATTTCTGTCCAAGACCATTAATCAACTTCGGCGTCAGCTATTACTCTCTCTCTGACAATTTCATTCTCTTACTCACTCTCTCTCTTTCTCTCTCACCGTTTTGCCTCTCTTTTATTCCTTTCTCTCAATTTTTTCTCATTTCTCGCACTTACAATCACTTTAGACTCGTTTACTATTACTTCCGCTGTATGATATCAGCCAAATTGCTTTCTCTCTATCAATTTATTTCTCTTTCTCTCTCTCTCTCTCTTTCTCTCACCGTTTTACCTCTCTTTTATTCTTTTCTCTCAATTTTTTCTCATTTCTCGCACTTACTATCACTTTAGACTCGTTTACTATTACTTCCGCTATGATGTCAGCTATATTGCTTTCTCTCTATCTTTTACTCACTTTCTCTCTCTCTCACTCCGTTTAGTATCTCTTTTATTTCTTTTTCTTCATTTTTTCTCAATTCTCTCACTTAGTCTCGTTTACTATCATTCACTCTCTATCAATTTAATTCTCTCACTCTTTTCTTTTCGTATTTCTTTCCTCTTCATTTTTTCTTAGTTCCCTCACTTGGTCTCGTTTACTATTACTTTCTATCAATTTATTTCTCTTACTCTTTTCTTTTTGTATCTCTTTTCTCTTCATTTATTCTCATTATCTTTCACTTAGTCTTATTCACTATTTCTCCGTACACATTTATTTCTCTTTTTCTGTCGGTTTTATATCTCTTTCTCTTCATTTCTTTTATCTGTCTTATATCTCTTTCTCTTCATTTTTCCTTATTTCTTCCACTTAGACTTATTCACTATTACTTCAGCTATTACTTCTTCTCTGTCAATCTCTTTCTCTCCCTCTCCCCACGTTTGTATCTCTTTTCCCTCTTCTCTCTCTGAAAGGGTTGAGTGGTAGAGAGGACCAAGTCCTAACTTCGCCCTTAATAAAGGCATCCAATCAATCAATCTCCATTTTTCTCATTTCTTCTATTAGGCTATTAGGCACTTGTTCTCATTGTTCTACTTTTGTTCACTTCTTCTTCTTCTTCTTCTTCTTCTTCTTCTTCTTCTTCTTCTTCTTCTTCTTCTTCTTCTTCTTCTTCTTCTTCTTCTTCTTCTTCTTCTACTTCTCTCTTTCTCTCACTTACCCTCTCCTCCTCAATCGTATTTCTCTCTTTTCTCTCTTTCTCTCTTTCTCTCTCTCAATCAATCTCTCTGTCCAGAGATAGGTTGCAAATTATTGGTCCTATTAATTTTTTTCATTCATTCTACACTTATTTTTATTCATTCTCTCACACTTGTTTTTCTTTACTTATTCCCTATTATTCACTTCACTTCACTTATTATTTCTCCAACTTATTCCATCAAAATCTCGACCAATATTGTCCTTTTACAGGTTCAACACCCTTTGTCCCACATTTTCGATCATAGAGACTAATAATAGAAGGAGTAAAGCAAAAAAAAAAGGTGACAGAATAGAAAGGGTGAAAGATAGAAAGAGTGAAATACGGGAGAATGGAGGAAAAATGGTAAAAATAGGGAGGGAGTAAAAAGGGTGGAAATTGAATGAGTAAAAAACGAGAGTATAATGAAGAAAAGTGGTAAAAGTAGAGAGGGAGTAGAAAAGGTGGGAGTAGAATGAGTAGAAAACGAAAGAATATTTAAGAAGAATGGTAAAAATAGAGAGGGAGTAGAAAGGATGGAAATAGAATGAGTAAAAAACGAAAGAATATTGAAGAAAAATGGTAAAAATAGAGAGGAAGTAAAAATAAAAATCTCCGCCACCCTTACAATAACGGTCACAGAATGTGCGTTAAAGGGGAGGGAGAGCCCACAAGGGGGGACCTCACAAAGTGACCCCTATTTCAAAGGAAGTGTAAGGGTTGTTTTTACGAGTTCCACCCGAAAATGACCAATCCTCGGCTGCACCCTTGACTAAGTCGTCAAAATAACCCTCTGAGACACGTTCACTTTCGATTTCTGTGCCTTTTTCTCTCAATTTTTGGAGGAACACTTGTTCAATGTTGGCTCCTTTTCCAGCTTTAGGGGTCTGTTAAACTGATTTAAACTGATAGGATGAAGGATTTTTGTACTATAGGGTGCATTCTTAGTGGGTTAGAAGAAGAAGAAGATGAAGATGTCCATAGCTTCCTTTAATAGAAGGCCATGGCCTAAAAATTGACAACTATGTAGAGTAGGAAATTGGGTTCATTTAAAAGCATTAAAATCATTTTCCAATGTTCTAATGGATGCGTTTCTTGTGTGCGTTCTCCCGTTTGACTTGCTACAAATCATAAGCTATTTTATTAAATAACTGTCTATTCTTAATCTCTCTTGCTAATCTCTCTTGCTCTATCACAACCTATTACAAAAAACACAAAAGGAATTCTATACGAAGACTTCCATGAACGTTTTTCATGGAAATTATGCTCAAAGAGAGAAAAACCGAGTCAACATGCATGATTTGTATCTGTACTTGATGCTTTCATATGAAAAGACTGTGTCTACGGTGCGACGTTGCCATATTATTAGGGCATGGCCTTCTATTAGAGGAAGCTATGAGATGTCACTTTAGTAGATATCTATGAATCAGCTGTAGTATGGAATAAATGGGAGTGAGTATATGTAATTATTTAATGAACATCATCTGAAAACATAATGATCGAGATATAATAAATGTACATTAAATACATAACTTGACCTCGTCGTCATTTCTTACCATCTTTCTACTCACATACTTGAAGCATATTAACTGCAATGATGGCATGAATAATGAAAAATATAGTTAGAGATCACCCAGTAGGTACTGCTATCTACCGGGAAAAATTGGTACTAAATACGAACTGTTGACCAATCAGAACAGAGTTTGGGCGGAGCGTGGAGGCGTGTCCGTAGGCATTGTATTTCACCCAGTACCTACTGCAATCTATCGGCAGAGTTCAGAACTACAACAGTATTGTTGAGTAGTTGTGAAGGTGATATTGTGATAGTAACTCATATAAAATGAAAACCCAAGTTATTGTAAACCAATCAAGTTTGACAATAACTCGTCTTTTCATTTAAAACAACATTATTGTATTAGCCTATTAACTATCAAATACTTTCTGGCCCGTTAAATCAATATTTTTTATTCTGGACTTCAATTTTGGCCAATGCCTTTGCAATTTACTATCACACTTGGTTCAGGCATTAAATATTTGTTATCCAACAATTCTATCACATATATTAAACACCATTGGCTCGTACCCACGAAACAGGTGAAGTGCCCGTATCTTTTACTGTATAGCACTTCACCTGTTTTGTAGGTACAATCCGCCAGTGTTCTACAGCCCACTTCTGTAATGTTATTCCACTTCCACATACATAATAATTATGTAAAAATGTATAATTATTTCAAGTTTTATCATTCCTAATATTGATATTTTAATAAAAATGAATAAAACAGATATCTTTCCTTTCTATAATACACGCTTAATATCTTACCCATTTTCAACTTGCTTATCGACTTTCAACTTTCTGTTCCACTTGCAGCTTTCCAGGACACTTCCTGCCCAATTTTATACTTCTTTTAGCGGTACAATGTGCCTTACTTTATCACCAATCTTACACCAGTGAATGGAGGAGATCGCAGTTCGATCCCGGTTCTTTGACCTGTTTTCCAATAAGTTTCAGTCGGTAAATTTCGTGGGATTCGGGAAAAGATTGAGTGTTCTAAAGCTGAAATGATACAAGAGGTTGCAGTTTTGACACATGCTACAATTTGTTCGTTTTATTTTATACACGTATCACTTTAATATCAGCTTTCAATAACTATGTTTCGACTAATATCTATTACCCCAGATAGCACGTAAGCTTATTTCAAGCTGTAAATTAAGTGGATTTTGAATTGGAAGTTCCAGTTTGATCAGACCAGCCTAATTCAAACTTGTAACAGGCTGTAAACAATCAAGCTGGAAGTTTTAAACTTGTAACAAGCTGGAATTTTCATTCTTAGAATCAACCTTGAATATTCCAGCTACAGTCCAGCTTGTTTCAAGCTAGAATCAACCTTGATTCCAGCTTGAAATTTTAAGCTTGGATAATTAAACTTGATTCCAGCTTGAACTTTCAAGCTTTGCAAACAGCTTGAAACGTGGTAACTTCTTAACTTGAATCAAGCTGTATTACAGCTTTCAGACTGTAAGTTCCAAGCTTGAATCCAGCTTGTTGAATGGAACATTCAAGCTGGAAACCAGCTGGACCCCAGCTGTTTGTGCTATCAGGGACTTAACTAACAATTAATGTAGGCCTAATTCAGAATTGAATACAGCAATTGAAATGAAATCTGTCTACCGTAGTATTAATAATTCAATCAATATCCACTTGTTTTTAGTGACTATTATAGTCACTTATAGCCTACAGTGATTGGCACTATATTGTAACTGGTATTGAATTTAATGCATCATTTATAAATTGAAATTGAATAATGCAGTATCGATTTATCTCAACTACCTACTACTATTACTACCTATTAATCGACATTTGAAGAAAGGGATTAGTGAACGACATCAGTATAGCTGACGCGAAAAACATTAGATGGTTTCGTCTGTCTCTTGTACGTGATGTAACCTCCTAACAGCTGATGTAAAGCTTCTATTGTCTCTTTTTATTTCAAAACATTATCTAGGCATAGCTAAAAATGATAACTCTAATTGAAAACATCAGCTGTTGGAGCGCACAAGGAGCAGACGAGACCACCTTACTCTTCGGCGTCAGCCGTAAATTATTCTCTAATTACTACTTCATGTGATGAGTGATGTAATCGATCATACAATGGGAAATAGAGAGTTATTGTTCAAAGTAAATAATTATATAGAATAGTATGTTCAGGGCCTAATGAAAACTGAATTATTGAATAGTAATTGAATAATTGAAGATACAGTGTTAGATACATGCTCTCTAATTAGTTATTGAATATTTGTGCAGATTCAATCAAATAATTTCAAACCCATTATGAAGTATGGAGTAAGTTCTGTCTCAAGTGATTGGTTTCCATATATCGCTGAATAGTTGTTGATTGATAAATCCAAATACACTTTCTATAGGTAGTTAGTGGACGACTAATTATAATCTATATCTATATAAGCGAAATGGCACTGACTGACTGATTCATTCATCACCAGAACTAAAAATCCACTGAAGCGAATGCGTTCAAATTTGGCAGGCATGTTCAGTTGGACGTTTAGACGCGCGCTAAGAAAGGATTTTAAAAACTTTTCAAGGATACGCCAAATATTTTAGTTTTATTAGAGTTTTTCGGCGTTTTCCTCATTTTTTCGAGAACCAATCGGTAGAAAATGTTGATATTTGATGGGCTGATTCAAATGAGGTCAAGAAATTTTGTGTTAAAATATTTTTGCAATCCGTTCAAGATTACGCCAGTAATCAGTTTTTCAAAATTGTAGATGTGTTGCGAGTTGCATACCTTCCGCCTTGATACGACCAATCCTTACTGTAGATTCAATGGTTCAGCGAGATTATAGATAAACTAATTTGGAAGATATTGAATCAAGTTTCAAACTATGTCCGATATAGTTCCAAAGGTTACGCTCAATATTAGAGTTTTTCTTAAATTTTTCGAGAATAAATTGGTAGAAAATGTCGAAATTTGGTGAACAGGTCCAGATTAGGTCTAGAAATGCTGTGTTCAATGAGAATTGAATCCCTTCTGAACAGAATTTGCAGACGAGCGAAGCGAGTCGGTTTCTCTCAGCTTACACTGACACAGGTTATGCAGGCGAGCGAAGCGAGCCTGTTTGACTCACTGACACTGCTGATACTGTCGGGAGTCCAGGGGGCGGAGCCCCCTGGCTAGGCGGAGATGGCGAACGAAGCGAGATATGCCGGCTAGTAATAATATACAGAGAAAGTAAGAAGTTATAATTATCGGACCTATATAAGCACAGTACATTACATCGAGGAGAAAAATTTGGGGACATCTCATCAAATCTTAAGAACGCTTCAGTGTTTCTTCATTCACTCGAAAAATTCCAATGTCTTCGTGATTGATTTCCATAGAGAACAATCTATTTTGAGTTCTCCGAAGCTTGAAATGAAGCAATCTATGGCTGTCCTCATTTTCTATCCAAGTATTACCGACTTCTCAATATTCTAGGTGACCTATTTCCCAAGAATGGATTCAAATCATGGTGCTCCAATGTACTTGAATGTGCTATAATGTGTTTATAATATTATATATAAAGTTTTGTAAATTAGAATATTATTATAGGCCTATCGTTTATAGTATACGTTATTGATTATTTCGATTAATTATGTTTTGGATATTTGAAGAGAAGGCTATATTTTCTTTCACATTTCGTTGCACTTGTAGTGAGATACAGTACGAATTTTGAAATGAAATGAAAATACTCTTTATTAGGCGGAGTTAGGACTAGGAAGTCCTTTCTACCACTCAACCTTATAATTTTCACAATTTTCACAGAATATTAAATTTCTTCTTCTAATTACACTCTTCTGAAATGAATTCATTCAAAGAACATGTACTTCATAGGAACAAAATCGCACTTGTTCTTGTTAAATCAATGGGGATGCAAAAGTGTGATGTTATTTATCTATAAGTAGATAAATGAAGTTATATAAACGAATTGGAATGAATTTGTCTCATCCCTCCACGCTCTTCCAGTCTAATTTATCTTGTTCTCCTTCTCTCTCAATTTATTTTGTCTCTCTCCCTCTTTCTCTCTCTCTCTCTCTCTTCCTATCTCTCCTCTTTCTCTTCCTGTCACCCACTGTCATCAAGCAAAAGAGCAAAGTTGTTCCAAACAGTGATAGGAAATTTTTTCGCCGATCTCAGTCAGAGATGAAATATCATCTGCGTCCCTGTCAAATCACCCCACAACAAATAAATTCGGCCAAACTTATTCTCCATGATTTGATGTGTTACTCTCTCTCTCTCGTTCTATCTCTCTCCGCTTCATCATTTTTTATCCTTTATTTACTTCAGATTTTGTCCTGTTTTTCGGGCTAAAGTTATTCTTCATGTTTTTATGTTCTAATCTCTCTTTCTGCTCTCCTTATTTCCTACCTTCGATTTTCACCTGTTCTTTCAGCCAAAGTTTTTCTCCATGTTTTGATGTTCTACTCTCTCTTTCTCTTCCCTCTCACGTGTTGAAGGTTCATGAGAGGGATATTCTTGAGCATTGCTCTCCAAGAAAGGACATGTATATGTTCAAACTCCGCCTCTTTGTGTAATTACAGACTTAGTTATATTAGTGTTTCCTTCATCTCAGGGCTGCTTTTATCACAGTTTTTATATTTTGGATAGTTATCAAAGTACCCTTTTTCGATTAATTTTGGAATACTTTCAAAATTTGGAATACAAATTTGGATAATTATTTAAAATTAGTTATATTATTATCGTCAACATGATTATTAGATCCTACATTTGAATCATCTTAATAAGTTTCCAAAGTCTTTACTACTAAGTTTATCTAAGCGAACTGTTCATTCAGCCTCATTTTCAATCTGCATAATTTGTTTTGTTTTATAGGGGTGACGCCAACATCAGCTCATAGGCTTGTGCGAGACAAGATCTGATACAATATCTTATATTGTAATACTACATGAATGTATTGGAATCTGAATTTGAATCTCTCACTCTCTCTCTTTTAATTTATATATTTTACAGTCTCTTTCTCCCTCTCTTCACAATTTTTCTTCTGCTTCTTCTTCCTACTCACCCTCTCTTTTCACTTCATTCCGTCTCCACCTTTTCTCACTCTTCATCATTTCTATTCTCTCTCTCTCTCTCTTTCTCTTCCTCTCTCCCTCACTCACTCACTCTCTCTCTCTCTCCCTCTCTTTCTCTCTCTATCAATCCCTTCCTTTAGTTTTGTGTGAGTTGTGGAATTGATTTTTGTTTGATTGATGAGACAGCTGGGAAAATTGTGTAAAGGACATAGTCTGTCCAAGCAAAGAAGACATTCTAGCAAGATGGGAAAGAGACTCCAGCTCAATCAATATTAATTAAAAAATTATAAATTCGACCTCAAATTATAGAAAACTTTCTCATCCACAATTTGAGACCAAATTTTTGAACGAATATCGACCGATCTGAAGTCATTTTTCCATCTTGCCAGAATGTCTTCTTTGCTTGGACAGACTATATACTATGGTGTTGGTAGTGGTGATCCCATGTGACTTTCCACCAGCAGTTAAGATTATAGGGCGCACCACTGGGAAACCTCGGAAAAGCTCGGAAAATAGGTTGTGAGGGGGTTGCATCTATAACTGAATTGGTAGGCTATCTTTCTTACTATTTGCACTATAGGTGACGTAGTTTTTCCACCGCTGCAGATTCCAATTCGAAAATATGAAATAAATAGAACTAATGTATTTTCCAAAATCTATTACCAATGCAATAACAGAAATCATGTGATTGATAGAGTAGCCAATAACAGAAATATTGGTTGGAGTTTTATAAATTTATTTTCAGAGTGGCTATTTGGAGTAAGTGATAACGTGCCAGTTTGATAACCAAGAGAACCCGAGTTCGATTCTTGATCAAGTATCTGTTCTTTGACCACAGCACAATCACACAGATACGGCCATAGATACTTTGTAGGAGACGATAAGCCGTCGGTCCCAACTATCACAAAAGTAGTGCTAACCACACGTTACCTCTATCCTGGTTGATGATTATTCCTACCTCTGCTGGGGAGTCTGATCTCTCAAGGTGTCAAATTATCTATAGTGGAGTGACTATGAAACTGGCAACCAGCTGGTATAGTTGTGTCAAGAACAGAAGAGCCTTTGGCAACATGGCTGCAGTTCACTGCTGCCAGTAGGCGAGATGAAAATTGTTCTAGTATAACTAAATTCAGGAAGAAATAGTACAGGCTTAGACTATTTTTTCTGTCTCAGTTTATAATTTTGTTATGATTTGTGCTATCATATGTCAATAATTAAATAAATGAAAAATATTTTCATTCGTGAAATCAATATGATTACGATTAGTGTAAAAACTGTAGGTTGGCTGAAGTGATTTTACCCTGGAATTCTAAGTTCTGCGCATGCGTAGTTACACTCTCATTTCCCTCCACCATTTTGCAAGAGGCTCTTCTCTTCTTGGCACAACTATAGGCCTAAACACTCCATGGCCTGTTGACTGTTGAGCCATTGACATACATATTGGACTAGAAACTTATTTTCCAAGCTTTAAATTGGTATAAAAAATTATTCAATCGTAACCTAGAACTTCATCAATGAATAGCAATTTTAAAAATTTTAATTCTGAAGGAACTGTATTACTGAATTCACACTATTGATAATTAACTTCTAACAAAATTCGGGAGAAAAACTCAATAGTAAGGACAAAACCTTTATTTAACTCCCAAATCATTTTTATCTATTTCAATTTTATTGTGTGACTGCATCTTTAAATGGATGAATGAATAAATGAATGAATGAATGAATAAATGAATGAATGAATGAATTTATTAATGATGTGGTGGTAATAATTGAATGAAATTCACCAGGTCGTCAAAAATCTGGTTTGGAAGGAGACAAAACATAGAAGCTTTGAAAAATCTGTGTTCTGTCACGCATATTTGACAAAAGAAGGAATCTACCACTGGCGGCTCGTGACAACGAAATAGGTGAAGTGCTGTACAGTAAAAGATACGAGCACTTCACCTGTTTCGTGAGCATGAGCCGCCAGTGACAATCTACATGTCTGTTGTGGGAATTCATTGATAAGCATGTATTTCCAAGGAATTTTAGACAATGTTCTACACGGTATTATGAAATTCCCCGAATTCGTTGTTATTCTGAAATACAGTAAATTGAATGTGCTATAGAACCGTATTCGATGTATTTCACAAAGGCTCTCATTATTATTATCATTATTGACAAAGGATTCATTCATTAATTATTAATATTGTGATTTATAACATCCTGATTTCGTATGGTGTCAATGTGGTTAACATTCTAACACAATAATAATATTGATTTCGACAATAGTTGAATAAAGGACTCAGATTATAGTCTGTCCAAGCAGAGAAGGTCCTCTAGCAAGATGGGAAAATTACTCAAGCTCGGTCAATATTTTTTTTTAATTTATAAATTTGATCTCAACCCGTAAAAAACAATTTGATCTAGTACCAAAACCACATTTATAATTCTTGAACAAATATTGAACAAGCTGGTGTCATTTTCCCATACCTGGTCCTCTATTTTCACTACTGGAGGAAATATTTTGATAAATGTTCTACCAACTTAATAAATACATTAGACGACGATTTAGGTAGAGTCTGGTTAAGCAAAGAAGACATTCTGGCCAGATGGGAAAATTACTCCAGCTCAGTTGATATTGGTTCAAAAATTATGAATCCAGTCTCAAATTGTAAGAAACATTCCGATCTACAATTTGAGATCATATTTATAATTGTTGAACCAATATTGACCGAGCTGGAATCATTCTCCCATCTTGCCAGAATGTCTTCTTTGCTTGGACAGACTATAGCTCATGATATGTATTAATTCATCCAGAAATTTATCTAAATTTCATTACGTTGTTAATTCATGGAGAAATTTGGAGATGTTTTTATTTTGAGTGATGAATACTGTGGACTGCTCTTGGATAGGTGACCAGTAGTGTACATATTGGCGAGGTGGAACCTATCCGTTAGGGTATCCCCATAAGTCATGAGCATATTCTTATGAAAATATTCTAAGAAAAGTACTTTGATTTTCATCATTTGAACATTTTGAGCATATTCTTATATATTTGTTCTTCATTTCAGAGACCGAATTTTGAAGCGGTTCCACTACTATAAAATGTAGTTAGATTCAAAAAATGTTATAAATTTTCAATTCAATTTTGTCAATCTAATCATAAACTTAATTTGGTCTAATGCAAATAGATACACTAAATGCACTAGTAGGCCTATAATAATATGCGAGCTTAACATTTACAAAACTTATTTTGTTAAACCAATCTAAAATACTAAAAATTGAAAGAGAATCTACTTTAATATGTAATCATTCATTGAAATTTGAACGGTTTTCCTACAGTCTGTCCAAGCAAAGAAGACCCTCTGGCAGGATGGAAAAATGACTCCAGCTTGATCAATATTGGTTCAAAAATTATGAAATTGGTCCAAAACTGTAGATCACAATGGTTCGCACAATTTGAGACCAAATTTATAATTTTTGAACTCATAGTGACCGAGCTAGAGTCGTTAAACCAGCTTGCCGGAATGTCTTCTTTGCTTGGATACACTATACTAATTTTCCAATCACATCGAAACTATTTTCAAAAACCAATCAACAGTTAAATTGTTTTTCCCCAAATACACAATAAATTAATGTGTTTTCACTGAGAAAATAGATAACTGATTTTCAGTGGAATTTGATTTGAATCCCAATCAAATTTCAAATTATACCGTTCGTAAAACTAGACGAACCGTATTACAAACAAATTGAGGTCGGCAATGATCTGTATGTGGTCCATCCAAGCAAAGAAGACATTCTGGCAAGATTGGAAAATGACTTCAGCTCGCTCAATATTGGTTCAAGAGTTATGAATTTGGTCTCAAATTGTGGGAGACATTGTGATTTACAATCTTGGACCAAATTATTAATTTTAGAACCAATATTGTCCAAGCTGGAGTCATTTTTCCATCTTGCCAGAATGTCTTCTTCGCTTGGACACATTCGAACCAACACAGACAGTTAGTGATACAATATTGGACTAGCCCAACATTACGGAACTATAGTCGGTCCAAGCAAAGAAGACCCTTTGGCAAGATTTGAAAATGACTTTAGCTCGTTCAATATTGGTTCAAAAAATTATAAATTTGGTCTCAAATTGTAGGAAACAATCTGATCAATACAATTTGAGACCAAATCTGTATCTCTTGAACAATAATATTAATCAAGCTGGAGTCATTTTTCCATCTTGCCAGAGGGTCTTCTTTGCTTGGACAGACTACAGCGTTACAAACCAGACATTTAAATGAGAAAATGGCGGTTTGTGTTTCCTGACGTTCATGGCTTAAGTACTGCATGGAGAATCAGACATCACATATCCAAGCTGTGCAGTGTGCATGCTTCCCTTGATTATAGTATGTTTCAAAATGATCATGAGCGTGTACATACACATAAGAACTTGTTCATTCCAAAATAACTGCTAGTGTGCATGCTTCTATAAGTACTAGTGTGTTTCAAAATTACCGCTAGTGAGTATATGTTTCTGTGAGTATTTGGTTGTTTTGAAATGAACCCAGAATGAGCACATGTATAACTACATGTTTACTTCTGAATCACTCTTAGAATTTGCAATTTCAAGAATATTCTGAGTCTTGAAATTAGATATTCTCACTGCATATTAGTGTTGAAATAATTCCAGTCTGAACAAATTCAATATCGATGGGTTATCTATCATTATTACACAAAATCACACAAATGATTCAACTTTTGATGAGATAAATTCAATTTTATGCAGCATCTTTCTGGTGCACTCAGAATTATCTCTCAGAATCACCAGATCACCACCATCCACCAAGATCTGATAAATACAGTAAAATTTAGAGATATTAGGCCTACTTGTACTTGATAATTGTAATTGAAGAGGGATATTATCTTAATACCCATGGACTTTTTAGTATAGACATGAATAATCATTTCCTTTGACGATCATAGCTCATGATTACTTATAACAGTATTTAAACTGTTTTATTCATCAATCTCTTTCTCTCGATCTAATTCAATTGGAATTATTGCCATTGCAACATTTCACTCTAAATGGATTCCAGTATGGAAGAATAACAAACTAATTTTAACAATAGCCTATAACGTGTTTCAAACTCATAGCTGTTAATATCATCTAGCTGTTATATCATTAACTGTTCATTTATATATCATTCTGAATTGCTGTTGAATTATGAGAATATTATTATATCTATCAAAGCGAATATTTACTGATTGATTGACTGATTCAATATCTCCAGAACTAAATCCACCGAACCGAATGCGTAATCAAATTTGGCATAGGCATTCATCTGGAATCATTTAGAACAAGAATTATTTCATAGGAACTTTTCAAGGATATGCCAAATATTCAGTTCTTCCTACAGAAAGTAGATCTACTTGAAGTAATTAGTTCTTAGTCATAGTTTCATAGAGTACTTTTTTGTTTGCCAATGGTTCAACAGCCCACGAAGGGCCTAGGGCTACCAGCTGGTTGCCAGTTTCATATTCACTCCACTATACAGTCCGTTCAAGCCTCATAGAGGAGATTTAGAAGGAGTCTCATAGAGGAGGAGAGAAGTCTCATAGAGTAGTGATTTCGATAAAATCACGATGATTGTGATTCAATTAAAATTAATAATCTATGATTCTAGATGATACTGTAATGTATCATTCTATTATCAATTCTACGAATATTAATCTGTCCCTTGAATGGGTAGATACATAAATTATTGGAAAATTATTCTTCATCTCTCTAGGTAATCAAATATTATCATAACAATAATTAATATTACAAGTGATGAATGCAGTTGAATAATTGCGTCTGATATAACGATATAGAAATGGATATACCTCAACAGGTCCAGCTCGATAGATATTGTGGTCCCGTGTATTCATGTCAATTCATGCACATGTCAATTCTAGTGACACCTATTCATGTCAAATGTCGGAGTTGGATTCATGTCATGCAGTTTGTTGATATCGGTCACATGATTTAGTGATGAATTAATGACATGCTGAATTGGTACTGTGATTTGAACCGAATGTCACAGCCTCACTTTTAACACTGATGTGATACATAATTGGAAATCACTGCTCTGATTTATCATTCGTATTATGGAGGGGAATCACCCTCAGAAAAAAATTGAGAAAAATGGAATTGTTTGATTGAAGATTGTGGTCAAACTCCATTCAATTCAAATTAACAAGGATCGAAAATTTAACTTTAAACTTGGGGCTATTTAGAATAATTGATGCCTATTTAGAACAAAATGAAATAAATCAAATGCCTTTCTATAAACCTTGTGTTAAAATAATACTTTTAAAGTTTATAAAAGGGTATTTGATCTATTTAATTTTATCCAACAAATATCGGTACAAGAACAAGATCACTTGCAATAATTACATTTTGACAGTATACTAGAAACAAGACATAATCAATTCTTAAAATACAAAAATTATACAATCAAACGAAAAATTTAATGCCAGAACAGAGCTTCACAATTTGTAATACAAAAGCAAAATACATTAAGGGTAGTGGAATTACCTTCAAAGAAGATGCATAATTGAATAGGCTATATATCATATCAAGAATTCAATGCGCTTATATCAAGATAATACAAATATATAATGAAACATTCGAAAAAGACATGAGTAGTCTATGAGGGCCTTGGCTATGAAGGCCTTTTTATACAGCAGAAATTTGATAGCAGTAGTGTTACAAATGTACAAATGATACGAAATTGTACAGAAAGGAAGCTCATTTATCAAATACATCTCCAATTTTATATTCACCGCAAAACCTGTTGATTTCAATTCCTCTGTGTATGAACATCCTTGTACAGATTTCACAAAATTTTAATTGCATCAATTACTTAAGAAATTTACTAGTGATCAGTGATAATGTTACCAAAAATTAATAGTTTATGTGTAGCTGATTCATTTCGATCTAATATACTTACTGCCTTCTAATTCTAAAAATGTTAAGAGTTGAAATAATCTATGATAAACCGAATTGTTGTCAGTTTTTAACAATCACCAGAGGTTATTCAGTCTTATTTCGTCCATTATATGACACTGGCGGCAAGTACTCACGAAACAGGTGAAGTGCCCGTATCTTTTACTGTACAGCACTTCACCTGTTTCGTGGGCACGAGCCGCCAGTGACTATCATCACAATAGTGAATGAATTCTTTCAATAAGAATTAGTTTGGAGTGAAAGATATAAATACTATACAACTTGATATAAAAATAGTAGATTAAACTGTCCACAAGGAGGTTGAATATTAATGGATTCTTGACTTCATCATTAACAGATAAACAGATGGAATAATTCAGTCAGTTGCCAAACTTGCTGTAAATTGGAGAATATTGGTGAGTTGGCGAAATATTCAGGCCCTGCAATTGAGTTATATAGTCTGTTCAAGCTAAGAAGACATTCTGGCAAGATGGGAAAATGACTCCAGCTTGTTCAATATTGGTCCAAAAATCATAATCTTGCTCCAAAACTGTAGAGCAGAATGTTTCCTACAATTTGAGATCAAATTTAAAATCTCTGAACCAATATTGACCGAGCTGAAGTCATTTTTCCATCTTGCCAGAATGTCTTCTTTGGTTGGACAGACTATACAACGATGATCAAATTAGAAGCCAGAGCTTTGAGCTCCTTAAACGTCTCCAAAATACTCAATCAACCCCCTTCCACCCTAAAATACACCCTTTAAGACCCCCGTCACCACCCCATCTTTATTATCGTCCTGAGCATCTTCCCCGAGACTAGAGAGCTCTATTCTGACACAAAATGGCATTTCAACGGTTTGGAAACGTCATATGAATATCACATCTATAGATATAAAGGGTACTGTAATTGAGATTCCAATTTATAATCTACACTGATAAGTAGCCTGCTAGTCAAAAATAGGATAAATTCGATATTGTAATATCATTCATAATATAGAGCTAGTAGAGATTCATAATATTCAGATATTCATAATAATTATAGAGATTCAAATCACGATAATACATAATTATAGAAAAATGACTCTATTTTTCCACTTAGCACATTACATAAGTGATGTGGGCGAAGTTGAGACACAAGAGCCCCCTCTTACACTTAACCCACGAGGTGATAGAAGGTTATGTCTTGTCTTTTTCTGAATAATTTATAAGAAGGATAACTGATTTCATAAATTTAAGTGGTTACGTGTTTCGTGTGTCTTTTGTAAGTGAAATTATAGAGAATGTATATCATAGCCTCAGTTAACATAATTCCTCTATTAAAGGAAGCTATGATAATATACAGTATTTATAAGTGAAGTTACCTTCTAACACCTCTAACAACTTCTAACAGATGTAAAGCATTGGTATTTGCAATGGGAAGACTTATTTATTATCACGTGTACTAGAATACATATAGTGTTGAATATAATACATAATATAGAATACATATGTATCCCAGTATCCGTGTTTATTATTATAAGTTTATAACTTGTTAAGCTTTTATCAATAATATTAAAGTAACAATTGTTGAAGTTTCAAATCGAAATGACTTTAAAATTGTTAATAGCTAAATTTTGTCAATCCAGTTAAATTTACAAAAATATATTCTCCAAATTGATCTACACGTTGATCGAAGTTGATTTCTCTCCAGTATTATTTTGTTACTGAGAATCATAGATTACAATTTTGTATATCCGTTATAAAATAATGAATGATATTATTATACTTGTGATATTAACCAAATAACAACGGCAAGCAGTAGATTAGAAGCATTTCATAACAAGGTAAAGCAATCGAAAATGGTCGAAAACAAGAACTGCTTTGTTTGGCAGAACTCCGCCATAGCTGCTCTGTGATTGGTCATCAGTGTTTCCACCATTTCAACAAAGGGGGAGGAGCTTACCAGCAAAGGAGGAGGGGCTTACCAATCAAGGGGGAGGAGAAAGCGTTTCTAATGGCAACTGATCAAGAAAAAGAAGATTTGTTGTGCTTATTTTTTCCAGTAGCGAATGTTATTCTCTGAAATACTGTTTCCTTAATAAGTTGGGAGAATTTGTTTTCATGAGTCGTAGGAGTCGTTTAGGCCTAATGAGTGAGCAAAACAGATTCTGGAACGTTAACAATAAAATATGAAATCAAGAATATGAAAAAACATGAGATCTTTGATTTTCCTAATTTCTTACATGTGCGATACTCTGTCGTTTTTGTCTACTTTTGATTGCAATTTCTGATGTAGTCTATTCAAGCAAAGAAGACCCTCTGGCAAGATAGGAAAATAACTCCAGCTCGGTCAATATTTGCTCAAGAATTATAAATGTCGTCTTATAGTATATCAGATTGTTTCCTACAATTTGAGATCAAATTTATAACTCTTGAACTAATATTGATCGAGCTTGAGTCATTCTCACATCTTGCCAGAATGTCTTCTTTGCTTGGACAGACTATACTTGGGTGTTATTTGAACAATCACCGACATTCAAATTTTTCTTTTAATTTCAACCTCTACGACTTCCATCAATTAGAAATAGGAATTCATAACTCTAAAAGCAATTATAACAATTCTTATTGTTGAAAAATGGTAGTTTACAGCATATTTCTATTATCTCAAAAACCGTTGAAAATATATATTTCTGAATTACAAATATCTATCTTCAAGTTACCAATATCTAACTGTTCTCATTGGATTTTTATCCAGCTACTTTTACACAGAAAATGATGTATTATATATTTCCAAAAAAACTATAAAAATAAGAAAACTCCATCTTTAAAAAACATCAATTTTCCAAGATTTATATCTCTGTAACAGAGAATTTCTGGGTAACAAAGTTTGTTCCAAGGAACCGTCCTTCTTCAGCAGTGAGGAATCAGCCTGAGAAATATTGCACATTCCTCCTGAAACACTCTGTAGATGATATGAATATTATTCATGGTACTGTTGAATGGTAACCCCTGTTGTGTTTCACATCATTATCAAGATAATCCATTACTCCCCTGCTCCCCCCACCCCCTCCCCCAACTACCCTAATCCATCTCAATTACATTACAATGTCAACCCTGTGAATAACAATGAGCTAACAGAGTGACGCTATATCTATATACTGTATATTATGTATAATATGCATCTCACAAGGTCACATTCAATCGATGAATCATGAATTATATCTGGGTTTGTTGAATAGGATGGGGATATACATATATCTCAGAAGTCTGTCCAAGCAAAGAAGACATTCTGGCAAGTTGGGAGAATGACTCCAGCTCGATCAATATTGGTTCAGAAATTATCAATTTGTTCTCAAGTTGTAGTAAACATTCAAATCTACATTTTAAAACCAAAATTAATTATTTTTGAACCAATATTGATCGAGCTAGAGTCATTTTCCCATCTTGCCAGAGTGTCTTCTTTGCTTGGACAGATTGTGTATCTGAATGTTAGAGCATTGTTGAACAGTATTGGTCTTGACAGCATTGATGTGTGGTCATAATGGTGGTCTATTGAATACAGTAGCACTGTACTGTATCACGTGGATAGATAATTAATAATTGATAGAGAAGTTATTTTATTTAATAATAATGTTCAAATTGTTACGCTACATATTGAGTTATTTTTGGGAGCGATTTGCTTCGTGGTTTAGCCAATATACTCGTAAATTGTTCTGTGTTATTATTCATTTGGCTTTTTTTAAATTTTGAATCAGTTTTTCCCCTACGTTGTCAAATTTGTTTTAGTTTTAGATGTTTTCCTAAAACTGTTGTGAATTTTTATGTTTGCCAGTAGATAATCAAATTTCAATTATTATCTTTCACTGGCGGTTCGTTCCCACGAAACAGGTGAAGTGCCCGTACCTTTTACTGTACAGCACTTCACCTGTTTCGTGGGCACGAGCCGCCAGTGTCATCATGCTATTTTATCATTTATTCATATGTTTCGACATCGCCTGTATGTGTACCGTATTGCTCTAATTTGGCTCAATAAATTTAATTTGAATTCCTATACTTTGTATAGGTTTATTAAATAGGACTTATCAATAAGTGAACAAATATAATGTTCCAGCATAGGGTATAGCCTATTGATTGTTTCAAGTGAAATCTGAAAACTTTATAAGTTCATATAATATCCATGCAATAAGAATGAATTCTTTATGTACATAATATGATATTTTCTGTTGGTCATTGTTGTTATTTATTTACTGAAATGTTACAAGAATCGATAAATTTGAATATCCAAAAAGTTGACCAATCATAAATCCATCAATATAATAAATAGGCCTCACTTGTTACATACTCATTTTTCTCGGAAAAAACCGTTATTTTTTCCCCTACGACTGGGTAGCCATTTGTGAGGGTCCAGTCGCCTCAAATGTGGTTTCGACATTGTCACGCCTAATCAAGGAGGTTCATGGAGATGACATAACGATGAATAAGCTGATAAGCTCCTTTACATAAGCTAATAAAATAATACATCACAGCAGATGAATCCGCAATACTTTTTGGCAACAGCTACATAAATTTTCTTCCTCGGCAGTTATTATAAGAGTATGAAAAATGTTAAACATCTCCTTCTGTAATCAAAATTATCTAATTTCCTTTAAATCCTTCCACCCAGAAGTCTTTCTAATACTACTGGCATATCAAGGATGGAATTCTACATATAGATATGGGGTCTAATTGCCCCCCCCTCAATAAGGGGGGTCCCTTCTCACTTAATTGACCCCCGTACTCGGTTACAGCTGAGGGCCATTCAGCGGTCACCCATCCATAATTGGTCAACACGATTCGTGGTCGTACCCTGAGTTATAATTCGCGGGAAACCTCATATACAGCTAATGGTGGTCATAGGTATGTCTGGGGTAGACCGTAGTGTTAATGAGGTACCTCACAACTAGAATCAGTTAGAGACTGAGTTATACCTATACCCTATTCACGATCAGTTGAGACAAAATAAATAAGCTTATTGCATGTAGCCTATATTATGACGTAGCCTATTTTTGACGTGTCAAATTGCTTTGCTTGATTTTGTGGTGTTACTTGACGAAAATCAAACTAAACTAAACTATTGCATATGGGTGTAATGGTAGGTCTTCTTCTATGCGAAATGGTCGGCAATTTCATAATACCGCGTAGATCATTCTCTAAAATTCCTTGGAAATACATGCTTATCAATGATTTCCCACAACAGACATGTAGATTCCACTGGCGGCTCGTGCCCACGGAACAGGTGAAGTGCTGTACAGTAGAAGATACGGGCACTTCACCTGTTTCGTGGGTGCGAGCCGCCAGTGCCGCAGTCAAAGGCTGTAACCAATCACAGCTCAAAACAACAATCTTGATACTAGACAAATCGGACTGCGACTGTGGCTACAGCTGTTCGACTGCGGCTGGTCGTAGGACAGTTTAGCATAGAAGAAGACTATTACATGCACACACACGCAAAAAGTTTGTTTATTTCGTCTCAAGTGATCTTGAATATAATAAAAATACTGTATACCGCTGTATCTGCTCTGCTCGAACTGCCCGGCTCTAGCCATTACAACTCTATTCACATAACTATATTATGAATAATCACTTTGTTATCAGGGCTACTAATGTATAATAAATCAATAAATAGTGACCCTTTTCAAGTCATTTCCAAGTGGATTTTACTATTTCTAGATTTATTATACATGAGTAATTAGTAGCCCTAATAGGAACCTAAACATTTATAAATATAATATAGTTATGTGAATAGAGTTGTGATCAATAAATCAATAATAATAGTGAAATTGACACTTTCTAAGTCATTTTCAAGTGAATTTTACTATTTATTGATTT
Source organism: Sogatella furcifera (assembly GCA_017141385.1). Taxonomy (NCBI): domain Eukaryota; kingdom Metazoa; phylum Arthropoda; class Insecta; order Hemiptera; family Delphacidae; genus Sogatella; species Sogatella furcifera. Next base: position 2,753,774 of record CM029558.1, on the reverse strand, counting down.
ATTATACATTAATAGCCCTAATAACAACGTGAACATCTATAATATACTTATGTGAATAGAGTTGTGATGGCTGGACAGCGCAGCTAGAGCAGGGCAGCTCCAGCAGCGCAGCTGAAGCCGCGGCAGTTAGAACCGCGCAGCTCGAGCTGTCGCTAGGGCATCGTATGGAATTTCATGAAGACCTTCTATAGTCTGTCCAAACAGATAAGATCCTCTGGCAAGATTAGAAAATGACTCCAACTCGGTCAACTATGATTCAAAAATTATCGATTTGGTATCAAATTGTAGATCAGAATGTTTCCTACAATTTGAGGTCAAATTGATAATTTTAAGAACGAATACTGACCAAGCTTGAGTCATTTTCCCATCTTGCCAAAGGGTCTTCTTTGCTTAGACAGACTATAATAATCTTGGAATATTGTATAGAGTACGCTGGTCAGCTGATTTTTGATTTGCGTTGTTCAATACAACTACGTGTTTCCATTGCATCTTGTGCCCGACATGTGACCGCGACTTATAATAAAAACTAAAAACTACCCTCACAAGGCACCCTCAGCTCCTTGTTCATAAAACTTAAAAACTCGTTTTTCTAAAAATGTTTCATATTGTTTATCTTTGGCTATGAGAAGATTAGCTGTACTGTACTACTCGACATGTGGAGATTTAGATAAAGTTTATGACAACATAGGGTGAAATGTCGTTAAGAAAAGATTAAAAACCAATTTTCTATCGGATCAAGGTTTACCCGTATCTGATCAATTCTTATCTCACCCAAACCAAGCCAACTTGAGGCCACTGGCGGCTCGTGCCCACGAAACAGGTGAAGTGCTGTACAGTAAAATATACGGGCACTTCACCTGTTTCATGGGTTCGAGCCGCCAGTAGTGCTTGCAAAGTTACAACTTTGTCACTTTTGATATAGTCTGTCCAAGCAAAGAAGTCCCTCTGGCAAGATGGGAAAATGACTCAAGCTCGGTCAATATTGGTTCGTAAAATTATCAATTAGACCTCAAATTGTAGGAAACAATAATTCGATCTACTATTAGGACCGCATTTATAATTCTTGAACAAATATTGACCGAGCTAGAGTCATTTTCCCATCTTGCCAGAGGGTCTTCTTTGCTTGGACTGACTATAGCAAAGTTTCATACTTGATACAGCTAAGATTATAGCTTTCAGAATGAGTACCAATAGATAAGGAAGAAAGATAGATATAAGCTTACTGGAGAAAGATTCATGTTATGATTTCCTAGATAGAAAACATATTATGAAAAAATATACAATATAAATTAAGGCTCATAGATGTTATTTTTAAATAGGATGTAGGTTGTTGTTGTATAGCTGTCACTGAAATGTTATATAATTTTTCGTCTGATCCTTTTGCGCTCCAGCAGCTGATATTGTCATTCAGCTAAGCCTAGAAGACGCTTTTGAAATTATTAACAATAATTGATGCTTCCCACCAGCTGTTAGTAGGTTACATCACGTACAAGAGACAGTAAGAATTACAGTGACTATATGAGAATGTAGTATAATATAGTCTTATATAGTCACTGTAGTAGGAACCACCTAACGTTTTGTTGTAAACTTTACTTGTGATGTAGAGGAACTTTGGCAATTGCATCAAATTAAGTCAATAGGCTGAAAGCAGGAGCTGCTAAATTGGAACTATACTCTATTCACGATCACTTGAGACGGAATAAACAAACTTTGTGAGTGTGTGTGCGTGTAATGGGAGGTCTTTTTCTATGCGAAACTTTCGGCCACAGACCAACAGCTGTAGCCAATCACAGCTCAAGACAACAGTCTTGAGACAAGACAAGTCGGACTGTAGACAATCACAGCTCCAGACAAGAGTCAGCTGTTCGACTGCAGCCGACTTTTTCGCATAGAAGAAGACCTTCCATTACACGCACACACACGCAAAATGTTTGTTTATTTTGTCTCAAATGATCGTGAATGAACACTAGTTCTGTTTATTGGTTTGTTCTATTCTCTCTGTCTGGAACTCACCATTCTGCTGAGTTTCAGAAAATTGAAATTTGTTGAAATGGTAAATTTTCCCTTTAACCAATTTAAACTTGAAGAGGAATATAGTTATTAGAAGAGGAAAAGAGAAGAAGAAAGGAGAAGATATAGAGGAAGAATTGAGAAATAGAGTTAGCGAGAGATAGATCAAAAGATAAAAAGAGTTGGTAAGAGAGAAATGAAAGAGTAATAGAGAAAGAAAGAGAGAGAGAGTCACATTAAGATTCATCCACTTTAATTGTGTAAATTACTATATACATCGACTCAAATCCTATATTATGCCAATTAAAAATTATACTACTGTATTCACATTGTTTGCTGAACTTAGTATAAACAATGGAAACTTACTAAAATGATTCAAATGAAGGATTTAGTAATTATGTTAACGGTAATATAACTGATGCTGTTATCACATAAAAGGCGGAGTTTGGACATATGAATGTCCATTCTTGGAGAGGAATGCTCAAGAACATACCACCCATCAACACTCAACGATATTGAGAGAGAGAGAGATACGGATTCAGATTCAATCACTTTATTCATGAAGATTACATAATACAATAATTCGAATCCTATGCTATAAGAATAAAAATTACACTAATTACGGTTCGCTCAAGTTGGCTAATTATAAACTAATTATGGTTCGCTTAAGTTGGCTAATTATAAACTATGAAAACTTGCAAAATCAGACAGATTTAGGATTCAATAAGCTAACGGTAATATAAATTTGTGCTGTATCTACATAAAATGGCGGAGTTTAGACATATAAATGTCCATTCTTGGAGAGGGATGTTCAAAGACATCTCTCCCATTAACACTCAACCATGTTTTGAATCTCTCAGATTCATGTTTTGAATCTCTCAGATTCAGAGAGAGAGAGAGAGAGAGAGAGAGAGAGAGAGAGAGAGAGAGAGAGAGAGAGAGAGAGAGAGAGAGAGAGAGAGATGGAGAAATATATAGAGTAAGAGATACTCTCACACACAGATAGGCCTACAGCAAACATTGATTGAATAGAAACGATTGAGACCAGTCCTAAAACTACCAATTTCAGACGTTAAATGGCGCTAGTGCTCCTTATCTTAGGGATTTTGATTGCTGGCGTAATGGCTGTTGAAAGTTTTAAAGTCAATTCTGACTGGAATGGATATAAATTCAATTATATGCAATACTTACTCATTCTCATTTACCCAGAGTGCCGTGAAGATAGAACGACCATCCAGCCACTATCAATATAGTTTGTCCAGGCGAAGAAGACATTCTGGCAAGATGGGAAAATGACTCTAGCTCGATCAATATTGGTTCAAAAATTATGAATTCGATCTCAAATTTTAGAACATAATGTTTCCAATAAATTAAGAGAGAATCGATCATTTTTCAATCTATATTGACCGAGCTGGAGTCAGTTTCCCATCTTGCCAGAATGTCTTCTTTGCTTGGACAGACTATACCAACGATAAAATCGTTACAGTTATCGCCGAATGTATAAAATTCGCTATTCGCTCATATAGGTTGTGTTATAGTCTGATTGAGCAAGGAAGACATTCTGGCAAATTAGGAAAAAGGTTCCAACTCGGTCAATATTGATTCAAAAATGATCAATTTGGTCTTAAATTGTAGGAAACATTATGATCTACAATTTGAGACTGAATTGATAATGTTTGAACCAATATTGACCGAGCTTGAGTGATTTTTCCATCTTGCCAGAGTGCCTTTTTTGTTCGGCCTGCCTATATCTGGGGCAATTTTATGTCCAGTTAGTTTTTGAGCTGTGAATGTGATGAAGACTAATAATTTTGAATTGCATTGAGTAATGGTTTAGTTTAGTTATGTAGGAAATAGTGGTAGTGAAGTTACATGAAGTAGGTTTAGTAGCTAAATTTGTGGCCTAGTTTGAGTGTCTTGGGAAATTCGTGAAATTCACTCGGCGGCTGATATACAGTGGTGATACTAAAGTCGAAAATTGATACTCAATCGTACAGGAAGGAAGCTCAATGATACCAGACATTTGCCAAAATGGGTTGCAAAGTGAGGTTAGCTCATATTTTTCAACTTTGCCGAAAATTGGGAAAAATAACTGATATTCCTCTGAAACTTGGTTTTTATTAGATTATTTGCCATTGATTCAACTTGAAAAATACCTAAACCACTGTGTTTAATGCACTCGGAAAGTTTAATCATTGAGAAATAAGATCAGCTTTTGATTTTTATTTGGTGCCGGGTCTTGAACCAAGAAGAGGAGAGAGGAGAAGAAGAAGAAGAAGAAGAAGAAGAAGAAGAAGAAGAAGAAGAAGAAGAAGAAGAAGAAGAAGAAGAAGAAGAAGAAGAAGAAGAAGAAGAAGAAGAAGGAGAAGAAGAAGAAGAAGAAGAAGAAGAAGAATGAGAATAAGAAGAAGAAAAATAGAAGAAGAAGAAAAGAAGAAGAAGAAGAAAAGAAGAAGAAGAAGAAGAAGAAGAAGAAGAAGAAGAAGAAGAAGAAGAAGAAGAAGAAGAAGAAGAAGAAGAAGAAGAAGAAGAAGAAGAAGAAGAAGAAGAAGAAGAAGAAGAAGAAGAAGAAGAAGAAGAAGAAGAAGAAGAAGAAGAAGAGGAATGAGTATAAAAAAGAATAAGAATAAAAGAAGAAAATAACGATGAAGGAGTAGAAAAAAGAAAATTGGGATAAAGAAGGCAATGAATAAGAGGAAGAAGTAAATTACCCCAGCTTGGTAAGTATTGGTTCGAAAATTATTGTTTCGGTCTCAATCGTAGGAAACATTCTGATCTTCAATATGTCACTATATCAATATTTTTTGATCCAATATTGACTGAACTGGAGTCAGTTTCCCATCTTGCCAGAAGGTCTTCTCTGCTTGAACAGACTATAGTGGAAGTCAATCAGTTTTTTGTGCCCGAAATAAGGTAGAGAAGAAGAGAAAATAAGAAGAGAGGATGAAGAAATAGAAGAAGGGAACCAAAACTGAAAAAAATACGAAGACGGAAAAGTAAAATACGACTCTGAGACTTTGATATACAGAATGTCAGTCAGTGTATAGTCTGTCCAAGCAAAGAAGACATTCTGGCAAGATGGGAAAATGACTTCAGCTCGGTCAATATTGTTTCAAAATTATCAATTTTGTTTCAAATTGTAGGAAACATTCTTTTCTAAAACTTGAGATGAAGTTAATAAATATTGAACCAATATTGACCTAGCTGGAATAGTTTTCCCATCTTGCCAGTATGTCTTCTTCGCTTGAACAGACTTATAAGTCAGGAACTCAGTCTGTCTTTTGGTGAAAGGTGATTCGTCAATCAGAGAGAGTCTGTTACTCTCTGATGGAACAAACCAAGTCTGGTGGAAAGCTCAGCTCGCTGCTTATTTTTCTGCTCCAAGTCACTTCTACTCCACACTCACATCAGTCCCAAGTCACAATATTCTTCAAAATGATTCACTGCTAGCAAACACTGTGAGAGCAGCTGAAATGAGGCATCCACAATTTATCGAAATTGTTTTCGACGAACTCAATCAAAAAGATGATGTAACTTTGAAAAGTATTTTTAAAAGAAATTCAATCATACTTCATTAATTTATTTGTAAAATGTAGAATCGTTTCAAAATCAAATAAAACACACTTTTTTATTGTTACTCGACCTGGAATTCATAAACCACCCCTCAGCACAAACCCCAAAAATATCATGATTTTATGAAAATCTTTCATATCCACGTCTACGTGTGTTACCAGTTTCATAGTTATAGCTTATAGTTTAAGGTAAGAGAAAACAAATGTTGTCAGATCCAAGAAGTTTATTCAAATACCATATTATTCAGGTTTCAATGCTCATGGCGTCATCACCAGTGGAGAATTGAGGCTGTTTGACTAGTTGTGAAATTGATATTGTGGTAGTTATCCATAATAAATGAAAAGACAAGATGTTGTCAAACCACTAATTCCTTAGAAAATCAAGATACCGATATCGGTTGTATCTCATTGTATCTCGATTTTCTAATAAATGAGTGGTTTGACAACATCTTGCCTTGTCATTTATAATTGAGGCTGTGAAAAATACAAGTTTGAAAGGAACATGGTTGTAGCAGGTGTGGTAACATTTTTCAAATATTGGGTAGAAGACAATAAATAAATGTAACTAAATTAAACTATGATACCGTGAGCATTGAAACTTGAGTATGGTATTTAAATAAACTTTGAGGATCTGACAAAATCTATTTTCTCTTACCTAAATTATGGATAAGTTCCACAACATCTCTGATAAAAGTGTAAAGTTAATAGTTTCACCAGTATTTGAAAACTGAACTTTAAAACTTAGGGCTGTTTAAAATAATTGAAAAATAAATAGAAGGGTGTTTGATTTTCATTTATTTTTCAATTAGTTTCACCAGTTATAGCCTAGTAGTAAATTTTACAGTTTATTTTGGTGCAGGACCATGGTTTCTTGGCTGACAGTCACCTTGAAAATGTGACCTGTGTTGCCACCAAACCATGGTCATTTAGCAAACTAAACTGAAGAATTCACAATATATGAGTGCGTTTCATCTCAATTCATTTTCAATAAAGTTTATTACAATATTTCTACTAAATGTGTAAGGGAGAAGAGATGAAAGCTGAAGCAAAGAAGCAGAAAATGAGAAAGAAATTTAGATTGAGGCACGAAAGAACAGGAAATGAGAAAACTGTTGAAACAAAAATAGAGGATTCGAAATGGAGAAAAAAGGAGCAATTCATAATTTACGAAGTTTCCTAAAGTACTGAATTTGTAAAAAGGAAAAGATAAAGTAGCAGAGATGAAGAAAAATGGAAGAGCAATCAAGATTGAGACAGAAAAGGACATGAGAGTAGGCTATGATAGATACGCGTGATACAAAAAAGAAAAGCACGAAATAAGAATGATAATTTTTTTTCATAACAAAGTTTCCTAAAATACTAAATGTGTGGAAGAGATAAGACTAGAGAAGAAGAAGAATAGGAAAGGAATCAAAATTAAGGCAGAAAAGAAGAGGGAAAAAGCGGGCGATACAAAGATGAAAGGAAGGGAATGGAGAAGAGAAATATTCCAAAATACTAAATGTGTGAGAGGGATAAGACTAGAGCAAAAGCAGGGAAGAAGAATACGAAAGGAATCTAGATTAAGGGTGAAAAGAAGGTGAAAGGAATGGGTGATAGAAGAAGAAAGGTACAAAATGGGAAAACAGGAGCTAGATCCAAGCGTAAAAGGTGAAGTAGATGATGGGCTAGAACGAAACTTTTTATCGTTGAACTTCCTTTACGCATGAGAAAGTGAGCAGTCATCTATATATTCTCGATGTATCGATGTGTATCTCCCATCTATCGATATATATATAGCTTTCCGAAACACTTCGAAGAAAGGTATAGTCTGTCGAAGCAAAGAAGACATTGTGGCAAGATGGAAAAATGACTCCAGCTCGATCAATATTGATTCAAAAACTATGAATTTGGTCTCAAATTGTAGGAAACGTTCTAATCTACAATTTGAGACAAAATTTATAATGTTTGAACCATTATTGACCGAGCTGGAGTCATTTTTCCATCTTGCCAGAGGGTCTCCTCTGCTTGTGGAAAGAGTATAGCCGGAGTTGGAAAGTTGGAATGAAAAGTGAGTTGAGAATTTGTAGACGGATCACATCAGACAATTCGACTGCGGAAAGTTTTTGATGAACTGAACAGACAAAGGGAGAGATAGTATGGAAAAAGAAGAGAAAGAAGAAGAAGAAGAAGAAGAAGAAGAAGAAGAAGAAGAGCAAGATAGAAAGTGAAAAATGAGAAACGAAATGTAGCGAAGTATTGTGCATTCCAAGAAGCAGTCATGGGTGATGATACAAAGAGATGGGAAATTCCCTCACAGAAAAGTTCTTTAATAGGGAAATTCCCTCACAGATTCCTGAAATAGTGTTTAGAGTTTTTACCTCATAGGGAAATGATGATTAAACTCAAATGGATGAGGATTCACATTTCAATGCTGATAATTTCATGCAATGAAATAATTATTCATGATTGATCATAACAAATAAATTCAAAATTTCTCAGGTAGGGTAAAGTCTCCTTAAGCAAAGAAGACCCTCTGGCAAGATGGAAGAATGACTCAAGATAATACCTACTAATACATTAGATGTATTAGTAGGTATTGCTCAAGCTCGGTCAGAATTATCAATTTGATCTCAAATTGTAGGAGTCAATTTGATGTACTATTAAGACCACATTTATAATTCTTGAACTTATTGTTTGGGAAGACATTAGTTTGTCTAAAAAGGAAGAGTAAAAAGGAAGCTCGTTCTTACGAGACATTTGTAATGACGATGGATTACCGTCGTATTCAGAGTAAGATGATTCTATTTCTCAATTATTAAACATGTTTAAAGCATTCAGACTTAGTTTACGTGATTTTCAAGTTGAATTGATGGATAGTTTATAGATATAAAAACAAAATGGCACTCATTCACTCATCAGAAGAACTAAAAATCTTCCGAACCGAATGCGTTGAAATTTGGCAGACATGTTCAGTTGGATCTCGAAACGCCTACTAAGAACGGATCTTTAAAAACTGACAAGGATACGCTGAATATATAGTTTTTCTATAGTTTTCTGGCACTTTCTTAATTTTTTCTAGAACCAATCGGTGGAAAATGTTAAAAATTTTTGTGGAGAGGTTCGTCTTGGGTCTAGGAATGTTGTGCTCGAAAATTTTTGAAATCCTTACGGGATTACGCCTGTTATAAGTTTTTCAAAATTGTAGATGTATTGCGGGTTGCATATCTTCCACCTTGATACGACAAATCCGATTGTAAATTCAATGGTTCAGTGAGATTACAGATGAACTAATTTGGAAGATCAAGTTTCAAACTTTGTTCGATACGCTATATTAGAGCGTTTTACTATTTTTCGGAATTTCGGACTTTCCTTAGATTTTTAAATCCCTTACCAATATTGGTAAAAAAGGTCGAAATTTATTAAACAGGTCCAGATTAGGTTTAGAAATGCTGTTTTCAATAAATTTCGAATCCCTTCTGAATGGAATTTGCTCGCTTCGCTCGCCAGTTTGTCTCAGCTTACACTGACTGAGGTTTTGCAGGCGAGCGAAGCGAGCCTGCCGGCTAGTATATGTAATATAATTTGTAATATGTGGAAAATCAGAACCAATAGAAATATGTGATAATCCTATTAAAATATTTCTATAAATACCTATGTTACATATTATGAAAAATTATGTGGAGAATCAGAACCAAAAGGATATAATTACTGTGTGTGTGCTTGAAGAATGATTCAAGAATAAAATTAATTGATTCGGAATAATGCATTTCCTCATCATAAACGCCAGATATCAATAATCGAATAATATTTTATGAATTATATTACGTCAATGGATTATATCAATAACCCCCAATATAATTATTATAGATAACCTCCAATATAATTATTATATCGATAACTTTCAATATAATTATTATAGATTTGTTCGAAACTAGTCTTCTCAACAATACCCGCCAATTCTAATCCCATCATTAAACTTTTCCGAACTTTGTCAACAAGACAAAAGACACGAGAAAATCTCGTGAAAAGCGTCGGAAAAGCGGTCGTGGAAAGCCTCAGAGGATCGGAAAATAAGAAAGTTTCTCGAGCTCGAACACAATCGAACCCCGAGAACAATAGCGCTCTAGCGGGCCAATAGTGAACTAAATACTAATCGCGGATCTCATTGATACTGATTGTGAAAATCTTTTACACTGGAGAGGGAGAATGTAAGTCTATCCAAGCAAAGAAGGCATTCTGGCAAGATAGTAAAATGAATCCAGCTTGGTCAATATTTGTTCAAAAATTATAAATTGGTCTCAAATTGTAGGAAACATCCTGACCTTCAATTTGAGACCAACGTAATAATGTTTGAACCACTATTGATCGAGCTGGAGACATTTTCCCATCTCGACAGAATGTCTTCTCTGCTTGGACAGACTATACTGATTGTGAAAATCCTTTGGTGGGGGGAATGTGTAGTTGGTGGGAGGGGGGAAAGGGTATTCTTTTCTTCCACTGAAACAACTATGGAAGTTTTCGTAGGCCAAAGGATTTTGTGGATTGTTATCGAGCTAATAGTTTGAAGATTTCATCGAGTTTATTGAATAAGACCTTCATTGGGAATGATTGTTAGAGCTGACGCCAAAAAGCTGGGTAATTTCGTCTGCTCCTTGGGCGCTTCAACAACTGATGTTCACTATGTCGAAGCCATAGTTTATATGTTTATATGAAGCCAAGTTTATATGTCAGTTTATTTCACAACTGAAATTTCATAAAAATACTTGTAACCAGACAAACTGTGACTACAGTATTGTCACACAGCCCGACTCTCTAAAATATCTGGGTTTAGCGAAGGATGAGAGGCTGAATTGGTCGAATACCATTAAAAATTTAAAAATATATCTTTTTATCATGCTGAGAAAATTTTATTTTCTTAGAAAGATTCTTCCTTAGGCAGTCTTGAGGCAATTATATTTTAGCTGAAAAGCTCTATGGATAATGGCCTAATATGTTCCTGGTTCAAATTTCTGTCTGATAATTCACAGATTATTCCTCAGCACTGGCGGCTTTGTGAGCTTTGTGAGAGGATTATCAAACGAATGAGGAGAGTAGAGGAGAGAAATAGGGGGAAAAAGAAAAAGTTAGTAGGGAAGATGAGAAAGTGATAGAAAAATAGTGATCAAGTACTTGAAAAGGAAGAATATTGCGAGGAAATAATCATAGTAATAATCACTGGCGGCTCGTACCCACGACACAGGTGAAGTGTCCGTATCTTTTACTGTACAGCACTTCACCTGTTTCGTGGGCACTAGCCGCCAGTGTTTTTCAGAATATCAGTGTTAAACGATCATACATCATCTTAATACTGCGAAGTTTATTAGCCTACAGCTTTTTGATAATTTGTCAACTATTTTGCCAATTTCTCACAATACTGCTTTAGTCTGTCCAAGCAAAGAAGACATTCTGACAAGATAGGAAAATGACTCCAGCTATATTGGTTCAAAATTTGGTCTCAAATTGTAGGAAACATTCTAATCTACAATTCAAAACCAAATTTATAATGTATGAAACAATATTGACCCTGCTGGATCCATTTCCCCATCTTGCCAGAATGTTTTCTTTGCTTGGAACAGTATTGTGACAAATTGTCGAAATCATTTTTCAAAGCTCTCTTCTTAAATCGAGTATTTTCTCGTGATGGCTATCAACGGTCAATGTTTTTTGACATGAAGAGAGAGAACATAAAGAAGAGAGCGAGAGGGAGTGATTATTGATGAGGATGTGAGAATTAGTCGGGGGAAAGAGAGAAGAATTTATGAAAAAAGAGCGAAGATCAACAGTGAATCACTGTTGATTAGACTGGACAAGAGAAGTAGATTTAGAGAAAGAAAAAAGAAAGTTAGTGAAAGAGTAAGAATCCAACTATAAAAAAAGACGTGAAAGTGAGGGAGAGAGAGAAATGAGGAAGAAGCTATAAGAGAGAGATTGAGAAGGATAGTGAGAGAAAGGGAACGTTGGATTTTTCTCTTGACACTAAGTGAAAGTTTTTGTATGTTCCCTTGATATTTTCATTGCGATTCTCAGGGGAAGCTGATAGAAACATTTGTGACAGTAGAAGTATTGAGAAGATAAGTTCGTCTGCAAATATCTATGGAAGTTATAGTCTGGTCGAGCAAAGAAGACATTCTAGCAAGACGGGAAAATCACTCAAACTAAGTCAATATTTGTTCAGAATCAGAAATGATAAAGTTAGTCTTAAATTGTAGAGCAGAATGTTTCCCACAATCTGGGATCAAATCTTGAGTTTTTGAACCAATATTGACCGATCTGGAGTCATTTTCCCATCTTGGCAGAATGTCATCTTGAACAGACTATGGTAAACCTAGACAAAAAAACACTTATAAATTATTTTTATTATCATTATTGGCCTACCTTCAACTTTTTTTAAATCTACACATATTTTACTCTCTCTATACAGTAATATACAGTAATACTCTCTTTTGTGCAGTAATAATTATGTTTGGAACCCACCTAAAGCCGTAGGTCCATTCATCTCTCATCATCATCCTTCCCATTATCCACGCACAGGCCCAAGAGCCCATGTGGACATCACCCTTAAAAAAAAAAAAAAAAAAAAATTATACAGTTGTATTCTACTCTCTTCACACTAATTGCATGTATGTAAGGCCTAACTCAGACCTTCCTTATATGACATACGATACGGTACATATATATTCACTACACACGAACCCTAAATTTGTATACGTGTTAGATAAGACCCCAACATTGTCAGTAAAATTGCTGATGCATGCAAATTTCGCATGTCAAAAACACAGAGGTTGACACGCTTCAAAAAGTTGGTGTGGTGAAAGTTTTGATACTTTCTAATTATAGTTTAACCCCAACTCGCTCTCCCCAATAGTCTGTACAATTAAAGAAGACATTCTGGCGAGATGGGAAAATGACTCCAGCTCGATCAATATTGGTCCGAAAGTTATCAATTTAGTCACGAACTGTAGAGCAGAATGATTTCTAAAATTGGAGACCAGATATAAAATTTTTGAATCAGTATTGATCTAGCTGGAGTCACTTTCCCATCTTGCCAGAATGTCTTCTTTGCTTGGACAGGCTATAACAGAACATGGGTTTCAATCTGATAAAACCACTTGAAATTGTTCAGCATGTGAGGCTCGGATCAATCTGGGAGTTTTTGGGACATTCTGTTTCTGGTATACCTTAGAGTTATCGGACAATTTGCATGGCATAGACGAGCAAAGAAGACATTCTTGCAAGATGGAAAATGACTCCAGCCTGGTCAACATTTGTTGAAGAATTATAAATCTATTCTAAAACTTTAGAACTGGATGTTTCCTGCAATTAGAGACCGAATTTATTATTTTTGAAACAATTTTTACTGATCTGTAGCCATTTTCCCATCTTGCTACAATGTTGTCTTCTTCGCTTGCACAGACTATACATCGTATAGAACAGAAAAGTATAAAAAATAGAAAAAGAAAATAAAAAACCTATACTGAGTTAAAATACTCTCAAAATCTTGAATAATTTAGAAATACAATCAGCTTATTTCCAAAATTTGCAAAATTCTAAAATATTTTAGAACTATCAACCATTGTTAGCAACCTTGGAATCATCAAAATTCTTCTTTGATAATCCATTGCTGAAACGTTCACAAAGACAATACCTAATTGAAGTAAAGTCTGTCCCAGTCCCAGCAAAGAAGACATTCTGACAAGATGGGAGAATTACTCCAGCTCGGTCAATATCGTTTAAAAATTTATAAATTCAGTCCCAATTTGAAGGAAATATTCTGATCCACAATTTAAGACCAAATATATCATTCTTGAACCAATATTGTCCAGGCGTTTTCCCATCTTGTCAGAATGTCTTCTTTTCTTGGACAGATCATGCACAGTATTTCGTATCGTTATTGAACTTGCAATGTGACTCTCTATCGAAAACGTTTTGTTTCGTGATACCTTTTGTTCGAAATATTGACACTTGCTTGGAAACACCTGAATTTTAATTGTTTTCTAGTATGAAATGTTCCATCCAAATTGTTTTTCGAATAGCTTGTCATTCGTATTACGTTGTTCATTTAACTGAGAAGCTCAGGGGCACTTGTTCTAGAATCATCACCAAATCCCAAAAAATTGCCTAGTCATCATTGTTATAATTATCATTGATAAGAGAAAATTAGTAAGTAGATCTACATAATTATATTTATCTTTGAAAATTAGTATTATCCTGTCATCTTTTCAGGCTACATTTACTCGAAACTGTTCCTAACTCAATGCAATTTATTAACAATAATGTTGATATAATCATTACCAATAATTCATTGATACTGAGAACTTTAAAATTTGAAATAATTCGTGAATGAAGATCGTGATTACACTCACAGTTTTCATAGATTTGATTGGAATAATATCGTCCAATTTTATCAATACTCTGATGGGAGTAAAAGAAAACTGATTAATCACCTAAAACACTCAAAAACTCATAAATTTGATTATATAGAATATAGATCATACAGAGAATGGTTACGTTATAAGAAGTGTAGTACTGTATTCACACATGAAATTTCAAGTATTCCACCAATAATTATAATAATAATAGCTTTGTGGTTTTTCGCAGTCAGTTTACGAAGATGAATTTGATTCCAATGGCCGTCCTTATAATAATGTACATTGGATCATATCCAGTAAGTTGAAGTTTCTCTATTACCTTTGTCCTATTTCCAAGTCCTTTGTCTATTTATATAGCAATAAATTGAGATTTGAATTTATTATTTTCATTTTTCTATTACTTTCTCAAAAGCAAGGTAATATTAGAATAGTGTTACTAATATTAATACTATTCTAATTACCTTGCTCAGTAGTAATGTGAGGGATAACATAAGATAAGATAGATAGATAGATAAGATAAGATAAGATAAGATAAGATAAGATAAGATAAGATAAGATAAGATAAGATAAGATAAGATAAGATAAGATAAGATAAGATAAGATAAGATAAGATAGATAAGATAAGATAACATAAGATAACATAAGACAAGAGAGCCTAATCCTTTATGATTAGATCATATGATCTAATGATCATATGGCCAGACTGATTATGTGACATGTGACTGATTATGTCACTAACATATTAGTGACTATGTTAAAGTCTGATCAAGCAGAGAGAACATTCTGGCTAAATAGGAAAATTACTTCAGCTCGGTCAATATTGGTTTAGATTCAAGACCTACAATTTGGGAGCAAATTTATAATTTTTGAACGAATATTGACTGTTCTAGAGTCATTTTGTGATCTTGCCAGAATGTATTCTTTGCTTGGACAGAGAATATTTAGACAGAGTGATTATTCTGTAGAGACATTGTAGATATTGTGATAGTTATTCATTATGTTCAATATGGTTCCATTGAATTTCTCAGCTAATTTTACATAGGAATTGATTATTTTGGAACCTCACTAAAGCCTCTAAAAAATTAGAAAAATTGATATATTTCTCAATTTTCCGCCATTTTTATCTCGGTAACAAAGCGTTTTTGGGGCTGGTCCCATGGAACTTTTTTGTCTACTTGGTGTAGAGAATCAGCCTGAGAAGTATTGCACATTCCTCCTGAAACACTCTGTATTTATGATAAATTGTATCTTGCTCCCGACAAGAAAATTTAATGAATAATGTATAGTTCCCAAAGAATAGTATTGTTCGCAATGTATTGATTCTACCTTGACAGTATATTTAAGAAAGATATACTAAAACTTATTAAATAATACATTGGAAAAAGATTTGGAGAGTGACAAAATATTTTCCAGGTACCAGTGAATTCTGATGAGGGCATTGGAGGTGAGTTGATTGACTAAATAACATCATAAAAAGCACATCCTCTTCTTCTTCTTCTTCTTCTTCTTCTTCTTCCTCTTCTTCTTCTTATTCTTCTTATCTACAAAATTTTTTAATCTTTTAATTTTTCTCGAATCTTGTGTTACGTATCAATCGTACAGGAAGAGAGCTCATTGTATTTAAAAATGAAACCCTAAGCATAGAATATTTTGAAAGTTCATCGAATGCAAATAATAGAGGATACAATTTTTAGCCCAAATGCGACTTTTTATCATCAATGGCTTTCAAGACAGACGCATTTGATTGAACACAAAAATTAGCGTTTTCCCAGTATATAAAAATAGCCTAAGCTCAAAGTGCTAAAATTCTTCAATTTCCACCGACTTCAATATATATGTAATATATATATATATATATATATATATATATATATATATACAATATATATAATTATGATACATGAAATAGAACCGCCTTTTAAATCTGAAAACAATGAGCTAAAGTTTGTTAAGACCCCTTGATTTTTACGAAAGTTAGGGACATTCACTCTACACCCTTGTGGACAGACTTCATTCACTGGACTAAATGGTATCTTTTGCAGCTCTTTTCGAAAAAGTTAGCGGAGGGAAAGGGTGCGTCACTGCAGATGATGTTGCTAATTATGATGCAAAATCCAGTTTGAGAAATGGTGAGTTTGAAACATAACATAAGTATACACAAAACATAGCACAAGTGAATAATTTGTGTTTAGTAGCGATTTTGCGATTTTTTATCACTATTTCTGAGATTTGGGTAAGATTTACACAATTGCCGCCATTTAAATTTCTCTTCAGAATAATCCGACTCTCTTCAACATTCATTAATAAAAATACGAATTTATCATTTCTCATCCAGGTATAAACTTGATTGTTGAAAAATTGCGTTTTTAGCATATTTTTCCCATTATTTCAATAACAAACTTCAAACTGGTTTTATTGAATTTCTAAGATAATTTTAGAACCTAAGTGAATCCTCTAAAAATTATGAAATTTATATTTTTGGGAAAATCTCAATTTTCCGCCACTGTAATCTCGGTAACAAAGCGATTCTGGAGGTTTGTCCCATAGAGCTTTTTTGTCTACTCGGTGTAAGGAATCAGCCTGAGAAGTATTGCCCATTCCTCCTGAAACACTCTGTGTAATAACGTCTTCAATTTTTCACAGTTAAACTGAGAGAGGCATTGTTGGCGGCTATGGATAAACACGAAGGACCACTCAACTTGAGCCAATTCACAAAAGCTTTCAATTCAATAAAGGGATCCGATTGAAATGAAATCAATATCAATTATTTTCATCGGATAACAATTTCAAAAGTACTGTAATGCCACTTACTTTTAAAAATTTACTGGAATAAAACTATTTTCATTGAACTCATTGTAGTGGAGTCTAATTTTGTTTCAATTATATTGTTCAAAAATTATCATTGAAGATTGGAAATATCATTGTGTAGACTATATTGTTTTAAAAGGCTATCAGTAGATTCTAGTAGGTAATTGATGATACAATCTATTCACCAAAAATGATACAAGATTGAATAGATTTTGATGTAGATTGAAAATTAATGTTAATTAACATAGAACTTGCTGCTCATGTTCACTATTTCCACATTCTCTAATGTTACCGAAGACTGCGCAAGCTGAGAAGATACTTAGTTACAATGCAAAGTATTCTAATGGCGTGTCTTCTTAGCTTGCGCGAACTGTACTACTAAAATATACTAAACTCAATGGAGCATAATATACAGCTGCTATAACCCAGAATTTCGGCGCATATTGAGTTGTTATAAACCTGGATTTTGGAGAATATCTATTTGTTATAACCTGAAACTCAAAGTACATTGAATTATTATAAAGCTGTTTTTTGGAGTATATTGAGCTCCTATCAATCTGAATTTTCCTGTAGAAGATGAAGTCTGAATGGTTATAAGTGATAGGATAAGATTTTAGAAAACTTAGATTTTGTCAAATTTTAATTATTTATTATAAAAGCTTACAGAACCAGGTTTTACATCACTCTGTTGAAATCGATAAATTTGAAATTGATAACTCACAGATTATTATTTCTTGGAGCAAAAAACTTTTGGTAGAGAAAAATTTAGAGTTTACATCTGCTTGATGTCCTCTTCAACAGCTGATGCTGTCTATTAGAGTTGTCATTTAGCTATGCTTGGATGATGTTTTGAAAAGCCATCAAGGCAAAAAATGCTTAAAATGATAAAATCACGTAAAAGAGACAGACGAAACCCCCCAACATTTTGGCCCAAGCTATACAGGTTTACTCTTCAACAGTTATACTATCAGAATTTTCTGCATAGTTCATAAATTATTTATCTCAGTTACTAAGATGAGAGATCTGATAAAATTGAGCAAAATAGTACAAGTTTCCCTTTACTGTATTAGAATTTCAAAAATGCTGTTAATCTTCAGAAGTATGCTAGGTATCAGGTTGAAAATTTCAACGAGGAAAAAAATTTTCACGAGTATATTCTGTCCAAGCGAAGAAGACTTTCTGGCAAGATGGAAAAATGACTTCAGCTCAGTCAATATTGGTTCGAAGATCATAAATTTGGTATCAAAAAGTAGATGTGTCCTACAATTTGGAACAAAATTTATTATTTTTGAACAAATATTGATCGAGCTGGAGTCATTTTCCCAAGTTGCCAGAATGTCTTCTTTGCTTGGACAGACTATTCCAGGGTAGATGACGGAAGACGGAGAGAAGGAGAAATAAGAAAAGAAACAGGAAAGAGGATAATGGAGGAGAAATAAGAGGAATAAAAAGTTATAAGTAACACAAGATCAAATTTGTTGAAGGAGTAAAAATACTGAAGAAGACAAGCACAGTAATTATTATGAGAGAGTGAGATAGAAGTTATAGTCTGTCCATGCAAAGAAGACCCACTGGCAAGATGGGAAAATGACTCCAGCTCAATCAATATTGGTTCAAGTATTATAAAAGTGATCTGAATAGTACATTAAATTGTTTCCTACAATTTGAGATCAAATTGATAATTTTTGAACCAATATCGACCGAGCTTGAGTAATTCTCCCGTCATGCTAGAGGGTCTTCTTTGCTTGAACAGACTATAGCTGGAACTGTTTGTTAAAAAGAGAAGGGAGAAAATGTTAATGTGAGCTAATGGGAAGAGCTGCTTCTTTATTTCGCCAATTTATGTATTTTAAAGACTGCCGTAGAAGGAGAAGAAAAAGGAGAAGGTACAGCCTGTCCAAGCAAAGAAGACATTCTGGCAAGAAGGGAAAATGTCTCCAGCTCAGCCGATATCCGTTCAAAAATTATAAATTTAGTCTCAAATTGTAGATCAGTATGCTTCCTACAATTTAAGACGAAATTCGTTATTTTTGAGCTGATATTGATCGAGCTGGAATCATTTTCCCATCTTGCCAGAATGTCTTCTCTTCTTGAACAGTCTGTTAATGAAGGTAGAGCATTTTGTTTCTGAATCTGACAAGAAGACAACCTGAGAGAGCGAATTTCCCAGAGAGATTTTTCTCAGGAAAATTCACGGAGGAAACCCAAGAGGCTGAGAAAAATAACAATACGGTGGTGACCTCTAAACTTTGAGTATCCATTTAAACAAGAGTATCCTGTTCATGTTTTGGTCGTTAGGGTAAATAATTATTTTGAGAGTAGTTTAGTAAGGATGTTTGAGGGACTTAATTTTGTGAAAAACATGTGGATTTTTTAAGCAAGGTTGTGTTCATAGTGGGTTGAAAGCGAAGTTATTAGAAAACCTTGTCTCTAATAATCTTGTGTTGAAAGTACCCACGAAACAGGTGGAGTGCCCGTATCTTTAAAGCCGCGTATCGACAGTCCGAGGCATGTGCTACGAATGCCTCGCTGTACAGTCTGTTGACACAAAAAAAAGTACTACTACTAGTCTACTATCTACCGCGTATCGACAGTCGACCACTGTCGATACCGGGTTTGCTAGCAGCGAGGCAAACGCTGCACACAATTCGCAGCGAGCAGTGCCTGTTGCCTCGCAACGAACAACGAACAATTCTACAAACTAACCTCAAAATTGTACTACATTCCTATGCATTTTTGTGATTAAGAATTGTATTTGGGTGCAGAAGGTTCTAATAGGCAATAATAAGCATTGCCTTGAATTTTTATCTACTAATTGAGCACAAACTAACCTTCAAAGTCCAAAATATCAATTGTCAGAGCTTAGTTGCTTTGTCTCCCGCTTGATGGCGCTAGTCAATTTGTTCGCGTGCTCGCATTATTGGTTACAAAAAATGCAGATTTTTTATTATAATTATTTTTATTATAATTATAATTATATACTATATACTATACTATAATTATAATTATTTTTGATTATTGCAGATTATATTCACACATATGCCTCAGCCATGAGTTTATACTTTTTTTGCGTCACCAGACTGTACTGCGAGGCATTCGTGGCTCATGCCTCGGACTGTCGATACGCGGCTTAACAGTACAGCACTTCAACTGTTCCGTGGGCACGAGCCACCAGGTGGTTGAAAGATGAAGATGAATAAGAATAAGATAGGAGAGGATATGATGAAAAGGAGAAGATATGAAAAATAATATGGAAAGCAAGATGCGAAGCGTAAGATGAAAATGAATATTTGTGATTGGTACGATCCTCCTAAATATAGTCTGTCTAAGCAAAGGAGACCCTCTGGCAAGATGAGAAATTACTCTAGCTCGGTCAATATTGGTTCAAAATATATTGATTTGGTCTCTATTTGTAGGAAACATTTTCATCTACAATTTCAGACCAAATTTATAATTTTTGAACTAATATTGACCGAGCTGCAGTCATTTTCGTATCTTGGCAGAGGGTCTTCTTTGCTTGGACAGACTATTGATTTGGCGTGACTTTCGAATGTAGAGAAAATCCTCGCAAGTAAATTCCTGACTAGACTTATTTGTAATTCTGATATTGAAGACATATAACAATAATCAATTATATATTCTTTAAAAGTTTTGGAGCGTGGTTGACTGAATTATTAACACAAAATATGTTTCCTTGAATTAATAACTTGAGTTGATCGTCAATTGAAAACTTGAAATTCAGATCGAATAGAAAATATTATATTGTTCTGAATAGTTACTAGTTGATCAGGTTTGTAGTTTATCTAATTGCATCAGAGCTAGCATAATGCACAGTTTCTTAGTTATTACCAACAAGATAAGTACTTATCTTAGTACTAAGTACTAACTCACTTAGTACTAAAACTGTACTTCACTACTCTCTCCATCTTCCACTAGTAAAACGTCAAAAAATAATCTTTGTCATTTAACTACTATTCTAACCAGTAAACAGAGTTCTTCTTAGCAGTTATTCCGCTCATAAGGTACATATTCAAAGAGCAATCTCACTCTTCAGTATTATAATTAGGAGTGTGATAATAAAAGCCATCTCATGGAGTGTTCCTGAAATATTGAACAGATTTTTGATGACTCATTGTTGACTAAATTATACCTCTGGCAGAGGTTTTGAGATCATGAGCGTTGATCAAAGTAAAATTATTCAAAGTACAAAGTTCATCAATTTCTTTCAAGCGAATAATTTCGGCGCTTGGTGACTGAAGTTTAATGCTCGTGATAAATTAATTAATTCATTATGAAGTGTTTAAACAATATTCTCTATGTCACTGGCGGCTCGTACCCACAGAACAGTTGAAGTGCCAGTATCATTTACTGTGATCGTACCCACGAAACAGGTGAAGTGCCTCACAGTAAAAGATACGTGTACTTCACCTGTTTCGTGGGCACGAGCCGCCAGTGCCCTATGTGCAAGATAGATGAATTGTTTGTTTTGAGGTCATGGAGGTTGTCGAAAGGACGAAAATACTCCAAGCACTTTTCATACTAGATTAATAACTAATTTTTGGATTTTATGAGCGTTAAGGAGAGAATTTAATAGAGATAAACCTATTCCATGCACTTTATATTCTAGATGTACGGTATAATTTATTCGTTCTGATGCTTTGAGAAATGAAGAGAACAAAACTCAATTATACAGTTATGCACTTCTTGCACTTATAGTCTATCTGTCGCAAAAAAGGTTTCTTCTGCTTTTTGTGTGCTTCAACAGCTGATGTTGTTAATAAAAGTTATCATTTAGTCATGTATGAATGATGTTTCTGAAACCAAAAGAGACATTAGATGTTAGTAGGTCACATAACATACAAGAGAAAGATGAAAACGCCCAACTTTTTGGCGGTCGGTCACACTTTTCACAGTGAGAATAGAAATAACTATTTCTTAATTTTATTCAACTAGTCCGTTATTGAAGTGAGGTTATGTACAGTATGTAGTTGAAACTCGCTGACCGTTGTTTTAATGAATTTAATAATAACTATTTCTATTCTATTCTCTTTCTCAATTTCTTTGTTCTTTCTAGTTCTCTCTATTCTCTCTGTCCATACTAGATGTATACACTTTACAACAAGGTAATTAGAATAGAGAGGTAACAGTCATCGTAACAGTAGCCGGGAGAAAACCGTGAGCTCTGACGTCATCGGAACCACAGCTGTTAAGCTATTCTAATTTTCTAATCACTTTTCTATACAATAACATCGTGACCGAGGTGAGGATAATTAATGAGTTGGCTACGAGGCAAATTTAGATAAATATAGAAAACAATATAATAATAAAACAATATAAAAACCCGGCCGGGTTGGCCGAGTGGACTAGGGCGTTACAACCTTCAGTCCGCTAGCGCTACCCGGTCGTGGGTTCGAGTCCCACCAGAGGCATGGTCGTTTATGCACCTCATAAATCACCCTTGCACACTCCATTACCTACGCACAAGTGAAATTAAATATTTATATGGGCATCATCATCAGCAAAAAAAAAAATTAATGAAGATATAGATATGGAAAATACATTTCATTCTCTGAATAAACTGAATCAATTACTCAACTAGTCCGTTATTGAAGTGAGGTTATGTACAGTATGTAGTTGAAACTAGCTGACCGTTGTTTTAATGAATTTAATAACAACGAGGTAAAGTCAGAGGTAACCAGGAGTCCATCAAACAGTTTTAACGAGCGTTGTAACAGTTATAACAAGTTGTAACTGAATCAATAGTTAATAAGTTGCACTAATTGCGTTTGCAGTTAACTGCTCTTTTGGCCAGCAGATGTCGCGGCTGCGACTGATGAAAAATTGATGACGTGGTCAGAATGTTCGCGCGCGGTTGAGTTCAAACGACGCTGAGGCTTGTGGGTAATTATTGAATAGCGTGTTTGGGAGAAGATGTGGTGGAATGGTGGATGTGATAGAGGTGAGTGATAAAGAAGAAGGATGGAGGGGAAGGAGGAAAAGGAGGAGGAGGAAAAGGAGGAGGAGGAGGAGGAGGAGGAGGAGGAGTTTGGTTTGGTTTGGTTTATCAACCAAAGAAATTGAAAAATATTATTACTTTTAACCTTTATAACTTAGTAAATACTAATGACTTTCACTTTTACAACAGTACT